>BSBM01000105.1:125000-1343851 GCA_027924585.1 Larix kaempferi | reverse complement strand
TCCTCCATACAAGATTTCCATGAGAAATAGTTGGAACTATTAAGTAGAATATCACAAGGGGCGGATATATTTGTAAATTAATGGCTATAAAGGTAGAAACCAATAGTCTGGATGCGAAGAGCTCGAAAAAATAGGCGGTTTAAAAAAAAACGACACTGAAAACTAACTTCGGATGTTGAAGTTATGCTTGAACAAAGAAACTGTTGAAGATGTCCCCAATAGTGACGTGGCACATAGAGAATGACTAGCTAAAAAAAATGACCCCCCTCTTCCCAAGATGAACCTTTTACAATCACTTTACAAGAAATTTGCTTTAAGTGAATCACTTTTGTAAAATAAGTGATTTCACTTTTACAATGATATTACTCTTAAATAGTGCAACAATAAAAAAGAACTCAAGTGACTCACTTTTTATTTTTATTTTTTATTATTTAAGTGAGATGCACTTTTACAATAAAGTAACTTGAAAATAGAAATTGCATGCACTTTGCCTTTTACAAGTAACTTCCTAAGACTTGAACTCAAGACCTATTAAGGAATAAAGCAACTTTGAACCAAGTGAGCTAGATTAAAAAGTATATAAAATATGGGAATGAGGAAGGGGTTTTTTTTTTTTACTCTTCTTGCTCGGTTTCCGTGCTTTCCTTTTTTCCCTGCAAATCACACCACAAACCAAAACAAAACAAAAAAAATTCCACAATATGGGCTTAGATCTCGTTAGCTTGCCCAAAAAGTCTCTGTTTTTCTCCCTGTTTCTGATTTGCCGAGATCGCGCAAGGTGCACGTCAAAGAGCATACACAGCCGAGAAAAACCCTTCCCCTTTCTGTTTCTGATTTGCCGAGATCACTCATGGTGCATGACAAAGAGCCTATGTAGACATGGAAAACAACAATTCGAAACCAAAAAAAATCTAACAATAAAAAAGGATAAAATATGAGATTTTTTCCTTTTAAAACAGAAAATAAAAAAAATGTGTCACTATAACATTATACCTTCAAATGTGATGACATACGCGTTTCTGAAGCAACCAGGAACCGTTTTCGATCAAACGAAAATAATTTCCCAATGGAAATGGTGCTCTGGACGCAATGGAACACCTCCCACAACCCATAAATGCATATAAATACGAGAACCAGAAACCCTTTCAAGTTTCGGCAACAACATTTCAATATCTAGATCATAACCGGAAGCGGCTCTTCATAAAAGATCTGATACCATGTTCGGGTACATATGGTACTACCAAAGGACTGAACACCAAGAGCAACCAATTCACACAAACAGATCACAGATCAACACACGGATTTTTTGACGTGGTTTAAACCCTCTTGAGGGAAACACTCCACGGCCCCGGCCAAATAGCTTCTACGGGACAATTTATTATGTAAAGAAAGTTACAAATGAGCTTCTCATTATTGATCAACTTTTCAATGACCCGCCATGCTCTTTAAATAGAGATCATGGACCAATCGGGTGTTAAGCCATGGATCAAGGGTAGGTATGATCTAAGAGAAGTTGAGCCGTCGGATCACTCTATGTCGGGAACATATCATGACCGTCGGATTAAGTATTTACAAATGCATACTAATGCATACTAAAGAAACACACTTTTCCTAACATATATATTACACAAGTTGATCTTAACTAAATCCTAAGTGTCTAAATATCCTAACAAACATCAGCACGATGAGTCAGTAAGGAGTCTTTAGGAGACTACTTTCATATTCATTATTCTTCCTCTTCCTAATCTGCCTGTCGTTTATCGTCATTTTCTGGGCAGATTCTAGGGGGTCCATTGGATGTCTTGCTATCCAATCATCGTCTAAACAAGCTCTTGGTGAAGGAAATCTGTAGGCAGCAGCGACATGTTTATGAGCAAAAGATGCCAGGCTCAACCCATTTTTATCATTCATGAGCCTCGTGTCGGTCTGAATGTGGGGAATTAGCCATCCAATAACTTCGGAACAAGGGAACAATTCGGGCCGAGTTGTTGCCTTATGCAAACAAGACCTTCGGATGTTGGCACACACCAGAGCATCCTCTATGGAGGCTGTTGTACTATCCTAAGCCATAATGAACCTATACAGATCGCCCCATTGAAATTCAGGGGCAAGACTCCTAGGGGGAACACCAGTGGTAAATTGTGTGTCAGCAAACATCATCTCCAGGGAAGTATCTAATAGGATTTCCACATCTGAGTCTGAGGTTATTTTCTGCGCTACCTTCTTCTTTGCTGACCTCCTATGCATGGTAATCTTGCGGTGAGCAAGGTAATGTCAATAAGGAGCATGCATACGTTCAACCAATTATTAAATGCAAAGTGACAGCAAAATTGACAGGGCTAGATTTAGTGAGATGATTTTTTAAGCATGTGAAACAGTCATGTCAAGAGAATATCATAACATGGGAGCTGTTTCAAAGATAATCAAATACATTACAATTTCAGCTATCAATTTGCAGATGAGGCATAGGTGAAAAATTAGAAGCAAGCGTCAACAAGCTACACAAACTATTGTTATTTCATAAATCAGACAAATTGAAATAGAGCACAGGGGCTTCTAAATTTCTACACAAACTTACTGGGGAGAAGGCATCGTAATGATAAAGGCGCAAAGACAAATGCAGGGATGCGCAAGCTTAAAGACAATTTCTGTGCCAGCGCCAAAAATTATTTATGCGCCAAGGCCTAAATCTTAACATGTACTAGCCAAAGTTATTTTATGCGCTATAGCTGAAATTGTATATGCGCCATCCTAACATTATTTATGCACCAGTGCCTAAACATTATTTTTGCGCTAAGGCCTAAACATAATTTGTGGTAATTTTCGTGCGCCAATGTTCGAATGAATTTTATGCGCTGGCACTTGATAGTGGAGCTTGCGCAAAGATGGGGGAAAACGCATAGCTGCTGGCCTTTATGGGTTGAACTTCTGGGTTTGGCTATCCAGTTTCCGCGTTGGCTCAGTAAGTTGTTTCAACATATCCCAAACTAGTTTCAGCCAAGTGTGACTTTTACGCACCCTAGGCGTAAAAGGACAAAATCTTTCTGCTTAGCTTTTGGTGTCCATATTGCGACATTAGACGAATGACCAAGTGACTTAAACCATCCCTCTAACGCCAGTTCAGACCACAAACTTCATGGCCAGAACAGGGAAATCAATTCATACCCTTTTAGAAAACAGAACCCTACCTATGGAAGAAAATTTAAACAGAAACAAGCTATCATGCGTCCAAAAAATCATAGAAAAAAATTTCAAATGCGGCTGTGGGAAAATGCGGGTTTCGCTGGGCAATGAATTTGTCGTTCAGGAGTGCTGGGAAGTGGGGCTTGAGGTTGGAACGAGAACTCTGCGAGGAAAACCTAGGACACCGAAAATGCGATAGAGGGAAAAAACTCATGCACCTGCGAGATAAAGCTATCCATGCCCTAGTTTGCATGCATCGATCTCGTATCCTCATCACTTCAGAGTAAGAGGGTGAAAGCCTAGGCTGTGTTCTCGGTAGTTCTTTACAGAGTATGAAAGACGTCCAACGCTCTATTTAACCAGGTAAAAAACCTCGAAAACAATGAGAGAAATAGGGAGAAGAGCCTACCTGTTAGACTAGAAAGTTCTCCGAAGCCTGGCGTTTGTTCCAAAACAGGTAATGGCCTCCGCAGGTGTTCAGAATGGCAGCAACTTTCGAAATCCGAATCCCGAGCAGCGAGTGCAAATGGTATGGTGAGTTTGAAAACCTTTTGGATATGTTAAATAGGGTGGCAATTAATGTCATGTATGTCCAAAGCTGGCAGGGCTAATTTCACGGGGCTCAAGGTTCTCTTTCATTAAAACGACACATGGCCCTATTAAAGACCGCACCAACTCTGTCGATGCACAAGGATCGAGGAGATCTTTTCACGCCAAGCGCCGAGTGACGATTTAACTTTTGTGTTAAGGCGACAGGCATAATCTTTTGCGCTGTGTGTTAAGCGCTCGTTTTATCATTAAATCTTGCGCTTAAGGGGCGATCCTACCATTATGGATGCGCTCCTAAAATTGCGCCAGAGCTTGGTTTATCGGGAAAGACAAAATGCAAACTTGCAAGCGGGAGGGATAAGTATAGCTCTTGCGTGGGTGGCGCCGATTCTATTTTCACGATTTGCGCTGAGAGAGATGTGCCAACTCTTAAGACTTCCGAGAAGGTGAAATGCAACTCTAATGCGGGGAATATAAGGATAGTTCTTGCGCCTTCGGCAGCCTAGGAATGGTTATGACTTGCGCTAAGACGACGGCCAGCTCATTGTTAAAAATGCACGCCGGATAAAAGACTTGAGACTTGTCAAAAAAGGGGTGGCTGAGTTAGAGCTAGAGTTTGCATCGAGTGGGGAACTTATCTTTTGGAGGCGCGCCAGAGCGACGGAGGACTTTAAGGATAAAACCTGCGCTACAGCGGGTGAATTAAGACTAAAATCCGTTCTAAAAAAAAAAAGACTGATTTTTCCTTAGAAAAATCAATGAGAAAACTCTCTTGGAAGCAGGTGATGAAATTCTGCCAAGCCAAAGAAAGAAAACAACTCTGAAAGACTAGAAAAACTTGGTACAAAAGTTTAGAAAGAGGGGCCCCAAATATCTTCAAAGTTTTTTGGGGAAGGGTGTTGCAGCAACAACAAGAGGTTAGAAATGAATAGATAATGTTAATCCATAGCCCATCACACTAGTATATGATTTGAAACATGGGGTGGATGATATTATTGTTAAGGAAACCACCATTTGTGCATAAAGGAAATTGATAAAAAATGGGATCGATAAACTAATGTCTACATAGGGAAATTTAGATGATTCCCACAAACAAGATAGCAATTAATGTCTCTAGTAATGTTCTCAACTAATTTCAATAGATATATAAGTATCATTTTTAACAATAAATGAAAGGTTCAACAAAAACTTGTCATGCCTTTAAGTATTTGTAATTCATAGAGTTATGCACACCTCTCCATTCCTGTATTATTTTTCTCTCTTACATTTAGTTTATTTTCACACATTATCATCAATTTGTTAACTGTTGTAATTTGTAACGTACCCACGTTACCCATACACACAATTTACAAAGAACAAAACTATAAAAATAAAAAATTTCTTCATTATGTCTTATATCAGCTTCATAAGACTTGTTTACCTTGAAATAGGCAGATCCACATTACACATATACATATCTACAAGATAAACCCATGCAATTAAAACAATTTCCTTTACGCATTGCCCATAAACATAATTCAAAACACAAGAATCCAGAAACATATCAGAGTTTAATTCTATCTTTTCGTAATTCTCGGTAAAGACTAACAATCCCATAGCTGGGTGAAGGATAATTTATAAGAAAACATTTGAAAGACACATAGATAAATAGACAACTATTTCAATACAAAAATACCATGAATTATTTCAATAGAGAAATACCATTCTAGGAATTCAACACGAAATACAATTCTAATGCAAATAATATATCAAATGGGATTTCTTCAATAATACGAATCCAAGCATTGCACAAGAAATTATGAATTCAATGAAATTAACATATTAAGCATAATTAAACACATGAATATCATAATTCATACACAAAAAATTATCTGGAAATTCACATGAATGTGGCAACTCGCTGCATGCAAGCCATGCTCCACCCAATGTTAGAACTTGTCGAGCCTGTACTATTTCATCTCCAAAGTTCACCCTTGAGCTAAGATCCACACATTAACCAGAGGTATCTCACCAATTTTCCCCAACTCACTCTCACAGTCTCAGGTCGAAATAACAGAGGTAAAGGTATTTACAGGGTTCACCAAAGAGCAGTTTGGTAACCAAATCCTTGTCAATTCTGCAATCAACCCACCTGAGTTCCTTCCCAAAACGCACAGCGACACATTTCACTGCAAACGTTGGGAATCCATCTCAGGCTCATGCTTCATTGCCAATTCACTGGTTAATTCAAACAAGGAATTCATAGCCAATTCAGGTTATCTTAGTATAACAATGTTCAGGTTCTCTCTCTGCATTTTGGGTTCAGGTTCTTTACAAGAAATCTCTTTTTGTTTTTCTTTACCCAACAGACACTTCTCTTGCACTTAGCAGGAAATTCCTCCTTGCTCTTCGTGCATTCTCCCTATGTGCATTCTCCAGAATAACCGCACAGGCTCTCCGCATGCATTTTCCTCTGTCCTTCTCCTGGTCTGACCACCCTCGACCCTCTGCGTGCATTCTGCTTGTGCTCTCAACTAGCATCCCCCCACCCAGGTCGTGGGTAGCATCAACATGCCCCACATCCTCCTGGATCACCGAGGAAACCTCGTGTCCCCTATGGGTTCTCACGTGGCTATCCGAGAGGCACACGTTACCTCCCCATCCTTAAGCACGATTAGTCACTAAATCATTAGATTAATTAATAATTAATTAATAATTAATCCCCCCCACTAAGGATAAGGCTTAGGGGTATGGGTTTTTTGTTTAACATAAGGTTTTAGAACAATGGATTAGGGAACAAGGTACTGTTATCGGACAATCTACTTGAGCGGACGCAAGCCAGATCTCCCTAGTTCAATGCGAATCTACAACAAATAGGACAGAACATAGAAATACTTTCCTAGATTTAGTTAGAGATCAAGTGATTAGATGTCTTACCTTCAGATCGTAGATCTTTCTCCTTTTTGTTGTTCCAAGCTCCGCGGTCATTATATATTTAGCTGCAAGACCTGTCAAAACATGCGGAAACAACACAAGCAGTAAAACATGTCTAAAGAATAACTAATCTAAGTAAACAGTTAAGGAAGTAAGTTACAAACATTATCAACATGATGACATTTGTGGAAAGAGTTTATATTACTGTATTAAAAAGGAGAAATACAAAGTAGAGAGACGATTACAACCCAAGCCTTGACGCTGCAATCCTCCTCCAACAAGCCAAGCCAATGCATCCAAAGGAAGTATGAGTCTCCCAATATATGGATAGGGATCTTCTAATCTAATTCCACCTGCATGTATGTGTCATATACTTCCTCCCTTTGGTATCGAGAGGGGTCTTGTATTTATAGGAACAAGTGGATAGAGTAGGTTGAGGATCATGGGGAGAGGGATAAGGGATCCTCCCTTGAGGTTAGGGAACTGTAGGACAACTCACCTAGGAGTTAGGGATAGGGATCCACCTCATCCAACTTCTAGAATTCGCTCTAAAGATACCTTTATCCAAATAAACCAACTCCAATGCAAGTTGCATGAGGGAAACCTGCACCTAAGAGGGAAAACGTAGGTTGTACAAAGACACTCTGCGCCTCCCGTGCAGACTGGCAGAATACATTCTTGGCCGGCCCTAGTTGGGCGCTTCTTGTTCAAAGACAACATGCGTCAACCCAACTAGAAATGTGGACAAAGGGCATCAACTTGCTCTAAATGATTTGCTTGATCATGGAAACTTCATGGATCAAGGCATTGAGTTTATAAGGGACTCATGATGACGAGATTTAGGTGTAAGAGAATGACCCCCAAAGCATGAGGATGGCAGAACAAGACAAGTGAAGTGATTTGAAAGATGGATGGCAAGGACTTGCTGGATGGAAGATGCTGTTGCAGTACAACTGACTCTGAGATACTATTCTCACATGACTCATAACATGGATGTCAACCAATACAATGTAGATCCATGAGAGTAAAGACCGACTTAACACAATCATGGCTACTAGACATAATCATAGATCCATGATGATATGATAACACAGCCACGAACAATACAAATTGGATCCGTGTAATATGACTCAAACAATATCCATCACAACCTAGGTAGAATATGACTTCCCCAGGGTCTTCAAGCTGAACCTGCAATGATACGAATCTATCCATGTGATTACAATGTTTTGGAGTCAAACATGGTAGAAACCACTTGATTACCGATCATTAATGTATACCATTAACAAGTGCAAGGGAATCACCATTGATGTTGATGATCCCCAAGGTATCACAGTACATATAATTAGTTGAGGTTGAATGCTCAATGAAATATTTCAATCAAGAGCCAATGATGTAAACTCATGTTGAAAGTGAGGTAACCTGCTATTGAGGCATGTAGGTTTAAGGTACTTGATTGGTTTCTAGATTCAATCCTCAGATGATGTGTTGAAGTCAACAAGGATGAATTCGTCGAAGTAGGGCCATGATGAATCCCCCATCAACGACACGAAACTCAAAAATAAATTTTTGGAGTAGATCGGATGGTAGAGTAATGTGCAAGACTAACTCAAGGTAGATGGACATGATGGAAGGTGTATTGACTGTAGATGATGAGCAATTAACATCTCTTGAACATGAGCATTGCATGACTTGGCAATATTGACATGACAAGAATGATACTAACCCCAATGCGACTGATTGTGGAAGCATTCTTCAGATAACCCAAAGGAGTGACATGGCTCGTGAAATCAGTACGATTTGAAGACAAACGAATGACCCAAGTACTGAATGCAAATGAAAATGAGTTCCATGTTCAAGAGCGACTATGTATTCCTGCAAATAAAGTGTAACACAAAATCGTTCCTTTTTCCCCATTATGAACAATGAGTGCCTCACTTATTTTTTAACGAGATTGAGGAGGGTAAAAACAGATGCTTGGTATAGCTCATCCCATGGATGAGTCCAATCCCAAATGTTTTACGAACCTAGAAGAGGAGGGGTTCGTCCCATGACGAGACCTTCAATGTTGAATTTTAACGAGTCCATAGAAGGGAAACTCAACGTCATTTCATATTTAGAGAGTCTGAAAAGAACTAAATAAGACTCCAAAGGTACTTTTTCGTAAAGTTAGCCTCTTCATTCGGAAAAGGGTAAAACAATGCGAGAGAGGACTCTTCCAGTCATGATTGACTAGAGTATTCCTTTTTCGTAAGTAGTGCCCCCTGGTCCGAAAAAGGGGTAAACTATCACCAGCAAGACGATCATTCAAATACTTTTACAAGCGTGAACACATCAAGTTTGCTTGGCGATCTTTTCATATTTAGAGACCCTGAAAAGAGCTTAAAGAAAAGACTCTGCGGGGTTCCTTTTTCATGGGAGTTTAACGAGCCCGAAAGAGTGATAAACAATAACTCGGTGACTTATTCTCATTGTTTTACGAGCATGAGAAAGAACAAAGAGTTAGCTCGGTGGCATTGATAATTTAATTTAATGAGCGAAATAATGACAAAAAGACGCTCTATGAGCTGTTCATACCTGAAAATACGTGTGAAAAGGCCACAACTGCGAAAAACAGGATCAAAATGGTACTTAAATTCACTTGCAAGCTTCAAAACTAGGTCAAAAATGATTAACCGAGTATAAATGAATCCAACTATAGAAACATAACCCACATTGGAATAAATTAAAAAAGGAATACGCTCTCTTTCAATATAAATAGGGGTAAATAGTAAAAAGAATTACTATTTGTTTTTTACCAAATTGGGGAGGTGAAAAATACCATTTGGAGCGATAGGTAACCCTAAACTTGTCTCTCAAACTTTCTAGTGGAGTAGAATTTGCTTTTTATTTTGTTTAGGTAATTTTTGGGCTTGTTGATTTGGGGGATTTGCACTCACGGGCCGATGCAGGTCACCCTTTTGGGATCTGCGCCAGCGGCGCACTATCCGAAAGGACGTTCTGCGATGGCACAAACCGCCAACTCAAACCCAAAACCTACCTAAATAAAAACTCTTTTGATGGTTGGGAAAAGTTCTAATAGTTTTAAAATTCCCTTCTTGACAGGTTTGGAGTGAGCACAATGGTTCTTTAGTGGAGAGAATGTGAGCATGAGCTCGATGATGTGCAAGCAAAAAATGTTTAGCAATGTGTTGCTGCGTTGAGAAACTGTGGGCTACTCAATTATTTTCGAGTGCCATGGATGAGGTACCAAGTACCTTTGTTGACACACCTGGTCCAATGCTGGGACCCAATACAACAACATTTCCAAATTGGTGACCAAACGCTAACCATAGATGTCAAGGACATCTATTTTTTGACAGGGTTATCCCGATGAGGAAACTCTATGTCCTTGATTGGGTCACGAGGTGGTGATCGCTCAGTAGAGGACATGATCAAGCAGTGGTGTACTCTAGGTACGTTGATGACTGGTGGGAAGATTCCCATCAAGGATGTCTAAGATCGGGCCCTTCGGATGATACTTTTTACCATTGTGCAGGTAGATGGCAATAGATCTGCTCATCTGGCGAGAAAATCGCAAATGATGTATGCCGAGGAGTGCAGGGCTCCCATAGTGTTCAACTGGTGTGAGGGGATTCTCACTAGTATTCGTGATCAGATGGCCAAATGCCAATGCGGGGTGTTGAAGCAATTTGGTTATGGTTCGGTGGTGGTGTCTTTTATGTTGGAGTGGGTGCCACACTTGCGCCCACAAGTAGACCTTGAGGATCGGGATGCACGCGATCCTCGCATGACCAGATGGGAAGAGGTGATGGATCTCCATGGTGGCAGGGGTCCCATCATCAGTTTTGGTACAGGTTTCTTCACATGGTTGCAGGGACAGATCCTCATGGTGGAGAAATACCCATACCACGCTATAGATCTTAGAGGGGACCTAGACTTGGTAGTTCCCGAGGGAGCGTAGTGGGGAGATAGTGGTAAGAAAAATTGCTTATTTTTTTCATTTTAGGCATTTATAATATTTTTGGAGTAGTTTTGATGACTTCTTTACATGTTTCTTCCAGACGTGGGTCCGGCGAGACCGCTTGGAGTCTCTTTCCTTGCGTGGAGAGGGGCAGTATCGGAGGTGGCCCCCGTGATCTGTTATGCTCTATAGGAGCTAGAGGAGGTTGAGGAGAAACTCTAGAGGATGACCTTGGAAATTCCAAATCCGGATGTCCATGACCTACCCCATCGCTACTAGAAGCCAACGGTTGGAGTATCAGTACGTTTTGGCACGCTGCTACGGAAAGTGGCAAGGGCCGTAATCTGTTACCATGCGTAGCCTGGGGTTGCGCAACCCAGGGTTTAGGCGAATGTTCTATATATGTATGTACTGAAATATTATGAGCTTCATATTTTGTAGAGATGACTCTTACTAAAATCTAACATGCTTCATACTTTTGTATCAACACTACCACTTTTGTACATTGTACCGATTTATATATATACAGACACTATTGATGGTTTTTATACATTTCGTGTTCTATTGGTGATTAAATAAGATCTTGTTTACATGTTTGCTTATACAATGGATGATTTACATGTTATGTCTATCTTTATATTTTATGAATATGTTATGTTTGTGCAATGTACCAATCTAGAATGAAGTTGGCCATCAAGTCAGCAACTATATTCATGTCTCGTGGAATGTGCAAGTATTGAATAGATTCAAAAGACCTCTCCAGGAGATGGACTCCTCAAAAGAGACGGATCAAAGTGGGGTCACGGATAGTGTAGATCCAATTAAGATGAGAGACCACATGTTTTGAATCCAGATGGATGACAATGTGGCTCATACCCAAGGAAAGAGCGTCAGTTAGGGTTCCAATCATCGCCTGGTATTCTGTGGCATTGTTGGTTGTGTATCCTAGATAGCTTCCTCCTAAGATCATAAGCTCATTGGTGGGGGAATAAAGTACCTAGGCTACCGAAGAAAGGTTATGGGTATTCCGGCTGGCACCGTCCACGAATCCATAGCTTCTTACCGTCTACACATGCAGAAAGAACATGGTATAAGTAGCGAAACAAGATCTAGACACACGAAATCAAAGAGTCACACCACACAAACCACATGCCATGTACAGTATATACAGAGTACTGATGCATGAAAAAATTAGGCATAGTATCTCTTCAAGTAGATCCCATTGTGGGGATCTCCCAAAGGTATCCCATCATAATCCTCTAGCTTGTAGGCTCCCTTATACAGAACACACTTCACTATGTACGGTCCATGCCATGTTGACTCAAACCCAATCGACAGGGGTTCCCAGCACCGTTGACACCCAAACCACCGCGGCCTCCCTGAGCACCGGCCCAAACCGGTCTTACCTTGTCCAGTAACACCTGCAAAGCAGATGAGTTCTCACCCCAGATGTTAAATGGAGAGTTGATGGCACCATGTTTCCTCCGAATGAAGGAGGATGTTTGCAGCTCAATTACTTAACATATTGCAACATTTCAGAAATAGATCTTTGCGTTTAACTCAGACATCATTCACATTCATAGAATCATTCAACAGAACCATTCATAATCGCAATGTAGATATAATAGTAAAGCATTAATCGCAGCAACGAAACATTGCATCATTCATATATTCATATCACGAAATGCATTGCCATAAATCACCAGGAAGAACACAGGAATTCTGCTCACCAACTCTGTCTCATTATATTAACTCCGCAAAACCCAAATACAAAATACTCCGCTTCAGACCAAGATCTCCAAAAAGGTTTTCAATATAAGATGATCCAGCTTAGATCCTTCAACACCTAACCTACATCTATTTATAGGCTTTCGCCTTTACATTGCTTTTCCACTTACTAACTACTTCCTAACCGACACTATGAAGTAAATTACCCGAAATCTATATATTGTGGTCCAAATGACCCCAAAACCCACATACCGTGGTACAATTGACAAAAAATTACATAAGATATCATCATTTGTGCTTCGTCTTTCCGACTTTTGTGGTATCACAGCACTCGCAGTGCTGCGATAATGACCCATCTAACCGCCTACCATAGGCCCCCAACGCAATCTTGTGGCTCACCCTTGAGCCACGTCAGCAGGACATGGTGTACTTAGTTGTCTTGATCCTAAGGTCTTCGTACTGCTGGCGGATTTCGCTAACTTGCCGCGTGATTGTGGCGGTGACTTCCTGGCACTCAGTCGATTCATGTGCTAATGGGTGGTCAACCAGGTGCGCATCAACTTTATTCCTGCCTTCCTGTACTTCCTGTAGTGCAGAGTCAGTCGTAGCATTAAACTATGCTCCGAGGTCTTGAAACTCATCCAACTGCGCAGCGCTCTACTTCTGACGTTCTTCTTCTTTAGTGACACACTGCTTCAACTCCTTGAGCTCTATCAATTTGGATACCTGCGCAGTTGGTGGCATCGTGCACATAGATGTCTTCAATGTTTCCAGTTGTTCTTTTGCCTCGTGGTGTTGCTTGGTTAGCTGCTCCAGAGGCTCGTCTTGAAAAATGCTACCCCAAAACGGTGCTGTCTCAGCGGTGATCTTGAGCGCTTCTTGTTTCAACTCTCCAAGTTGATTCGCCAAGTCTTCGATGGCGCTCTTTCGGACTGCGACAACTTCCTTTGGCGTGGCCGGCTGGAGCATGTGAGACAAGGTAGCATTTTCCGCTGCAGCCTGGCGATGACAGCTCCTACATTTTGCACTTGCTCAACTGGATCCAATGCCTCTGTCGACTCTAGTACATGTTGATAGACCTCGGCAATAGCCTCCTCCAGCTGCACCTTATTGTTCCACAGGGTGGTTTTCTCCACCATCAACCAATCCTGTTCCTTCTTCAGCTCTGTGATTTCCTTTTCCTTCTCAACCGAAGTTGCTCTAGCGTATCCTTGATTTCATTGGCCACTTCCCATGCTGCCGCTTCCTTCCCCTTGTGTTCTTTGAATGTCTTCCGTAACACCTCTTCACCCTCCTGCAAGCGCAACAGCTGTCTCCGGGCATCCATCTCTCTATCCTCAAGTTCCTGACTGGCAACCGTCTATAGCTATACCAACGTCTATGCCAACAACGCGTTGATGTTAATATACACTACTTCCAACTACTGTAGTCAAGCCTTTAGAGCCTCATCATCAGTCGCAATCCTAGTTGGGGGAATTTGTACATTTCAGACCGGCGGCTCAATCCTGATTGCGCCAACTGCCTGCACAGTCGCTTCTACAGGTGCCTTCTTCAAAACAATATTGCACAACGAGTCCAGGAAGGCAGTGATCGCATGAAAACCTTCTTCTTCTTTTACTGTTGGTGAGCTCTAAGAATGGATGCCTAATGCGGGCAGCTAGACCAAGAGCCTACATTAATTATCAACCCGGGGGACGTACAAAATTCAGTGGTGCTGGCACTATATGTGCTCTTATAGGATAGTCTTTGTCGTGGTTGGGTGTTGGTATCAATGTCTAAAGGCTTGCCTAAAAAGAAATCTAATAGCTGTGAAAGGATTTCCTAATCTATGGATGAGAAATACTTATGCTAAGAAGTTTTGAATGCTGAAAACAATAAATCTATGTTAAGAAATTAAATGCTGAAAACAGTAAATATACCCTAAGAAAATACCGAAAGCTGGATTTTTTATTTAAGAAGTAAATACTACAATTCAATAAACTGGAAATCTGATCTAAAATACCCAAATGCCAAAGACTAAATTCAGAATGCAATTATCCAATGCTATTAATTAATTATCAATGCTATTAATTGATTACTCTCTCTCATCCAATGCTATTAATTATAATGGAAAAGTGCATGAGCTTCAAGATCTGGATCACTGTTTCATAAGTAATGCAAGCACACAGGAAATTAAGTGTCAAAATATGTCTTGGCAAAATGCTGCTACAAGATTACAGAAATAGCGTTATCGAACTGCATAATGCGCTATAACTTACTACAGAATCAGAAGGGTCACTTTACTACAGAAATTAAATCGTGATGTTTAAATGCCATCAGAAATACTTTCATATGCGATATAGATTAAGTCAAACACAAAGCACATAATGAAAAATACCTGAACAGTAAAATCTCCTGACTTACATGTTGGAGGGGCCCTTTCCAACCCGTACTTAGGAGGGGAGAAAACTTATAGACGCCGAATTGAAAGCAACATCACATCTTCATTCAAAATAGAAATTTCATAGTTCCATAAAAGGTCTGTAACACGAATTGTCTCAGCAGTAAAAACGTAAAACAATGGTTCTCAAAAATGGCAACAAGACCCTCTCACTAGCCGAGAGGGCCATATATATATGCCTCTAATGCTTAACCTAACTATATGTCTAATTGTCGATTATGTTTTGAACGGGAGTTCTCTCTAGAAATCAGGGAAAAAGGCACTAAGCTTTGTATAATCTTCAGTCCTTTGCTTGATGTGCATGTTTGTCCCTTAGTGTACCCGGACCTGCTCAATCATACTCGATTTTCATATAATTATTTATTGAACAAGCTTTCAAACATACAAGAATAATCTTTAAAACAACTTCATTAAATAATCAAGGTAAATCATTTCTCCCACAAAACAAGTGTATTTATTCACCCTTTCTTGTGCTTAATTGTGGGAAAAAATCTATTAGGATACCTATTACTCAGGATTATCATATCCCCCATGCTTGAAGGATTCACCCATCCTTGGGTGATGTATTCAGTTCTTCAACAACATCTCTGATGTCCCATGCTACCACCCTGGGGGTTCCTGCCTGCCTGTAGTAACCCAAGCTCTGATCCTCCTTGACCCATGCTCTCCTCTCTTCAGCCTCATTAATATGTCCCTTTATAACCCGGGGAAAGAAAAATGGGGGATTTAGCCTCATTCCAATCCATCTGATTTGATTCTTTACCAAGGATTCCTTGTACAGTTTAGCTATAACAAGAGTAGCTTCAAGTCCAAGAGGGGAGTGAAGCTCTTTTCTTTTTAGATCACTTGCTACTCTACACCATCTTTCATTAATAGAATCATGAACTTCTTTGTGTGTGCTCTGGAAAGTAACATCAAAATGTGCCACAGCCTCCTGCTGCTTCCCAAGGACAATGGGGATTAGCTCCTCATCTTGGGTGATGTTCCTATGGTGGTAAATTATTCTTTCAGGGTGAGTCACCTCTACCTTGACCCATAATGGAGTTTTCCATTTTGTTGCAACGTAAATGTGGTAGTCCTAAGCTCATTCAATTTCATGATTCATCCATGAACACAGTGCCCTCAACTAGAAATCGCCCATGTAAGGGTTTGGAGACCAGTTGGGTGAGATAGGAACTACAAAATTTTGCAATAAAATTTCACTTAGCTAGTCCTTCTCCAACTTTGTGGAGTCTAGAGATGTATCCACAAATTCCTTGGGGGAGTTTATCTCTATCAGGAGTCCCTGTTTTAACCTTTGGAGATGGAATTTTCCCCACTTCTCTTGTAGATAAACTGCATAAATTGTTGATGGCGGCCTGAGGTCCAGTAGTTTATCATATATTTTAGTGGTAGTAGCCAAAACATCCCTCAATTTAACAATCTCCTGGTCCTTTTTGGCTAGCTCCTCTTGTGCCTCAGCCAATTTCTCTTTAAGTGCTGAATTTTTCTGCTCAGCCAGTTTTAGCTCCCTTGCATGATGCATTTTCAGAATTTGTGTCTTTTCAGGTGAAAACAGGGGAGACGCTGGCTGGATTCTGGATTCAATTTTCAATCTTTCCAGCTCCTTTCTGAGCTTTTCTAGTTCAGTCCGTGCCTCAGCGAGTTGGTTGATGACCCCAGGGTTTTCATTGTGCTCAGGAGGGTTCCCCTAGAAGTTGTCTTTCTCTTCTTGTGCATTTTATTCTTCCTGTTCATCCTTCTCTTCTTCTGCATCCCGCCCTTCTTGTTCATCCTGCTCGTCTTCTGCATCCTGCCCTTCTTGTTCATCCAACTCTTATGGTGTAGTGGGATCTTCCTGATCTACCCACTGATCATCATCCTCATCAGACACATTTTGAACTAGGGGACTGGGTTCCCTTTTCTCCTCCTTGGTAATTTGGATTTTGGATGCTTGTGTGAATCTTTTACTTCGTCTCTTCGGCCCGTGATTACTAGTATAAATCCATGGGTTTGTTTTGGGGGAGTCATCTCGTGAATGCTTTATCTTCACCGGTGTATCAGCCACGTTGTCCAGGTCAATTTTCCTCTTAGTCCTTGATGTAGAGGCGGTCTTGCTCTTTTATCCAGGAGGTAGGGGTATGCCAACTATGGGTGTACCCTTCATTCTTTGAACATCCTCAGCAGATACTAGTACGAATTCTTCCCAAGAAAGCTCTGGGATCTGCACTTTTAATTCCTCACAAACGATTAATTTGGTTATCCCATGGTGGGCTAAAGCATCCTCTTTCCCTTTAATCACTTTCTTGCTCATTTCTGCCAGGGATAGGAGGAGATAGTATGGAATGCTAATGTTGTTGTTCGGTGGAAGATGGTTCTTGTGCCTTAACAATTCTAGAATTTGAAAATGAAAAATAAGGACATAACTTAGCCTACCAGTGCATGTAATGTATTCCTGGACGATTGCGGCCATTTCACCCCATGGTGCCGGCATGGAGAGTCTTTTGAATCCATTTTTATCTTCGTCGTAGACCTCTCCTTGCTCGAAAAATGATGCCTTTGCTTCATGGTTTGCCTCCCGATCGTCTCTGCTCCATTGCAGACCCCTTGCTAGACTAGTGAATTTGACAATTGATTCATCATCCAACCTTATAAGTAAACCCTTCACTCGGGTGACGAACTGTTCATCCTTGATATGCTTTAAATTTCTTGCAAAATATAGAGCCACCTATGTATTGTATCCTTTCAATCCTAAGATGAAAGGCATCCAGCCTGCATTGCGAATGATTGGCAGGATTTGCAGGTTCTGATAAATAGCACTGTGTTCCTCTGGTTCGCTTTTCTTGAAACCTTTTGTCATCCTGAAATCCTTTACTATAACAATAAACCAACACTTGGAGCATGTCTATCTTACCTCAGATGGTCGAGGTTGATTACAGGTTCAAGGGCTGGATTGCTGGCTACGTGACCACACTAACTTCCAGTTCCTTGCTTCTGGAGAGTTCTGAGAGGTTTCGTATATGCAAAAATGGATTTTTGGGAGATTATGTAGCCTTACTTAACTTCCTTTTTGCACTTATCCTCATCAACATCTATTGTACTTGTTGCTTGATCGAGCCCTGCATTTCATTCCATCATTGTATCTTGCCCCATTTGCTCTAATTATTTGGAAGTATGGCGGCTAGATGCGAGTTTATCATTTGCTGACATGACGAAGGTAATAATCATGATTCATTGAGGCTGATATGACTTTAGGTAGAAATCATGATTTATTGAGGTCATTCTGAACTGAACCGTGCCGCCGAATGAAGATGTAAGTTGTCCCCAGCTTCAGATACAAATGTCTTGTGGGATAATGATTTGGCAGTAAAAATAAAACAATGATGTTTAGAGATTACCTCGTTATGTTTTAGCGTACCTGAGTTGATGATCTAGCCCGATTTTTATGTGTGGTGGATTCTGTAATAGAATTGGCATAGTCTGTAGTGAATTTTGGCATGCCATTAGTTACGTGCGCTTGCTGTTGTTTCCTTTGGTTTGTTTGAATTAGCTGCTTTTGAACTTCATGCCATTTTTTTATATTTGATTTTGTGATGATGCTTTTGCATTGGGTTGCTGATTCTTCCTTGTATTCCTGTAATCTAGGCTGGCTCTCTTGAATAGATGGCAGGCTCGCATGAAGATGTTGCAGATGTGATTGAATAGCTTGTTTGCTGGTAATGAATTGTGTAGTAGTTGATACCTTTGCTGTCTTCCTTGAATACATGGTTGGCTCGCTTGGTTGTTGTAATGTTGATATTTTTTTCACTCACTTGAATAATAGCAAGCTCGCTTGAATAATAGTAGGTTTTTGAATAATGTGAGGCTCGCTTGATTGAATTCTGTAGTGATTGATATTTCTGTTGGTTGACTTGAATACAATTGCTTGACATCTGGCTCTCTTGTTTTGATTCGCCTGCGTGGGACTTTATGATGCCCTACAATTTTACCTGTGCTTACCTGAATTCATCATGTTTGATCTTTATTTCAGTAATGTCTCGTTGTCTTTTTTTCATTCATTTTTTCTTCTTTTTTTCCATTCATTTTCCTTTTTTTTCATATCTTTTCTCTTTTTGTCAAATTTTTCATCATTTTTTTTACTTTGTTTTCTCATTTTTTTTTCTATTTTGTCGATGAACTGGATTTCAATGGTCTTCTATGTTCTCTATCATCATCAGTTGTTGCTGGTAGAGTACTTGTGTAAACTCCTCCTTTGACTGTGGCTTCTTGTAGAGTTTGAGCCGATGTCCATTTACTATCATGGGGAACTCTTCTTCATCAATTGTAATGATCCTTATAGCTCCATTTTCATAGATCTTTTGAATTATGTAAGGTCCCAGCCATTTGGTTGTTAGCTTTCCCTTGAATGTGTGAAACCTGGAGTCATAGAGTAGTGCCCTGTCACCTTCCTTGAATGTTTTATCCTTTAGGTGTTTGTCATGCCACTTCTTCCTTTGCTGCTGGATGATTTCAGTATGGGAAAGTGGTTGCTGGCGTTGCTCATCCAGTTGATTCAATTGTAGCATGCGTTCTTGTTGTATCTCTGATAGTTCCATATTTAATTCTGCTGCAATTCTTAATGTCCTTATTTCAAATTCAATTGGCAGCATGACTTTCTTTCCATATACTAGTTCATAAGGTGTGAAACCTGTTGTAGTCTTCCATGTGGTATTATAGACCTAAACTGCCTCACTCAGTCTGTCAGCTCAATCTCTTTTGTGGAGTTGGATAGTTTTTGTCAAAATCCTTTCCAATTCTCTGTTTGTTACCTCAGCTTGACCATTGGCTTGAGGATGATAGGAGGAGGTGTGCTTTACATTATTTCTTTTAAGCAAGTCTTCTATTAGATTTGATGTAAACTGTGGCCCTTGATCAGAAACTAGTTCTCTTGGTACTCCAAACCTGTGAAAGATATGCTCAGTGAAGAATTTTTCCACGTTGGTTTCATTTGTTGCAGCAAGTGCTGCTACCTCAGTCCACTTTGTTAGGTAGTTAGTGCATACAAGGATGTAGCTCTTCTGATTTAACTGTGGGTTTATTGGACCAACGAAATCAAATCCCCATTTTTCGAATGCCTCCAAGGAGATTTGTGGATAGAGAGGCATTTCTTATTTTTGTGTTGGTTTCCCCATCCTTTGGCAGTCATCACCGTGTGAAACATATTCATAAGCATATTTGTGGAGTGTTGGCCAATAATACCCTGTTTGCAGAATTTTATAGGTTGTCCTTTTTGTAGCATAGTGTCCTCCACATGGTTCATTGTGAGTGGCATGATTTATGTCATGCACTTCATCTTCTCTAATGCACCTTCTGAGTATTTGATCTGGTCCTTGTTTGAAGAACATACCTTCTATCCATGTGTATGTGGCACTCTGCCTTATTACTTTAGTCTTCTCTTTGTAACTGTAATGTTCTGGAAATTTCCTAGACACTAAATAGTTTGCTATGTCAGCAAACCATGGGCTTCTTGTTGATATGGAAAAAAGGTGCTCATCTGGAAAACTATCATTGACCACTTGATTGTCTTGTCCATGTGTGAGCCTAGATATAAAGTCAGCCACTACATTGTGTTTTCCTAGCTTGTCTATAATTGTGATGTCAAACTCCTGCAGGAGGAGTGGCCACCTGATGATTCGAGCACTTGTATTAGGTTTGTTTGTTAAATACCTTATTGCTGAATGGTATACATGGACAAAAACTTGGTAACCTGTTATGTAGTGTCTGAACTTGTTAATGGCATGGATGATAGCCAAAAATTCCTTCTCTGTCACAGTATAATTTAATTCTGCCCCTGCCAAATTTTTACTAATATAATATATAGCATAGGGCTTTTTGTCTCTTTCTTGTCCAAGGACGGATCCAATTGCCTTATCTGATGCATCTGAGTGGATGTGGAATGGAAGTTCCCAATCTGGTCCTTGGAGTACTGGAGCTGTAATTGTCTTCTCCTTAAGTTTATCAAATGCTATCATGCAATGGTTTGTCCATATGAACTCAGTGTCTTTTGTAAGAAGGGAAAACATTGGTGCAGCCATCCTGCTATAATTTTCAATAAATCTCCTGTAGTACCCTGTTTGTCCAAGGAAACTTCTCACATCCCTTTGTTTAACAGGTGGTGGCAGCGTTCTGATTACTGAAAATTTTGCTTGATCAACCTCTATCCCCCTCTGTGATATATGGTGCCCTAGAACGATGCCTTCTTCCATTAACATTCTGCATTTTTCATTGCTCACACATAGGCTCATCTCAATACATTTTTTCAATACTAATTCAATATGGTTAAATGCCTGATCAAGGTTTTGTCCATAGGGTGTGAAGTCATCCATGAAGACTTCCATTTGATCATTTATGAAATCAGAGAATATACTTAGTATGGCCCTTTGGAATGTTGTTGGGGTGTTACATAACCCAAAGGGTAGTACTCTGTATGCATAAGCATCCCAGGGGCATGTAAACGTTGTTTTATCTTGATCAGCTGGGTGTATTAAAATTTGGTTGTACCCACTGAAGCCATCCAAAAATGAGAAAGACTTGTTCCCAGCTAATGTGTCCAGCACCTGATCTATACATAGGAGTGGAAAGTGATCTTTCTTGGTTGCTTTATTTAGTTCTCCGTAGTCCACACAAATTCTCCATTTGCCTCCTTTTTTAGGGACTATAACCAGTGGTGAGACCCATTCGCTATCAGAGATGGGATATATGAACCCAGCATCTAATAACTTATGTAGTTCCACTTTGACAATGTCCTTTAAGGATGGGTTCAGCCTTCTTTGTGGTTTCCTGATAGAGATAGAACCTTCTTTGATGTAAATGTAATGTTTGCAGATATCAGGATGTATGCCTTTCATGTCTGCATATGCCCATGCAAAAGCTTTATTTTGTTCTGATAGCACTTTCATTAACTGCGTTTCTTGCTCTGGCTTGAGATTGGAATTAATGTTAACTGTCTTTCCAAGCATAATTTCCACTGTCTTTGCTTTTTCTTATTGTTCTTCCAAAGATAACACTTCTATCCACATTTTATTTAAGTTTTGGTTTGAAATTTTTCCTGGTTGTTGTTCTGTGTCAAGAAATGTTTCAAGACCATCACTATTAGAATATCCATTTTGTATAAACCTATCTATACAACCATCTTCGTCTATTGCTTTTAATGATAATGCAGCATCAATGGTTAGGACAGGTCATAGGTTTTTATTTGGTGTGTCGTTATAATCATCGGTCCAATTTTGATATTCTAAGTCTGAAGATTTCCTTGCTGGTGGGTAAATAGTGATTTTCTTCTTGGCATGTCCACTAGTGATAGTCATGTTTCCTGATCTGCAACCTATGTAAGCATCTGTAGTTGCTAAACAAGGTCTACCTAGTATGATTGGATAACCACTAAGTTTACTTTTTACTTCTATGACTATGAAATTAACTGGGTATTCCCAGGATTCTATATTGATTATTATGTCTTCGATCATTCCTCAAGTCTCACTATGGATGTGCCAGCTAGCTGGAGTACTGTAGTGGTTGGCCTGACCATTGATTGGAGTCCTAGGTGTATCATAGTATCCTTGGTCATTACATTTATGGCAGCTCCCAAATCAATTAAGCTTCTGTCTATCTATCTATTATTGATGTTCACATTGACCACAGGGATTCCTGGATCTAGATATTTGGGGTTAACAATGATACCTAGCATTAGATTAGCTAATTGGCCCACTACATTGATCATTGGTGGGTCACGTTTTCTCCTTCTAGGTCTTTTCAAACAATTCTCTTTAATGAATTTGTTGTAGATAGGTACATCTCTGATGGCCTGCAAGATCGAAATTTGGATATTCAAGTGTTTCAATTCATTCAGAATTGCATTTTCCTCTTCATCTTTGGTACTTCGTGCAAGCTTCTCTGGAAATGGAGGGTTTTTGTTTCGTATGAGTGGTTGATTTTCTTCCTCCTAAGGGTTTGGTTCATCCGGATGCTGAATATGAGGTTGTTTCGTTTGTTTGTGAGCCTCGGGTTCTTGGATATTCTGTGTGTGTGTGTTCTGCAATGTTTTTCCAGATCTTAAATTAATTTCATTTATCTCTAGCATGTCTACAATGTAGGTTGTAAACTGTACCATCTCAGTATTGTAGGCTTGTTGTTGTGGTGGCTTTTTGTTGTTAGGTTTGGGGATTGGCTGGGTAGGAATTGGTGGAGGTCTGGGGGGTAGTTGATTTCGTGGTGGCGGCATGATGAGTGGCTACTGCTATTGTAATGGAGCTCTCCAATTCGATGATGAATAAGGATATGGATTGCCATAATTTCTGGTTGGTTGAGCAAAAGGTGGGGGGTATGAAGAGTAAGATTGTGGGTAATAAGGTTGCTAGTATGGTTGGTTTTGCTGCCATTGATTTGGATTTTGCTGAGATGGCCATGCGGCTGGTACTGAGTTCCAATTCTGCTAGTTATTTTCCTGGTTGTAGTAAGGTTGGTTGTTGGGTTGGTAAGGTCTATGAAAATTAGTCCTCCTTTGATTCACAAAACAGAGCTTTTCTATTGCACCCTCAGTCGTGGGCTCTTGAATAGCAGCTTTGCAGGAGGGCAATAGAGGACACTTGTTAGTAGAGTGATCATCAGTGGAGAGGCCACATATTTCGATGATGTTTAGTGTGCACTGCCCCTTCTCATGTTTCTTTCTACAACAAGGACAGAATACTGCCAAGGCTTGGTTAATTTCATCCTGTTTCTTTTTTATTTGAAGTGCATCAAGTTGCATGGCCAGAGATTGTAAGATGTCTGTCTTCATGTCATCTGACAGGTTTCCTAAATCAGTTTTTGTAAGGGTTGGTCCTGAAGATGCTGATCCACCAGTAAAAGTGTGTGTATCCCTTGCCCCATTTTTACTTTTCCTAGATCTAGAGTAGTTTTTGAAGATTTGTAGGATTTGGTTAAAAGATTTCTGGAATATATCTCCATCTCCCAGAAGGTTTAAGACTTCAAAATTCTCTTCTTTTACACATCTAAGAAGGACAAGTTTTAGTAATTCAGGATCTAAGGTGCAATGACTGGCTCTTTTGTAGCTGAGTTGAAATCTTTGGGCATAATCTTCTAATGATTCCCTTTCTCCTTGTTGCATCCGAAAGATTTCATCTCTTGTATTCTTTGCTTTGTAGTAGTCCCTATATTTTTCTAGAAATGCTTGTTTCATTTGGTCCCAGCTGAAAATACTATTTCCTTCTAAACTCATGAAGCACCTAAGTGATAGATCTTTCAGTGTGGAGGGAAAAAGCCTCAACTTTTGTGCATCAGTAGTGTAATCAAAGGATCTGCAAACTACCTCAAACTCAAACAAGAATGTATCAGGGTCTTCTGAAGTCAAACCATGGAAGTTTGGCAGGTTTAGGGTTGATATTCTTCATCCTGGAATCTCCAAGAGGTATACTGATGGGAAAGGTGAATAGCTCCCTAGGTTCCTCTTCTTCGTCTGCCATAGTGGTGTTTGAGCTAGATTCAACAAACAAGTTGTCTAGGTTTGGGTCGCAGCTAGAATCAGTTTCTTCTTCTGAGTTAAGGAATTCAAATTGAGAGTTATCATAACTGTTGTCGCTCATAGGATGGGCAGGTAGGAAGCGTCCAAATCTATCTCTTTGTCGTCTACGCATTCATGGTAGAATTTTTCATGTTTTTTTTTCTTTGTTTTTATGTATGTTGTTTTTTCTTCTTTTTCTTTTTCTTTTTGAAGATGTCTCCTAAAATATTTAGCACCTCCCCGGAAATGGTGCCAAAAAGTGGTGAGCTCTCATAATGGATGCCTAATGAGGCCAGCTAGACCAGAAGCCTACTTTAATTATCAACCTGAGGGACGTACAAACTTCAGAGGTGCTGGAACTATATGTGCTCTTATAGGATAGTCTTTGTCATGGTTGGGTGTTAGTATCAATGTCTAAAGGCTTGCCTAAAAAGAAATCGAATAAGTTGTGAAAGGATTGCCTACTCTATGGATGAGAAATACTTATGCTAAGAAGTTTTGAATGCTGAAAACAGTAAATCTATGTTAAGAAATTAAATGCTGAAAACAATAAATATACCCTAAGAAAATACCGAAAATTGGATTTCTGATTTAAGAAGTAAATACTACAATTCAATAAACTGGAAATCTGATCTAAAATATCCAAATGCCAAAGACTAAATTCATAATGCAATTATCCAAGGCTATTAATTAATTATCAATTAACCAAAGTGTTGAGAGTAATCAATCTCTATGAGTAACTATAATAATGGAAAAGTGCATGAGATTCAAGATCTGGATCAATGTTTCATAAGTAATGCAAGCACAGAGGGAATTAATTGTCAAAATATGTCTTGGCAAAATGCTGCTACAGGACTACAGAAACAATGTTACCAAACTACAGAATGTGCTACAACTTACTACATAATCAGAATGGTCGCTTGACTACAGAAATTAAATCGTGTTGTTTAAATGCCATCAAAAATACTTTCATATGCGATATAGATTAAGTCAAACACAAAGCACATAATGAAAAATACCTAAAAAATAAAATCTCCTGACTTATGTGTTGGAGGGGCCCTCTCCAACCCGTACTCAGGAGGGGAGAAAACTTATAGATGCCGAATTGAAAGCAACATCAAATCTTCATTCAAAATAGTAATTTCATAGTTCCATAAAAGGACTATAACACAAATTGTCTCAGCAGTAAAAACGTAAAACAATGGTTCTAAAAAATGGCAACAGGAACCTCTCTCTAGCTGAGAGGCCCATATATATATATGCCTCTAATGCTTAACCTAACTATATGTCTAATTGTTGATTCTGTTTTGAACAGGAGTTCTCTCTAGAGATCAGGGAAAAAGGCGCTGAGCTTTGTATGATCTTCAGTGCTTTTCTTGATGTGTGTGTTTGTCCCTTAGTGTACCTGGACCTGCTCAATCATACTCGATTTTCATATAATTAGTTATTGAACACGCTTTCAAACATACAAGAATAATCTTTCAAACAACTTCATTAAATAATCAAGGTAAATCATTTCTCCCACAAAACAAGTGTATTTCTTCACCCTTTCTTATGCTTCATTGTGGGAAAAAAGCTATTAGGATACCTATTATTCAGGATTATCAACCGTCATTGTGTGAGCTGCTACACTGGTTGCATTATTTATAGCGAGGAGTAGTTAGCCAAGTTGTGCTTCTGACGACAGGAGGATCCCACTGATTGTCGCATGGTCATCGTGTCCTTTCGTCCTGCCTTCTTCGACCTCGCGCTCATCATCCGTAGGGATCTGCGATAACTCCTGGTTCGACACATGTTGTTGTTGGTCATCTCTGGAACATCTAATGGTATTCCCGCGGACTCCTCCTCCTAAACAATTGGATCTCGCCAGTCAACCAGCCACTCATCAATGATTGCATCTAAGTCATCATTTGATAGTTTATAAGGGGTCTGCAACCACTGCCGATCCTTATCACGTCACGCTTGCACATAGATACTATGTGGTCCAATCACAAACCGGGCGATCCCCTTATACTTTGCAACCGCTATCTGAGTCAGCCACGGAACCCGCTCGGCGGTCGCGTGCAGTGCTTCCCAATAGAGACAGAACTGCATGGCACACTCCTTGATGCGCTTTGGTTCGTGCACCCACCACAAGTTTTGGTAGCGTGCCCCTTTTTTCTCTTCGTCCACCTCCATTCCTTGATAGTGATCGGGCTCCATCCAAGTGACAAGCGTAATTAATATCAGCAACCAGCCATATGCGAATGGCCGTCGTCTTGCTTGGGACGCCAATGTGTACTCCATCAACTGGTTGAGCAGAAAGAGTGATCAATTCACTTGCACCCCTTTTGCACAGAGCTCCCTGCATGCGACAACCCCTGAGTTGCCTTGGTTGGGCCGATTGTTCCGTATGATCTTGGTTGCCAGCATCCACGCCCCAATTTTAACTGCCAGCTCGTTGATGGTGTTGAGGTGGTCAGCCCATCCGTTACACTACATTTTGTAATGCTTCCTCAACCTTGCCGTGATATTTTTGTCGTTGTTCTTCCATTAAAAATATTGCGACGGGTCTACCCCGTCCTTTGGCAACCCTGTGATTTCAGAAATCAAGTCCACCATGATAGTGACCTGTCTGTCCAACCATAGAATGTTGCTGTGAAAACAGGCCAACAGCTGTTTCACACAGGCATTTGCTTCCGAAAACCACCCAAAGTGCGGCATGTTGATCAACCCCAACAAACCAGCTTTCTCCAAACCGCGCGCCCAGTCATGTGGAATGCGCAGCGTCGGTCGAGTCTTCTTCGATGCTCATGGCTTAAAGGGCTTCGTCATAACATCTTCCAGTGCCAGCAAATCATGATCATCATACCGCAACTACATCAGCACAAGCACAATGTCGGTAGTACAGCTCATACCAAGTGCAATCACTGGCATTTTGAGGTGATACCGTTGGTTCTTCGTGGGCTTCCTCGGTTGCATGCGAGGTCAACATGGAGGTCAGTAGCATAGGATATCTGCAACAAACACGCCTGCTCAGACTGCGGATTCCACAACACCAAAGCTCGATGGGCTTGCCTCCGGGATCCCTTCCGACACTTGGGCAGTGGAGCAGTTCATCCATTTCTCTGGGTGCAGGGAGCTCTGATGCGTCCCCCCCCTCTTCTGGTGCACCATAGATGACGATCCCACCGACATGTTTCCAAACTCTACCTCAATATTGACCTCCTCGTCAATATGCACAGGGATGAGGGGTGACTGAGCTTCACTTGAAATCTCCACCGTATCCGGCTCACCCAACATACCGCACGCAATTCCCTCAATGCCAAGAAATGGCACAAGCTTACTCAACTCAAGAACTTGCTCAACAGACCACCACTGCACTCTTCAACCTTGCATAATGCAACAATCCGGAGTTGAACGCACTCGTTACAAACATGTGCCTTTCGACCATCCTCGGCCCATGCTTATAGCGTCCAACTCGATCTCTCATAATCATGACTAAACCATGCATTAATTTGGACCAAATCCTGCCTTAATGACCCAAATCCGCCATCAATCTTGTCATCCGATCGGTCGGATCGGCCATTAATGCCCATCATTTGAACAAGCGTCATTAATTAACTTCCTTAAACTTTCGGCATTTATTGTTGATTTGACCCAATTATGGTCTTTCCACTGTCGTGGACCGCTCCTAACCTGCGATACAAGCCTCCCTGCTTGCACATGATGTCCCTGTCATTGCATCATCCTGCCACCGAGCATCTTGCTTCTTCTTTTTTTTTGCCGATGCAACTCAGGCATCGCATTGTTCTGAGCCCAACCTGTAGGGATTCATCTTGCTACCATTGATCAAATTTGGAAGCATCGATCCATCTGACTACTGCAATTGTACTGATCCTCCTGAAGTTATGCTACTGATGTGATATGGACCAAGCCAATGCATTTGCAATTTTCGTGGATGTTTCATAAACTTGTTGTCATATATCAGCACCAAGTCACCCTACTGAAACTGTTTTTTTTAATGTGGCGATCATGCCAAGCCTTCTAGTGATCCTTCTCCACACTCTGATGGAATCCTGCAATAAGGCAATCTTCTTCCAATTGTACAAACTATGTTAGATGTTGTTCTAATGCTGCTTCATCATCCATACATGTTGTTGCCGCTATGCACAGACTTAGAACGATGTACTCCATAGGCATGATCCCTTCTTACCCATATACTAGCTTGAATGGTGTTCGTCCCATCAACCTTTTACACGTGGTGCGATACGCCCACAAGACTGCTGGGATTTTCAGATCCCAATCATCGCGGTTCGCATTGCACACCTTTGTCAGCGCATGTTCCAATATCTTGTTGAAAGCTTCCACCGTGTCAATTTCCTGTGGATGATATGGCGTACTCTTCTTGTGTTGTATCTATAGTTCCTCCGTCAATGCGCTGATGTTGTGGTTGAGAAAGTGACTACCTTGATCACTGATCAATATCTTAGGGCAGCCAAATCGAGTGACAATGTTGTCAAACAAGAAACGTGTGGTTGTTTCCGCGGAACAATCAACGACTCGTGCAACCTCTGGCCATCTTTTCAAATAATCTATCGCTGTGATGATGTATCTTGCACAAGTGTGCTTCCCAGGTGGGTTGATTGGTCCCACAAAATCCACTTCCCAGTTGTCAAATGGTTGCAGTGTTAGTTGAGGTATCAGCGGCATCTCATCCCTCCTTGAGGGCTTCCTGGTTCTTTGACAAACATCACAGGATCGCGCATAGTCTGTCGCATCGTTGTGCAGTGTGGGCCACCAGAGCCCCACGAGAAGCACCTTCCTAGCAGTCGCACAACCGCTATAGTTCCCCCCATCCACTTTTTCATACGCTTCTAACAAGATCTTCCCTTGCTCATGAGGAAAAACACAACGCCGCAATATCTCATCTGAGCCCAATTTGTATAACTCGCCTGCAACTAGATGGAAATTTGCATCCTTGACCACCAACTGCTTCTTTTGACTAGTGGTGAACTTCTTGGGTGCGGTACCTATCACAAGAAACTAAGTGATTTCTTCATATTAGCCATCGGCTACTTCAACCTTAAATAGTTGCGCATCAGGCAACCCATCTTCGATGTTAGTTGACTCCTCTCCTGTCTCAATCCGCGATAGATGATCGGTCCCTGCGTTCAAGCATCTTGGATTCATGATTACTTCAAAATCAAACTCCTGAAAAAGAAGTAGCCAATGACATATCTTCCACCCCGACACAGGCTTATTGACCAGGTATTTTAAGGTAGAATGGTCTGTGAACATCTTAAAGTGTCCTACCAATAAGTAATGTCAAAACTTCTACAACACATAGATTATCACCAGGCCTTCCCGCTTTGTAGTGGTATAGTTTCTCTCTGCGGATGACAACTTGCGACTGGAAAAAGCAATGGGGTTATCTAGACCCCCCTCTCCTCGTTCACTAGCACCACACCCAGTGCGATCGATGATGCATCCACGTGGACATGGAATTCCTTACTCCAGTCCGGAAATACCAGTATTGGCGTTGAATCCATCTTAGCCTTCAGCGTCTCAAAGTTGTCTTGACATTCAGGTCTCCATTGAAATACCGCATCTTTCTTCAATAACTTCTCCATTGGGGCTGTGATTGCTGAATAACCCCTGATGAACTTGCGATAAGACCTGGTGTGCCCCAATGTTTCTCTCAACTGCTTGACATTAGTCAGCGGTGTTAAGCTCAAAATGAGCACAATCTTTGCTGGATCGACTAACAACCCCTGCTTTCACACAATGTGACCCAACAATATTACGACTGGTGCACAAAAGATGCACTTCTTCAAATTCATCTATATCTGATGCTGTCGACAATGCTCCAACATCAACCGCAGGTTTTTCAGATGATCGTTGATCAAGCCATAGACTGTCCAGTCATCCATGTATACCTGAAAAAACTTCTGAATGAAATCCCTAAACGCAGCAATGACAACCCGCGAGAATATCGCAAGTGCATTCTTCAATCCAAACTGCATCACTATGTACTAAAAACAACCCCATTCTGTCACAAAAGTTGTCTTGTGGTGGTATTCCTTGGCGATTCGGATCTAATGATAGCCAAAGAACCCATCCGTGAAAGAATACATCTCCTGGCCACCCACACCTTCGAGCACCTCGTCAGTAAACAGTGTTGGAAATGAATCATGCAAACATGCAAACATGCATCATTCAACTTCCGCAAATCGAGACAAATGCGCACTTCACCAGTCTTCTTGTCTTGCACCACCATATGACTGATCCATTCTAACTCTTCGACCGGTTCAATAATGCCAGCATCCAACATGCGATCAAGCTCTACCTTAACCATTTCCTTATGGCGTGGATTCAGTCGATATGGGCACTGTTTGATTGGGTTGGCATCTGGTTTCAGCAGGATCTTCATCTCCCCTAAATCGCCCAAAATACCTTTCATCTCATCAAACTTAGTAGGAAACAAGTCTTGGAATTCATGTAGCAAGTTGGTGACCTTCCCCATCATCTCATCATGCCAATAGTCCCCAACATTCACGAACTTGGGACTGGCCTCTATCCCAATATTGACCTTACAGAGCTTCAGCGACTGACTGATCGGATCACTTGGTGTATCAGGTGCGACAATATTGTGACTTCCTTCGGATTCCTGAATATTGACGTTCTGCGGATCATCACCATTTTCTGGCCCACTAGTGATATTATAACATTCCATCATGAACTGCATCTTGTAGTGCATATGCAGATCCGCAGGATATGCCACTAGAACAACCTTCAGAACCACATCGCAGATGAGATGCAAAGCATTATGGACATTTGGGTTGGCATCCGCAAAGCTGACGGTATAGGTATAACATACCGTCAACTCCAACCAAGTGGAAATTTCCCCATGCAATTCAGCTGTAGTATACCATGAGCGTGACATCTCGTCCAAAGTATGGACAAAGGCATGGACCCACTCATCTCTTAGTCGCGATGCCAACAATGTCTAAGACTAAATCAAATGACTGCCAGGGTCATTCCGACCATCATATTTCCCTGTGTGGTAAAATTCGGTATTGCCGAAATGAACTGTCATCAATCGCCGACACTGCGGCCAGCCTGCGATCAACTTCTTATGTGTCGCCCACTAGCATGCTGGAGCAGCCTTAAGTTCTTCCTCTAATGCCCACAGTCGCTGTGGTTCTGAAACTTTTTCCTCGAACGTCGCCAGGAATTCAGACAAGCCAGGAAGCCCTTCATATATTGGTAGTGTAACCGTTTCAGTCGCAACGCGGCATAATGACTGTGTGACTAACCCACACTTGTGGAGCGACACCTCATGACAGTGATTCTGCCAATGTTATAAAGCGTTGTCAAAGTCGGAAGACGCGGAGCTGTCACTACACCATCCAAGCTCACCATTGGCAGTATGATGAATATAATCTTCTAAACTATTGAATGCATGGTCCCATCCGCTGGGATCTTCTTCCTTCACTGGTTCAATGTATCTCTGTCCTTCAGCCAGATCCAACAAGGATATAACTTTGAGATCGCAGTTTTCAAAAGTCATCATCCACCTCTTAAAGTTGATTACCGCTCCACTGTTGTTATCCCATCCAATCCCTAGTAACGCGGGATAAGAGCTCCCCCCTTCAACTACTTCGATGACGTCAAAGTCAGCATAAGTCTTCAATCCCTCAATGTCCACCACCAAGAGTGGAACTCTCCCAATTGGTGTCACCTTAGCGTGATTGGCTAGCTAGAGCTGTACAAGAGACCATCTCAGTGGGGGGCTCCCCATTTTCTACCATGCATGCTTGGTTAAGATGTTGACATCCGAACCAAGATCCAGAATAACCGAATCAACCTCATAGATGCCAATTTGTATGTTCATGCACATCTCCTTACCTGTCTTCCATCGCTGTAAGGAGTTTACCGCAGACTCTTGCTATCCCCTAGCTGGTCACTGCAACAATCCCTTGATCTCAGCAAGAGAAGCGGGATCCCTTCCCAACAATAAACAACTCTCAAAAAATTTCTGCAAGGTTCTAGATTGCGCCGATAGACCTGCCTCTAAAGTAGCATCAAAGACAGGGGCATGTCACAAATAATAGCCTTAGTGCAATCTTCGTCCATCGCACGACGCGCTTGAAATAATGCATCATGCTCAGACTCAATGTCAAATGACACCTTCTTCTGCCCTGCCAATCGAATGAGCAGGTGTGATCTATCCCCTCCGATCATTGTACCTTCACGAGTGATAATTGCGATAGCTGCATCTTCTGGCCTTGGCTCCACAGAAATTGTCGCAACACTCACACCCTGATTCTGGTTCAGCGGCGGATTCCCCTGTTGGTTTACATTCTAGTTAGCATTCTGATTCAGGTGTTGGTTCTGATTCTGCACCGGTTGCTGCAACTGTGGAACGTTCCCTACTTGCCATCCTGAAATCAATTGTGGAAGTTTTCCACAGTATGATCTGTAACAAAGCAAAACGTACACTATGTCTACAATAGTGGGAAATCTCGCTGGTAGTGTCCCCATACCGCACAGTGATAGCACTGAACAGGTTTGCGACCTCCTTGTCCTCCTCCGTGACCAAATCCTCCACCGCATCCGCCATGAAATTCTCCACAAAATCCGCCCTGCTGCTAGTACTGTGGTTGATTGAACTGCTGCTGCATAGGGTTTGATTGCATGCCTTCTCCTTGTTGTGTATACTGTGTTTTTTGAACGTACTGTGGCTGCTGTGGAGCCATTTGCATAAGAGCATATTGCGGTAAAAACTGTTGTGATTGCTACTGCGGTACAAACTACACCTGCAGTTGAGGTAGTGGCTGGGATACCTATGGCTGCGGTTGTTGTATGGAACGTTGGTCATCCTTCACATAGAATGCATCGTATGTTCTCTCCTTAAGCAACCCATATGCACAGAAACCTTTGTCTTCATGTCCCACCGATTTGCAGAATGTGCAATATAGATTCATCGGTTTTGTGACCATTTTCTACATATATTGACATTGGTCATGGCAGTGCCCATATACCTGATAGATGCGACACCACGGCATGCCACTGCCACTCAATGGATTCAGTTCTCCTGAAACTAGATAATTATGGAAGTCTGGGAAATTATCCTTAGTATTCCCTTCTCCTCGACATTGGGTACACCATACTTCTTCACGCTGTTACTTACCCTTTTTAAGATCTTGCAGCTGTATAGTCAAGTTGGCCAGTTGTGTTTGAATATACAACATACCAGCAGCATTCTCACCAGTCGGTGAAGCTTCCAACTGCATTGCAATCTCTAGATCTTTACTCGGTGTTGTAATATTCTCTTACATTAGCGGTAATCGAATGTGCGGGAGCAATGCCGCGATGAACCATTCTTTGTGTTGGACAGTGCTCATGTCGAAATTGACCCTTGCCATCTGCGTTTTGAATCGCTGGTCAAAATCACACACAAATTCATTGGGATACTGCTTAATCTCTTTTAGCTCTGTAATATACTGTGCTTCAGATGTGGGTTTTTTGAACTCCGCGATCAATCTAGCTCGAACCTCGTCCAGCGACTTCTCTAGAGCACCAACAGGAACCTGCATGAAGGGTTGTTTCCAATTGTCCATTCTTAGAATTATCATCAGTTATTTTCTTTACAGTCCACACTGCTTCGCATAGAAACCAGTACTGCTCAGGATTATCCGTTCCATTTCCGTGGAACAATGGTAACTTTGTATCCTCGCCCGCCATCCTGGGATTCCTTCCTCCAGTCACTGAGCTACTAGCAATTAACTTTTGTTGACTTGATGAACACGGTGGTGTCGAAGTTGTATTTCTTACTGGTTGAGAGATAGTGAGCGGAGGTGTGGGCACGTTACTGCTGGGGTTTGGTCCTTCCTCTATCCTGGGCATAGCCTGTTTGTCCTTGTTAGGACTGTGAGGTTTCTTCGTCCTGTGTGGTCTTCCTTTGTGGCCTTGCGTTCTAATCGCAGCAGGACATTCTCTTTTCCTCTGCCTCTTTTCTTGTCGGAACCTTACTTCTCCCCTTGTAAGACCACTCTCTTCCTCGGCTTCACTCACAGTCTTGTCATGACCTGCACCCATCTACCCCTTATCATTCCATGTACCGCCCCCTTGCTGTCACGGTACCCACAGTCTCCTCCCAACAGGGTTTTTACTGATCCAGATGCATCTTCAATATGCCTTTTTCGCAAATGAGCATCTTAATAGACAGCTGTAGTGACAATAGAAACCTCCCTCGTGGTCCGTGGAAGAAATATATTTCAACCTCACTATAGGATTTTTTCGTATCGAACGCAAATTCAGTGATATAGCCTTCCAATATGTTGTCAATCAAAACTTCGATAGCTCGCGATGCCTTGTTGTCGACTTCCTGCAGCTCCTGGATCAGCTACGGGGTCCAGGTCGTCGGTTCACCACCTTGGAAGTTCCTCTTCTAAAAAGTCAACTTTTCCAACCACTCAAACAAGATGACTAGGAACTCACAGAAAAAACATTCGTGCAGACCGTCATGAATATATCGTTCCACCCACTGATCTACCGTCAGTCGAGAGTTCTGAATTTCTTTTTCACCAAATTCTCGCAACTTCTGATCAAAACAGTCTTGTATCTCTTGTTGCGTAAGATGCCACAACATATCCTCACTTCACTTGCAACAACATATCCTGCGTCCCAACAACCGAACCATTTGTTGACACAAACCCATTCGACAGGGGTTCCCAACATTGTCGACACCAAAACCACCGCGACCTCCCTGAGCACCGGTCCAGACAGGTTTTACCCTGTCCAGCAACACCTGTAGAGCAGATGAGGTCTCACCCCAGATGTTCAAGGGAGAGTTGATGGAACCATGTTTCGCCAAGTGAAGGAGGATGTTTGTGGCTCAATTACTTAACTTATTGCAACATTTCAGAAATAGATCTATGCGTTTAACTTAGACATCATTCACATTCATAGCATCATTCAACATAACCATTCATAATCGCAACAGATATAACATTAAAGCATTAATCACAGCAAGGAAACATTGCATTATTCATATATTCATATCGCAGAATGCATTGCCATAAATCACCAGGAAGAGCACAGGAATTCTGCTCAACAACTCTGTCTCGTTATATTAACTCCGCAAAACCCAGATACAAAATACTCCACTTCAGACCAAGATCTCCAAAAAGGTTTTCAACTAAGATGATCTAGCTTAGATCCTTCAACACCTACACACCTACATCTATTTATAAGCTTTCGCCTTTACATTGCTTTTCCACTTACTAACTACTTCCTAACCGACACTATGAAGTAAATGACCCAAAATCTATCTATTGTGGTCCAAATGACCCAAAAACCTGCATACCGTAGTACAATTGACAAAATATTACATAAGATATCATCATTTGTGCTTCGTCTTTTCGGCTTCCGCTGTATCACAGCACTCGCACTGAGCTTTGACGCACTTCTTATGTGCCTCGTTGGCAAGATCATCATCGCAGTAGGTCTCGTCGAGTTTTTCTAGGTAAAGGAAGCATTCTTCCTCAGCAGTGGTTTTTGGAAGAAGTTCAACTACTAGTTTGAGAGATGGAATCTTGCACTTTATTGGTAGGACTACCTCCAATCCGTAAACTAATTGGAACAGTGTGAATCTGGTGGCAGTCTTGACGAAGGTTAGGTATTCCCATAGTGCAGAAAAGAGCATGTTATGCCAGTTTGACTTATGTGTACCCACCATGCATTGGATCATGGTTTTCAAGACCTTTTTAATGGCATATACTTGTCCATTGGAATCTGGGTAGTAAGGGGTTGAGTTTTCATGACAAAAACCCAGTCTGGTGCTCAATTCATCTACCATATGGTTCTGGAAGTGAGATCCATGATCGGTGACTATGGCTTCTGGAACTCCGAACCGTGCAATGACATGGTTGAACATAAAGAGTGTGGTTTTTTTTCCGTCTTCGTTCTACATAGGAATATCCTCGACCCATTTAGTAAAATAATCCATAGCTACTATGACATAACCATGCCCCCCGACCGAGGTAGGATATGAGTGCATGAAATCTATGCCCCATTTCGAAAAGGGGCCCATGACAATAAGCGGGTGTAACAGGGTTGGGTGGGAGCGCTTTTTCATTTGAAAATGCTGGCTTGGGGGACATTTCTTAACGGCCTCGATACAATATTTAAATATGGATGGCCAGTAATATCCCGCGTGTAGTATCTTCTGGGCCGTAGCCATCCCAGAGAGATGACCTCCACAAGCCCCAGAGTGACAATCATTCAATACGTGTTTAGCCTCCTCGTGTGTCAGACAGCGTCAAAGAACAAAATCAACACCATGACGATACAAGGTATCGGTAATGATCAAGTAATAATTGGCATGGTGATGTATACGATGTCAATCGTCACGAGACAGTTAGGGACTGAACCCTTAGGTTTGAAGATATAAGGTAATATCTCCATACCATGGGTTGGACGTGCTCATGAGGAACAACGACTCATCTGGAAGGGAATCGTTGGGCTCAGATCCTAAATCAACACGGGAAAGATCACAAATGAGCTTGACAAACACCAAATATTTATTTGACTTAGCCTTCTTGAAGCAGATATCAAATTCCTGAAGTATCACAATCCAACGTGAATAATTGCCCCCAAGCACTTGATGTGTTAGGACGTGTTACATGGTGTTCAAGTCGGTGATAATGGTGGTGGTGCGGAGCAGTATATAATGATGGAACTTTTGGATGGAAATGATTGCCGCGAGAGCGAGTTTCTCGACATGTGAGTAACCAGTTTTAGATTCAATAAGACCCTTACTGAGGTAATAAATCACATGTTCCTGGGTGTTTCTATCCTCATGGACTAATACCATGGCAATCGTGGTGGCAGAAACAACAAGATAAAGGATGTAATCTTTGTAGTAATTGGGCGGTTTGAGCACAGGGGAATGGGTAATGGCATGTTTCAAACTATTGAAGGATTGTTGCACTTCCTCATCCTAAATGAACGGGACTTCCTTCTTCAGTAATCTCATATAACATTGTGTCTTCTGAGAGAAATCATAGACAAAACGCCGTAAGAAATTTTCCTTCCCTTGCAAACTTTGGAGTTCCGTAATGTCAGTAGGAGGTGGGAGAGCGACAATTGTTTCCACCTTCAAGGGATCAATGCGGATCGTGTCTTTCGAACGATAAAACCTAGGCGGCGTCCAAATTTGACACACAAAATACACTTGTGAGGATTCAGACGGATGTTATACCACCTGCATCTGAGGAATATGACCGTCAGTTGATCGATGTGGAACTCACATTGCTGTGAGTGGGAAGGTAGATCATCAACATAGGGCTCCAAAAAGTACTTCAAATCATGAAAAGCATATGACATGGCCCGCTGGAATGTAGCACCAGCATTTTTAAGACCAAAAGGGAGTTTGCGATATGAAAACGTTCCCCAAGGGAAGATGAAATTCGTCTTATGTTGATCGGCTAGGTGGATCTCAATCTGGTTATAACCAGAAAATCCATCCATGAATGAGAAGATGACAGTCCCAGCGCAGTTGTCAATGATCTGGTCGATGAAGGGAGTCGGGTAATTGTCGTCACGATAAGCCTTGTTCAGATCCCTATAATCAATGCAAACCCGGATGGTACCATACTTCTTAGCCACATGGATGACATTTGAGACCCATTATGTTAATGGAACAGGGTAGATGAAACCGGCCTTCAAGAGCTTTTCAATTTCTTCCTTAATTGCCACATTTTTTCAAGGGTGTATCGGTCGTAAATTTTGACGGACTGGTTTAGCATCGGGATAGGTTTTGATCTCATGTGAAACGATGGTAGGATCTATCCCAGCCATATCCTCATAGGTCCAAGCAAACACGTCGCGGAATTGCTTGAATAAGGGCATGAAAATGGTGATCTCTTCAGGAGAATAGTTCTGGCCTAAAAGAATGTGTTCCACGACACCAGGGGTAACTGAAATGTCAACTAGAATGGTGGGATCTATGTTGGCCAAGTTTCCCTCAGTGACTGTATGACACGTGAGTATTGGTGACTGGGGGCATGGATAGACATCTGGTGGAAAAATGGTGGTGATGTTGTTCTCCATAGAATCCAATGTGGGTAGGAAAGACGATCGATGGTGAAGGTCTTCGCACAGAGGGTCATCTATGCTCATAATATCCATAATGGACTTGTTGGAATGAAAAGTACGGAGAAGAGGGTAAGGTAAGGATGACGTACGTTGTAGAGAAAAAGGCGTAGAGGCCATGGCTAAGTGGTCCTTAGGTGTTGATTGGATGGCTTCATAAGTGGTTTCAGCAGGTGAAAGAGGAATTATGTCTCCAATCAAATGCATGGTGGCTTCATCAAGTACGATCCATTGATCGGTGGAGTTGGAAAATGATGGAATCATCAAGGAGATCATGTTCACCATGGAAACATGGTTAGGGGGATCTAGGGTTTGAAAGACACCCATAAGAGATGAATATTTAATGAGGTCAACCCCCAAACTCTCATATAAATGCGAATATTATCCTAGCAAGGGGACATTATCACCGGGATGAGTAGCGGTGTTCGGTGTACAGAAGTCCAATTGGTTGACAGTGACATTTAGCGTTGGTGAGTGTAGCTAGGGTTTTCACCCTAGCTTGTGCAAATGAGTACCTAGTAAGGAGAATGGACTCCTTAGTAGCAGTTCAATAAATAGTAAATTAAAATGTTAAAACAATATAAATTCTAAACTAGCATGAGCATTAAGAAACATAAAAAAACATGGAATATTAATGGTTTTCTTTTGTATTAAAATTTTAACTCAAGTGTAGAGGTTGGTGAAGTTCTTGCAATGATCCAAGAGGGTTTCTCCAAACTCCAACTTTGCTCCTTCTCTTTCTCCAATGGTGGAAATGGGCCAAAAGGGGCACTCAAAGGTGAAAGTAGCTCAAGGGTGAGCTAGCGTTTCAAGAGTGATTTTGGCAGAGTAAGGGTGTATTTGATTGTGGATATGAAATGAGGGGTCTCTGTCACCTATTTATAGGTTTTTGGTGGTGGAGTACTGGCCCATGGTTTTGGGAACCATATGGTTTAGGTCAGCTGTATAGGGTTTTTTCCTCCTTTTTCCTCTTTTTCCTCCTTTTTTATATTTTTTATTCCCTTTTTAAAGGGTTTTTGCTATTTTGGAGGAATTTTGGATAATTTTGCGGGGAAAAGGGGTTTTTAAGCCTTTTTGAGGTCTTTTGGAGGCTTTTTAGGCCTTTTGGAGGCTTTTTAATGGGATTTTAGGGTTCTGAAGGTGAATATGGTAGGAAATATGGACAAATGAGTCATGTAATGGGTAGATGAGGTAGTGAGCACTTTTTGGGTGTTTGCTGCAACCCACCTGCGTCTATCGGCCCTTTTCCCGCGTCCCGACTGCGGCTTTCAGCCCTTTTTCTACAACCCAATTGCGTCTGTTGGCCTTTTTTCTACGTCCTTCCTGCGGCTTTTAGCCATTTTCCTGCAACCCGCTTGCGGCTTTTTACCTGTTTCCTGCGGTTCGACTGTTTCTCTGTTTCCCGCGGTCCAACCGCCGGTATTTGCCACAGACCCGTGGTTTGCTTTCTGCACTTTTTTCCCTGTTTTGAACCCAGCACTTTGCTGCACTATTTTCTACACCTGCACAACCATCTGTCCTACCTGCAGCCATACTTCCCTACAGCCTTTTCTGCAGTTTTATTTCTATTCCATTTACAGAATCAATTTTTTTTTAATTTTCAACATTTTACTTGAAAAAGAGAAAATTTTGCATTTCAAAGTTTACATTCTATCTTGTTATTTTTAGTTAGAAAGTTGCCCCCCTTATGGCACTTTTATTTGGGTTCATCATCTCACACGCACACACTCTGTCACCTAATTCAAGTGAGCATTAAAAAACTACTTAACACAACCAACATTCTAACCCCACTTAGGGAACACATAAGAATTTTTGTAGTTAGGTAGGATCGGGGGGATAGGCATCCAAATAACACCCCTCAGTTGTTTACACTTGAGACATAGCTGTTGTCCATTAGGGAACCAAAATCCCCTAGTATTTTTTGGCAGGGTCACAACCAGTTTATCAGAGGGCCTCGCCCCTAGGAGGGTTGAAGTCGCCAGACTAGTTCCGGAGGCTTGAGTGGAATACCGGAATCCATTTACTAACCGAAGGCTACCTTTCGCAGTTCTCGGGGTATCCCTGTATGGGGGTACTGCGATAAAAGAACCAAACGGAAGATTCAACTTTTCTAGACGTGTCATGAAAGGGGTATCTTAGTTGCCTTTCTTCTAGGATTGACTACCCAGTGTCCCTCCCGGTAGGGTGATATCTTTAGCCACTTGGCTCTATTATCCATATTGTCTGACTTGGATTTCATCACCTTGCAGAGGATATGTCTAGTTGAGTCAGAATACTATTTAGTTAGGTGTTTGCATGCTCCCTTACCTCCTTTTGGTCTAGTGAGTCCACTATTTTTATTTTTTAGGAAACCTGCTGCTTGTTGGTATTCTGACCATTTATGTTGATACTCCACTTATTGTAGCACAACTGTTGCAGTAAGTGTTTTGAGTTGGTTGTTGGCCTGAGTGCCATATTTTTTGAGCTATCCTTCTGCACACTCGGTTGCATTAGGGTTTTTGAGTTGTTTTTCACTCAACACAACCCCCAAATATTTGACACCATTTGTCACCATTGAGTCCCTGAGATATTCTCGGTGCCGCCTGGGCGAGCCCCCGCAACACGGTTCACTTGACACCACCCGTCACAGACATAGATCTTCATCACTTGATACCACTCATCATAGATCTCGAGCTTTGTCACTTGACTCCACTCGTCAATGGCATAGAACTCCGTCACCCAATCTAGACTCCCCCTATTTTACCTCTGATTCTGAGACAGAGTCCGAGAACCCCATTTACACTGTACCAACTAGCCCCATGGCTGGCGTGACTTCCACCCCTTTCTTTGTAGGGACCATTGGTGGAGCATCCACCACCACACCAGCTACCAAACCTGCTTTGGGTATGCCCTCGATGGGGCCCACATCTACCATTCCGATCACTGCACCCATTCCAGTAGCTGGAATACCTATTCCCACTCCATCAGTGACTCACACTACCCTTGGCGATGCAGGACCGTCCCATACCACGATCATCCCTACACTTGGGGGAAACCTCCCAAACCATGCCCCTACACTTGGGGGCATTGGCCCCAGCATGGTCCAACCCACTAGTATGTCACATCCTTCTACTAGTTTGCCATTCATGGCTAGCATCAACCTTCCTAACCTAGCTAGACTGACTAACGATCCTATCAGACATGACCTTGCATGGCCTCACATGCCCACCAAGCTCCCCTTTGACATCCCTAAGTTTGAGGGCAAGGTAGGTGAGGACCCCGAGAACCATATTATGTCCTTCCACCTATGGTGTTCCTCCAACTCCATCGTGGACGACTCTATCCACCTCTGTCTATTACAACGCACCTTTACTGGCTCTGCAGCTAAGTGGTACATCGAGCAACCCCATGGGACCCATGCCACCTTTACTTCCCTTGCCTCGACCTTCCTGCAGTTCTTTCAGTTACCTATCCGCTATGACACGGGAGTTGAGATCCTACTATCTTGCAGACAGAACACGGCTACCCACATCACTGACCACATTCATGAGTGGCGTCGACACCGCAGCCTTTGCAAAATCAAGTTAGACGACCGTATCTTCTTAGATTGGTTTCTAAAATCTCTCCTTCCTGCCATTGCCAAGGATGTGGCATCCGAACGACCCTCGTCCGAAGAAGAGGCCATCCTCAAAGCCCAGCAATTTGACCTCATTTACGCCCAGTCGGGTTATCTATATACCATCATACCTGATGCTCCTCGCGGCGATTCCTCCCAACACGATGCGCCAGGGGCATCCCATGCCGTAGACGACATCATTGGCAGTATTGCCTCACATCCCCAACCCTTTTCCATAGCACATCCTAGCCATGGCCCTGACCTTTTGCTAGCTACATCACAGTCCGGAGCAACCAATTCGTATGCTCCCATCGCGCATCACCACCATTCCCACGGACCGTCATGTCCACCTCAGTTATTTGGGCATGCATCCCCTGCTTACGCCCCCCCGGTCGCACCTCATCCCTATTACCATCCATAGGCTGCACCAACTCCTGTGACCTCTCAAGCCCAACCTGCTTATTACCCACCACAGGAAGCCCCTGCGGAAAACCCACAGCTCGCTCCGCAAACGTATCAGCAACCCCCACAAGGTTCAGCACCTGCGCAGCCTCCACCTACTTATTATCCACCGTAGCCTGCTCCCGCACCTGCACAACCCCAGAACGCACCTGCTGCCCAAGGGCAAGTCTACGCCCAACAAAATACGTAATAGAACCAAAACAACCAGCGCCAACAGGGCCAACAAAACCGCGGCAAAGGTCGTAACCGTGGGAACAACCCCCCTCCCGACCAAGGTGGTCAACCTCCTAATCCCCCAGATAACAATAACGCGACACCTACCAAACAAAACCCTGATCGGCCACCCAAGCAAGCCAAAAATCTTAATTTGAAAACAAACCATCCTTGTTCTATTTGCGAGGTCTATCGCCACTACACACATGCTTGCCCACATTTGGAGCGAGCTCGGCAACTCTGGGTTGATGATGCCCATCGCCAAGGGCATGCGGCTCCTCAAGCGCTGCCCAACCCCCCACCCCCTTAGCAGCAATCTTTGGTGCTGCAAAACCCCTTACCAACCCAAGGCATAGTGAACACTTAGCCGTTGGCTCCCCCTCAAGGCAACGTGCCACCACAACAACAGATCACTTATGCTGCTCCTGATCAACCCATGTTCGACTTAGGTACTCACCACTTGTTGATGATGTCGTCTGCTGATGTCAACCTACAAACCCATCGAAACCAATATGGTTCCACCCCTGAAGCCCCTCCCGCCAACAAAAACACTAACGCTCATCCCACTGATCAAACGTTATGTATACCTGTGGCTCCACTCGATGGCGCCTCCAAAGCACCTTGTTTCCCACTTCGTTGTATCAACAATAACACCAATGCTCGCGTTGCGTCAAATTACAACATTGTAGATGACTTAGCCCAATCTCCCGCGGCCATGTCCGCGTTAGAAGTCTTAAAAACTGTCCTTCACAGCACAAGACTTTGCTCTCTGCCATTGGTGCTATTGACCCAAATGATTCACAACTGTTGGCATTCGATTTGGACCAGTCCGAACCATGCCTGCCTTCCACTTTAGCATTCCAAGTTTCCATTTCCATTAAGAATCTTGTCATCCATATATGCATCATCGATGAAGGTGCCTCTACATGCGTTATGTCCACATTCGTTTGGTAGAAGTTGGGATCCCCTACTCTCCAACAGTCCACCACTGCATTGCGAGCCTACGACGGCCGTTCGGATCAACCCCAAGGTCTATTAGCTAACTTCCCCGTCTAGCTAGCTGGAAAAACCATTCTCATTGACATAGAGGTCATCAATGCCCAACTTGATTATAACCTCTTACTTGGCCGCAGCTACATGTATGCCATGTGGGCAGTTGCCTCATCCATTTTTTGTACCATGATGTTCCCCCATGACGGACGCGTGGTCAAGGTCGACCAACTCACCTATTATGATCCCAATGCCCCCGCTGCACCCGAAAACGTTCTCCCCATGGTTGAACAACCTGTTTGTGGTGCAACTACCTCGTTTGTTTCCTTCGTGGGACCTAGACTTTACTTAGACACGTTGATGACTTCCACATTCCAATCCATTCCTCCCCCGTCACCCATGACCGAAGTCTCTGACCTTTGTACTCTTTCCCACAATACACAAACACCCAACAATCAACCGCCCTTGTTACCTAAACCACCATTGGTACCTAGTCACATTGGTGTTACACCCACCCATACCATCCCCTTCCATTCCCTCCCTAGGGAGTAGTATGCACCCTGGTTATGGCTACCCTCAGCCTCCCTGGGTTAACCTTGGGATTACCCGTGTGGTATATTTCGCCTTCCATTCTCCCGCCGACACCAAATGTCGTCCTCCAACTAGTGCAACCCATTGTCACTACTACTCAACCACCTCCCAGTGTCACTACCCCTTCGTCATCTATGAATCCCCCTCCTCTTATCAAGCCCACTGGGGGCAGAGGCCCACAACCATACACTATTATACCCCCTCCCAAGGTAGTTAAACCCCCTCCCGTGTTTCGTGCTCCCCCCAAATGCTCGTTGTGTGATGAGTTAGGCCATCCGACTCATCAATGTCCACAATTACCTGCATTACAGGAACACATGCAAATGCTTGACGATGACCCCAACATCCCGGTTGTCGAACTCGACCCAACCCCTAAGCCTCGTGATAAATCACTGCGTACCAACCACCCTTGTGCCATATGCGGTATTTACGGCCACTACTCACATCACTGTCCTGATCTCCCAGATTACAGAGCAGCTCTCTACAAGATGAATAATTTGGACCTTGAGACGGCACCCCCCACAATTGAGGAGATCCACCCCTCGGTATCATCCCCATCGAGAGAGATTAATACCATTTATATGATCTCTTCGACTACCACTCCCTCATCAACCAATTTGACAACTCAAACTTTCCGCAATGATGAGGAGATTCTAGAGGCTCTCACTGCCCCGGATTATCCCTGGGATGACATGCACCATCGTTCCTGTTTCCTCCCAGAAGAATCCTCCTCTACCATAGCTACCCAACTCGCGGTTGAGTCCAAAGATTTCCTTCCAACTAAAGTCGACTGGGATCCTATTCCTGCTCCTGATGCCTTTGAGGAAGAAAACATGGCCAACATCTCACCCGTCATCCACATAGATATCTCTGACCCACCGAGTGCTCTTGAAATCATTACGTTAGGAGCCTCCTGCAGTGAGCATGAGATTGGAGAGTACAAACAACTTTTCCAAGAGTTCTGTGATGTCTTTGCCTGGTCCTATACCGAAATTTCTGGTCTCGACCCCGCTATTATAGAGCACCACATTGACACCTCTGAGCTCGGGGGCATAATAGATTACCTCGACCCTGGGATAGGGGGCATGATCAATCATTTTGAACCTTTCCCATCACATCTATTTCAGCATGTCAGTGAACCCATTGTTCATACCCACACATATGTGATCCATAATCACAAACCCCATGCACATAGCATGGGGGTAGGTCATTAACCCTGCTCACTTTTTCACATACGTGATCTCAACCATTTTTGAGGTCACATGTCACTTGTAGATTTGATCTGATTTGATACGCCTAGTATTTCGCCCCCGCGGGCCATCATTTCTCCTCACCACTGCATCCTTCGCTTGGTGGGCTCACCTTTATTTGTAGCCATTTTTTAACCTAGTTCTTTCCTTTGACCATTCCGGAGTCCTTATGACCTCCGTTTTTTGCACCATTTGCACCGTCGGATTCATTTTTCCACGCTTGTGATGATGCTTGAGATCATTTCTTGCTCTCACTAGGACCAATATCAACATTGTGTCCCAACACCTTGTTTCCCCGGTTCTCGTGCCACATCGGCCGTAGCCCATTTTTGGTATATTTTATATCATCAGATTCATTTTTTCGAGCCCGTGATGATACTTGAGATCATTTCTCGCTCTCACCCCCAGATTTTTCAGGTATTTTTTCCAAAATGCCCCCCGTCCCCTTGATTTGCGCGCCACATCAACCGTTATCCATTTTTGACACTTTTTATATCGCCGGATTCATTTTTCCGAGCTCGTGATGATGCTTGAGATCATTTCTCGCTCTCACTTGGTACAGTTTCAACCTTGTGTCCTGACACCTTGTTTCCTCGATTTGCGTGCCACATCAGCCGCCATCGAATTGTTCCACATTTTTTTACATGAGCCATTCACTCCTGTCATACTGCAATTATTTCGTTATTTTGCCACCATTCATTAACCCGCAAGGAGGCCCACCAGTGTTCCCCCCCTACCCTCGTTCTTGGTCATCGTCAATGTTCCTTGATTGAGCACTTCCTCCTTGCCTGACCATTCCTTTTGTTCGGTATAATTTTATCCCTTTTTCAGGCGGGACAAGTCCTTTACGAAAAAGGCACTTAGGGAGTTTCTGTTAAGCTCTTTTCTGACTCCTAAAACAATGAAAATATCGCCGGTCAATCTTGCTTCTTTTCATGCTCATTAAAGTAACTGAAAGGGCGTCTATCTGGTATAAGTTTAACCCTTTTCCGGACCTGGTAGACTAATTACGAAAAAGGAATACTCTAGTCACACCGGCTAGAAGAGTTCTTCATTGCATCCTTTTATGCTTCTTTGGGCCTTGGAGACTAACACACGAAAAAGCAACCCCCTGGAGTCTTCTTATCGCTTTCAGACTCTCTAAAATTGAAAGCAACCACAAGCATGAACTGTCCTGGGCTCGTACAAATCCACACGACAGTACCATTCCATTATTTCAGAGTCTTCTTATAGCTTTCAGACTCCTTAAAATTGAAAAAAACCACGAGCATGAACTATCCTGGGCTCATATAAATCCACACGACAGTACCATTTTTTACCCACTTCTTCTAGTTCCTTAACCCATGAAGAATTCCCCCCATGCCTCTTGGCACTATGATCGATCATCTCGGCAGCACCTCCAATCAGGTCGCCTTTGTTCAGAGTAGTCTGCAGTCTCCTGCCATTTTACACCAGCTTGAGTATCCCTCATCCCAGTCCCTATCCTTGATCCATTACAGCTATGATCCCTTTCCCATCAGTCAGTTTCATATCCTGCTTGATCATCCCCTCCATTATACTCTGAACAAAGGAAGTTTGAGTCCACCCACTCTACTTGCCCAGTTATCCCCCACAGTTTGTCAGTCCTACCATCAGTACTCTCACACTTCGGTTCTCCACCTCGCGCTCCTATCAAGGAAACATCATTGCCTTGCTAGTTGCAGGTCTCCCTCTGTCGATGACAGCCCTTCTATTCCAAAGGATAGACCCAGAGGTCCCTGCGCCTTGGACCCATCACCATCTGTGGTGAGTGCCTACGGACCATTTTGAGAGGAGTCCTCATTGCCTCTCCGAGTGGTTGTTTCTCACATGCTCGACTTCAACACCTTGATCGCATCGTTGAGAATCGCGTAGGGTTTATATCCCTTTCAGTTATTGGTCGAAGACCTTGGATTTCCCCCGACTCTAGCACATTGGTGAGTCACTTCAGAACACCCAGTTACATGTTCCCGTTGATGTCCGGGTTGCGTTGGCGATTGTATTCGGAAGCCATCCTGTTATATGCTTCCTTGAGTACCCAGTTCAGTTCCAGTTCAGTGTACCATTGAGAGTATGACCCCTTGTCACTATGATCCAGCAGCTCATTAGTTACTCTGGTACCACACTCAGTAGCACTGGTGTCATTCCCGTGTAACAGTTCTTCAGCTCAGATACGGTCAACCCAGCAGTATGTCCCCGATTTGTGTCCCCTCTAGACCCTTATGATGTACACAGTGGTTCTCTATGTATCCTGCAGGTCCCCCTTTTTCGGGCCTCACTGTTATTTTTTATATCTTGATACGAGCATGGGTATGCCCGCCTCGTCCATATATTGAGATTCTTCTTCATTCCTTATTTGAGGCCATGTATATTTCAGGTCCCCATATTTTGGACCCCATTGTTATTATTGTTCTATATCTTGATACAAGCATGGGAATGCCCGCCTCGTCCATATGGTCAGATTATTCCTCATTCATTATTAAGGTTACGTACTTTTAGTCCTAGCTTGTGCAAATGAGCACCTACTAAGGAGAATGGACTCCTTAGTAGCAGTTCAATAAACAGTAAATTAAAATATTAAAATAATATAAATTCTAAACTAGCATGAGCATTAAGAAACATAACAAAACATGGAATATGAATGGTTTTCTTTTGTATTAAAATTTTACCTCAAGTGTAGAGGTTGGTGAAGTTCTTGCAATGATCCAAGAGGGTTGCTCCAAACTCCAACTTTGCTCCTTCTCTTTCTCCAATGGTGGAAATGGGCCAAAAAGGGCACTCAAAGGTGAAAGTAGCTCAAGGGTGAGCTAGGGTTTCAAGAGTGATTTTGGCAGAGTAAGGGTGTATTTGATTGTGGATATGAAATGAGGGGTCTCCATCACCTATTTATAGGTTTTTGGTGGTGGAGTGCTGGCCCATGGTTTTGGGAACCATATGGTTTAGGTCAGTTGTATAGGGTTTTTTCCTCATTTTCCCTCTTTTTTATATTTTTTATTCCCTTTTTAAAGGGTTTTTGCTATTTTGGAGGAATTTTGGATAATTTTGGGGGGAAAAGGAGTTTTTTAGCCTTTTTGAGGCTTTTTTTATGGTTCCGTGGCCTTTTGGAGCCTTTTTTGATGGTTTTGTAGCCTTTTGGAGGCTTTTTAATGGGATTTTAGGGTTCTGAAGGTAAATATGGTAGGAAATATGGACAAATGAGTCATGTAATGAGTAGATTAGGTAGTGAGCACTTTTTGGGCGTTTTCTGCAACCCACCTGCGTCTGTCGGCCCTTTTTCCACGTCCCGACTGCAGCTTTCAGCCCTTTTTCTGCAACCCGACTGCGTCTGTTGGCCTTTTTTGATTGGGACAATTCTGCAAGACCTCCAACGTCCACATGGCACAAGGAGCTTGTGCCAAGTCCTCTATGATGTTTTATTTTTGAGCTTCCCGAGCATCTGGATTGAAAATGGCTTTTCGAATCGTGCTCTTAGGAGGTCGCAAAACTGACTCTAAAGAGGGCTTCTCAATGGTGAGAGAAGTTGGTGGCACGATAATGTTAGGGATGGAGGTAGAAGCTTTTTTAGTATTACTTCCAACAGGTTCCTTTAGAGGGACTGAGTCGTACGAACGTGATCGTGTGTTCAGGTTAACCCTCTCACTATGCATCATGAGAACATGTGTGGTGGATGGTGCCTCTCTGTGAGAAGAAGAGGGTTGAGTGATCAGTTGTTGGTTCTGAGTAGGGAAGGGATTGTTGAGAACTGCGGGAGTGAGGTTTCCTTTGAGAAACTTCTGCACTTCCTCTCGGTGGGGACATTCCTTGTAGAAATGGTCACCACCACACAAAAAAAAAGGATACTTGAGCTTCCTCTCTTGTTTGTTTTCTTCAGGGGTGGTCTTGTGCTCCTGCGGGTTAGAATATTTCTTGGTTTTACCTTTGTTTTTATTCTTACCACCATACTTTTGAGGTGAAGTTGATTGAACAGAATTAACCTCCTCGGTGGAGGCAAGAGTGGATGACTTGGTGGTGGTGTTTCTAGTTTGTGGTGGGGATGGAGAGAACCATGAAGATTCGACGATCCACCAGTTTGAGTAGAAGGCTGGGAGTTAAGGGAACCGTTGATGTCATCAACCTGAGGTCCCTTAGGTGGTTTTGCAGGGTCATATGTAGGGCGGGGTGTGTCAGGAACAATGTCATACAACGAGCTATATTGAGCATAGACCAGGTCTAAGTAATGGGTGTTAGCACCCAAAATGACTCCCAAGGTTGTGGGAGAGGGACAAGATGAGGTAACCAAAAAACCACTTTAGACTTATGCTACTGACCCAGCATAGTCAGAGAGGGATCTCTCTTACACTCGAGAAAACTTTAAATAGTCATAGATTCAGTAACAAAAAACAAACAGACTTCTTATAACTCAAGATAATCATTCAAAGCTCATTCTCAGAAGGTCAGATTTCTGATGGGACGATTTGTTTAAAGGTTTGGTGAGAGAATCATGGGAGAGGCATTGGGAAATGGAGTCAAGACACAACACGTAAATCAAATAGCAGTGCGGTAGCATGGAATATCAAAACAGAGGCAAGGTAGCCACCTACTTCCCGTCGAAATGCTATTTTCTGGTGATGATAGAGGAAAGAAAGAACACTCCATTGATGCGAGCATCCAATGAAGATGAATTCGATATCAACTTTAGTGGAAATGTTAAGTGAATACCTAAAATAGTAGCTAGAGCATGTTTCCAAGAATTCTGCACTACTATACACTGATTTCATATATGAAAGGGAAAACATAACGGAAGTAAATAACAAGAAGCACGGTCATAGGAGAAAGAGAAGAAAACAGGCTATCAGCTAGATAATGCATGAATCTCTATTAAACACCAGCTTCAAACACTGCAATTCTATTAAGGATAATGTTTCAAAAATACAGAACCAAGCTCTCCTAGACCATGGACAAAATGATTTTCCAACCCTTTCTACTACTATTACATAGATATTTATAGGCTTTTGGCCTCGAATTGCTTCTAAAAAACAGTTACAAAATATGCCGCCACCTGTATGACCGAGTTCACCACTTCTGACAGGAAATTATAAGGTGAAAAGGACTGCTAACACACTAACCATGATTTTTTTTCATAGGTGTCCTCTGCAGGGTGAGGACTGCGTTATTCTTCAATGGCCTATAGACCTTAAAAAGGCCTAAAAACTGGAGCAAAACAGACAACTATACACTTAGCCAAGGATAGACTTGCCGGGTGGAAGAAAACAAAAGGCACGAACAAGCCGCCACCTCATTCTTGAGCCTTCAACTAGCCCTATGGCTCGAAGAAGTCTTCTACTTTCAGGGAATCTTCCTCCAGTAATTTCTTTGCTGAAGGAGGAGGTGTCATTTATTCAGTGGGGACAATGTAATCTTTGATGATTTCTGCATCCAGGTATGTTTCTAGCTCATCTTCAAGGGCCTCCTTCTTCTTTTGTCAACGTCGATTCCTCTTGCGCACCTATCGGCCTTCGTGCTCCTCAGGTTCGCTAGCCAAACTCTCTTCCATGCAGTCGAATACCAATGGGGAGGAGGGAATATGCTCCTCCTCCACCTCAGACCATACTTTCTCTAGTACAACCACCACCTCAGCTCCATAGTCGCTCTCCATAACCAGATCGCAACTGAAAAGCGTCTGAGTGGCCAAGCTCACCACCTTTCTTATGCCACTACCCTGAATCAGGACATCAGGTCCATGCTTATAACGGCCATGACGATGACGGTATCTATGCGTGATGACCTCCGCAATGATGGCCTGACCGAATCTCTCAATCATGTGGCACGATGCCTGCCAATTGAGTTGACTCGAAACATGCTTAGTCAGGATTTTTGGATAAGTGGGAAAGTATACGACGGTGCTGATGTAGCCTCCGTTCCATTTGCAATCATTCTACTGGCAGTAGAGATACCTTGAAGCCGTCTATCCACTTGGTCAAATCTGCACCGTAGATCTTAACCCTGCTCCAACCCGGGCTGTCAAATGGTGCTACCCCTATCGTGCTCGCAAATCGGAAGTCGGTTGACCTAGCGCACAAGTAAAATTTGTGAACTCATCATGAGCCGTACATCTATCCCCCTGCTTTTTCACAGCCATTGGAGAACGTCGAGATTTAACCTGACTTCGCAGATACAAAATGTGACTTTTGGCGTGCATGTTAAAAATGCAAACCTCCTCTCGATTGTTGATCCATTTCACCAGCCGTCACTCAGTCTCTAAGTTTCCCGCTGGTTAACTCCCTACCCACGATTATGTAGCTTCCGACTTCCTCTGCGGAAAGCACCTACGACCATCGATCCTCCTCGATCTCGATCTCCGTCGCCCAAAGGCGTCTTTCACGTTACGGGTGTAATTCCTCGTTTTGTACTTCGCGAGCTACCTTTTTAGACCTTGGACCTCAATAGATAATCCCTCCTTGGTCCAAAATGACTACTCATGGTTCTTTAACTCCCTGTCTTTGGGCCATGCAGGCCCAGAAAGAAACTTTTCTTGGATGACCTTAAAGGCCTAAACCCCATCCGATACTTAGCACAATCCTAGTGCTAACAACAGGCTCCTATTGGGGATGCTATCCTCCCTACGAGGTAGAAAAGAACCCCGTAGACCAGTGCCTTATCCATTGGGCTGTGGCTTATCACAAAATTAGCTGTCTGTAGCTCTTTATTGAAAACACAAACCAAGAACTGAAATGAAGATTGCAAAGCACTACTACAACTGAAAGCTGAAAAGTGCTCGGGATGCCGAGCTTATTTATACACAAAACTACTCTACCCCATGCTACTGGGATGGAGGTCGTATCAGGTGATATGAAAATGCCAGTGCAACCAATCCAACATCTAATCTAACAGGAAAACCTCCAAATCATGCCTAACCAAAATCAAAGGATAAGACCATAATAGCAAAAAGTAGTGATGATAAGTGAGGTCCTTTTGACAAAAACAAAACTTCTTACCCCAACTGAAGAACCTATCCATATAACCAACTATCGGGTCATAGAAAGTGTGGCGTCCTCCAAATTTTTCTGCTGCACCATTGTCAAAATAGGTCTACTTCAGCTACAACTCCCCTGGCCCTCTATTAGACTGTAGCTCCTCTTACAACCCAATCAATTTTCCCCCAAAGGAGCTGTAGGTAGTATACTTATCTCCTCTACCACTCACATCCAACGTGGGGCTCAAGTATGTGTGGCAGGCTTCGAGCTCGCCTAGGTTTAAACCCTTATATAACCCAACAAGACTGAGATAACTAGCCTCATGCTGCGACTGAAACTCTGCAACATAGAAGGCTACTCCAATGCCAGGACCGTTCATAACCTTTCTCTCTTGGCTTCTTAAGATCCCGGGATTGAAAACCTGATTCTACTCAGGAAACTCAAAAGAAACTCCACCCTTATTTTCAAAAAGACCAAGTAAAAGGGATTCTTGTTGAAGCTAGTTCTCTAGGCCTGAAAGACCTGCTTAAAAACCATGCCGACCATCTCGGTCTCCTTATAGTATCTCCATTATTTGGTCAACTTGCTGAAAGTGTGTGTCAGGCCGAGGAAACTCCCCATGGATCTCATAATCTTCTTCAGCTTTAGTCCAAAGAGAAAACTCTATTTGATGGGAATCCCTAGGAACCTCTTGATCACCAACCCCCTCTTCTTCGCTTGGGTGAGGATAGGGCTCTTCATGCAAATTCTTCAAGCTTTCCTCACTCATGGCTCTAAGAATGCTCCTTATTCTTGTGAATGATTCAGCTTCAGGGAAAAGGGATCCACCCTCCTTAGGATCAATATTTTCATGGCTTTCCATGATTAAATTAGGAGCTACCACTGGGCCCTCCTCTTTGGCTGGACCCTTTACATAGTGGAGTTGAATGCATGATGCTTCATTCTTCTCATATGCTTCTAGAAAACACATGACATCTTCATATTCATACTCATCATATATAGGTGGACCAGACCTTTCCTCAAAGCCTTGCATCGGAGAACTCTCGTTATGCTGATGGCCTTCCACATAGAACGAACCAATGCTACCAACATCCCTTTGTACGTGGCTTGGCTAACTATCTCTTAGCTCATCATGAGAAAATAACACTAGATTTTTCAGTTCATACCCTCCTCCAAACTCTAAACTCTTCTTCAATTCATCTTCGTTTTCCTGCTCTGATATTTTCCGAGACATTCTAAGATTGTCTTCCACCTCCAGTGCATCGATGAACATACATTGCAAATTGGGAGACCTTCTCTCCAAAAGATGAAAAGAGGACTCAAGGGGAAAAGTAGATGCAAAATGCAATCTAGCAGCATTTTCTAAGGGATGAATCCCCCTTGGCATATTATAATAGAAGCTTGCAAACCTCCTATTAAAACTGGACGTGGTTTCATTTTCTTGCTTTCTCATGGAGTAAAACTTTGAAAGAACCAGGTCCCATGACCTCTGCTCACCCCAAAAATCCAAAAAGACATTAGACAACTCTTCCCATGTATTAATAGACTCAGGATGCAAGTGCTTAAACCATTTTTTCGCATTTCCTTGGACGGATTAGGCAAAAGCCCTCATACAGAAATCATCGTGTTCTATTTCAAAAAGGTCCAGAAAATGTTCAAAACCTTGAATATGTAACTCAGCAATAGGACTTTCAGATTCTCCATCAAAAATAGGAAGCTATTTGTGGTATTTTGGAGGAAATTCATGAAGAACAGGGGGCATCTTTAGAGGGCTATATCTCAGCTGAGATCTGGAAGTCAAAGGAGTATGGACAAGGATAATATCAACAGCCTCACTCACATGGGGTTTGCAAGGCTGTTTATGGATCTTACATGGTTCAAAAGAAGGGATGGGATCAACTCTAAGGGTGAAAGGAGAATGTACATCTTCAAAGTCTAGTGAGGGATATATAAAGGAAGCTCTCTCATGACCTACAACTCTTCGGTGAAACAATTTTTTTTTGATATAAACATATAGAGATAATAAGCAACCAATGTAAAAGAACAAGGTCTCTTTGAAGAAATTTGTGCTTTGATACCTAGACCTTAGTTCTTCCATATTTTAGGCAATTGAGCTCATTCTCCAGTGGAGTCTACAAATTGAATTGAATCATGAGTGGAGTCCCCAGGTGAATGGTACATGACCTTCTCAATGTCTGACTGTTGTTCACCATCAACAATCAGATCTGAAACTTGTCGTTCTCCCAGGGATGATAAGACAATCGTCCTCGGCAATGGCGCCACTATGTTAGCACCCAATATAACCCCCAAGGTTGTGGGAGAGGGACAAGTTGGGGTAACCACAAAACCACTTTAGACTTATGCTACTGAACCAGCATAGTTAGAGAAGGATCTCTCTTACACTCGAGAAAACTGAAAATAGTCACAGATTCAGCAGTGAAAAACACACATTCTTATAACTCAAGATAATCATTCAAAGCTCACTCTCAAAAAGTCAAATTTCAGATGGGACGATTTGTTTAAAGGTTTGGTGAGAGAATCATGGGAGAGGCGTTGGGAAATGGAGTCAAGACACAACACGTAAATCAAATAGCAGTGTTGTAGCATGGAGTATCAAAACAGAGGCAAGGTAGCCACCTGCTTCCCATTAGAATGCTATTTTCTGGTGATGAGAGACGAAAGAAAGAACAGTCCATTGATACAAGCATCCAACGAAGATGAATTCGATATCAACTTTAGTGGAAATGTTGAGTGAATACCTGAAATAGTAGCTAGAGCCTGTTGCCAAGAATTCTACACTACTATACATTGATTTCAAATATGAAAGGGAAAACATAATGGAAGTAAATAACAAGAAGCACGGTCACAGGAGAAAGAGAAGAAAACAGACTGTCAGCTAGATAACGCATGAATCTCTATTAAACACCAGCTTCAAACACTGCAATTCTATTAAGGATAATGTTTCAGAAAAACAGAACCAGGCTCTCCCAGGCCTTGGCCAAAATGATTTTCCAACCCTTTCTACTGCTATTACATAGATATTTATAGGCTTTCAGCCTCGAATTGTTTCTAAAAAATAGTTGCAAAATATGCCGCCACCTGTAAGGCCCAGTTCACTACTTCTGAAAACAGATTATAAGGTGAAAAGGACTGCTAACACACTAACCATGATTTGGTTTCACAGGTGTCCTCTGTAGGGTGCGGACTGCGATATTCTTCAGCGGCCTACAGACCTTAAAAGGCCTCAAAACTGGAGCAAAACATAAAACTATACACTTAGCCAAGGATAGAATTGCCGGGTGGAAGAAAAGAAAAGGCACGAACAGGCCGCCACCTCATTCTTGAGCCTTCAACTTGTTGGGTATGTTATATCTCTTCACATGGTCGCTGCGTGTACAACACGATCCACGGGCATGTCCGGAGGGGAGGGTTAGAGGGGGGGGTAGCCCGACAGGGCCCACCCCCTTCGTTTCGGACCATTAGGTTTCGAAACGACACAGAGGGGGCCGTTAGGCCCCTGGAGTCCGCGCGGAGCGCAAAATTTTTTTTGGGTTGCTTTTTGCTTTGTCGCGATTTTCGACCCATTGTACCCTATCTAATCCTGGTAAAAGGGATTAGGGTTGTAACCTAATTTCGGGTAAACGAATTAGGGTTTTAGATGTTGCGGAATACCATTTATTGTATTGTACATGGTTAAATAAACATATAATGAAAAGGAGCAGTGCAGCTCTAAGTTTTGCTGGTTTTTTCCCGGTTAAGGGTTTCCAGGTGAAAATCTCAGTGTTATGTGTGTGCCATTGTGTATTCTCTGTTAATGCTTAAGAATTAATATACGTTTGTATTTCACTGTTAAGGTTTAAAACTTACGCAACTGGCCCTATGGATCGAAGAAGGCTTCTACTTTCATGGAATCTTCCTCCGGTAATTTCTCTGCTAAAGGAGGAGGTGTTGTTTCTTCAGTGGGGACAATGTAATCTTTGATGATTTCCTCATTTGAGTACGTGTCCTGCTCATCTTCAGTGGCCTCCTTCTTCTTTTGTCGACGTCGATTCCTCCTACGCACCTGTCGGCCTTTATGCTCCTCAGGTTCGTTGGCCGAACTCTCTTCCACGAGGTCGAATACCAATGGGGAGGAGGGAATATGCTCCTCCTCCACCTCAAACCATACTTTTTTTGGTACAACCACCACCTTAGCTCCATGGTCGCTCTCCATAGCCAGATCGTAATTGAAAAACATCTGAGTGGCCAAGCTCGCCACCTTTCTTATGCCACTACTCTTAATCAGGATGTTGGGGCCATGCTTATAACGGTCGTGATAATGATGGCAGCTACGTGCAATGACCTCCGCCATGATGGCCTGACCGAATCTCTCAATCATGCAGATGATGCGTGCCAATTGAGTTGACTCGAAACATGCTTAGTCAGGATTTTTGGATAGGTTGGAAAGTATATGATGACGCTGATGTGGCCTCCATGTCATTTCCAATCATTCTGGTGGCAGTAGAGATACCTTTAAGCCGTCTATCCACCTGGTGGAATCTGCACTGTAGATCTTAACCCTGCTCCAACCCGGGCCGTCGGATTGTACTGCCCCTATCGTGTTCGCAAATCTGAAGCCGGTTGACTTGGCGCATAAGTAAAATTTGTGAACTCATCGTGAGCCATAGATCCATCCCCCTGCTGAATCATAACCATTGGAGAATGTCGGGATTTTACTCGACTTCGCAGATACAAAATGTGACCTTTGGCATGCATGTTAAAAATGCGAACCTCCTCTCGACCGTCGATCCATTTCACTGGCCGTCGCTCAGTCTCTAAGTTGCTTGCTGGTTAACTCCCTGCCCACGATTATGTAGCTTCCAACTTCCTCTGTGACGGGCACCTGCAACCATCGATCCTCCTCGATCTCGATATCCGCCGTCCAAAGGCATCTTTCATGTTACGAGTGTAATTCCTCATTTTTTACTCCACGAGCTACCTTTTTAGACCTTGGACCTCAATAGATAATCCCTCCTTGGTCCAAACCGACTGCGCATGGTCCTTTAACTCCCTGTCTTTGGGCCATGCAGGCCGAGAAAGAAAATTTCCTTGGCTGAGCTTAAGGGCCTAAACCCCATCTGATACTTTTCAACTTTCACTATGATATCTCAAAAGCATATGAAAACTAAAAATGCATACAACCCTTTCAATCATGGAATCGCTTTTGCAAAAATTTGACTTCGCTTGGATTTTTCAAGAAAATGAGCGACTCATAATTCAAGAAAAGTACAAACGATTTACTTAACTTTTCAAATTTTCCAAGAGATCAATAAATGACAAATCCCAATGCATGAACCAATTTTTACAACAATTCTAAAATACACTCGAAAATGGTAAAAATGAAGCACTTTTAATTTTTTCCAATGATATGCCAAGACAAAACTTGATAACAATAATGCTTTTAAATGTAAATGAATGAATGAAAGAGACTATTCACAGCACTCAAATCACTCACAAATTCTCAAAGAAATAACAAGCACTCCAATGACCTAAAAACACGCAAAAACACTCAAAAAGGATCAAAAGCAAGCCAACAAATGATGACTAAACTCAAAAAGGGTTTGGAAACAAATCTAGCATGATGGATAGATTCAGTGAGGTGATGAGGAGGAACCACGTGGAGTGGATGACCGTGGGGGATTGAAATTTCCCACCACTTCAATCAAACTCACACTTGATAAATGATAAAAAAGACCTACAAACCAACACAAGCACACCAAACGAAACACTGCTGAATAAATAGAGTCTCTACTTGGAAGATACAGTGCAGAGATGTCTGTTGATCAACCCAAAAAATCAATTTGGAGTAAATGACCCAACGATCAAGTTTTAAATATTAGCGCAGGTTATGGTCGGGCACAGAGCACACGATGCAGGTTGCGTGTAGGGGAAAAGCACCAACAACGCAGAATGTCAGATCGGAAAAAGTGTCGATGGCGTAGTATGCCCAAAGGAAAATTGCGGTCTGTATGAACAAGCGCACTGGATGCACAGCCTAGGTGCGTCGGGAGAATAACTCAATGTAAAAAAGGAAAAAAAATCCAAGCAATGATTAAGTAAATGGATTGAAGATGGTTTAACAGAACCACAGAAATTCAACAAACTCTTAAAGGAAATAATTTGATGGTGGAAAATAGGGTTAAGAGGCAAAGTAATGGATCATTAAGAAAATCAACTATAACAAACTCAAACTTGAAATTAAAAACAAATGTAATTCCCTAGTATGGTCGCTAGATTTGTATTGGACAACACGAGCAAGATCTCCCTAGTTCAATGCGAATCTAGAACAAATAGGATAGAACATAGAACTACTTTCCTAGATCTAGTTAGAGATCAAGTGATTAAATGTCTTACCTTCAGATCGTAGAACTTTCTCCTCATTATTGTTCCAATCTCCGCGGACGTCAGACCTTTAGCTGCAAGACCTATCAAAACATGTGGAAACAACACAAGCAGTTAAACATGTCTAAACAATAACTAATCTAAGTAAACAGTTAAGGAAGTAAACTACAAACATTATCAACACGATGACATTTGTGGAAAGAGTTTATATTACTGTATTAAAAAGGATAAATACAAAGTAGAGAGACGATTACAACCCAAGCCTTAACGCTGCAATCCTCCTCCAACAAGCCAAGACAATTCCTCCAAAGGAAGTATGAGTCTCCCAAGAGATGGATATGGATCTTCTAAGCTAATTCCACTAGCATGTAAGTGTCATAGACTTCCTCCCTTTGGAATGGAGAGGGGTCTTGTATTTATAGGACCAAGTGGATAGAGTAGGTTGAGGATCATGGGGAGAGGGCTAAGGGATCCTCCCTTGAGGTTAGGGAACTGTAGGACAGCTCACCTAGGAGTTAGGGATAGGGATCCACCTCATCCAACTTCTAGAATTCGCTTCAAAGCTACCTTTATCCAAATAAACCAACTTCGGCGCAAGCTGCATGAGCACCAACCTGCCTCTGAGAGGGAAAACACACATTGTACAAAGACACTCTGCGTAGCCGACGCAGGCTAGCAGAATACATTCTGCACCGGCCCTAGTTGGGAACTTCTTGCTCAAAGACAACATGCGCCACCCCAACTAGAAATGTGGACAAAGGGCATCAACTTGCTCTAAATGATTTGCTTGATCATGAAAACTTCACGGATCAAGGCATTGAGTTAACAAGGAACTCATGATGACTAGATTTAGGTGTAACAGGTACATAAGTCAACCTTACCCACTCACAACCCTTGGTTAATATTTGGACCCCTCTTCAGCATATCGCTCCTGATGCAGCCAACTGGTATTTTTATTAAAATATAATGTCTCACTATGTACATACTTCATAGAAAATTGTTCAAAATACAATATGAGCTCTAACATGGGCCAGGGGGTGTTACAATTCCCCTCCCCTCAGAGTCTTCATCATCCTCAATGATTAATCAGTGTATCAAAACATATACAAAAGTTAATTAGGGCCTCACTGCACTAATTTATAACTTAATTTTCTCTTCATTACTCTATCTAGGTCTCTTTATTTTATTTATAGTCCACAAAAGCGCTATCCCAATCTTCAAAATTGAACATGATTCCTTTTCAAATTTTGTCTATTTAATGTTGGGAATTTTTCTTCGATATATACCATGAAAATATTTAACACATTTTGGGTATGTGATTAATATGACATTCTATCTACTTGGTCATTGACCTCAAATTGTAGTATAGATTTGGGGCACTACTTAATATTATTTAATCCTCCTTGAATTTTATATGGTTATTTGATGAGAGAATGAGAGTGAAGTGTTATATTTATAGTTTGATGTGTTTGAGATTTTTGGTTTGTTTACGTAATATATTAGTATAGAAGTAAAAATTGCCATAGAAGGAAAATTCAATGTCTTTATATCTTACTGAATATTCTCAATACAAAATTATTTGTTTGAATATAAATGAATGAAACAAGAATGTGCAAATTGAGTTTAATTACACTTATGTAATTCTTTTTTAGTATTTTTTTCTATTGGATTATTATATTTTAATATCACATATTAACATAGAAGAACAATGCCTATACCATAGGGTTACTTAGTACTTCTTACATCATAATAAAATCCATCTCAAGTGTTTGATGTTATTAGTTTGTAAATGATAAGTATACCAAACATAAATTTAATGAGACAAAGAGTATGATATAAGGATACAATAATGTACTTTAAAACAAATATTGAGATCAAGTTAAGAAATGGTGTTGTCAAAATCAATAACCAAAAATATTAAATAAAAAGCTCTATACTCATTGCAATAGCTCTATTAATGTGTACAATGTTATGCAAATTTGTATCTAGTTCAAATTTCATTTAAATTTAAAAATACACACATTTAATCAAAACAATAAAATTAATATAAATTCTCAAAATTTAACTAAAATTCGTCAAATAATTTTTTTTATATAAAATAATTTATAGACTTTCGAAATTAAAGTAAAATTCATGAAATATTTTTTCATAATATTTTTAAACAAATAAACATAATATGATATAAAATAATTTTAAGTTCGCTTTTAAAATATTATAGGAACATTAAGATAATCTTATTCTAAGTAAAGACATTTTAGGCTTAAAAGGGTCATAAAGCAAATTTAAATAAATTTAATTTTTAATATAAATAATAATAAAAATATGTAAAAAAGTCGTAGGAAGAAAAATATATATATATATGAAATTTTTTTTAAGAAATGTCTTTGCTGAAAAGGGGATCGCATTAAGATGCCAATATCTTCAAAATGCTTTGGCAAGATCAAGATGATCTTATTCTAGGTAAAAACATTTTAGGTTTAAGAGGGTCATATGGCTAGGGTAAGTTAGAAAAAATGTTCATGGAAGATATGAATCCTTGTCTTTAAAGCATTTTCAATTAACTTCAAAATGTTTTGGTGGCATCAAGATGATTTCATTAGAGTTATTAAAAACATTTTTGTCTTAAAAGACTTATATATGAAGAAAAAATAAAATGTGAAAGAAGTTTTTAGATTGCAAATGTTTTTACAGAAAAAATAAAATGTGAAAGAGGTTTTTACATTAAAATGATCTAGGTAAAAACATTTGCAATCTAAAAGACTTCAAAATAATGAAATTTGCCAAACGAACAATCACATCAACTTAACAAAAGGGAAAAAAATCTCGAAGGCTACCGGAAGCTTGGTCCAGAAGTATTTCAGGGGTTTTCCGGCAGTGGTTGTTAGCGCCATAAGGGAGACAAGGAAATGCAAGAATATATATATATATATATATATATCCCAACGAAAAATTCGAAGATGTGAATATCTTCAAATTGTTTTTAGCCAAATCAATATAATCTAATTCTACGTAAAAACATTTTAGGTTTAACAGGGTGATATGAGCGAGGTTACTGAAAAGAAGGTCATATAAAATGTGAATGTTCTAGTCTAAAGCATTTTCAGCTTGCTTCAAAATGTTTTGGTTATATCAAACTAATTTCATTTTCAGTATAACATTTTATTCTTAAAAAAAATCATATTAAAAAAAGTTTATAGAAAAATATGGAAGCGACTTTTGCATCAAAATGTTTTACATCAAGATTCTAAGTAAAAAACATTTTAGACCTAAAAGGTTTCAGATATTTGTTTACAAACAATTATATTAAGATGTGACCCAAAGATTAAAAAAAAAAAACATTTTCAAAATGTCTTTTTCTCAAGAATGTTGTATTTTCTGATTTCTTTTTTTTTATCACTTACATTCTTTTATCCCTTCATTAGTTATCCATATATATGTGATTCATTCATAAGTTACTACTTATTAGAGTCAATCTCGATAGTACACATTTTCATCATAATACAATTGTAGAAAAAGATAAACCCTACCCCAAATTCTAAAATAAAAACCCTTATTGAAGTAATTACAAATATACTCACATATTTCCATTTTCTTGAGTCATTAGCCAATTCGTGCCACAACCATGCATACTAACTATATATATATATGAATATGAATGAACTTTTAATCATAAAGAATATACATTAAACTAATTAATATAAACATAAAGCAAATACAATTTAATAAACATGTCCCTTTTTTTAACCACCACCTAACTAATCTTATTTAAATCTTAATCATGATGCATTTAAACATAACAAGATACTATGACCATGAAATTAATCAGCATTGTACACTTGTTACACTCCCCTTAATCTTATTGATTCACTCAAAAAATTCTAAAATCTCACATAATATCTAAACACCTATAAATGTAAATATATATTTAAATTATTTGTAAAAAATTATGATTAATATAATCATTAAAGATACTGTTTATAATTATTGTTGAGTAAAGTGGTGTACTTTCAAAGATTTGACAATTAAAATATTGTTAATGATTAAATCAACAATAACCTCTTACAAACAATTCCAATGGGAACATATTTTTGTGAAAAAAATAAATATTAAAAAATAAACAACTCCACCTCTGCCACACAATCTAAATATAAACATATTTTTGTGAAAAGGATAAATATTAAAAAATATACCGCTCATGATTAATTAAAAAAAAATGTAAAGCAATGTTATTTATTCTAAAATCAACAACCTGAAATGCACGTGAGAGAAACTGTGGTATTCCGGAATTATATGTCAAAAAATGAATAATTCAAAGCTCAAACTTTTTCTGGTATAATATAATATAATTGCATCGAGAGGCGCTCTACAGCTCAGTATGAGGGAGATCTTGTAACATGTGTGAAGTGTTTGGAGTGTTTGTCGAGTAACAAAATAATAACAAAATAATAAAAATAAAATATTGTAACGTTGGCCATTAATAAAAATATAAGAAGTAAAAAAGATAAAGAAGTAACCCAATATGAGGGAGATCTTGTAACATTTGTGGAGAGTTTGTGGAGTGTTTGTCGAGTAACAAAAATAAAATATTGTACGTCGGCCATTAATATAAATATAAGAAGTAAAAAAGATAAAGAAGTAGCCCAGTATGAGGGAGATCTTAAACTTGAACTTACGTGTAAATATTTTTTAATGTGTAAAAAAGTTAGATCATTTTTTATGAACATGTAAAAAGTTAGATACAAAAAATTACACCTCAAGAAATTGGATCCCTCTCGGTGCTTGGTAGATCCGGGTTTAAGATGGATCTATGTTGGTATAATTGCAACATTATTCATTCCAGAATCTATAATATATGATAGAAACTTCGGTATTTCCAAATTATATGAAAAAAACAAACATTTCAAAGCTCAAACCTCTCCCAATAATATAATTGCATTGTTATTGTTTCCAGAATCTACAACCTGAAATGTGCCTAAAAGAAACTGCGGTGTTCCAGAATTATATGTCAAAACAAAATGAACAAGTGAAAGCTCAAACCTCTCCCAGTATAATATAATTGCAATGTTATTCATTCCAACATCTACAACATGAAATGTGCTTTTGAGAAACTGCGGTATTCCATAATTATATGTAAAAAAAAAGAACAATTCAAAGCTCAAACCTCTCCTAATATAATATAATTTGATGTGTGTGCATGCAACTTGTGGGAATATAATATAATATGAAGTTGTGTATGGCTAAGATAACAAGAGTAGAGGTTCCAAGTTAGTATTATAAAAAAGGTTATAATGTTTAGGTAGTTATTTAGGCATTAAACACCAAACTTGAAGGGATAATCAATGTTTTGGTATTATATCTCAACAATTCATTGTTTTTTATATCTAATTAGTTTGATAGATATGACATCTATTATTTTATTTAACTTAAAAAATGTATTGGGTAAAAATACAAATTGTTTTTGTTAAACAGAAATCTTCCACCATGTGAGTATCAGCATTCTTTGGCCTGTAGGATCCATTTCAGTGACTCATATCCATTTTTATCCTTCAATGATACCAGTTTTCCCTATTTTTGTTCCTACCCGCATGTTGCATCACTATAGCATGCGTACCCACGAGTTGCATTCCTATAGCTCGCGAGTATCAAGTAAAATGGCAAAAACCACTATTTTATTACTTTTTACTCTCAAAAAGCGGTCATTGGGTGACCTTTGGCTCTCCATATGCCCAAGTAACATCTCGATGAGTCCTTCCACCTACCTTTGAGAGGACTATATATTGAGCACATATGGCTTATGGACGAGAGGAAGAAGAGAATAGTAAAGGCACTCTAGTGGATTTTTTCCCTATCTTGAGTTTGCACTCATTGATCCTTGTAGTTGTGAACCATTTATGTTCACCTTCAAAACTCCTTCCTAGTTTGAGTTTGCCATTCATGGAGGATTGAAGTGGTCGAGGCACAAGTGAATTGATCTAGATCTTGGTTCAGATTGGTTGCCGGCAAGAAGTCGTATCACTTTGTACTTCTTCTTGTTCATTAATAGAAATACTCATATTCTCGTCCATTCATGGTGTGAATGTCATTTATTATACATTGGGTTACATTTGCTTATCATATTATGGACCATTGTTATTGATAATGTTAATGTCATTTATATATCATATGTACTTGTTAGATATTGGTTGTCAAGACTAATTTGCATATTACAAGTGCTTGGATGTGTGCGGATTGAAAGCTCCAACGGGGATCTACATCAAACGTTGGATCGAGGTTGGTTACATTTCTCCATTATTTTAACATTGTCATTTATAATAGCATTGTTTTGAGAATTGAGTAGATTTCTAGTAGTCATCTGTCTGTTGTGTAATTCCCAAGCCATAGTGAGTTTTCTCCAATACAGAAATGGCGACTCCACTGGGGAAAACATCCATGTTTGGGAAACATTTTGAGCATTAGTCCATAATTAGAGTTGCTATTTATCGAAGCTCTGTGTCACTGATTGGCCGTTAAGATATACTGTAGAAAACTTGCTTTTTCTAAGCCTCTGGACTCTTTATTTGACCATTTGATTTTCCTCACCCGTGGGCTGGCTTAGTTCTGCCCGCGTATACCCGCCTCTGTTTACACTACTGCCCGCAGGTACCCGTAGGTATTCCTTCGACAGTAGCATGTAACTCCGGCTTTTGTTGGTTTATAGCTATTGGTTGTTGCTGGGTGAGTTTGGTTGGTTCCTGAGTCTTTGTTGGCCTTTTTATTGACTGTTTCATGCCTTGGTTGTGACCAGATCTCTTCGTTTCTCTTGGTTGAGCCTTCTTAGTTTTTTACCAATCTTTGGTTTTAGCCTCTTGGTTTCTTCCTTTTGAGCTCTTTCTTTTGGCTAAGTCTTGCTGTTTAGAATTTGCTAGGTTGTCTTAGTGATCTTATCGGCACTTCAGTGACTGAATAATAGGATTTTGCTTGCATTTTTTCATTCCATATATATTGAAAAAATACAAAAATATTCATTTAGTTTTTTGCATTTTCCTTTCTGTTTATAAGAGAAAATAAAAAAATATTTTATTTCCATGTACTGCATTTTGCATTGAGTGCTTCTTGCCTTCATTTTAGGTTCTGCTTGTGCATTGAAAAGATAAAAGTTTGCATATTTATTTCGGAATTGTTGGTTGATTTTGCATATTAGTGACATTGTTTTATTGGATAGATGAGTCTAAGATTGGACGATGTTGCATACTATTAAGTCTACACATCACTAGTTTCACGACCATATCCCTTGAGTAATCATAGCCATTAAAATTAATGCTTAATCATAAAATTGATTAGACTTATTTTATTTATAGGGTGCACCAACTAGCATAAGTTTAGAGTCTTGGAATAGATCATTGTGAGTTAACAATCCAAGACTATTGAACGAAACATTAGGTGTCTGACCAGGGAGTGGAGGAATCCATGGTATAAATCGGTGTTCTCAGGAAAGCTCTACTCAATCCAGAGTTAAGCACGAGGTCACGGGAGGTTGGTTGAGGAGATATCCCTCTGATACCGGCTGAACATGGGAGATATATCAAGGATTTGTTCGTATCTGGGAGTACCAGAGGTTCATCCTCTTGTGCTTCGGGCTTAGCTACTATGCCCATACGATGGGTCCCACCTGCGACTGTCCCCCTAAGCATTGGTTATATTGCGGTAAACATAGTTGCCTTACCTAGGTACTGCATAGGGTACTTGCAGTGGTTATGTGTTTGTGTCCTGAGTCAGATAGGGATTGGACAACACAGTTGTGTTCGTGCAGTGGACTTGACCCTGTCGACACAGTGAAGCCTAGGTGTCTCTATAACTGATTCTGTTACCTCTGGCTATAGTTTGGGAGTCTCAAGCCTCTCCTAGGCGAGACATACCAGCTCTAGTGTCGGGAGCTCATTTAGCCACTCTGTTTTTCTGCTCTTGGCTGTAGTTTCTCTAGGTGTGTGCTTTTGATTTACTGTTTTTGATCAATAGTTGGCCTTTAGGAGACGCTGTGTCTCTCTCCGAAGAGAACGTGGCATGGAGCCCTACTCTCCGTCGGTCCCATCGTTTGGCTGGTTTAAAGCCACTCAAGCTTACACATCGTATTGCTAGAGGACGCTGGAGGGATCCCTCTGAGTCTTCAGATTCTTACGAGACTTATGTTGAGGACTACATGGTTGCACATCCCGATATCAGGCAAGACCTTTCTACTCCTTCGGGTAGAGTTGAACATACTTCCAATCCCCAGACTCCTCATGAGGATTGGGGAGGTGATCCCCCTGAGACTCAACCTGGTTCTATTTGGCCTAATCCACTTAACCAGGATCCGTTTGATCCTTTGAATCCAGATAATTATCTTTACGTGATGCCCGACTTACCCGAGGAGGAAGAACAGGACGAGCCTTTCGTTCCTTCATTTCCACGCAATTTTAGATATAGGAGGCTTGAGACTCATGATGATTCCGGCCCTATGGTAAACCCCACCGCACTCTCTTTTGGTATGCCTAGTCACAATACTGTCGAACCTTCCACTATGGTTGGTACTCATGCTGGCACTGGTCAAACTGTTAGCCATACTATACCCACTGGGGGCACTACCCTAGCTGGGGGCACTACGTTGTCCACCCACTCACATAGTATGGGGACTGGTCAAATTCCTAACCATGCTAATGTTGGAATGTGACCATCTCCTAGGAATACCCAACCTAGTCGGAATGTTGTTTGAAACACGACTCGCCATCCACCACCTAATACACATGTCACTACTTGTCAACCCAGGACTGCTTTTGCACATGATACCGTTCCTCCCAACCATGGGGGTGGACACATACCGCATACTTTTGAATCCACAGCCGTCGCTAGTAATAGTAATGTAGGGTGTGGGAATATTTCCTATCCACATGGACAACACACCACCAACCCTGCTACTGGTCACACCCATATTGGACCTGGGAATACTTCTCATGTTTATGGTCATCACACGACTGCTCAAGTTAATCCTAATATTGGGGGTGGGAACATACCATACCATTACGGTCAATACAACACGATTCCCACTATGAATAGTACATACATGCCCCATACCCATGGTGGAAACCGTTACTACAACACAGTCGATGCTGGCCACCAGTATCACCCACCACCCCAATATGGTGCTCAAAATGCACATATACCTGCTTACTCTCAAATGGGTCAGGCAGGGGGATTTTATCCATCTTATGGCCATGGGAAAGCTTACGGGCCGTCAGGTCCTCATTATCAGCAGTTTAACCTTCATGGTCAAGCTTTTGGTGCATCTTACAACACAGTTCCGTTTAACCAACCTTTTATGGGGGCTTATAATAAAGCTTTCCACTCGCAGCTCCCGTTCCTTGCACGCTTGAATCTCCTGGATCTTTCAAAGCTCACGAATGATCCGGTGTGTCACGACCCTACTTAGCCCCCGGTCCCTACCAAGCTCCCTTCGGACATTCCAAAGTTTGAAGGGAAAGGTGTTGAGGACCCGGGAAATCATGTCACGACATTTCACCTTTGGTGCTCCTCCAACTCTTTGGATCATGATTCCATTCGATTACGACTATTTCAACACACCCTCACGGGGGAAGCCGCGAAGTGGTATGTGGAGTTGCTTGGAAACACCTATAGGGGATTCAACGAGATTGCTTTGGTTTTCTTAGACCATTTCCAGTTGCCGGTTCATTATGATACTGGTACTGAGTTGTTGTCCACCTTCCGTCAGAATAAGGCCACACATATTTTTGACCACGTTCAAGAGTGGCATCGACGGAACAGATTAGTGAAAGCCAACATTCCTCTAGAGTTCTTGTTGGAATGGTTCCTTAAGTCTTTACTCCCATACATTGCTAAGGATGTTTCCATGTCTGACATTGTGACTGAGTAACAAGCTATCTTGAAAGTCCAGCAGTTAGATCTACTTTATTCTCAGTCTGGAATTTTGTATGACATTATTCCTGACGCACCGAGAACAAGACATGAGCCCACGTTAGTTCCTAGACCACATGCCGATGGCATTGTGGGGTCCGCATGCACTCGCCCTATAGACTTGGTAGCTAATCAAATGCAAAATTTGTCGCTAAACCAGCCTGCTCCCAGACAGGTTCACACCTTTTCCACTTCCACTCCATCGTCTGATGTACACAATGTGCAATCAACGAAACCGTCAGGTAACCAACATCCTGGTGGTAAGAAAAAGGGGAGAAATAATCGTAGGGGTGGAAACAATGGAAGTAACAACAATAGCAATCATAATACTCGTAAAGAGAATTCCAACCCTCCTCAGGAAGGCGATAATGCTAGTGAGGATCGTAAACCTAGGCGTAAGGTGAAATTCCCTTGCAAGCTTTGTGGGGAGGATCATCTTACTCACTTATGTCCTCGTATTGAAGAAGCATCGAAGCATTTGGCACAGAGCCCAGCTGTGCTGAAGGAACCCCTACCTCATCACCAGAACATGGCTTCGCATGCTCCCACCACTGGTTATGGTACTAATGAAATGACAACGTCTTCTTCCAATACTAGTGGTTATGGATGTGTGAATATGGTTCATTCGGAGGTTTGTGTTGCTACTCGTCAACGTGATTATGGTGCACCACAACCGAATTTGGGGAATGAGCCTCCCCCTCCTCTTGATAATTCCTTGCATGTCAAGAAGCCTTCTGTTATGCCGCGGATACCAAAAGGTGTTCTCAAGTGCTCCACGCATAATCCTAATGCTCAAGCTTCCCAGAACTACTCCATCGTAGAAGATTTGGGCCAAACTCTGTGTGCCATGTCGGCTCTTGAAGTTTTGCAAGCTTGTCCTTCTCAGAAGCATCCCTTTTGAGTGCGTTAGGAGTTCAGGATGGGGGAAGTCCTAGTGTTATCAAGTTCAATACTACTGATGTCCAACCTCGCTTGCCTTACCACATGGCTTTTCAAATCCAGGTGGTTTTCCTTAAGAGCTTCGTCAAACGTACTATGGTTGATGAAGGTGCTTCCGCATCAGTAATGTCGTTAACTTGTTGGAAATCTCTTGGCTCTCCTCCTCTACTCGCGTCTAGAACTACACTCACTACATTCGACGGTAGATCTTTTATGCTGCATGGAATTATCCCTTCCCTTGTTGTCTCCTTGGGAGGTAAGTCCATGCCTATCGAAGTCGAAGTGGTTGATGCGCCCATCGACTACAACCTTTTACTGGGTTGGAACTGGATGTACGCTATGAAGGCTGTCGCGTCTATTGTATTTTGAGTTATTTGCTTTCCCCATGAAGGCAAGATTATGACGATCGATCAGCAGGATTATGTTGGCACTCCTTCCACAGCATCCACGGGATCAGTAGTCCTGCAAGTTTCTGATTCTCAGTCGGAAACTGGGAACATAGGTGTTGGAATGTACCCCTCGTTGATGGGAAGTTTTAACCATTCTACACTTGTGAATTTTATTGGAACCATTTCCGACAGTGCGCCTCCTCCTTCGAATAGTATGCCTTTTCGGACTTCCTATTGTGGTGATTCATGGATTTTACCATCCGCGGATTCTATGTCTGGAGACATTGCGCACGTCGGGATGTCTATGCCCTTATCTATAGCGGAGCTCACTTACGATCATATCCAACAAACCACTGTAGATCCGGATCTCTCTTCTTCCCAGACAGTTGAAGAAGATCCCGTTACGCTGCTAGTTTTGGCAGCCAGCCTATCTTGTTCACATGATTGCCTCGATGGTATCCTACCTTCAGACGAAGTTTTTATTGAGGCCATGAATGGTAATGACAAGCCTTGGGAGTATTCTCATCATCAATTTTATTTCCTTCCCACCCTTGATCTTATTGAACGATATGAGCTTCAAGTACAACCTTCCATCCATTTGAATTTGGATCCATTCACAGTCTCGTCCAGCCCTGACTTGACGTTTCAGTTTGAGGAGTCTTTGAGCTCTCCTATAGATCCACAAATCAGTGGTCCTGAAGAGTTTGATTCTATTACTAGAATTTCCAATTCCCATGATGATGGATTTGCTCCTGCAGATTCCTCCACGTCCTTCGGCTTTGCTCTTCATTTTGAAAATGATCATTTTGATCCCTCAGGTATTGGTACTATGGCACCTTCAGTGGTTAGCTCTACCTGCATTATGTCTGAGGTTAACCATAGTGAAGTTGAAAATGTTTCTACCGCAGTGACGTGTATCAGATATTTATTTACATACGTTTTAAAGATGATCTTGGTACTTATGTTTCTTGGAGACAGGATTCTTAGTTGGGCTTATACTTGTTTACTGGTCCTTTTTTACGTTTGCTTCGTTCATGATAGGCATATTCGGAACCTTGCATATAGGTTTAGGCCTCCCCATTGTTATGATGCATTTGAACCTTGTGCCATCCAAATTCGCAGACACCCCCTGAGTGTCCTTATCTTGCTCATGTTCCTTGCATTATGCATAGCTTTGTTCCATGCGCTTGGAACTAGTCTCGTATGCCCATGACACTCGTTTGCTCTCATTACGAGCATTCTTCCATATCTCCTTTGAGCTCGTTAAAAACAGTAAGGAGATCATGAGTTTACTTTTTCGGGCTCGTTAAACCTTTACGGAAAATATTTTTATAAAGTCTTTTTTAAGCCCTTGTTATACTTTTTCAAAATCAAACAAGATTGCCGAGTATACTTGTTATTTTAGACTCATTAAAGGATTTGAAGCGACATCCACTTAGGTATAAGTTTACCCCTTTTCCGGACCTTTGTGGATTAATTACAAAAAATGTATACTCTAGTCATACGTGACTAGAGGAGTTCTTCTCTCATTGTTTTACACTTTTTTGGGTGAGGAGACTAACTTTACGAAAAAGGACTCCTCTTTTATATCATGTTGTGATTGCATTGCATCATCCTGCTTGCCACTTGGGCCTTGTGCCGGCTCTCGCTTACTCAATTGTTAGCCTGGTGCCTGAGCACTTATCCCTGTCGATCCCTGCAGAGCTTATATTTTCCCTTCACAATTTGATGACCCTTTGACCCTGAGGGAACACACCCCCGAGTGTCCACATCCTGCACGCACTTCCTTGCATTGAGCATAGGTATGTTCCACTGCTTGGGACTAGTCTGCTAGCTATTTGACACTCGTTCCCTCACTTGTTGTACTATAAGCAATTTTATTCTTTTTCAAGCTTTTCCCAAATATGAAAAAGACCAAAAAAATCAAATATTCCAAAAAGCCAGAAGGGATTATGGTCACGATTTCTTGTTGGCAGCTGTTGTATCGCCTTTGAACAGAGCATCCATTCCACTCTGTACATTATGAGTCGGGACTATAGTTGGGCCTTCAGAGCTGTACTTGTTTCTCAGTTTTCTCCACCGATTGGTTAAGCTTCCAGTCATTATGGAGCCCTCTGTAATGCCTCCTGCATTGCACAGTTTATGTCAAGTCTATGCTACCTGAGTCTATCCATCTTCTCATGCTCTTGTTCAAAGGAATTCAACCAGTGTCGGCCACTCCTTAGATCTCTTGACTATTGCATGTCGGCCATCCTTATTGAGTTAGTCCGTTTCACCTGAGATCTTCCAAATATTTCAGCATTGCTAGTACCTCATGCTGGTTGATGGGGGATGCCTTAATGCCCTCCTTCCAGCGAGTCTCATTCCATCGACTTCAACTCATTTATTTCGGGACTTGAGGCTTAGAGTTTGGTTGAGTACCTTGAGGCTTGCAGTCATTAGTGGCAGGTTTTGTCGCCATTGATAGTTTTGGGAATACATCAATTTCCCCTGATCGATGGATTCATCCTAGTGTTCGACTTCAACCCATTCATTCACACTTTGATGATTGTGCTCTGTTCCTTGATGCCCATTTTCATTATTGGTGGGTCATCTCGCATCTGTTAACGGTATACATCATTGACCGGTAATCAGACAATTTCTCATCAGGTTCGACCCCAACTCCTTTATTCACTTGACGGGACTTGCACCATCGAAGACTTGTGTAGAAGACCCCAGGCGATTGTGGCATTCAGTATGCTACATAAGACTTTGAGTTTACATCTGAGATATCACCTCTCAGATTTCAGCAGTTTGTACCTCCAATTTGCATCAGTTGTCTACTTTTCAGCAGAAGACCATATCTTACTGTAGAGGGATCATGGCTATGATCACTTATGACATGTATCTACTTATGTACTGCCTATTCATGGCCATTGTATCAGATTGTTGTACTATACCGACATGTATTTAGAGATACTATTGTATTATGACAAGTGCATCGTTCTTTCCACTTGTGTTTCCATCACTCCACTTCTGAGTTTTATAATGTATTTCGGCCATCGTAGCACTTGCAGTCTCTGACCTCACACATTAGGGGGCATCTGTTACACAGAAATCTTCCACCTTGTGAGCATCAGCATTCTTTGGCCTGTAGGATCCATTTCAGTGACTCAGATCCATTTTTATCCTTCAGTGATACCAGTTTGCCCTATTTTTGTTCCTACCCGCATGTTGCATCACTATAGCATGCGTACCCGCGAGTTGCATACCTATAGCCCATGGGTATCAAGTAAAATGGTAAAAACCACTATTGTATTACTTTTTACTCCCAAAAAGCGGTCATTGGATGACCTTTGGCTCTCCAACTACCCAAGTAACGTCTCGATGAGTCCTTTCACCTACCTTTGAGAGGACTATATATTGAGCACATGTGGCCTATGGATGGGAGGAAGAAGAGAATAGTAAAGGCACTCTAGTGGATTTTTTCCCTATCTTGAGTCTGCACTCATTGATCCTTGTAGTTGTGAACCATTTATGTTCACCTTCCAAACTCCTTCCTAGTTTGAGTTTGCCATTCATGGAGGATTGAAGTGGTGGAGGCACAAGAGGATTGATCTAGATCTTGGTTTAGATTGGTTGCCGGCAAGAGGTCGTATCACTTTGTACTTCTTCTTGTTCATTAATAGAAATACTCATATTCTCTTCCATTCATGGTGTGAATGTCATTTATTATACATTGGGTTACATTTTCTTATGATATTATGGACCATTGTTATTGATAATGTTAATGTTATTTATATATCACATGTACTTGTTAGATATTGGTTGTCAAGGATAATTTGTAGATTACAAGTGCGCGGATGTGCGCGGATTGAAAGCTTCAACGGGGATCTACATCAAACGTTGGATCGAGGTTGGTTACATTTCTCCATTATTTTAACATTGTCATTTATAATAGCATTGTTTTGAGAATTGAGTAGATTTCTGGTAGTCATCTGTCTGTTGTGGTATTCCCAAGCCATAGTGAGTTTTCTCCAATACAGTTCTTTGATTTTTAATTGACCTTTTTACACTCTGACATGAATACCTCGAAAATATAAGGGTTTGTAACAAAACCTTACTGAAATTGAGAAGATCTTGAGCTAAACAATTAGTTATACAAGGTCAATTGACCAAGAGAATGTGCTCCACATCACTCACAAGGTCAATTAGACAGGGATTCCCACTTGCTCTTTATCTCTTTATGTTTTAATTATTGATGCTCTTGATTATTACTTGATGTTGCTCGAGTATGGGGGAAGATTCAAGGAATTTAACTTCTTGATGATTATAAGATGGTTAATAATCACTTTGCATATGATTCTTTAATTTCTATCTAGGGGTTGCTTGCCTATTTTTTGCAAGGCATATGGTGCTAAGATCAATGATGGTAAGACCAATTATTGGTCCATTGGTATTGATGGGCCTTTGGATCCCTCTTGCTTGGACCTTCATCCATCTAGGTGTTATAGTAAGGTATCTTGGCATTTCTTTTGGTGTGGGGCTTTCTCCAACAACTGTGTGGAGTTGGTCTTTGGAGTATTTTCAAGGTAAACTAACTATTGTAAGTAGGATTCTCGAGGCCCCTCGCACATTTATTATGTTTCTTGTTGGCTTCCAAATAGGGCTCACTTTCATAGATTGGAACCAATTTTGTGTTCATGCTTTTGGTCCAAGTATGGTGGGGTTAGGGGTTTTCTTCTGGTATGCTAGGATGTTTGCATTATTCTCAAGGATGAAGGTGGCCTGCGTTTGATTCATATTTCCACCTAGGGAAATATTTTGGTTGCAAAATGGGTGATTCAGTGTATAGAAGGAATCTATCCTTAGCAAGTACTATTGAGACATCAACTTCTCATAGAAAAACACATTGGTGGGATCAGTAGATCATTTTGGATTATGCAATATAATATCATCCCCTCATAACTTCCAGATCTCACCATCTTTTATCATCAAAAGTATTTAGGCACCATGGAGGAAGGTGGTTGTCCTTGTGAGGTTGAAAATATGAGGTAGTTGGGCAAGATGGGATTTAGCAAGAAGACAGATATGCGGTTGGAAGGTGCAAGGCATGTGTATTTTAGACATCCCCCGGTTTGAAGGACGATGGATGAATAAGAAAATGATATTTTATTAGAGGGATTTGTGGAATGCTAGGACCGAGAACTCGAAGGATTGGACATCCATTACTTGTGCGTTTTCCTCATACTTTATGGATAGACATGTTATTATTGTGATTATCAACCTTATTCCACATCAAGACTTGTTTAAAATGAGTACAGATATGTCACATGAGATATGCCTTACCCTTTTTAGCATGATAAGGAATGGATTTTTGAGGGTGTGCTTTTTCAATATGATTCTAAGAGGTTGTACCTTCTTCTTCATAAATGACATGAGCTTAGTCCTATTCTCAACTCACAGTGGGTTTCTAATGATGCAGAAAGAAGGTGGATCAAGAGACAACACAATGTGTGGTTAATTGAGGATATCTACAAGCTTTGGGTGTTTGTGTAACTAGAGATTTACCATTGTCTTCCTTTAAGGGAACGACTTGCAAAAAGTGGTCTCTCATATGGACATTTCCCTTCGTGCCTCAAGTTGGAAGCAATCAAGCATCTCTTTTGGGAATTCCCTTTTGCTTGGTCTAGTTGGGAGTTTGTTAAGTATGAGCATGCAACCTTTTTCCAAGGGAAGTTATATTTGAGAGAAATTCTACTAGTAAATGTTGGAACTCTAATACGATCTTGAGTTTGTGGTGTGTGGTACTCCCTCAAGATTTCAACATTGTTTTTTCTATGGAAGATTCCCTACAAATATGTTTTTCAAAAGGATATTAGTTATTTGGTTGTGTTTTTTCAGCTATGCAAAGATGAGCTATGAATGCAAATACTAGATAAAGGTTTTTCATTAATCAAAGAGGCTAAGGAATTGGATCTATAAGTATACTTTGATTTTAAGAAAAAGGTTGTAGATTGTATTATATTCCCCCCTTTATAATTATTTAATGTAAATATAAGAAATATTTTTCAACTAAACTATATATATATATAATGTGCTCAAGGGACCCAAGTTCCAAGCTTCCAAATAATTGACCACAATGGTAAGGAAAAATATAGCTAGTAATTTCAAAGATAAATAAAATTTGCTTTTTGAAATTTAACATATTATTGATAGAACTCTTCTCCTAGGTGTAGGACTACTACATTTAAGGACACATTACACTCTTAAATAGAGAAATATTGTTATTTCAATGACAATTATGTAAAATTGATCATTGAAAAAGTCCAAATGCTAACCCCTATTGAAAAAATGAAGGATAATCACCATTGGGGTATAACAATTGGTAATGAGTAATTCAGATGAGAAGTTGTAAATGTAAGTTCATAAGTTCAAATCCCCATGGATAAGTCTAGCTTATAATAAAAAAATGAAAGATAAACTTCCATCATATTAAATGCTTTTCGGTTCATTCAAGATGTCGGGATTGAAAAAATCATAAGAAAAGTACAAGAAATTTATCTAGGAAATTCATCATAGATAATGGTGAACATAATGTATTGGAGATTAGTCCACTAGTGTTAAAGAAGAGAACAGAATTTTCCCATGAAGAAATACTGAAAATTCAATTGATCATATCTCCTATTTACATAGGGAAATTTAGACAGGCCTTAGAAATGGACTAACAATTAGTGTTTCCCAAAAACAAAAATACTAATATTAGCTATATATTAGTTCTAATTCTTCATTAACGCTTTATTATTTTTTCCTCAAGTAGTTTTAAGTCTTCATTAAAACTTTATGTATTAATTAAGGAGTCATGTCCCTCCCTATTATGCTTGGTCCCTCTTTCGAGTGGTCGTTCCCCAAGGAGTTAGAGTATAATAATAAATTTATCTATATACTTTGATGTTCCATAGTTGTCTCCAATCAACATCAAATCAAAACATTTAAGTCTAAATATATTTGATGCTTCAGAATCAATCTCCTGACTCAACATCAAATTAATGTATTAAATTCTCCAAGACTTTACATCTTACATTGAAACTTCTATAACTCATTTCCTGCAATTTTTTCAAAGCAATGTAAGTCATAATGACATAAATATATTGTTTCTTTTAAAGAAAAGATCCCTTACCATTACCAATTCAACCATCTTGTTGTTTATCAACAACCATGGGCTTACCTACCCAAGTGCATACCACTACATGTATCATCGTGGCTCACCCCAATTTTATCTTTCATAATATAATATAAAATTCATGCATTTTGATACAAATAATTTTGCACTATGTGTACTGATCATTTCACTTTTATTTTTTCTAGAACATATGATCAACTTCATCAATTTCTACACATCATTTTACAATTTCATATTCCGATACTTCAAGTATCAAGTAAAACATCAGCATAATTATGCCATCTATACACACTTAATATTATCAGAAATGTTACATTTACTTCTTTTTTCAAGTGTTTCAATAGGAATTCAAATATGTGAATTTGTTTCCCTAATGTCTTTTGTATAAAGTATATACTTGGCATAAATAATTTGTACAATCCATTTTCATATTATCAACTTTTAATAACACCGTGCTATCCTTTCATAAGTATGCATTCTTCATAATTTTACTTAGAAATTGCCTCATGTAATGCTTTCCATTACTTTCTCTGCAGTTTGGCGAGGCTTCTTGCAACCAAGTGTACCTATATATTGCACTTACAACTTCTTGAAGGGATTTTTTAACATCATAATCTCTTTTACGGACATAATTTAAAACAAGAAGTAAATTTTGACATCAAGTTTTTATTTAGGTGCACTTAAACACCAATGTTATGTATAATGCAAAATTCCTAATGTAGAAATTATGTCGTTTATGCATGATTATTACGAGGAGAGAATGATGCTCACTGACGTCCGGCCCTGTAATGGTTTGATCACCGATTAGGCTTTCTGAACGCTATCAGCTACCATCCTCTTAGACTGTTACCCTCCTGGTCTCTTCAGGGTCCTCTGTCGTGCGTCACGCTATGACTTCTGCACGGGGGGTTCAAGGGCCCTTCTCATACCACGACTCAGACACCGCCTGTCTTCCCTCGTTCATCTGGTCATGCCTCTTCCTTGCGCATTGGCTCTGAAGACATCCCGATTCCTGAGGCTGGGAAACCCTCCTCTTCGACCACTCCCAACACTGCTCCACCCCCTGTTGATGGTACGCCTGGAACTAGCACATGCATAGCCCGCTCTGCTACTCGCCCCAGTCTGACCCTTCCTCCTGAAAGGATCAATGCCAGATCTCAATATCTGAAGGATCACGCTCTCATTTGCAAGTTCATGGGAATTTGGCCCATGAAACAAGCCTTAAAGCACTGGATCGCTATGAAGTGGAAACTGAAAGCTCACTACGACCTACAACTCAGCTCCAAAGGATTCTTCACCATAATCTTCCACCTTCTGGAAGACAAGGCAAGAGTGGAAAATGATGGCCCCTACTTCTTTAATTCTGCAAGTCTTTACATGAAAAATTGGATCGAGAAATTTTGCCTAGAAAAAGAAGATTTCACCTAGGCTCCAATCTGGATCAGAATGTATTCTCTTCCACAGGAATACTGGGATGATGAAACCCTAAAAGATATATGGAATACCCTATGTACTTATGTTAGAGCACCAAACCAAACCAAGCTTCAGCGCTACACCTCCTATGCCCAAATATGCATCTACATGCACATCGCCAAAGCCCTCCCGGACGCTATCAGTCTCTCTCTAGAAGACTTGGAATGGATCCAACCCTTCGATTATGAGCACATACCTTTTCGCTGCCGCAAGTGCCATGAACACGGGCACCTCTTCTGCAATTTCCCCCTGAGCAAACATCGATCAGAAGATACCCAAAAAGACACTCCGGATGTTGAAGGTTTTCAAAGAGCTGGAAAAATCAGGAGGCACAATTGCAGATCTACAGGGAAAAATAAATTGGAAATCCCCCCCACCAATAATAGATTTGAAGCCCTGGCAGAACACACCACGGACTCATAAATGGATCCAAAAAAGAAAAATTTGGTCAGCAAGGAGGATGGTCCATCTATGCCGGACAACACTGATCAGCTGCTTGACGAGGATGGTACTAATCATCCCAGCAAATATGCCTCCCATGCATATCCCCAAGGTACTTCTTCTACCCCTTCCAACCCTCCTCTCAAGCTCCCAGTGGATCCGTCCCCGGATATCACCATGGACGAAGAAATGATAGAACTAGATCTAGGAGATCTTGACCTTCTGGGGCTAGAAGATGCCTATACTAGGAAAATCTTTTTGTTCTATTCCTCCTAGCTAGATTCAACTCCTCAGATATGCCCTGGCTAAAGTCAAATCTCATGATAAATTGGGAATACATAACCTTCCTCAAAAAGATCAACATAAACTTTTAAGGGAACTAAAGAAAAGAAGCAGAAAATCAAATATGCAACTAATCAATCTGTTGGGAACAAGATTAGTCGAATCAGGGTAATATGACCAGCTTACTGATTTCTTTCCCTCCCTTACCCCCCCCCCTCCCAATGAATATTATCTCCTGGAATATTAGAAGAATCAACGGTTTATCCAAATGCCGTATGTTGAAAAGAAAAATCCTTACAGACTCCCTGTTATCACGCAACTTGTAGTTGCCCCTAGAGGTATCCCATCCGGGACGGTAGAGGAGATAGGCAACTAAAGAGGTGACCCAAGAGATGCCACGGTTCCCAATGCAATGTGGGAGTCACGTCAACCGAGGCACTCTTCGCTTTAGGTCAAGGTGTAACTAGACCAAGGGGGAGACCCTATACCCCAATCACAGTTGATTGGATCCAAACAAAGGTTTCTAAGGGTAGGTAAACTGATGAGTTACTGAAACCAATGCAAGGCTAGGTGGACCTAAGAGTTAAGGAATGGTTGAAGGTGGTGTAATGGATAGTTAGTGTTTCAACCTATGTATGGTTTAGACCACATGATGGGGTATGATTACTAGGTATAGTACCATGTGTTTGCACAAGTGGGTCTTGTTTTCTTGGGAAGTGTGAAATGGTTCTAGGTGGGCCCACAAGGTGAAGTTAGGTGTGAGGTTGGTACTATAGGTTAGACAAAGGCTAGATCTATGAATCTAGGTTGATTCTAGGACCACCCACATACTAGATCTAGGGTTTTGACACAAATCCCAAGGAGTGCGACTTGCTTAGTGGTGGACTAGTGCCTTGTTAAGTGGGCTAATGGGGTCAAGAAGTATGTCAAAGTGTAGATCGGGACACCTAGAAGCCAAGTCAAGTGGGTTGAATGAGATCTAATGGTTGGATCTTACTAGATCTAGGTTTTTAAGTGATTACCCTAAGTGGACCACAATCCCTTGAAACAAGGAATGCAATCCCCAAGGCGGATCGTGACAAAAAGACAGTATAGACCTAGGTTTCAAGGCATGGGGATTCCAAATCCACGAAAATCTCAAACACCCACCTCCTAGAAGTGGACAAACTCAGATTTTCAAGGGGGAGCGATTTGCTCAAGGAAGGCCAAAAGGTGGGTTTGGTGGACCAAATCAAGTCCAATGGCCACCAAACTGTAGATCCGAGATGCTAGTACCCCGATCTATGTATGTTCAAAAGATCAAGTCAATCCAATGGCTAGATCTATGTAGATCTGAGTTTTAAGATGCCAAGAGAATCAAAAGGGGGTTTTAACCCCTTAAAACATGGAGAGATGTCCACAAGGTAGTTTTCACCAAAGTAAAGATGTGGGTATAGGTTATCAAGTGTCTAGATTTCAAATCAAGTGATATCTCACCTACCCATGTGCTAGATCTAACCCAACAAGCTTCTCTTAGGAAAATCGATTTAGGTTCAAGGGGGCTTTTTGCATTGAAAAGTGTGTCAATTTTTAGCCAATCACCACCAAACTATAGATCCAACTAGGGGTGGATCCTATAGAGGTGGGTTTTTAATATCTTTTCAATTGCAAGGCTAGATCTAAGTAGATCTGAAAAATACCAAAAACAAGGGTTTTAATTTGATTAGGGTTTTTATGATCTAGAAATTATGGAAGATTCAAGGAAGAGAAGATCATACCTCTTGGAACATACCTGGATGAAGAGATGAATGCTAGTTGAGACGAGGATTACTTTGCCAAATATCAAATGGAGAATTGTTGAATCCCTCTTGCCAAATCGATTTTTCCAAGCCACATGTGATTCCTTCTAACCTGTCAAGCCAAGGAGCAAAGCATCAATCAGTTTAACAAATCGAAGGTAGATACAAGCAAGAGAGAGAGAGAAACATAGAATAGTTGACACAAAGGCAAAACTACTCCCTGTCAAACCAAAACGACTTCTTCCAAGATTGAAGGGCAAGCCTCCCCACCAATTCGCCCTTGTCCAAAATCGCCCTCTTGACCTGTAAATAAAATATGGCAAATATGCAAGATAGCTACAATAGATCCTCCAGTGAAATGGACAATAGCATTTACAATCGAAACAACCAACATTCACTCCAATCCAAGCATGTACTCCAAAAGATAGAAATTTTATTCCAAGAGCCAAGAGCCAAAAATCTCTAGATGAATTTTACAATGAGAGGCTCCCTCCTTAAATAGGATGGGGAGAGAGTACAATCATAACCACTTTTTACATGAGTGGCTAAGATTAAAAGATCATAAGATCTAATCAATGGTTGAGATGAGCTCAACAATAAAATACATGGATCACTAATAAAATATAATGTAAGTGGACAAAATCGCCCTACAAGAGGGGAATCCCACCAAATCATGATGACCAAATATCATAAGAGGCTTATGGTGGGTCCAAGGGGTAATTTTATCCCTCCTTGGTCAATCCCCATAGCACAATAACCAAAAAAATAATCATGAATGTACCAAATCGTGCCTCCATAGTGAAGTCGTGGTCCTCAAAAGACCTCAAAAATCCACAGAAAGTGCCATAAGTGATGGATGCGGGCCGCGATGAAGCTGAAACTGCTAGAGAAGGTGTTGAAGGTCCCGATCTATCATCACTGATCATCCCATGCCATAACTTTGCCTCAGTAGCCCAAATCAATTTCCTCAATAGCCATTTCTACCAATCCTGAAATGCCTCAGGAAACGTGAAACTGCCCCAAACAGCCTCCTGGAGTGCCTGCGCTGTCAAGGTGAGGGCACCAGTGTGTCCGGGAGGGGGGTAATATGGTAAAAACAAGTGGCTGGACCACCCCCTCCATCATCAACGCCCTAGGTCAACCGGATAAAAATCACATCTGCTCCGACAGGGCCTCCGACAGACCAAAACTGCACTAGGACAGCCTACTGAGGCTAAATCATCACCGTAAGTGCCCGGAACTGAAAACAAACTGTCCCATTGGACTCATAAGGTCCAAATCCATCCAATATGTGTACTCATACACCATATGAATCTCTGCATGATCAAAATAAATATCCAATATACCGGATCAAGGCCAATAATAATGCGATGTACATATACAAACACTGCTGCAACCCCAGAATCATCATCATAACCCTGTAGCTGCTGCATAGAGTCATCATGTATGTATACATAGACCATATATCATCTATCCATATCATCATAAGGTCCAACATCTCATGTCCCATGGTCCTCCATGGTCAAACTAAGTCTAACCAAGACAAAATATAACTCAGATCATCATTAATAGCTGCTGCAAAGTGTCAAGGTTAATATATGCTCTACAACTTATTCAAATAACAATTATAACACAGAGTAATCATGAATGGCGATCTAAATCCAAATATATAGTGTCGTTAATTATTATTATTACTCAGACTAGACTTTCAGGATCATACTCACTTCATAGTTGTGATCAATTTGCTAGTGAAGGGTGAGGGCTTAAATTAACTGGCTAGGCTAAGGGATGACTTAACTGTCTTGACTTTGTGACACTTTGGCAAGGGAAAGGGAATACACCATAGTATATACTGAATGAGCAATAACACAGGGAATGGCGGTGTCTCACAAATGGATGAGTTGTTTAAAGAGGGTTTATTCACCTTCACAAATGCGCACAATCCATAATACAAATAAGGCCAGCAATTGTTTAGATGTAGCTTTTAAGTTCCATTGCTTTTTGGGCCTGAAGTTTCCATAGCCTTGATCTATGTGTGTTTACAAACACATTGCATAGATTTACATTTTTCTTTTAGGCTTTCTGCTGCAGGTGTGTTTTTAAGGCACTTGTTTACCTGAGCACTTCTAGGTGTGTCATGGACAGCTTGTTTACCTAGGTATTTATTTTCCACAAGATATAACATTTTATTTTTATGGCCATTTTCATTTGGCACGCCTTTCATTCATGTGTGTTTAAAAACACATTGCATGAATGGGCTTTTCATACAAGATATAGCATTTCATTTTTCCAGATTTTGTATTCATGGCAGCACTAAAAGTTTCAGGTTTAGCCAACACAACTTAAGTGACTAGGGGGAATTCCAAGGAACTCCAACTCACCATAGGTAAGTTTTGTCACCAACTCAGAGCCGAGACACAATAAACAGGGAAGCTCATCCAATACAGAGGCTACAGTGGGGAAAAGTCCTCCATGTCACTAGTCAAGTAGTAAGTCAGGGTGATAAACTAGAAGGTAGGCCATGGATGGATGAAGACAATGAATAATGGAGCCAACACTAGCAAGCCAAGATATGGTGGAATGATCACCTCTATTCTCCCTAAGGAGGGTACATACCAATGAGTATGAATAGTGAACTTCTAAGTCTGGGTAGGGACAATATAATATGTATAATAGATCAACCAGGTCCAAATATCTATATGATCGCCAGATCATGACACTGAGTGCTAAGACATGCTATAAGAATAAGTATAAAAGCACTCTAACCATAACACCATGATATACCTGCTGAGTCATATACCTGAATGCTCATCAACCTGTACCATCATCTGTCCTCCGAAACTGCTGCTGTAACTCTGGGCACTACTGACTGCTCTGTACCAATGGTATAATGGCTACATCGGTCATCTCTCTGAGTGTCCCGAGACTCAGTCATGGCATGGGGAATACAACTGCTATCCACAATCTGATAGTGATCCAAAGATAGCTGCTCATCTCATCATCTCAAAGTAAAGGAACTGGCTGAAATGTGCTCTGGAATCTGAAAAATAATGTATGGTAGCCCAGCTACTATATATGTGATAACACTCCCCCTCTGCTATCTTTCTCCAAGAAACTAAGTGCTCTTCTGAGACCCTCAGTCTCATTATGTCCAAGCTCTGGAGAGGCTGCCAAAGTTTTTCCATTGATGCCAATGGGGCTGCTGGGGCTATTGAAATTTCCTGGAACCCCAATGTTCTCACCCTCGATAATTATGCCGCCACCCCCCATGCCATCTCTGCCTCATTCCACATTCTCGGTATCGTCCTTCATGGTATTCTCCTCAATGTTTAAGCCCCCAACCCCCCAGTCTCAAAACCCTCCTTCTTAACAACCTCCACTGCTTTGTCTCCCACCACTCGGATTCCCCTCTCATTATCGGAGGTGATTTCAATATGATCACTTCCCTAGAGGAAAAAAAAGGAGGCCTTCGCTCTCTTTCCCCTGAGGACCTCCTCTTCAAATCCTTCATTGCTGATAATCATTTGGTTGATCTAACCTCTTCATCTAGATTTTGCACCTGGAACTACAGAAGAGGGGGCACGCACCAAATCGTGAAGCGCCTTGACAGATTCTTGGTCTCTGAGAACCTCACCATGATAGGTGATACCCTTGTGTCCTTTGTTTTACCGGCTGCATGCTCTAATCACTGGCCCATTGACTTAATGTGGCAAAGTCAGGGCACTCAATTCCACAAGCCTTTCAGATTTGAGAAATTCTGGCTCTCCCATCCTGAATTCTTAGATACTGTCAGCACCTGGTGGGCGGAGATGCATGTGGTTGGCAAATCTAAAATGGACATCCTTCAGAAAAAACTTAAACTCCTTCGTGCTAAGCTCAGGGACTGGAACCATTCCACCTATGGCAATATTTTCAAATAAAAACATCTGATCGAGGAAGAACTTGAGTCTCTCCAATGCAACATCATGGAAGACGGCCTCTCCTAGGCACACAAATCCAAAGAAAAGGACCTCCTAGATAAGCTCAATATCCGTTGTCAACAAGAAGAAACTCTGTGGAAACAAAAATCCAGAGTCTCCTAGCTCAAAGAAGGAGACCGCAACACCTCCTTCTTCCATCGCTCCACCCTCCAGCATAAAATGCATAACTGTATCAATAAGCTTAAAGGGGATTCGGGTGTGGTTTTGGAAGAGAAAAACGACATAGCACAGGAACTCAAAAGGTACTTTTAGGATCTTCTCACTGAACCTCTAGACTCCAGAAGTTCCGCCATTGCTCAAGTCACCCGCCACATTCTTACTGCCATTACCGAATAGCACAACATCTCCCTGATGTAGCCTATCTCTCTTCAGGAAGTGGAAACTGCTATGAAACAAACAACTAATGATAAAGCACTTGGTCAAAATGGATTCACGGCTAACTTCTTTCACCACTGCTGGGATTTGCTTAAGCTAGAGATTTGGGAAGTGGTTGAGGAATCCAGGAAAAAACGTTGGATACTTCCTGCCCTTAATTCCACGCATCTCTCCCTCATTCCCAAATTTAAGGAAGCTTCCCATCCCGGTAAGTTTCGTCCTATTTCCCTCTGTAATGTTATCTATAAACTTATATCTAAAGTGATTGCAAACCATCTTAAGCCTCTCCTTCCCCTGCTCATCTCACCTGAACAAACCAGCTATGTTGAGGGAAGACAAATCTTGGACAGCATTATCCTTGCCCATGAAATCACCCATTCCCTCAAAACTCACCGTACCCCCGGTATGCTTTTAAAGTTAGATCTTTCCAAATCTTTTGATAAACTCAGCTAGGCTTTCATCAGGGAAATGTTGCGTGCTTATGGCTTCATCCCAGCCTAGATCAATTGGATTTCCTCCCTTGTCTCCTCTTCCTTTTACTCCATTCTCGTCAACGGTTCTCCCTCCCCCACTTTTACCCCTTCTCGTGGAATCCGTCAAGGAGATCCCCTCTCTCTGTTCCTTTTCATCCTTATGGAAGAAGGCTTGGGAAGAATGATGCAAGCGGTAGTATCCTCCGGCTCTCTTCATGGTCTCTCACTCCATCGTGGAACCCCTACTTCCTACCAGCAATTTGTTGATGACAAACTCCCTTTTGGCCACCCCTCTGTGCATGAAGCTCGCGCGTTCCACAAGATCCTCTCTCTTTTTTCTGAAGCCTCTGGCACCATCATCAATCTTGAGAAGTCTCAAATCTTCTTCTTCAACACTGATGCCATTACCAAGCGCAATATAGCTCGTATTGTTGGCTTTGCTACCTCCACTCTCCCTACCAAGTATCTTGGAGCCCCCTTCTTTGACTCTATTATCAAGCACTCCTCTTGGAAAGAACTCCTTGACAAGATTGACACTCGTATCTCTTCTTGGACCTTCCGCTCCCTTAACCTCCCCTATCACCTCACTCTCCTCAAATCCATCCTCCAATCCATTCCCCTCTACCTCTTTTCGGTTCTTGCCACTCCCAAGTGGGTTCTTAAGTCTCTCAGAAATCTTCAACGGTCCTTCCTTTGGGGAAAAAGTCAACAGAACAACAGATGGGCCTTGGTGAAATGGTAGACAGTTAGTCTCCCTAAATGGGAAGGAGGCCTTGGTATAAGAGACCCTGCCATCAACAATGAAGCACTCTCAGCTAAATCTGGTGGATATGGATCACCAAGAATGATTCTCCCTGGGCGCAATTATGGAATCGCAAATATTCCCCCCACCAGGACCTTGCCCAACTCATCAGGTATGACTCAGACCCCCCGGGCTCACTTATTTGGCATGCTACTAACTCTCAAAGAGCACTCATTCAATAGCATAGTTTTTTGGAAATCAAAGATGGAACCTTTTCCCTCTTCTAGCAGGACTCGTGGCAGCAACTACCCAAACTTAGCAGCCTCCCCACCTGCAGTGCTACTCCAGTTATATGGCAGACAATCTTTGACTCTGTTGTCCGTGATTTCCGGGACCCTGCTGAGACCCCCCCTTCAGACTTTGGAATAATCCTAGGCATTGGAAATCTGGAATACCAGCTTAAGATTATGATGAGGTTTGGACAAATCTCCAAACGAGGAAAATCAGTCTCTCCCGTGGACATTACATCATTCATTGGGGACATCTTAATAAGGGCTCCTTCACTATCAAAGAAGCCTACTCCATCCTAGCGCAAAGAGACATCATCACCCCATTCCCTCTATGGAAGAAGATTTGGAACCTCTCTTTGTGGCCGAAAGTTTCAACTTTTCTCTGGCTGCTGGCACATAGAAGCATTCTCACCTGGGATATCTTCCAGAAAAAAGGTTTCATCGGTCCCCCCATCTGTGTCATGTGAAAGAGCAATATTGAAAATATGGACCACTTGCTTGATTTATGCGGCTTAGCCTCCATGCTTTGGGACAGAGTGGAAGATTCCTTCTGATGCACCAACAGAGTTAGGGGCGACATCATCAGCACTCTACATCAATGGGACCATGAGCCTTTTCAAAGTAATCAACTTAACAGGTTGTGGGACATCACCCCAGGTCTCCTAGTCTGGAACATATGGAAGGAAAGAAATTTTAGAATCTTTGAAGGAAAATCCAACTCGATTGATAAAATCTAGGATACCTTAAAGACTAATCTCTAGGAAACCTTGTTCCTCTCTCCTTCGAACACCTCTGACCTTCCAACCACTGATCTGGAGCGATCCATTCTCCTCAACTGGAACTTCTCTCAGCCTTACCTCCCCCACACCTTGTTTCTCCCCCACCCCCATTCCTCCAACCCATCCCACTGGTCCCCCCCTCCCTCCTGGTCTCTATAAGCTTAATTTCGATGGAGCCTCCAAAGGCAATCCAGGTCCAACAGGTTTTCGAGGTGTCTTCCGAGATCATGAGGGCCACACTCTCAGAATTTATTATGGTATTATTGGGCACGACAACAACAACGTAGTAGAGCTTGATGGTATCCTACATGGACTCATGGTTTCTAATGATCATAATCTCCACCCTCTTGTAGTTGAAGGGGACTATCAACTCATTCTCACTCTGGCCTCCAAGCTCCATAATAGTTCGCAAGTTTCCAAACTCTCCTGCAGTTGGCGTTTGGAAAGCAAACTCCACAGGTTGGCTACTATTTTGAATAAGCATGGGAATATCACCTTCCAACACATGATGCACGAAGCTAACTCCCTTGTTGATGGACTAGCAAATGAAGGTGTCGTCAGTATTCATACTCTTTGGACAGACAATCCTTGCAACTCTTCCACTCAGCTTGAGCAATTCTGCTTCCAACAAGCTAGCAAGTACTTCTTCATCCTGGTTCCAGGTGACATGCCAACCGCCAACAGGACCGCTGGAGTGGACATGCCATATTCCCTCTACACCAGCTCCTATGATGGGCTTCTCCCTAGACGCCGCATTTACTCTGCACATGACCACTCACCAGCTGGCCTTATCGCATGCTCCATATCTCCTCTCCCACATGGCCCGGTGGGTAGCATTAATGCCGGACCAGTTCCCTATGTCCCCTCGCCCTCGCTGGTTTCACCTCACCATTACTCACTCTTGTGCGATGCCCCTCCCTCCCAGAGGCCCCCTCCGGGATATGAAGAGCCATGTTCATCCTTCTGCAGTCATTACCCATCTGCGCTATTCACTGTTTGCTTCCTCTGCAGAAAGTTTGACCCCTACGCAGCCCCCCTGTGAAGTCTCCAACATAGCCATGAAGCACATGCGAGGTACCTCCAAACGCGGCTCTGGCCAAGGCACATGAAAAATGGCGTTTGTTGAGAAGGATATTCCTGCTAACAGTGGTTGCAAGGAAAATGTATCCATGCAAGTCCGTCGCCTAGTGGATGAATGGGAGTCGAGAAACGTTGCAGAGATCCTTTCCTTCGGCAGCCCTGGTACTCAGGTGAATCACTATTGGCTTCTTAAAAATTTGATTGGTACATTGGTGGAAGAGATGCTCACAAAATGGAACTTGGAAAAGATGGCCATCATGGAAACCAGGTCCAACATGGCCCATCTGGATGGAATTCTCATTGCATTGGAAGCCAGCCTCATAGGTCGCCGCTACTCCTTGTTTCCTCATCAGGCTCTACCCATTGGAGTTGGTCCAGAGGGTCCAGTTGCAAGCTCTGGGGAGGAAATGGTTGTTCATAACAAAGATGCAGGTTCTCAAGTGGCTACGCAGGTGCTGACAACTCATTACATAATTCTATGGGCCTCACTACTTTTGAGGATGTCGCTCCTGCGCCTGGACACACCTCCAGTCCTGACTGCCCTGCAGCTGTCATGGTTCAAGGCGCTTCCCCACCTAGGACTTCTTTTTTGGTTCCCTCTACCATTGTTGTCACCCAGTATAAGCACACCCGCAAGGATGAGACCGAAGCGATTCTCCCGCGCAAATCCAAGCCTCTGCCCATCAAGCTCCCGGAGCAGCAGTGGACATATGACTTCTTCGACCCCTGCCCCATCTCTAAGGACATTCATGACTCCAAAGGCCCAGAAGCCAGCTCTTGAAGCGGCTTGTTATGAGCATAGCACTCCTGGTTTTGATGCTCTGTTTTTTTGTTTTTGTTATCTCTGTCTAGTACAGAGTTACTCTCTGTTTCTGTCTTTCCTATTCGGTGGTTTCTCTCTCTGTTTTTTTGTAATATTGGCACCCTGAGCAGCACCAGAATGCTATATTCAGACTCTCCTAATGATTGTAATATTTTTTGTACTATAATATAATCTTACTATGCAGCTTACAAAAAAAAAATGTTGTGTATGCATAAATCCTATGTATTAATTATGTCAACACACATACTCTTGTTGAAAGAGAGTGTATCAATATGCATTTTTTTGTCATAATTAAATATATGTGTAAGTTATTTATACTTTCATTTATTCTTGTCATTGTGTGTCTACTACTTCCTCTTTAACATATTAAGCAAAATTATACTATGCTTTATAAGCTTGAATGTATACTTTAACTTTTAGTGCTACCACTAACTTTACTAGCCATGCCCCTATATTGGACATTATTCCCACCTTGTAAATAACAAAAGGAAGCTTTGATTAACTTCTCAAGCCAAATTGAGACAAATTAAATTTGACTCGTACCTTCAATGTTATAGTTGACACTACTTCTTTAAACACAGATGAATCACCATGTTAGTTATCATCTACAACTTTATCAAATTCAAATTTAGGACTAACATTGTTATGAATTTGCATTAAATTTCTTCCACTTTGTGGGTGTAAGGCTAGGTGATCATGTTTTCCTTTTCTCTGGTCCACACATAAAGACAAACACTTCCATTAATATTGTATTGTACTTTTAGTATTATGCATTCGAACTATTTAGGCATCCATTTGACTAAGCACATCAATGTGCATTTACAACTATATCCTACTAATGTCATATTGCATTCAATTGCTTTTAGATGTCTTTATTAGTATTTATGACTGTGATATAATCAATATGTTTATAACATGACGTAATAATTCCTTTAATACATAAACATATAAATTCTTACCCCAATACATACTTTCTTCCTTGTAGTCATAACTTCTTCTTTGAACACATACAAGAAGATAAACATGTCAATCATAACCTTAGAATTATAAACATTATATATATGAACAAATGCAATCATATATAACAACATATTACTAATGTTTGGGCACATACTTATTATCACTTCTTCATGTTTCATGTTATACACAAGAGAATTAACATATGTTATATATTTTTAAATATTTCTTTTAGTTTGTGCATAATCCTATCACAGTTCTTACATAACACTAAAGACTTTAATTTGTCATTACCACAAAATTTACTTGGAACTAACTTCAGCTACGGAACATAGGACTTTCATACTCATTATTGCATTTACTTTCTATGTATAATGATCAATAATTATACATGTACTATTGATCATCCATCCCACACTACTCATGTTATCATGCACTCAATTAAGCACATTCAATCTATGTAATATTTTATTTGCTTCAGCTATAATATGTAAACTATATCCAATAAAATTTTCTGCTATATCAGCTTAATTCATACTTGCTACATCATATATGCCGATAAATTAAACAATTGCTGCAAACAATCTTGCATTCAAATAAATAGTAGTTGATAGAGTGCACAACTTACATGTACGTATGCAAGTCCATTAGGCCATATTGTTGTTACTCTTCTGATACCACTTGTAATATACCCAAAATCCTCAATACAATTGAGTGAAATGGGGTATACATTTTTCCTTTAACATTGTCCAACAAATCCATAAGTTAGTCACAATGATAATCGGATCATTACTTTCATAGTAATTTAACCATAATTTTCATTCTTAGTTATAAGAAACATATAAATCCTTTTTCCTAATTGCTCATCATGTAATGGTTTACAACTCGTAATCAAATGAAGCCCATTTTTTCTAAATACAAAACGTCTTGGTTAAATTACCATTAGAATCATTGACCTTCATCAACTATAGTCAATGCCATAAGGTCATGCCTAGTTTTATGTTTATACAATCAAACTTTAGAAGCAAGGTACTTCCACTTTATTAAACTAATATTGATTCCATCTATTAACAATACTCAACTTATTTGAACAAAAGGAAGTGATTAATCTGTAAAGGTTTGTAGTCCCTTACAAATAATCACTTGCTTACACAATATAGTTATTGTATCAAGATAGGGTAAGTTGTACTAACTTTGTTCTAATAGCTTTCAAACACATAGTAGTCATTATTATGAACATGTGACCTCTTAACATATATATTTAGTTTTCATCTAAGCAACATTCCTTAATGATGCAGGAGCATCGGGGCCTAGGAAAATCAGTCGAAGATGATCGACAGAAAGAGGCTGACTAGAGTGAGTGTCGACGACCACTGGTGTGCAAGTGAAGCCTCGTTGTCGAAGCCAGGTAGTCGAGTGCAGCTGTTGATATGCGGTCGACAAGAGTAAGATTTTGAGAGTCGACAAGTCGAAAGTCGACATACAATAGGAAGTAACGAAGGCATCGAAGGTCAACATGGGTCAAACGACGACACCAACGGAAGCGGTGGAAGACAAGCGTGGAGGAAGGGGAGGACTGGCAGCCGTGGAAGTTAAGAGAAGGTGACAAAGTACAGTCTGGTCCAAGCATGGGGATGACAACTGTCATAGAGTCAGTGAAGCGCAGGCATCAAAGAGGAGTACTTAGCAGTCGTTTGAGGTTGTTGAGGAAGTTATGAGAAGTTATCCAGGTGGTTGAGGATCAGGACAAATGTCAACACAAGAATAGGTTGTGCATCACGGCCATAGGGCATTGACAACTGCAGGCCTGCACGATCAGGGAGGATTCGACAAACAGGGGAAGAGTGTTTCGAGGAGCGGAGTAGACCTCGGGAATAACAACAACAAGGTAGAAGAGAAATGCGGAGGCATAGTGAGAGGGATCCAATCCATATCTCATCGTTCAGTAGTTCAGCAGAGAACCAGGAGAGGGATAAGACCGCACACAGCTGAGAACACACCAGGGAAATATTTTCATTTTGTATATTGCAACAGGCTATGAATGACTAGTTCATAGTTAGTTTCTTTGTATCTTATCATTGTAACCAAATTCAGTTTAAGAGAAGAAGCCGAATATTGGCATTCAATTCATGACCAGCTTCGTGAGCACTGTGTGTTGTTGTGTGTATTGTTAAGAAATAAGTTCCGACCGAACCCCCCCCCCCCCTTGCGCTAGTTGGTATCAAAGCAGAAGTATCCTGTGAGCAGGAGAGACAACAATACCAACCTGACTATCACTAGCTGGTATCAGAGATGGAAAGTATCTAGTGTTGATAAGTTGAATCCGTTGAGTGGAAGAACCTACGAGTGTGTCGACAAATCCAGTTGCGGTTGGGTAGAGTTGTGCACAATTTGTGAAGTCCAATTGCGATTAGACGAGTGAAGATTTCAATTTAGTCGAAGAATGACTCAAAGAGGTGTTACTGTCCAAGAAATTGGATGGAGAGTGTGTGGCGTAGCAGTCACATTTGATCGTGAAATGTTCGATGAGTGCATGCAAACAATGTGAAGCTTGACAAGTGAAGTAGCAACGATCAAAGAGAGTTAAAGACATGGATGTATTCCCGATGCGCTAGATCACAACGACAAGGAATTCAAAGATGTGCAAGCACAGGAAGCTGTCGAGGAAGAACCAGAAGATAAATTCATCAAGCTATTGTCAGAGATGAGGGGTAAGAAAAATATGGATGTGCCTACCTATTCAGGAAGTCTGGAACCAGAAGGCTTGATAGATTGGTTCAGAGAGATGGTGAAATACTTCGACATAGAGTAGATCGAGGATCCTAAACATGTTAAGACTGCATGTCTGAGGTTGAACGGTCATGCCTCATTGTAGTGGGACAATTTACAGAATGACAGAGTCAATAAAGGCAAGGAAAAAATCAAGTCTCGGGATAGGATGGTTTCCAAGCTGAAAGGGAAGTTATTTCCAGGTGACTATGTGATTTCCTTGTTCAGGAAGTTGCAAAATTTCCGACAGAAAGAGATGACCATGAAAGAGTACACGGAAGATTTCTACAGACTTTTGATTCAGTCGGGTCAAACCGATGAAGTAGAAAAAGTTGTAGCTTGTCAAGGTACAAATCAGTCGAGAAAGCCTACCAGTTAGCTCTAAAGGCAGAAGAGAAACTGTTTAGGAAAGCCGCATCGAACAAAGGAAGGATGACTGGTCGGGGTGCGAAGACTATTTCCGTGAAAGGCCAAAGTAGCGGAACTAGGAAAGAAGTTGTCGAAGATAGTCAACGTGCAGAAGGGACATCAACTAGAGAGAAAACGCATGAAAACCAACGGGATAATCGAGAGACCAGCGGTCAGGTGCGTATGGTTGAAATTATCCAGCAGAGAAGAAAGGAGCTCATAGACCAGCTATGGTTTGTTATAAGTGTTAGGGTATAGGACACAAAGCTTATGAATGCCAAGAAAACCTACATGTTGCAGACAAGTCGAAACCCATAGGTCAAAGAGATGAACAAGGCGACGAGAAAGCGGATTCAACATCAGGCAGTGGTGAAGATGGTCGAAGACGAGGTCGAACCATGAGGGCCAGAATAAATATGGTTTAGGATGACCAACGTGACAAGAAAGAGTCGTGACAGCAAAAGGCTATCTTTCAGACTAGAGTGTTGATAGGAGAATGGAATTGCAAGACCATAGTTGATGGTGGTAGTACGAAGAATCTTGTGTCGACGGAGGTCATCGACAATTTGGTTTTGAGATGTCAAGAGCACCCAAATCCATACAAGATATCTTGGTTGCAGAACGGTCACCATGTGAATGTAACCAGATAGTGCATGATTAACTTCAAGGTCGGGAAGCTTGAAGACAGTGTGTTGGGCGATGTAATTCCAATGGACGCATGTCATCTATTGTTAGGAAGAGCATGGCATTATGATCGGAATATGATCTATGATGGTTGAGCCAACACAGTTACAGTGTGGAAAAATGGCACATGGAGGATGTTAAAGCCAAAGTAGGAGGAGCAAGCCGACTGCCAGCAGGGAGAGAGCAACTATTGGGAGAAGCAAGTGCTGATATGCTTCACCAAGGAATTCCTTGCAGAGGAGGAGAAACTGTCGGTATGTTTCTCCATCATTCCAAAGGGACCATGTGTCGAGAGGTCGACAATGGATAAGATTCCGGTCAAAGTCAAAAATATGCTTGACGAGTTTCGGAGCATAGTGGTCGATGAAGCACCGACGGGATTTCCACCTACGAGAATCATATCCCATCAGATCGACATGATTCCAGGATCGAGTTTTCCAAACAAGGCACCTCATAGAATGAGTCCGGCAGAGGGTCGGGAAATCAATTGACAGGTAGAGGAGTTTTTGGACAAAGGATTGATAAGGGAGAGTCTGAGATAGTGTGCAGTACCATCTGTACTAGCACCAAAGAAGGTTGGAGAATGGATGATGTGTACAAACTCCAGAGCCATCAATAAGATCACGATCAAGTACCAGTTTCCATTGCTGAGAATGGATGACTTGATGGATTTCTTGACTGGAGCAAGATACTTCACCAAGATCAACCTGAAAAGTGGTTATCACCAGATTAGGGTCAGAGAGCGCGATGAATGGAAAACATCCTTCAAGACAAAGGAAGGACTGTATGAGTGGTTGGTCATGCCATTCAGATTGACTAATGCACCCAGTATGTTCATGCAGTTGATGAATGAAATACTAATTCCATTCTTGGGAAAATTCATCGTAGTGTACCTAGACGACATCATGATATTTAGTCGAACTAAGGGCAAACACTTGGAGAACATTCGACAAGTAATGCAGAAGTTATAGGAAGAGAAGCTGATGGTGAACCTTCAAAAGTGTTTATTCATGAAGGAAGAGATGGTATACTTGGGATTCATAATCTTGGTTAAAAGGTTAGTGATGGACCCAGAAAAGGTGAAGGCAATATTGGATTGGCCAGAACCGACAATCACGACTGGAGTGTGAAGTTTCCATGTACTTTCTAGTTTTTACAGGAAGTTTATCAGAGGATTCAGTTGGGTAGGTGCATCGCTGACAGAGTACATGAGGAAAGGGGAATTCAAGTGGCTGCCCAGAAATCTTTCGACAAGTTGAAGGAAAAGGTCATTGAGAGCCTAGTGTTAGCGCTCCCATATTTCGACAAAGTTTTCTAAGTCAATTATTACGTGAGAGGAATGGAAATTGGAGCAGCGTTGAGCCAGGAGGGACGACCAATTGCATTCTTCAACGAAAAGTTGGATAATGCAAAGAGGAAATATTCATTCTACGACTAGGAATTCCATGCTATTGTCCAAGCATTGAAGAAGTGGAGGCATTATTTGTTTCCCAAGGAATTTTTTTTGTACACAAATCACCAAGCACTGAGGTACTTGAACACTCAGTCAAAGTTGAACCAGTGGCACATGAAGTGGGTCGAATTCCTACAGGGATATACCTTCATGTTGCAACATAAGTTGGGCAAGTCAAACAAGGTTGTCGACGCGTTGACATGAAGAGTTGTGTTGCTAAAAACAACGACAATTCAGGAAACAGGAATAGAGCTGGTGAAGATAGAGTATGAGACCAACGAGGATTTTTCGAAAGCATGGAAGGCGAGTAAGGAACCATGGAGCGTCGATACGACTCCATACTTGGATTATTTCATCCAATAGGGATACCTATTCAAGTGACAACAGTTGTGTATTCCCAGAGGATCCGTAAGAGAGAACCTAATCCAAGAACTGCATAGTAGCGGATTAACAGGTCATTTTGGCATCAACAAGACCAAGGCATTGGTCGAAGAAAAGTATTATTGGCCAGGAATGACGACAGATGTCGGAAAGTGGGTACGACAGTGTCAAGTTTTCCAATTGGAAAAGTGAAGAAGTCAGAATACGAGGTTGTATACACCATTACCAGTGCCGAATACCCCATGGGATCACCTAAGCATGGATTTTGTGTTAGGATTGTCGAAGATGCAGCAAGGTAACGACTCAATCTTTGTTGTAGTTGACAGATTTTTGAAGATGCCACACATTATTCCGTGTTGGAAGACAAGTGACACCACAAGCATTGCTATACCATTATTCAAGGAGATAGTCAGATTGAATGGGTTGCCGAAGAATATCACATCGGACAGAGATACCAGGTTTATGGTACATTTCTAGAGAACCCTATGGAAGAAACTAGACACGAGGTTGCAGTTTAGCTCGGCATATCATCTACGGATAGATGGATAGACTGAGGTGGTGAACAACAGTTTGGAAAACCTTTTGAGATGTTTGACAGCCTACAGAACCAAGCAGTGGGAGAATTTGTTGGCGCAAGTAGAGTTCACATATAACAATTCTGTGAATCGGTCAACAGGTATGATCCCATTCCAGATTGTTCAAGGATGGAGCCCACATAGAAGGGTGGATTTGGTCGAGATGCCAAAACAAATCAGGAAAAGAGCAGATGCATAAACATACGTAGAGCATATGAAAGAAGTGCATGAATATGTGTGAAAGCGCATTGAAAAGAGCAACGCGGCATACAAGTTGAGAGCCGATAGAAAGAAGAAGATAAAGTCATTCAACAAAGGAGACTTAGTCTATGCACACTTGCGGAAGGAGAGATTCCCAACAGGAACTTATAACAAGCTGAAGCTGAAGAAGATTGGACCATGTAAGATCGTGAAGAAGATTTCAAACAACGCTTATGTGTTGGAGTTGCCGAAGGACTTGAACATTTCACCCATGTTCAATGTCGCATATCTGTATAAGTTTGAATAATGTTCAACCAGCAACAACAAGGAAGTGTCGAACATCGACTAGACAATGCATATTCCAGGTCGACACGACAAGGAAGAAATCGTCGAAGTATTATAGGAACACGAATTCGGATGCACGCAAAGTTAACGAAAGAAGGAATATTTGGTACGATGGAAAGATGATGAGTTGCAGGAGGCGACATGGATTTCTGAAGAGGAATTCCGGAAACTGATGGAGCAGTCAAGTTATTTTTAGCCTGGGGAGTCAAATGCAAGAACATCGAGGCCTAGATAAATCAGTCGAAGATGATCGACAGAAGGAGGCCGACCAGAAGGAGTGTCGATGACCACTGGTGCATAAGTGAAGGTTGGTTGTCGAAGCGAGGTAGTCGAGCGCAACTGTCGATATGCATTTGAGAGTCGACAAGTCTAAGGTCAACAAATGATAGGAAGAAGCGAAGGCGTTGAAGGTCAACATGGATCGAACGACGACACCGACGGAAGCGGTGGAAGCCAAGCATGGAGGAAGGGGTGGACTGGCAGCTGTGGAAGTTAAGTGAAGGTGATGAAGTGTAGTATCATCAAATCATGGGGTCGATAACTGTCACAAAGTCAGAGAAGTCCAGAATTCAAAGAGGAGTACTTAGAAATTGTTAGGGGTTGTTGAGGAATTTATAAGCAGTTATGCAGGTGGTTGAGGATCAGGACAGATGTCACCACATGCATAGGTTGTGCAGCACAACAAGAGGGCACTAAAAATTTCAGGCATGCATGATCAGGGAGGATTCGATAGACAGGGGAAGAGTGTCTCAAGGAGTGGAGTAAACCTCGGGAAGAGCAGCAATAGGGTATAACAGTAGTGCGGAGGCATGGTGAGAGGGATTCGATCCATAACTCATTGTTCAACAGTTCAGCAGAGAACCAGGAGAGGGATAATATCACACATAGTCGAGAACACACTAGGGATAGATTTTCATTCTGTATATTGTAACAGGATTTGGCCAACTAGTTCATAGTTAGTTGCTTTGTATCTTATCATTGTAACCGAATTTAGTTTAAGAGAAGAAGCTGACTTTTGGAATTCAATTCATGACCAGCTTCATCAGCACTGTGTGTTGTTGCATGCATTATTAAGTAAGAAGGTCCTACCGACCCCCCTTGCGCCACTTAATTATTGTCAACATCATTCATATTATTAAATTTTTGCTTTTTTTAATGGCCAACCAGTAGTTATTAGGAATAAAGATACTTTCCTTTGAGATAAATAAGGATTCCCTCCCACATAATTAATGATACCTTGACCAAAGCTTGATCGATGCTTTCAAGGTATAAAATAAACATATTCTAATTATAAAACACAAGTATTATTATGTATATACAATCCCATACATCAAGATAGTATTTTATTAGTACAATTCATATTAATTTCTATCAATTTACTCTTTTCATGTATATACATTCCCATACATCAAGATAGTATTTTACCAATGGAATTCATATTAATTTCTATCAATTTACTCTTTTCGACTTATATACATCATACTTATTCATGAATTAAGTTATTTTCTTGTCTAAGGTAGAACTAATCTTCTTGAAGTTAAGTACATACAAATATTTTTCCCCATCATAACAAAAGACTAAATATTCCTTTGACGATTGAGAATAACTAATAATTTCATGTGAAAACTAAACATTATTCATAGTCATAGAGTCAAAACAATAACAATAAATCTGCGACAAACCTTACTATAAGCTCATGTTTATTTATTTAACTCAACATGGCCAGAATATATCTTTAAAGAACTTGGCAACAATTTAAAAAAATAACATGACAACTAAAGTGTACTTAGTTGAATTAGATAGAGTTGTGCGATTGAAGGCTTCATTTCAACGTTTCACCCAACCTTTTGGCTCTCTTCCCAGCATATATTCGTTCCTCCGAGAGGCCACCCTCGAGTTGGGAAACGAATTCCACTAGGGAAAAGAATTACTTTACCAAGAACACTACCATTCTATTAGTTCCCAAGAGACTAAATCTTAGTCGCACACCAAGCACATATATATCCTTTTCTTCTAAAACTTGTATACTTATGAATAAATTAGAATTATTTATTTAAAAAAAATCAGAGATTTAAACTAAGGGTTGCGATCTTTCTTAGTCCCCATTAAACATGAATTATATGTGTATATATATATATTGTGTGTGTGTGTGTATAAATTAGAATTATATGTGAATAAATTAGGATTATTTATTTAAAAAATAATCAGAGATTTAAACTAAGGGTTGCGATCTTTCTTAGTCCGCATTAAATATGAATTATAAATATATATATATATATATATATATATATTCTTACCTCAAGGTAAGACTAAGGATCGATTCAAAATCTGCAGCATAGCTAGTCCTTCCTTGCATTAAAAAATATAACAATATTTCTAACATAAAAAGCATCCAAGCTAAAGGTCACTCCCTAGCTAGCTTAACATGCACACTGTTAACAAAATAATTTAACAATCGAGTAGGAAATACAAACTAAGGAAATAGGGCCATGTATTTTTCTCTTTCTTACATAGAATATAAAACAACCTTCAGGACTTAGTAAATAAGAGAGGCATCCATCCTTCATTCTTTAATAATAAAATAGAGCATAGGTAGTCCAATCCACTATAAAGGACTACACCCCCATTTATCCAGTGTATATTATACAATCAAATAAATGAGGAACAATAGTCCCTTTTTCTTACACAAACATCGAGAGGGAACTATATACTTTAGAGTCTACGTAATGTCCTCCACGGCTACGCCTTTCCTTGGCAAGTTAGCAAACAAGTATTTGTTGGAATCTTATTAATACTGAAAGGGGGGGTGAATCGATATTATGCACAGTTATGAACAATTTTCACTTTTACTCAATATAAACAACACTTATATTATGCATTCATCATAAACAAATTCATTCATCAACACATGCGCAATACAAAGAAAAAAAAGGTTTAACTTGGAACCCCAAATGGGAGAAAATGATGGAATGATTTATTATATAGTAAATATAACATTCATGGGAAGTAACATTTCCAAATTTCTCCAGCACCAACTGGAAGGAGGATCCAACCCCCTTATTTAAAGGATACAACTTGAATGAAGCACCACCTCCCTAATTTACCAGCAGCAACTGGAAGGAGGAACCGACCCCCTGGATTTATAGGATCTAACCTGTAGGAAGCAACAAATTCCTAACGACTCGTTGTTCCTTTCCCTGTCCTACCACCCTGATATGACTATAGTATATTCTTCGTTGTTGTTCTACATAGTTGTGCACTCTTCATATTTAATGCAATATATTCCTCTATGTGCACGTTCTATATACTTTGATATTGCAATTGTTGTACTGTACCATTAGTTCATTACTTCACATCACGACATCAATTTTGCACATTGTTTCTCATATTTCATAACCTTATGCAATCTGTGCGTTGTTTCAACATTCGGTTATCGTTCTGCACATATGCATAGTCAACTGATAATGTGCATCTCATGTTGTACTATTATTTTGAACTTGCGCATCTATATCATGTAGATCACATCATTTTGTGCATCATCTTATGTGTCGTTGTTTTATTCTTTCGCATCTATTTCAGATAAACTGTGACCTTCTGCGTACCATTTGTGATACTTCCTTTGTGCTCTCACGCAATTGGCCCATAAACTATATCATATTATGCATCCTCTATTGTGATGCATTTCTGTTCTTGTGCATCTGTCTCAGATAAATCACATCATTCTGCACGTCATCTGATGTGCTACATTTATGTTCTTGCACATGGCTCTCTTCTAGATTAAGTTGTTATGGTTCAGTGAGCCATTGATACCCTAATAATTTGAATATTTCCAAGTTGGAATACTACCACTTTCACATCTTCAAGCTTGCTTACACTCACCAACTTGGCTTCTTACTTATACTTGACCTGCATAGACCATGGGTCCACAAGTTGGTCATAGCATCTCTTCTTCTTTTATGTACGATCAATCCGACTTATGCATCCACCACTTGTCTTGATTTATGCAATTGAGGTATCACTCCCTATGGGTTTTGTGCACGCTTGGTCCTTTGCATAGTGGTACTTGCACACTTTGGAACCACTACCCATTGGGTATTACTCCCTTGAAGTACCATCACTTGGGAGGTCTTGTGCACTTGACTTATCCAACCACCTCTTTCTTCCAAGACTTTTGCGCACTTCCGAGACTTGAATACTTCTTCCACTAGGTGTGTCTTGCGCACTTCCGAGACTTGAATACTTCTTCCACTAGGTGGGCCTTGTGCACTTCTGAGACTTATCCAACCACCTCGTTTACATTACCTTCGAAGTATCACGACTAGATGGATTGGTACTTGCGCATGTACCTTATGTACTTATTCAAATTGGATTTAATATACTTCTTCAAGCTGGATCTCAATATATTTCTTCAAACTGGAAAAAGGATATTGAATCCTCTTTGACATCATTTTACATCAATGGAAACTAAAGTTCAACAATATCCCCCTTTGGCAATGATGTAAATACCTTATGAAGTTGTGGTCTTCCTTACCATGAATTCCTTTATTTTTTTTGCACACATCACAACACAATACTCCCCCTTTGTTCTTTCCAATTTGAACCTTAGTTCTTCTGCACAACCTGCTATCAGTACTTTTCTATTATTTTTCATCTCTATGCAGTTCTCTGTTACTGATACATGCTTCATGATTTTTCTCCTTTGTTCCTCTGTGAAACCTTAGAATTAGTACTTCTTTGTTGTTTTTCATTTCCGTGCAGCTTCATGATATTTCTCCCCCTTTCACATCAATGGAAGAGAGGTGGTTCCTGTGCGCAACTTCAGCTTCTCCTCTGCACTCATGCTTTGGATTTTCACTTGCCTTCATGTAAATTCCCTTGTTTGTTTTGATTACTCCCCCTCTCTTCGTGCTTCATTCCTACATTAAGGGGTAATGTTTTTTGCTCGCGTTCCTATTTGAACTGTAGTTGCAAACTTTCAAATTGTTTCCTTTGCAACTGCAACCTTTTCTTTCATTTCTCCTTCTTTGGCCAAGATGCTTGCTTCCACCTGTTCATCACAAACTAACTTCAGGGTTTCAAAGCATTCATCAACTACTTCGTTGATTTCCCTTATAACGGTGGGAAAAGTTCTATGATTCTAAAATATTCTTCCTGCAATGGTTCAAGCTTGTTAGCTATATTTTGTTGTTCATCCTGAATCCTACTTACTTCTTGCTATTGCTTTATGCACTCTCCCATTTTATTCATCTTTTCAATATCGAGTAAGCAAGCTAATTTTACATGCATCCTTTGTTCCATTTCTTGCGCAACCAATAGCCTTTGATCTACTTCCTTTAACTGCTCATCTGCGACCAACTTGCCCCATAGTTGAGTACTTTCTTCATGTAGCTCTGTACATTTTAAATCTAGGGTTTTGATATTCTTTATTGCAATATTTATTCTTTCTAACCTGCTTTCACATTCTACTCTGACATCTGGAGGTGTTCCTAGTTGTTTTCTTGCTAATAGTTCTTCAAATTTAGCTTGTAGCCCTTGAATGGCCTCTCTTATCTTTAACACTTTTCTTTCTGGAGAAGTATCTTCATCGATTTGAACCTCTAGAAGTGCATTGCATACTTATTCCACTGTCTTCTATAGCTTTAAGGATTTCTTTTGCAGTTCCTCCACTTCCCGCTTCAGCTGATCACCTTTTGTGACTACTTCTTCTGCTTTCCTCTCTAGCTCAAATGTCTTTTTCGTAGTCTTTTCTTTTTCTATATTCATCCTGGAACATTGTTCTCGTAGAAATTCCTTATCACTATTTATTTTGTACCAGCCAGTTGTAATAGCTTCATGTCTCCATACGATATCCTATGCAATGGATGTATGTAGTCCATGTAGCTCATTTAAAGGTAAGTGTGATACAACCATTTATGCATGACGTACAAATTCCTTCATCTCTTGAGTGGGAAGCATTAGCGTTGTAGATGAAATTTTTGGTCTTTGATGCAGCCTTGTTTCCTTTGTCTGTGCGACATGGTGTGTCTGTGAACTACCTAGATGTGCATCTGAGCATTCTTCCACATCATTTCATCCTTTTCCCTTGGTGGTCAGTATCAGTTGCTCCATTCTCACAAGTTTCTCTTTGATCTTAAGCAGGATCTACTCTTTCTGTTTCACAATATCTTCAATTTCTCCCTTTGTAGCCATATTGTACATTGCTTCTTCAGTAGCATTTCTGACCTCCATAACAAGGCTATGTTTGGATGGTTTTATTTTCTTCCTTGAAGAATCTCTAGGATGAATCCTTTCTATCCTTTTCTTAACTAGAACAGATTGTTGTGAAGGTTCAGGGGGAATTTCTGCGCCAGCAGACTCATCTTCTATGGGTGTTGGTTTATTAGGTTGTTCCTACTGTGTAGTCTCTTCTTCTTTTGTTAATGGAATCCTACATGCTCGATCCCACACGTGGATTATTTGTGAAATTCCATCCTCAAATCAAATGAACATAGTAGGTAGCCATTGCATGTCACGATCCCTTTTGGCTTGTATGTAGGTATGATGCATTCCTATTTTGAAGCATGCAATTCCCTTGTATGCTTTAACTATGTGAGGTTCTATGCATGGTGTTTTCAGTAAGATGATTCTAATCTCCTCACAATATAGGTTAAAGTTGATGTTATTGTCTTTCTGTTTTCGCACAATATTAGAAAACCACAGGTTTGTATACCTGGCTGCTAGGAATGGCCTCCTATTTCTGTCAAAGAATTGACTCCCTTCTAGTTCTTTCCATCCTACCAACGCAATATATATCAATAACCAAGTATAATGGAAGGGTGTACCTTTTCTTGTGTTTCCTAGCAGTTCTCCAAAAATTCATTCAACAAAAATTTTGACTAATTTATCTGCACTCCTCCACACATTTCTTTGTGGTTACAATGATTGTGGATAAGACCTGGTCCTAGAAACTCTTTTGGAATAGATTGCATGCCAATATATGGACAACAAATTTCACATCCTAGTATTTTATACATGTGTGACTGAATATCCTATGTTGGCTCGTTGGGTTCCATACTTTTTATCCATCTTCTTTCCAAGGTATTTCTCCTATATCTTGTCCATAAGAACAATTACATATTCCCCTACGGTAGGAATCCCTGTGATCAACTCAATCATATTGGATTCAATGGATATAGGCCTGTTCAGCCATAGAAACCCACCATGCCCTTGTGATAACATCATTTTCACACACATTTTCACCTATAAGGACCTTCAAAAGTGATGGGTCTCCAACAAGTTCAGTATCCCTCATTTTGATAGCTCATTTTCCCATGTATGGAGTACAATTACAACTAAGTTGGACTAGCCATGAGTTCCTATGTTTTGCTTTGGTTAGGTGACATACCTCTTCCATTTTTCGAGTGATATAGCTCAAACTACCTACTAGATCAATCAATACAGAAAGTTTTCGATTAGAAATTTTACATTCAATTTCCACGATGGCGGATTGGTGATCTTCCTATCTATTATCTAGAGTAGCATGAATTATGTGTATACTTCTGCCTATCTCTCCCACGGTTGATCCCTCTTTAACATTGTGAATAGTTCCATTTGTCCCATTTAACTATGGACAGTTACGTCTTAAGTGGGGTTCCCCACACTCCCAACATTGTAGTGGACCTTTAGCAGCTCCCGTAGCCCTTTTTGGGCCTAAATTTGCAGGTTTATTGTCATTCTGTATCGGCTACCTATTACTGGTGTAGTTATTTCCCTGCTGGCTTCTTGGGAAATTTATGTATGGAGGCGGCCTATAGCCTTTTTTGCACTGGTTGAGTTTCTCATGCTTTTGATCTCTCCATGCCTTAGGTATTTCAGTCTTTTGTTTGTATTGTTCATAGCAAAGTCTCACTTTCCTTAATACTTCATCCAATGTTCTAGGGTTTTCAAATTCTATACGGTCCATGTATGACTATGGTAAGCAAATCAAGAATCATTGAACCTTTACCTTTTCATCATTGATTTAAGGTATGAACCATCGTAGATCCATAAATTTATTGATTAAATCTTCCATGGTCATTTGTTTGAGCCTTAATTCATAAAATTCTTTGGTTTTCCTTTCGTAGTAGCTCTCGGACAGATATTGTTTCTTAAATAATTTCTTTAATTCAAACCATTCCAACACCTTTTCCTTCAGTCCTTGCGCAATTTTTAGGTCTTTCCACCAAATACTGGCATTTCCTTCTAAGTTATAAACTGCCATCCTGACTTTCATATTGTTGGAGTATTTGTAGATTTGAAAGTATTTTTTAATATCCAATAACCATGGCTCTGCTTCATTTCCAGTATTTGATTCCTTGTCGAAGGTGGTCGGTTTAATATTTTTAATTTCACCTTCTATGTGATCAACCTTTCTCTTCATAGTTGGTTTTGCTTGATGTTCTGACTTTTGGGTGTCATTGGAGGAACTGTACTTATGTTCACAATTTTATGTAGTATTTTCCTCATCCTTTTCTTTTGTTCTTTGATTTTCCTCTCGGTTTATTCCATGCAGACTGTGAAGCAGAATTTCATTTATCTCTTGTTTTTTCTCTTGAGATTTCCTCAGTTGTTCATTATCAGCCTTATAACTCTGTATTTCGTCAATAAGATGTCTCATGGTTTCTAAGACTCGACTGGCTTCAAAGTTGCTTTGATTTGGTTGTGCATTATCTGTATGGTTGTTTTCTTCCCGATTTTCATTGCCTTCATTATCGGAATCCATACTTCAATTCAGTTTGTATCAAACTATTAGAAATTTGTAAGCAACAAAAATTTTCCTTGGTTAGAATTATTATATCACTTCTACCTTAATTTCATAGGCTCATTCTTAAAGGCTGCAGTATTGTAGTTGGGCTCTAATACCATATGTAACATACCCATAATTCCAAGTTATCATTTAAGGAAAAAGGGGTATAAAATAAAATAAAAAAATCCCTTGATTACTCAATAAACAATTACATTAGTTTCTTCACTAAACATACATTTACTTAGGTCTCATAATATGATGTTGAGTCTTCCAAGTTGGATCTTAATTCATTATTCGAATTCAACTATAACACATGCCAAAATACTAAAACAAATTATTCCTTCCTATCATAAGACTGTGATATTTCAAAGCCAACAAAATACTTCTACATGAAATTCAATCATGCCATAACATTCATACTAAGGATTTACAATAATTTATCAGCACAATACTTGCACATGAAGTTCCTTTATTGACATTTACTTCATACTAATCATTCCTCGCTAAGGATCTACAATAAATCAATCAACACACTACTTCCATGTGAAATTCATTCATTCATAACATTCCTTTCTCATCGGATCATCAACACAGTCCTCCTACATGAAGTTCACTTATTGATATAGATTCATACTATTCATTTCTCACTACAACCATGCATCATCACAATATTCCCACATGAGGTTCAGTCATTGATATACATTCATACTATTCATGTTCTCCCTAAGGTCCTACAATAATTCAATATGTGTAATTACTTCCCAAAAAAACCTCTTTCACTTCACCATATTTAGTTAATGTAATAAGGACTAACAACATGAAATCCATTAAACTTTCAACCTGCTTTAATTAAAATAACACCATAGTTCAGAACAAATCTGGATTTACTGAGTTTTAGAAACCCAAAAATTGATGGTTAAAAGTAATTTACAGAATCAACAACTTGGCTTCCGCAACCTAATGTCTTCCTCAATTTAAACGGTTCTGCAACTCAAGGCTTCCGCAATTTAAGCGGTTCCACAACTCAAGGCTTCCGCAATTTAAGCGGTTCCGCAACTCAAGGCTTCCACAATCCCAACTTCCGCATTGCGGATTGCGGGTTTGCGGGAGCCTGTAGTCATAATTTTGGGGTTTAAATCCTTCTACATTTCCGGCTTCCGCAATGCGGAATTGCAAATTGCGGATACGTCCTCTACAATATGAATACTTTTAGCGCTTTTGCAATTTGGCTTCCGCATTGCAGATTACGGATTGCGGATCCAAATTTTTCCAAATGAACAAATTAACTCGTCTACAATCCGAATTCCGCAGTGCATATTGCGGATTGTGAATCCAACTTTTTCCAAATGAACAAATTAACGCCTCCGCAATATGACTTCCGCAGTGTGGATTGCGAATCCAACTTTTTCCAAATGGAAAATTTTAACGCCTCCGCAATCCAACTTCCGTGGTGTAGATTGCATATTGTGGATCCAAATTTTCCAAAAAGAACACTTTATGCTTCCGTAATCTGACTTCCACAGTGCGAATTGTGGATTGTGGGTCTCGGATCTTCTGATTGCGGAAAGGGAGAAACTAGGGATTTTCGATTGCGTAAAAGGCAGATCTAGGTATTTTGGGTTGTGGAAAAAGAGGATCTGGAAATCTTATTCGATTGTTTAAGGGTTCTTGATCAAATTTTGGTTTTTAATGCCAGGAAATCTAAGTGTGTACAGTCAATTTGATGTACTGGGATCACTATTCTTAAAGAAGATTATAAGTAGGTGCCACAAGGGTAAATATCTGCCCACAACGAACTCTAAAAATAAACATGAATTCAAATATTTAACATACGGTACAAAATGAACAGATATAAGTTCATAATGTACTCCAATACAAAGAAAAATCAAATCTCTTTGATTCCATAAATAGATCTATATGAATGAGCAGATATTCAAGCTTAAAACTGTATTCTGATGTAGGGAAATCACGTCTTTGTTATTCTATGATCATATCCATACTAAGGAACATAGATTAAGCTTAATTATGTACTCAAATGAGGAATAATTACGCCTCTACCATACTGTAAATAGATCTTGAATAATGAACACAATATACTTATAAAATAATTTTGAAACACATACACAATGTACACTCAGATTCCATAAAATAAAATAGATCCATCTGCAACTCTCATTAAATTTCCATAAATCTTATAGAATAACAATTAACCATGGAACCTGACAATAGTTTGATGCAGAAATGAAGTAGGAATATCCACGCTCCTCCCAATCGTAGATCTAGAGCTGTCTCTTGCCACACTCTAATCACCCCTGAGCCAAATCATGCATCCCAAGGGTAGAAACTTGTTAACCTCTGTCAAGTTCCATATCACTTCTCTGCCTAGCACTAATGTGCTCACACAGAAAAATAGTTCACCATTTTCCTAACACTTTTGTGGTCACACAGCAAATCGTTCTTCCCTTGGACATACTAAGCAGTTTCCTGCCTCACACATATGTCCCTTTCATCAGTTCGTTTCCTAGGTTTTTTGCAATCAGTCGATTCCTTGAGAATCATGTGCTTGTTACAATCCCTACTCTTTAGGGAGTGTGTCCAATTCCGTTAATGCACTCTTGACACTTGCTTGACTTCTCCAAGGTTAACTCTTCTTGTTCCCCCAACCCTGAGATTCATGATTTCCTCTTTCAGCGTGGTTGTCCTCACTAATTCATTTCTTTTATTAAATTCAAAAATGTTTTTTCTTACATCTATCCATATGCGGAAACTTGGCAGCTTTCAAAACTGGCCAAAATTATTCCTTATCCAAATAGCTATTGACTAATAACTTAATCAAATAATCACATCAAAAAATTCAAATTGTTTTATTTGAAGATATTACATAGAACATTCAGAATAAGTCTTTTACCCACTAGGGAAATACAAGTCAAGCCAATAGGGTAGGAAAGAAACTTGAAAGTACATATTAGAAATTGTGCGTACAATCCACCTTTCTCCCACGTAATTTACTACAGAACTTGAATGTTTCAAAGTAATTTACAACATTACCATGCTTCTTGTTGTTGTAAAAACTAGCAATTCATGGCCTCTATTTTACTTAATAGAACGAAGAAATCCTTAAATCCTATTGAAATAAAACCGAATAAAAAAATATAAAAGTCCAAAAATAACAGACAATGCAAACATGGTGTACCTGATCCTCCATCATAGGATGTGAAAGAACCAATTTCCTAGCAAAGCATGTTCAATTTGTTCCATGTCCAATCTTCCTAATTCAGTTGTTTACTAAGTTTTCTCAACATCTACGTCGACCATCAATCAAAATTGTTGTAAGTAACATTTCCTATACAACAGACAAAACAAACTACATAAACATTATCATACTCTATATGACTATATTATGTGATATGTGAATAGAGGTACATATTTCCCAATTATAATGTAAATCTAGGAAATGGAGTTGAGTTTTGTATTGGGTAGCTGATAAACTTCTTAAAGCACAAAGAAAGAAGGAAAGGGTTGAGGGTTTACCACTCAAATAAAATAATCCCATGCCCTAATTATGACTATGAAGGTGAAACAACATCCAAAGATGATGCTTGGATCGAAATGTGAACCAACATATTCTTCAAAATATTCTAAAAATATTTTCACATATTACCTATATTTGGTCAATAGGTAATTTGTGAACAAAATATATATTCTAATAACTTGTTACTAAAGAATTTACTTGAAAATTCAGACTGCTTACATAATGTTACTACTTTGTATAAAAGGATAACAATAGTAGTATAGTAATAATATTCAACCATAAACATGATAATCATAAATACAACAATGATAATGATATTTTTATCTCTTAATAAAGAAACTTGACTATTCATTGAACAGGTATGATGATATCGAAAATAGGTTTATACTACCAAAAAAAATTGAACAAAGGCATAGGAAGCAAATATTTCTTTTGTTCATGTGTTTCTATCCATCCTCTTCCTTTGTGTCCTCTTTCTATGACGCACTATTCTAATTGTGGGTGCGGATTCTTCATCACATTGAACACCCTCCTCATTATTCTTCTCTCTTATTTGTTGGAATTCAAGGATGGTTTCATGCTGAGGTCCAGGAATGACAATCGAATCATTGTGTGCAACAAGCGATTCATCATTTGCCTCTAGCTCCTTTGCATGATCACTTCCTTAGTGAAAAACAACTTAACATGCAAAGGCAATGGCGACAACAAAATCAAATCCAAACAAGAATCCATCAACAACAACAAAGCATATCAAGAACCCAGTAACAAGAACAATACCAAACAAAAAGTTAGGATGAACTTAGCTCTCATGAAATACCTGGTTTGGCATTAAGTATAGGCACCAAGCAAATTGCATACAAGAAATCTGCAAAGAAAAGTTTGTGAATGCTAGTTAGGTTCATTACATCAATAGTTGTTGAAATATATGAAAACATGTATCTTTAAAAAAAATCCATAAAATTATTCTTAAAGGTAGTTTGAGCACTAAAAACAATTCAAACATGGTGCAGTTAATCCAGAAATAGAATATATCGGTAGTAAAGAAAAGCATTCAATTCATTTTGAACAGCAAGAAGATTCTCTTCAAATTCTAGAAATTCCACATGAGGAAGGCATTGAAAATATTTGTCAAGAGAAGATTTCAATTCAAGTTTTCATGCAGTGAAAGAAATGATGCCCTCATCTAGGATTGATTCTTGACCTAGACCAAACACAAGGAATGACCTGTTGTGATATGATCTCAAATTCTGGGATTCGACCGTAAGTAAAAAAATTATGTTGAAAAGGAAGGAAAGCAAAATCTTTGTCAAGAGAAGATTTCAATTCAAGTTTTCATGCAATGAAAGAAATGATGCCCTCATCTAGGATTGATTCTTGAACTAGACCAAACACAAGGAATGATCTGTTGTGATATGATCTCAAATTCTGGGATTCGACTGTAAGTAAAAAATTATGTTGAAAAGGAAGGAAAGCAGGGACAGCAAAGGACCCGTGGCTACTCACAAATGTGCAAAACACCTTATTATACTCAACAATTAAAGGGAACTAGCCTAAACTTTACTCAAAGCATAAATAAAGGGAAATCAATGACATAACGACAATCTGAAATAAAGGATAACATGCTAGAAATGAAAAATCAGTGAAAGGACATGGTAGTATATGATGATAATTACGCAACTGAAAGAAAAACAACACCCACTCTATTTTTATTGAAGCTAACAAGTCTTATTCTGGAAGTTTGTTAGACTAGCCATGATTACACATCATAATCAATGACCAATACAACCATGCAAACAAGTGATTATCCTACAGGATATATCATCATAGTCAGCATTCTAGTGTTGTGAATCATGAAATCACTTAAGACAAAAAGAATCATCCATGTGCTTGTTGGTCAAGCAGCCACCTAGGTCTTCTAGCTATTATCCATACATGGATTCCTATACGTTTTTAGCAAACGTGCTCTAATACCATATCAAAAATCAGACCATGGTAAACAAATTCTATACTTGAGAATTTAACACAAATTCTAGATGTTAAGACAAAGAGAGAGAGAGATTTTGGATGTTCATGGAGAGATTGTTCTTTGTGATGCTAGGGTTTTCTCTTGTGATATTAGTGTTTATGACATGCATGTAAACTATACAGAATAATATAATTTGGGAGATGATGATTGTTCTTATGGCTCTTGTTGTAGTGCCGAGGTTTCTCCCCTAGTAGAAGAAATAAAGAGTGGATCTAACATCGTACATGGTTTTAGAGACTTGTTCTTTTGGGATGTAAGGATAGGGAAAATTCATGGAGGGATAAGCTAGTTGATGATTCTTAAGCTTGGCATGGTGTCTTTCTTGGAAGAATAATCGTTATTGTAATCTTGATGTCCCATGGAGGTCTTCATATAAGTCACCTAAAGTGGAGAAGTGGAGTGAAAGTAGAGATGTGAACATAGTAAAAGTAAGATCGTGAAAAGTCTCCAAACTGGAAGATGGCGGTAAATATGGATTTTATATATTCTTGTGTTATCACTGGATTAAAACAGGAGTGAAAATGGAGATTTGAGCATATTTAAAGTAAGATCCTGATAAATCTCACTAGTTTGGTTATTCTAAATTGGGAAGATGATGGTTTAGGACGTTACTGCCTACTTGAAAACATGTTTTAAGACTTTATTGTTGGATAAGACCAACCATTGTAACCACGGCGTTTCTCTAAACTAGTAATACTCTCAGTATTACACAAATCCTTCTTTACTTCCCTATAAAATAGAAAATACAAGGAAAACCTCTTAAAACAAGAATACTAACGGACAATCACGTAGTTTACTTTCAATGACAAAACGTTTCCAATTCATTGGATTACTATTATCTCATCACCACAATACCTATAACTAAAGTAATAGAACAAATTAAATTCTATTCCATGCACATCATTAGACATATAACCAACATAACCTTTAGGGGCGAAATTTTGCCAATTGCTTATTTTTGGGGCTTTTTTTCAAAAAATAAATTTGCTATTTGGTCATTTTTTCATAATATTCGTCAAAATTTACACATTTTAGTAGTAAATTGTATGTTTCATATTTAATATTCGCCTAGGATACTATACTTAAGTATAATATTGGAATCCTTAAAAAATACCCTTCATATAACACAACTATAACACCCATTTTTAACAATAGAAAAATATCAAAAATTAAATCTCTCCACATTTAGGATCTAGATGTCCATCACATCATTGAGCCATACACACGCTTCAATTACTTGGGAAGATGTAAGAAGCATAGCACAAACCTTGAGGGGGTAGAAACCAACTCTAATCCACCGTTGCACAACAATATATAAGAAAGCTAGTGTTAGCGTACATCTCATGAATCAACACAGACAACTCATCAAATCATGCGACAAGGTTGTCACGTGCTCTTAGTTTCTCCTTTCAAACTTTGCAAGGAATTAAGTCAATGAATTTTTAGTAGCTTTCTTCCTACACACATATCTTCAATAACAAAAAATCAATCTAATGTTTCACAATTTTACACACACCAAATAAAATTCACTCTAATGTTTCACGATTTTACACACATCAAATGCCCCCCGCCACCAAAAAGATTCTTCCACTTACATAGAATTCATTTTCATAATGGACACGGCGATAAAATAATTTTTTTTTAACCTTTGATTTCGAATCCAAAGGAGAGATCAACGCGTTTAATATTTTGATTTTCTATTGTTCAACAAATGAAATAATTGAATTGTTGTTTGTTTTGAATAAAAGTCGATTTCAGTGAGTCTGCATTTATATTGCACATGTTGTTTGTTCTGAAAAAAATCCATAACTGCAGATCTAATATAGAATGACACTATAATGTTCTCAAAATAGCAGAGACCACACGAGTAGACAGGAACACAGAGAGATTCATGCCCAAAATCCTTAACAATCCGATCAGAAAATTCTTCAGTGTCTTATATGGATTATGTCCACAGCAAAACCTAAAGCAACACACCGAAATTTGAAAGCTTAATACCCTTAAACTTTAATACAATGAAACATTCACAAATCAAATATTTAGATTAATAGATATATAGCTAAAAGCATACTGAACCCTCAAGAAAGATGAGAATTAAAATAAGGGTGTTGATCAAGCAAGCGACGTGAGATATTTTAGGGAAGAAGATTAATTAAATCAAGTCATGACATCAAATCTCGAAGGCCATCATTTATAATTTGGAAGAAACCCCGGTCTTCTACAATGGTGATGCCATTTTAACCCTTAATTTGTTTGATTGTGGAAAGAGACTTAGGTAAATGCTAAAACTATGAGTAATTGGGTTGTAATTCTAACAACCATGGACCCATTTTATAAATCTGCGCCACTCCAAAGGATATCAACCCAGAGATAGTAGCTATATGAGTGTACACATGCTATGGAAGAGTATATAGGATCAAGAATGTTGCACTAAAACAGGGGTAACTAGATGAAATAAATACCTTGGAATGAGCAGGGGGTAACTAGATGAAAGAAATACCCTGGAACCAGCAAGAAATTACCCATGTTTATAAATCTTCGGGTATCGAGCACCATAGCCTATCGATCAGTTTTCCAAGAAATAAAGAGATTTTGAGAACCAAGTAGCTATATTTGCCAATTCAAGAGGAAACATACAAACTGCAGGTAACCGCAGATTCATTTGCGACTATATTTGGAAGGATCACCATATGGGGGTGGGCTCAAGGAAGAAGTTGCGAGAGCATCTTAATCATTAGCCACTAAGATCTGTTGGGGGGACGCATTTTGCAGAACATAATTGTTATTTATACAAATAACCCTTGATTTGAAGGATTATAAATTAATCATGGTGTCAAATGTCTCAAAGGGACATGCCCTTGGCCTAGTTTCAAAATCCATAACCCACAAGGACAGAGCCCATTGCATAACCTGTACTAGATCCATATCCAATTGCAACTAGTAGAAGGAAATGAGAAAAGGATAGAGATATTCTTGGCAGGGAAAGGGGAAATGCACACTATCAAGGACAAGGAAGGCGAGGGGCACATCCTTTACCATTGAATTGATCCCCGCATAGCTATATAATTATTTACTAAGATCAGGATCCATACCCTGTGGTATAACCTCTAGTGGGCACACTTAGTAAAAGCAACAACAAAGGCGGCAGTAGAGATAGAGGCTTAAATGGGAGTAGAAATGAGTTCACCTCATCCAAATTTTAGGGGGAATATGGTCTAAATTCGGATGTATAAGCCATAAAATCATTAAATGGAGAGGCCACCCTCTCCCATTTATCATAAAAGCATTAAATGGAGAGGCCACCCTCTCATATCGATGTTATTTGGTAGCATATAGTTTTGTTCCATGGTATGGCATCAAGACACATTGTAATAATGTTATATAAAGGCCTAGCAAGCCTTCTCATAATAACAAGTTACTCATTTTGGTTTCTCTCCTATTTTCTATTGTTCATTGTGAGATTAATTAGATCTGAGTGACTTATTCATAATTAGTTTCAGAGGTGGGGCTCCTCTTTGAGCCTCATTTCCCAATCACTTCATATGTTTTTGTTCATGCTTAATCTCATGCAAGATTAGTGTTTTCATGTGAATTTGATCACAGATTTGCATTCTTAATCTCCTCCTCTCTCGGCATTCAAGCCTTCCGGTTCTTAGCTCACAAGATCCGGATCAGTGGTGTTGGAGCGGGTACTCTCTCCATTGGGACAATATTTTGAAGCATGATGCGTGTTCAACGGAGGTTCCACAATCTCTACAACAACCCATTCTTCTCTACAAACTCTTGGCATCTCTACATTCAACACTCTCGCATTCAAGAAACTTTGAACAGGTTCCATGGACTCCACAGGATGTTTAAGAGGCTCTACTATAGGACATCAAAAAGATATTTCCATCAGCTGAAATGGGTATTTCACGGAATTTCATTTCGTTTCTCGGTTCATGAGATATCCTCATTTGAAGCGGCACATATCTATAACCAGCGTGGCCTCACACCCTCCAACTTTGGCATGGATTTTCTCATTGCTCAGAAAACATCAGAAGGTTTTTCACATATGTCTATAAAGATCTCTTCAATATCTAAAATGGGTATTTCACGGAATTTCATTTTGTGTCTTGGTTTGTGAGATATGCTTGTTTGAAGTAGCACATGTTTGTACACAATGTGTCCAGATGTACAACAACTTTAAACAAGTGTTACATACTCCACAAAATGTCTCAGAGGCTCTACCATATCTCATTGGAAATCTCTTTTTGTCAGCTAAAATGGGTATTTCACGGTTTTTCATTTGGATTTCTAGTTTGAGAGATATCATGGATTGAAGAAACATATGTCTGCAAAATAGTGTGAGCGCATCTCTTAAGCTTCAACAAACATTTTCTCATTCTCTGGGCCACCCCAAAGAATGTATGTTATATGTATGTTAAAAGCATACTGAAACCTCAAGAAAGATGAGAATTAAAATAAGGGTGTTGATCAAGCAAGAGACGTGAGATATTTTAGGGAAGAAGATTAATTAAATAAAGTCATGACATCAAATCTGGAAGGCCAGGCCATCATTTATAATTTGGAAGAAACCCCGGTCTTCTACAATGGTGATGCCATTTTAACCCTTAATTTGTTTGATTGTGGAAAGAGACTTAGGTAAATGCTAAAACTATGAGTAATTGGGTTGTAATTCTAACAACCATGGACCCATTTTATAAATCTGCGCCACTCCAAAGGATATCAACCCAGAGATAGTAGCTATATGAGTGTAAACATGCTATGGAAGAGTATATAGGATCAAGAATGTTGCACTGAAACAGGGGTAACTAGATGAAATAAATACCTTGGAATGAGCAGGGGGTAACTAGATGAAAGAAATACCCTGGAACCAGCAAGAAATTACCCATGTTTATAAATCTTTGGGTGTCGAGCACCATAGCCTATCGATCAGATTTCCAAGAAATAAAGAGATTTTGAGAACCAAGTAGCTATATTTTCCAATTCAAGAGGAAATATACAAACTGCAGGTAACCGCAGATTCATTTACGACTATATTTGGAAGGATCACCATATGGGAGTGGGCTCAAGGAAGAAGTTGCGAGAGCATCTTAATCATTAGCCACTAAGATCTGTTGGGGGAATGCATTTTGCAGAACATAATTGTTATTTATACAAATCACCCTTGATTTGAAGGATTATAAATTAATCATGGTGTCAAATGTCTCAAAGGGACATGCCCTTGGCCTAGTTTCAAAATCCATAACCCACAAGGACAGAGCCCATTGCATAACCCGTACTAGATCCATATCCAATCGCAACTAGTAGAAGCAAATGAGCAAAGGATAGAGATATTCTTGGCAGGGAAAGGGAAAATGCACACTATCAAGGACAAGGAAGGCGAGGGGCACATCCTTTACCATTGAATTGATCCCCGCATAGCTATATAATTATTTACTAAGATCGGGATCCATACCTTGTGGTATAACCTTTAGTGGGCACACCTAGTAAAAGTAGCAACAAAGGCGGCAGTAGAGATAGAGGCTTAAATGGGAGTAGAAATGAGTTCACCTGATCCAAATTTTAGGGGGAATATGGTCTAAATTCGGATGTATAAGCCATAAAATCATTAAATGGAGAGGCCACCCTCTCCCATTTATCATAAAAGCATTAAATGGAGAGGCCACCCTCTCATATCCATTGTATTTGGTAGCAATATTTTTGTCCCATGGTATGGCGTCAAGACACATTGTAATAATGCTATATAAAGGCCTAGCAAGCCTTCTCATAATAACAAGTTACTCATTTTGGTTTCTCTCCTATTTTCTATTGTTCATTGTGAAATTAATTAGATCTGAGTGACTTATTCGTAATTAGTTTTAGAGGTGGGGCTCCTCTTTGAGCCTCATTTCCCAATCACTTCATATGTTTTTGTTCATGCTTAATCTCATGCAAGATTAGTGTTTTCATGTGAATTTTATCACAGATTTGCATTCTTAATCTCCTCCTCTCTCGGCATTCAAGCCTTCCGGTTCTTAGCTCACAAGATCCAAATCAGTGGTATCAGAGCAGGTACTCTCTCCATTGGGACAATATTTTGAAGCATGATGCGTGTTCAACGGAGGTTCCACAATCTCTACAACAACCCATTCTTCTCTACAACTCTTGGCATCTCTACATTCAACACTCTCACATTCAAGAAACTTTGAACAGGTTCCATGGACTCCATAGGATGTTTAAGAGGCTCTACCATAAGACATCAAAAAGGTATTTCCGTCAGCTCAAATGGGTATTTCACGGAATTTCATTTCGTTTCTCGGTTCATGAGATATCCTCATTTGAAGCGGCACATATCTATAACCACTATAACCAGCGTGGCCTCGCACCCTCCAACTTTGGCCTAGATTTTCTCATTGCTCAAGAAACATCAGAAGGTTTTTCACATATGTCTATAAATATCTCTTCAATATCTAAAATGGGTATCTCACGGAATTTTATTTTGTGTCTTGGTTTGTGAGATATGCGTGTTTGAAGTAGCACATGTTTGTACACAATGCGTCCAGATGTACAACAACTTTAAACAAGTGTTACAGACTCCACAAAATGTCTCAGAGGCTCTACCATATCTCATTGGAAATCTCTTTTTGTCAGCTAAAATGGGTATTTCGCGGTTTTTCATTTGGCTTTATAGTTTGAGAGATATCATGGATTGAAGCAACATATTCTCAATCTCTGGGCCACCCCAGAGAAAGTATGTTATATGGATGGAAGGTCTTTTCGATATATCAAATGGGTCTTCAACAGAATTCAATTTCACTACATGCATCAAAAACTATGAATGGATTTGCAACAAGAAATCAACTGCACCAAAGATCATGAATTTTCAATTTTTTAAATCTTATTGTAATCACGGTTAACCACACAAAACCTATGGTTATGGGTCAACCACACAAAACCCACGGTTATGGATGAGCCACACAAAACCCATGGTTATGGCTCAACCACACAAAACTCACAGTTATATATTGTAATCATGGTTATGGGTCAACAACACAAAACCCAGGGTTATGGGTTAACCACACAAAACCCTTCTCTTTAGTGGAAACAAGATTGTCATTGCCACCATGGTTATGGGTCAACTACATAAAACCCACAGTTATAGTTCAACCACACAAAACCCATGGTTTTGAGTCAACTACACAAAACTCGTCTCTTCATTGGAATCAAGCTTTCCATTTCCATCATGGTTATGGGTCACCCTTGCAAAACGCACGGTTATGGGTCAACCTCGCAAAACCCATCTCTTTATTGGTAACTAGCACATTGTAATCATGGGTCTCTTTTTAGCATGAAATGATGGGGACCACCATTTTCTAAGGGGGGAGGAATGATCCGAATTTTAGGGGGAATATGGTCTAATTTCGGATCTATAAGCCATAAAAACATTAAATGGAGAGGCCACCCTCTCCCATTCATCATAAAAGCATTAAATGGAGAGGCCACTCTCTCATATCCATGGCCACTCTCTCATATCCATGGTATTTGGCAGCACATAGTTTTGTCCCATGGTATGGCCTCAAGACACATTGTAATAATGTTATATAAAGGCTTAGCAAGCCTTCTCATAATAACAAGTTACTCATTTTGGTTTCTCTCCTATTTTCTATTGTTCATTGTGAGATTAATTAGATTTGAGGGACTTATTGGTAATTAGTTTTAGAGGTGGAGCTCCTATTTGAGCCTCACCTCCCAATCACTTCATATGTTTTTGTTCATGCTTAATATCATGCAAGATTATTGTTTTTCATGTGAATTTTATGATAGATTTGCATTCTTAATCTCCTCCTCTCTCAGCATTCAAGCCTTCCGGTTCTTAGCTCCCAAGATCTAAATCATCACCACCACTAGAAACAAAGGTTTTCGGGGAAGCAACAAATATATTAGTAGAAAAGGAGGTTTACCAAGCTACAATAGCATAGACAGCTATAAAGCTTGTAGCGAGGTTTTATTAAACACCCATTTAAGACCATGGTTTCAAATGCTAGTCTTATTGTTCCTATCTTTTGTTGGACAGACACAAATTTTGTGAAAGAGAGTATTCAATGTTTTATGGCTCTATGGTGCCCCAGACAAAGTGAAAAGGGTCCATTCGGGAATAATACCTAGAATTTCCTCCTATGAATAGCATTTTAAATGGCACACAATTGTTTTGGAGAGATGAAATAACTTGGACCCCACGAATGAATACAAGCATATAACTTGTCAAAAATAAAACAGAAATACTAAATCAAATGGTTGCTACCAGAGATGGGTACCAGCCATAAATAGTCAAATTTTATTTACCCATTTCCAATAGTATTCAGATGTAGGTGAATGTAGGTGAATGCATCCATTTCAAAGGGTTTTAGTAGTGCCAATGATTATATCTACAGTCTGCAAACCAAAAATCATCCATGATTTACTACCGATCCAATATATAACTGTGAATTAATTATAAAAAACCCAAAAAGAAAACAATTTACCTCATTAAACAGAGGTTGCATTGTGCTAGACTATGAGACAAGTTAACAAGGGCCTTGCAGGTTATCAGATTGATATAGGGCAGGTTGGACTACAAAACAAGTTGGAGAATGTTAAACAAAAAGCATGCAATTTCAATTCCCTCCCTATATTCCTGCTCCCTACAGATTTTACCTCAACAAAGCATTTATCCTCTCTTGCCATAACCTCGAAAATTATCTTGAGACAAATTGAGATTGTGCATGTTGATAAATGCAGTTGATAATGCCTCAGCACAGTTGGTAGATAGGTGATTAGTGCAAGATGCTCAATGGTTTTGCAGGACAAAGTTGATAAAAGGTGATTTTTTGTTTGTTTACCGCACCGCGCGATGGAGATAAGAGATAGCAGGTAGCTTTTGTCTTAATTTAACACATTTTAAAATATTTTAAAAATAATTTAAAAAGAGAATCTATATTTAAGAAAAAAGGGATTTTTTTAAAAAATTTATGTCTCAACTACCCCTCTAATGTAGTAGCACTCATAAAATAAATTTAAATATCAAACAAGTTGGTTTTATAATGCTTTCCAATCGTTCATGAAGCGAAAGGAAATGTGGATAGATGACTTTTTTTTAGTTCAATATTTTGCACACAACGAATGCAAACCGACTTCATTACAATTTCCTTCATCATTTTTTACTTCTTCGCCAGCAATCATTAGTGGAATTTTGAGGTAAAAAATGGGTCTCATAAGAGATATTAAAAAAATATGAACTAGCTATTTTATGGAAAATGTATACTTAACAAGTCACATTTCCACTACATTCAATGTACAATCTAGATAACCATGGTTGAGTTACATACTACAAGTAAAATTAATAAAATATGTTAAATTGATGTGATTAAAAATCAATTTCAATTTTCCAAATATATATAGTACTTGAATGCATTCATATCGTTGACCTTGGAGATCACTTTTAATAATAAAATATAAACACAATGAAAATACAATCAAACTTTTTCTAATAATAAAATATAGATACAATGAAAAAAAAAATCAATTTTAATTTTCTCAAACTATATAGTACTTGAGTGTATTTATATCCTTGAACTTGGAGATCACTTTTAATAATAAAATATAAACACAATGAAAAGACAATCAATTTTTTTTAAATAATAAAATATAGATAAATTTAAAAACAATCAAATATTTTCTAGTAATAAAATAGAGACAAAATGAAAAAATAATCAAATCTTTTATTCAACCACATATCGAAAATTAAGTATTGACCTACTATAGAATATAATATTTATAATAAATAGTAATATTAATACTATATTAAATTAATTTCTCATAAATGTGCAAAGTTATTCATATACATAATATATATTTAATTTTTATTTATTTATTTTGAATTGAATATATTATATTAATACTATACATAAAATTATTTTCTATATATATATATATATATTATTGTAATATTTTATTCCAATAATAATATAATATTTTATTATTATTATTATTATATTAAATAAAATGGAATAAATATATAATTTGTAATTAAATATATGAAAATGCATAAATATAATAATTATTTGTATTGTTTGATTTAAAAGTATAAATAAAAATATTATTATTTTATGAAATTGTGTGAAAGGATATTCATTATAAATACTTTATTTGAAAATGACAATAATATTATTTTATTATAAATACTTTACTTGAAAATAACAATAATATTATTTTATAAAAAGCGTGAAAAGACTTTCACTATAAGTACTTTACTTTATTACTTCAAAGCACTACCATGGTAAATTATGACTTTTCATCCACCATTTAAAATGTGACAAATAAGCAAGCAATGCCACCTCAACCATGGGGATGATATCATTTTCTAAAATGTCATTGGTTGATTTAAAGTACATTTTATTTATTTTGAGGCCCATTTTTTACCTTGAAATTTCTCTAATGTACCAAGCTAATTTATTCATTTCAAACAAAATGATATTTTCAATGGCTACACCCACAAAGTCTTCTCTACAAATCTTTCACCGTCATTACAACAACAAAAGCACAAATTCAAAAATCAACCATGCATTGTCATCTTATTCTAGTATACAATATTCAAACATTTCTATGAGACCAACACAAGAATATTATGTAGGATTCTCGTATCTTGGGGATTGTAGAACCTTTTAACACGTATTTAACGCCTCTAATGAAATTTTATATATTCTTTAATCAAATCTACATTGAACAGATAATTTTAAACTCCATGATCTACATGGTGCTTATTTTCCGCCTACAAAATTAGAAAACTTGAAAGATTGTTGATACATCAAATTTAGAATACCCCAACCACATTTTATTCGAGAGAACATTCAAAATTCAGAACAATGAACATGTCCATTAATTCAAGATATCTATTATTGTATGAATAGATTAAAACTGTGCTATACCTAAAAGGATTGCTCGCACCAGCGAATAGGATTGCTCACACTCCTATAAAAAAGAATTGAATTGTATTCAAATATGAAATGGTAGTAAAGTAGAGAATTTTTTTTTCATTTGGAATTAAACCAATCAATAGATCAACACCCCCTTGTAGGTTTTTTTGAAGCCATCCATCGGTCATTATATGGTTCTCTGGACCTCTCTTGAGCTAAGTAGGCTTGGATTAGGAAGCGACTGGGCATGGCATGGAGCTCACAAAGAAACTGGGCATGGCTCTGTTGGCAATGATTAATTACTCCACTGCTTACACAGATGGCCGCTGGAATTTCCAAAAGGCAACGCTGCCTAGATTTTATTTGAAAAGCCAGAAATTAATGAAGACAAACTAAATCAGATTTTCTTTTGACTATTCAAGAGTCCTTCACCACCAAACCAACTTAAGCATTAAAGGTTGAAGGGTCATCTACAACCATCTATTTAACTTCTCAAGAAATGCAACAGAATAGAGCATTTATTTATGTTGATATGATTTTGTTACGAAGGGTTAATTACATTTAATGTCTGGTTACCCATAAACACTATAAATACGCATTCCTATAATCGTGTTTGATACACAGAGTTGAATATTATTGGTTGAAGTTGAACACAAAATTATACTGTGTATTTCTGTTATCCTCTGTTATTTTGAGCTTGAAAACTCATATTTATTATGAAGTTAGTTTGTTGTAGCAACTTAAGAGATTAGAGTTAGTTTGTGAATTAAATATGTTTAATTGTTGAAATAGAGTATTGATCAAATTTATGAATGCAGGGGTCATCAAAATATAGCCAAAACAGTCAGTTGTTACCGTGAGTTATGACTGTGCTGAAGATTACAGTCAGCTTTTACTGTCAGTTGCAATAGTCCTGTAGATTATTGTTAACTGCAAAATTCATCTACGATTGTTATGTAAGTGAAAAATTATGAGTTTAGTGATTTGTGCGTGTTGCTGAGAATAAGAGCAACGCTCCTCTGCCTTCCCACAGTGGTATCAGAGCATGGTTAAGTTTCCTTTCTCCCTTTTTCTGTTTAAGAGTAATTTGGAATTTAATTTGAAATGGCTACTAATAGCAGTGAAGTGTAGCCACAAATTCCTTTGTTGACTAAAAGAAATTATGATACATGGTTTATTAATATGAGAACTATCTTGCGTGCTCAGGATCTTTGGGAGTTTGTTACGATTGACTACCTAGAGCCAGCTGATCAAGATGTTGAATTGACTCTATCAAATTCTAAGCATGTTATGTTGAAGGAAAATAGGAAGAAGGACAACAAAGCTCTTGGCCTTATTCAGCAAGGCCTAAGTGAATCCATATTTCCGAAGATATCAATTGTTGAGTCTTTGAAGAAATATTGGGACACTCTTAAAACTTGCTATCGAGGTGTGACCAAGGTGAAGAATGTTAAGTTCCAGAACTTGAGAAGGGACTTTGAGAATCTGAAGATGAAGGACAATGAGACCATTTCAATAATTTTATGACTCAAGTTATGAACATTGTAAACCAGCTGAGACAGTATGGTGAAGACCTCTTAGATTAGCGTGTGATTAATAAATTGCTGAGATGTTTTCCAAAGAATTTTGAAGCAGTGGTTGTTCCAATTGAAGAGTTTAAAGATCTCAGTCAAATGCACATTGATGAGCTAACTGGTTCTTTGATCGCTCATGAATCAAGAATGAACAGGTATGATCATACTCCATTACAAAATGCTTTTAAATCTCAGTTACATGTTACTAGTGGCAAAGGCAAAGGAAGGTCTATTAGCAGAGGAAGAGGAGGTCGAACTGCTGATCATAGTGACAGCAGAAATTTTTGAAACTGAAGAGAAGTTGCAGCAGAATACTCATAGCGTTAGGGGGAGTAGCAACAGAACATGTAAACCAAGAAATCAAAGGTATGATAGATCTAAAGTTCAATGCTTTTATTGCAAGAAATTTGGGAATTTTGCTAACAAGTGTTGGAAGAAGAAAGCACATACTAGTAAGTTGTCTACACACATCACAGAGGAGACTGAAAATGAAGAGAATCCTATGTTTTTAACTTGTAATGTCACCCAGAAAATTTCAAATGATATATGGTTCTTAGACAGCGCATGCAACAATCACATGACTTGAAATAAGGATTTATTTTCAAGTATAGGTACAAGCATTCAGTCTAAAGTGAAGTTAGGTAATGACAGTAAGGTAAAAGTTAATGGTAAAGGTGTCATTGTTGTATATGCCAAGAATGGTAAAAGAAAAACAAATTCATGATGTTTATTATGTTCCTGGTTTAAAGTCTAATTTATTGAGTGTGGGACAATTGTTAGAGAAGAAGTACGGAGTGTTCTTTACTGAGCAAGGTATGTACTATTTATGACAAATATCCAAGTAAGCAATTGATAGCCAGAGTAGAGATGACAAAGAATAGAATGTTTCCGCTGATTATGAAGTATGATTTGACTAACTCTTTGAATGCTTCTAAAACTAAGAGTTTAGATCAATAGTGGTGATGGAATTTTAGGTATGGCCATTTACATTTTGGTGGCTTAGATTTGCTACAGAAGAAGCAGATGGTAAAAGGGTTGCCCAGTATTCAGTAGCCAACAAGCTCATGTGAGAGCTTCATATTGGGAAAGCATCATAGAGAGAAATTCATCTTTGGAGTCCGTCATATCCCAAATTTGGAATTGGGTCACAATGGCCTAAGCAAATTGGCCATATTCATTAAAGTTTTTCAAATTGATGCTAAAGGTCAAATAATTGCCAATGAGGAAAATTACTAGTTTCCTAGGTTTGGGGTGGAAGCTTTGGGATTTGGAATAATGGGGATAATAAATGATGTTGGAACAATAGGATGGCATAAATATTTAATAAAGGAGATAAATAAATATATAAAAGTGAAAATCAAAGTGGCATTTGATCATGAAGACAAATGGAGGAAGTGGGACCCACACAAGCTAGAATTTATGTGCCACATGGCATCCTCTTCTTGCAATTTCGAATCCATGGGAAGCCTAATGTTCTTGGGATGAGTTATAAGGTCAATAATACTTGGCATGAGTCAATGAGGTCTAAATATAGATGAAGAGTCACTCCCATGGAAGAGAAAGATGCAATTTGGAGCTAGTGAGGCACTTGGGCTAGATCCCCTAGCTCTATGACAATAATGATGAAGATGTTATGACACCTATGACACAAATCAGACCTGAAGGCTGACATATAACATATATGACATGTCATGGATAAAACTAGACTCCAAGAGGGCGCTCAAGGGTGTTAGGGCAGCTAAGATGCTTCCACATGTGATTTGGTGGAAGTGGGAGACTAGGAGTTGTTGTACAAGTGGCGTTCTTTGGAATCTCTTCCCAACTTGAGTTGGCATGAGTCTCTTGGAAGGAATTCGACCCATGGAGGGAATTAGAACTTTATAAATGTCAATAACAAAGAATGAAGCCAGCTTTTGATCATTTGTAGAATTTGCAATTGCATTTGTGAAGAGGGAGAGCTAGTGGATGACTAGTTTCTTGCCTTAGCCAATTTCGAGGGTGAAAGATTCTCATCCAAGTTGGTAATTGGAAAGGCCATTCATACCTTTCATTTGGAGCTTTAATGGAGTCTTTATTTGCAGGTGAAAGGTACAGGGAAGCTCATGGTTTCTTCTATTGCAGCTCACTCCTTCAACCATTTCTAGTTTTTATGGCATATTCTTAATCCTTGACGGAGGGCATTTTTGGTGAGCTATTGTACTCTTTGGGGGAGATTCTAATGCCCCATTTATTTTTTAATATGAATTAAATACTCTTTTCTTCATCTCCATAAAGTTTTAGGTCGAAATTCCAAGTAGAAATGTATAAATCTCATTTTTAATGAAAGAACAGTGCCATTTCCCCACTACCTTGTTGTGAACCAATGTAATGTTGATGTATTCGAATGGATAAGTAAAATAATGATGGTTTATTGATGAATGGAATGTTATTTATGTATTATACAAGTTTCATGTTCATTTCTCAAGCATTTGAAGTCATTTTACTCAGTTTCATTACATTTGGAAAAGATTTGGTGTCATTTCCCCAAGGGTCGAACTAGTGATTTTTGCTGTTGTTTGGGAGAGATTTGGAACAGACTTAATAGCTAATGAATGGTGCATTTTGGACCTTAATAACATCCTTGAGACATAACCTACCTCTTTTCATAAATTTGAGTTGGTTTGGAGGCATTTGGGAAGCCATTTTCAGTACTTACCCCAGGGGGATTTGAACCCCAAATTACTAGTAAAATTGCATACTTGGTCCAGAATCTTAAGATAGTTTACAGAGGTATTTTGGTGGCCATATCTCATCCCTGAACATCATATTAAAGTCCTAATATCATTCATACACCTTCCTTGAAGATTTGAAGGCATTTGGAGCCAATTTGAGACCTAGAGACCAATACTAGTCAAAGGGAAATTAGTAGTAAAGTTCCTTGCATTGGCCAGAATTGAAAGAGGATTTGCAGAAGTATTTTAAAGGTCCAAAAGCATCCCTGAAACAAATATTTATTTTCTAACATCATCCATATAACTTCTCAAAAGATATGGGAACAATTGGAGCAATTTGGAGACCTAGAGCCCAAAACTAGTCAAAGGTCGAACTAGGAAAAAAAAGTGAAAAATTGTCATTTTAATAAAATTCCTAACAAGGGACATTATAGTGGTATCAGAGCATGGTACTTGCACCTGTGAATTAATATCATAAATTGAATAATAAGTTGTAGCCTTGTCTTACTATTATGAGGAATCCTATGAGTACAATTCTTCTGAGGAATATGCAGATGCTTATGAGCAATATGAAGAAGAATGTGAATGGTTTGAGGAAGAGGTGCCATCATGCAACACTTCTTACAATTTTAGGAGGAATGAAGATTATGATTATGATTATGACCCTATGTATGATAAATATGAGTATGTCACACCACCAAAGGATAATTATATGGATGAGTTACAAAGATGGAAAGCAGCATATAAAACCTTGCCCCAACAATATAAAAAATATCAAGCATATCTTGCTTCGAAGGAAGATACAAAAAAGGCCATGTCTTTTGAAGACTATGCTCATGTGTTTTTTGCAAATAGGCCCAAACATGAAGATGTGGAGTTAGTAAAGAAAGGTTTATGCCCTTCTTGTAAAGAACCTTGGAGTGAGTATCATACATGTGTGAGTGAAATGATGTTCTACTTGAGGAGAGCTTTTGAGAATTATTCAAAAAAAGATTCCAAAGATATTGATCCTAAGGAAAACAAGGGGCAAAATGCATCAACTTGCTTGAAGGATCAAAAGGAAGAGACATCACAAGATCATGAAGAAGATTCTATTGAAAATATGGAAGATCATTTTGAGACACCTTCTAGCTTAAACATGAACCAAAGAGCATCTACTGATGGATGCTTAAACTATGAAGGAGTACCTACTGATGGGTGCTCACACCTCTATGTTGGTGACATAGAGATCACTTTTGAAAGTGTTGCTGCAAGCCTAAGTTCCATTAAGCATGATAATGAATACCTTGTAGCAGTTGAAGAAAAACCAAGATCAACTTCCCCATCACCACTTGAGCTTCATGAAGTTGGTCCAAGAAAAAATGAAGAAGATGAGGAGGTTCATTTACAAGAGCCTCATTTTCTTGAAGGGTCCTTAAAGATGAATGAAAAGAAGATCCAAGAGTCCCTCAGCATTCTCCATGACACTCAAGCATTGGTGTCAAATTCTTGTTGGAGAGCTACTTCATTGGAGGAAACATCCTTCCTTGAAGACATGGAGAAGATTCAAAGAGCAATGTGCCACATCAAAGGTAATTTCATGTCTTTGCTTTTTGATAGAAACCATTTGTTTGAGCTTAATGAATTATTACATGATGCATACTTGAAGAATAATGAGGATAATCATAAGCTCACAATTCAAAATGAGCAACTTCTTGAAAAGTTGCAAGATACTTGTTTTTCCTCCTATGTTTCATATTGCCAAATGGTAGATTGTTTGGAGGATTCTTGTGACATGCTGGATCATGAGAAATGTGGAAATTTGAATGTTCTTGATGTGTTTGAAGATGAACTTGAAGAGATCCAAACACTTGATGTGGTGGAAGAGGAACTTGAATTGTCTCTTGATGAAGGTTATGCAATTTTTAAAGAAGAGTATGATTCCTCTACATTGGAACCAATCTATGACAAAGATTTCATAATTTTGAAGGAACTGCATGATACTACCCATATGGATCCTTCCCATGATGAAACTTCTACACTTTTCGATCATTTGGGTGAGCTAGTTCATTCTCCTACATCCTACAATTACATGCTTTGCAACATTAGTCTCAATGAAGTATGGGTGAACGGGTTCTTTTTTATGGTGCCACATGAGGAGTATGGAACTCCTAGATTTAATTTTTATGATGACATGGTTGGAGCACATTATTATTCACATTTGCAGGAGCACCCTTTGTTACTTTATGATGATGCACATCTACATGGATGCACCTATGATATGCATTTGAGCCACTTGAAGACTCATGGTTTTTCTTGCTCAACAATTGGTTCATTTGATATTGGAGAAACTTCATCCAACACTTGGGTGAATAGATTTATGATTGGAGAACATTTTTGTTGGCAGCCACATACTTTGATATATCTTTATTATTCTCACATTCATGGATGTATGGGTGAGACTTCTTTGAGTCCTTTGGAGTCTCCTTGTTTTTTCTGCTCATTATTTGGTTCAGATTTTAGTGGAGATTCGTCATTCACTTCTTAGATGAAAGAATACATGGATGAATATTTTGATGCATATCACATCCTTTTGGAGTAGCATTATAGGACATGGGATCCTCACCTATGTCATTGGATCATATTTGATGGGTCACTTGAAGATTGTATGCACTTGGAAAATAGTGGTATACTTTCTTTGAGGTATAAACACGTTCATGACTCTTTGATGAAGCATCTCCTTGATGCACATTTTCATTATGGTGTTATGTACTTTGATGATATATATTTTGTACTCATGATGTTTGGAAGAATGGATACAAGAAAATGGGATCTAGGAATCCTCTTATCTGATGGTATGGGTTGGAGAGCACTCTTAATTGTTGGGGTGCAATACAAGCAATGGGACCCTAGAATAATTTTTATCTCATTGGTTTCAAATTTTTGGGGAAACAAGCAGTATGGGAGATGGATTTCCCACTTAATAAAGTGATTTTTATCAGAGTAGTGAAGCAGCAAGCATGGTGGTTCCTCTCTAAAATCTTCATGGAAACTCAAAGACTCAAGGTTGGGCAATTCAATGGCAACTTCAAATAATTATACAGAAAACAGGTTCTTCAACACCCATGTTTAAAATTGATTGTGGACAAGCAATATTGGGAAGGGAGGATTTTTCATGTCCCAAATTTGGAATTGGGTCACAATGGCCTAAGCAAATTGGCCCTATTCATTAGAGTTTGTCAAATTGATGCTAAAGATCAAATAATTGCTAAGGAGGAAAATTACTAGTTTCCTAGGTTTGGGGTGGAAGCTTTGGGATTTGGAATAATGGGGATAATAAATGATGTTGAAAAATTAGGATGGAATAAAGATTTAATAAAGGAGATAAATAAATATATACAAGTGAAAATCAAAGTGGCATTTGATCATGAATACACATGGAGGAAGTGGGACCCACACAAGCTAGAATTTATGTGCCACATGGCATCCTCTTCTTGCAATTTCGAATCCATGGGAAGCCTAATGTTCTTGGGATGAGTTATAAGGTCAATAATACTTAGAATGAGTCAATGAGGTTGAAATATAGATGAAGAGTAACTCCCATGGAAGAGGAAGAGGTAATTTGGAGCTAGTGAGACACTTGGGCTAGATCCCCTAGCTCTATGACAACAATGATGAAGATGCTATGACACCTATGACACAAATCAGACCTGAAGGTTGAAATATGACATATATGACATGTCAGGGCTAAAAATAGACTCCAAGAGGGTGCTCAAGGGTGTTAGGGCAGCTAAGATGCTTCCACATGTGATTTGGTGGAAGTGGGAGACTAGGAATTGTTGTACAAGTGGTGTTCTTTGGAATATCTTCCCAACTTGAGTTGGCATGAGTCTCTTGGAAGCAATTCGACCCATGGAGGACATTAGAAATTTATAAATTTAAAGAACAAAGAATGAAACTAGATTTTGATCATTTTTAGAATTTGCAATTGCATTTTTGAAGAGGAAGAGCTAGTGGATGACTAGTTTCTTGCCTTAGCCAATTTCAAGGGTGAAAGATTCTCATCCAAGTTGGTTGTGATATCCCTCCTTTATGCCCTATTATTCTGAGAATGTAATTGGTCTTGGTACCATTTTCTATCAAAAGGAGATAGAGTATCGATTAGATAGCTTTTATTAACAACCGAAATATTTAAAAGATTATCTAATATATATATATAGGAACACATATAAATACACTCCTAAATATATATATGTGTGTATATATATAACTCATGAAAAGGAGGCGAAATCATTTAATAAAATATCATTTATTAAAGTTTGAATATTTACAAAGTTATTGGAAAAACCATCCACGATATATATATATATATATATGGAATAAAGTACCCCTGGGATCTATCAAACTTAAAGTTTATCAAGAGTGAGATTTTGGTCAAAGTATAAGAGCAACAACCTCTTTGATAAAAGGATTTTCAGGATCTTGTAGGTGTGGAGAAGGGCATAAGCCTAAGTTATAGAGTTTGTTGGCGTTTCCTCTTTAATGTCAGAGTGGAGCTATACACTACCTTTATGGTTAATTTTTCCAGCATGAGAAATTATTGGAGGCTGTCTCGTAAGTAGAGAGCCTTTCGCCAGGATGTCGCCACTTGTGAACATGGTGGAACTCCATTTCTTTTCCAGACTTACAAGTTATAAATCGAGTATTTAGTGGAGAATCAAACCAGCTAGAATTTAGGAAATTGGTTTCCTTAGTGGAACCCCGAAACTCCATTTTGAGAGGATTCGGTTTGTGGAGAAGCCATCTGTCACGAGGGATGACACATATGGATTTAGTTAGGTACCACCGACTCATCTTTATTGCGGGGAGATTGCGCCAAGAGGAGGGAGAGGGGATAGCCCTTTTTTGTCGAAGGCACATTAGTAGTGTGGGATCTCTGCGATTTAGGAAAAAAAAATCGGTTAAGAGGAGCGCCAAGCTTTGTGTGGAACAAGTTCTGTGACGAATATTATATATTTAAGTCGGCGTTTAGATTATGAGGGGATTTCGGTGCTCGGTGGATGGAAAAAGAAAAGAAGACATCATTTGGGAGTCTGATCTCAGGGAAAGAACCTTCTCGATCCAGGAAGAAGCTTTCCAAGAAGCTTCATCCCCAATCCTTGAATGCCTAGATAATATATCTAGACTGGTGCATGCTGCAGTGTTATTGTATAGTAGGCTGCGCTTTTGGTGAATGCTTGGATAAAAATTGATGCTTTGTCTGGTATGTCGATTTACACCTTATACCTTTATCATTTATGAAATCCTGGTTAATCATACTGGCTCGATTGTTTACGGAGATAAAGCCAATGGATCTCTATCTGGTATGTCGAATTACATCTTAGATCTTTATCATTTATGAAATCCTGGTTAATCATACTGGCTCGATTGTTTACGGAGCTAAAGCCAATGGATCTCTGTCTGGTATGTCGAATTACATCTTAGATCTTTATCATTATATGAACCGTGATTTTCTTATGATCATACCAGCTCGATTGCATGCTCTATTCAGTCACGGGTTCTGTCCTGTATACTGACTGCATCTCAAATTTTAATTATATGAAGTCGTGGGTCCCTTATGATTATACCCAGCTCGGTTGTATGCTGAATTAAGTCATGGGTTTTATCCTGTACGCGGATTGCATCATAGATCTATGTGCTTCGAGATCTTTGTCATTTTATGAAATCGCGATTTCTTTATGATCATGCTGGCTAGGTTGTATGCTGATTTGAGTCATGAATATATGTCCTGTATTTCATGGATTTCTCTCCTGTATACTGAATGCTACGGTTTATTATACTTATGTTGCTATCGATTTTTATTGTATGTATGTCGGTATGGATCCCTTTTCATCTTACTTGTTATGTGTGTGTGTATATATATATATATACTACACTTATATATATATACTATTGTCGATATTCTGATGACTGCGAATAAGTAATACTCTGTAAACAGTATACAATAGTATCTTTTAGTTGCTGTCAACCAATCACATGAACTCTGTAAACAGTATACGATGGTATTGGAATCGTGAAATCTTAGATAAAAATGCTAGTTTATGTATACCGTCAATAGATTGGAAATGCGTAGGCTGAATAAAATCATAGATCAAGAGCATAGCCCCTTGAGTTCGAATCTCCTATATGTATATAGTCATTCAGGGTTGTGAAACAAGCCTCTCTGAGGAATAGCGATTTAGTTCTTCATATGTATATATATATTGATGTTGTCCTGCAATGTTCTTCGGTGACTAGATCGTTACCCTAATACCTTCAGTGTTGTACAAATGCGTCATACGCTTTAGCTGCGAGATTTAGATCTCTGCACCATTTCGAATCTTTCAAACAGTTCACCTTTGATGTTTGCCCTGGCTAGTTCTTTAGCTGTGTTGAATCACTAAACTAACTGATAGTTCAATTTATGTTTGTCGGCGTTTAGATTATAATTGTATTTCGGTGTTCGGTGAATATCTTATGCAGTTATATATTTAAGTCGGTGTTTAATTTATCTCTGTGTAGATCCCGGGTAAGAGATCGGTATTTTCAGGTTTGTATTATTTGCAGTAGTGGCATAACCCTTTATTATTTGAATTACTGCCTGCATACATCTTCATGCGATTTCGTTTTGATCTCCAAACCTACAATATTGTAGAACCTCTATGTGTAAATTGTTTGGAAGTGTTTTCATTGTGTTTAGTTGTTGAAAGAAATCGTCGTTTTTGTATAGCTTATAGAATCCCAGTTTTTCAAGATTCTCTGCTTGCTAAATTCTTAATCTCTGTGTATAACCCTTTAGTAGAATTTTGGGGTAATGGATGGAATCGTGGTCTCGGTGTGGCTTGCGAAAGTGAAATTTGAGATCTCCATGATAAAGTTAAAGTATCGTTTTTTCCCTCCCTTTAGGGTTGACTTGCATCTACAGTGTGCCAACACTTTTATATTAAGGGTAGAATACATGAATAAAATTTCCTAAGACTCTTATAGCTTGTGCTTAGTGATTGAAAGTAGTGTGTGTGTAAGGGCATGACCTCGTGTGATGGTTGGAGGCATTAAAAGATCAATTTTATTTATGTATAGTGAAATGGATAAGAAATAGCGCAATGTTTAGTGAGTATTTTTATAATAGGCTTGGAAAAATCCCATAAGAAGGTAATTTTATGTGTGTGCTCTTGATGAGAAGTGGCAATTAATTATGGCGACAACTGTGTCGCAAGATGTAATCTCTTTCGAGAAGAGTATAGTTTGATTATTGAGAATGATCTCCCTCTAGAGGAGAAGCTGGAAGAATAGCGACATTGAGTTGCATAATGTATCCCTTGACTTTGAATATTACAAGAATTGACCTGCCTTTGTGGACGTAGCCCAGCCGGGGTGAACCACCTATATCCTTGTCTCGATCATGTGTGTTTAAAATTTGACTTATTGTTTTGTCAATTGGGATGTTGTGTTAATTTCTTGTATGTCCACTTCTAGATGTATGTGATAAATTATAAATGTTGCATCTAAATGTATCTGATAAATTATAAAGGTTGTATTTAGATGTATGTGATAAATTATAAATGTTGCATCTAAATGTATCTGATTATAAAGGTTGTATTTAGATGTATGTGATAAATTATAAATGTTGCATCTAAATGTATCTGATAAATTATAAAGGTTGTATTTAGATGTATGTGATAAATTATAAATGTTGCATCTAAATGTATCTGATTATAAAGGTTGTATGTAGATGTATGATAAGTTATAAGTGTCATGATTCTTCGGCAGGACAATCTTGTCCAATTAAATGTATGTAGTGAAAGAATAAGAAATCAATAGAAAATGCGATTTGGTGGAATGTTGCAAAGTGTTACATAGGGTTGATTTATTCATCTTTATTATGTGCTGTGAAAAGAATTTTTTTTTTAAATTCACTAAATCCTAACATCAAGAATTTGGGAGATGTTACATTGGTAATTGGAAAGGCCATTCAGACCTTTCATTTGGAGCTTTAATGGAGTCTTTATTTGCATGTCTAATCTATATGGAATCTCATGGTTTCTTTTATTGCAGCTCACTCCTTCAACTATTTCCAGTTTTGATGGCATATTCTTGATCCTTGAGGGAGGGCATTTTTGGTGAGCTATTGAACTCTTTGGGGGAGCTTATAATGCCCCATTTATTTTTTAATATGAAGTAAATACTCTGTTTTTCATCTCCAAAAAGTTTCAAGTCTAAATTCCAAGTAGAAATGTATAAATCTCATTTTTAATGAAAGAACAGTGCCATTTCCCCACTACCTTGTTATGAACCAATGTAATGTTGATGGATTTGAATGGATAAGTAAAATAATGATGGTTTATTGATGAATGGAATGCTATTTATGTGTTATACAAGTTTCATGTTCAGTACTCAAGCATTTGAAGTCATTTTACTCAGTTTATTTACATTTGGAGAAGATTTGGTGCCATTTCCCCAAGGGTCGAACTAGTGATTTTTGTTGTTGTTTGGGAGAGGTTTGGAACAGACTTAATAACTAATGAATGGTGCATTTTATACCTTAGTAAAATCCTTGAGACATACCTTACCTATTTTCATAAATTTGAGTGGGTTTGGAGGCATTTGGGAAGCCATTTTCAGTACTTACCCCAAGGGGATTTGAACCCCAAATTACTAGTAAAATTGCATACTTGGTCCAGAATATTAAGAGAGTTTGCAGAGGTATTTTGGTGGCCATATCTCATCCCTTAACATCATATTCAATTACTAATATCATTCATACACCTTCCTTGAATATTTGAAGGCATTTGGAGCCAATTTGAGACCTAGAGACCAATACTAGTCAAAGGGAAATTAGTAGTAAAGTTCCTTACATTGGCCAGAATTGAAAGATGATTTGCAGAAGTATTTTAAAGGTCCAAAAGCATCCCTGAAACACATATTTATGTTATAAAATCATCCATATACCTTCTCATAATATTTGGGAGCAATTGGAGCAATTTGGGGACCTAGAGCTCAAAACTAGTCAAAGGTCGAACTAGGGAAAAAAGTGAAAAATTGCCATTTTAATAAAATTTCTAACAAGGGACATTACAGAGTCTCATACAGAGGAAAAGCACCATTGGAGATGGTACACATAGATTTGTGTGGACCGATGCAAATACCTTCTTTGACTGGTAATGTTTATTTTATGACGTTTATTGATGATTTTAGCCAAAAAACTTGGGTGTATTTGCGGAAACAGAAATCTCAAGCTTTTGGTGTGTTTAAAACTTTTAAAGCTATGGCTGACAAGGAGAGTGATAGGTTTATTAAAGTATTGAGATCATCTAGAGGAGGTGATTATATGTTAAATGAATTTGTGGAATTTTGTCGATATCATGGAATTAAAAGACAGTTTACTACTCACTACACTCCACAGCAAAACGGAGTGGCAGAAAGAAAGAATTGAACCATCATGAACATGGCTCGAAGTATGATGAAGGAGAAGCATATTTCAGATGAATATTGAGGATACGTTGTTACTTTTTCAGTGTACATTCTGAACAAAAGTCTAACTAAGAGCGTGAAGGATCGATTTCCTCAGCAAGCATGGAGTGGTAAGAGTAGCAGGATATCTCATTTAAGGATTTTTGGGTGTGTAGCTTATGCACATGTACCTGAAGAGATGATGCGAAAATTAGATGACAAAAGTCAGAAATGTATTTTTGTTGGATATAGTGAAGAATCTAAAGCATATAAACTTTATTATCCCATCATCAAGAAGTATGTCATCAGCAGAGATGTGATTTTTAAGGAAGAAGAAGCATGGGATGGAAGCATAGATCAGTTGGTTGCAGAGGACGGTGTTACATCTAACGCAGAAAATGAAGAAGATGAGTAGGGCATACATGGAGAACAGTTAACTCCACAAACATCTACACCAACAATAAGAACACTTGTCAGAACACCCAGAACTCAAGAACGTGGTGAACCATCAAGTGTTGGTGGACGTCAAGGAACAGAATCAGAGGTAAGTAACGAATCAAATCCTACATTAGCTTCATTAGGAAACATAGTTAGAGGTCAAAAGACTAGAAGTTTAAGAGAAATGTATGAGCAAAATGAAGAAGTAGATCAAGTTTCAAATTTTGCATTGATAGCATGTGATCCTCTAAGTTTTGATGAAGTCGTTAAAAAGGATGTTTGGATAAAAGCAATGGATGAAGAAATTGATGCCATAGACAGAAATAATACTTGGGATCTTGTAGATTTGTCTGATAATAAAAATTGTATTGGTGTCAAATTGATTTATAAGACTAAGTTAATGCTGATGGTGAAGTTGAAAAATACAAAGCAAGACTTGTAGCTCAGGGATTTAGTCAACAACCTAGTATCGACTATAATGAGACTTTTGCACCTATATCCAGACTTGATACGGTAAGAATGGTATTAGCTATTGATGCTCATAATAAATGGTATGTATATAAAATGGATTTAATGTTTGGCTTTTTGAATGGATCTTTAGAAAAAGAGGTTTATGTGAGACAACCGCTTGGATATGAAATTGATGGATAAGATGATAAAGTTTACATATTAAAGAAAGCATTGTATGGATTGAAGTAGGAACCCAGAGCATGGTACAACAAGATTGATGATTATATGAATAGTGAAGGATTCAGCAGAAGTCCAAGTGAGCCAACTTTGTATACAAACGTAAACCAAGAAGGTAAAATACTGATTGTTGTTGAAATTCTAAAAATATTATATTTGTACTTTATTATTCTGGAGATGTTTCATTCCTCCTTGGAGACCCTATTGTATATCCGGAGATGTTTATTCCCCCGAGAGACTGTGGTAACTAGGGTTATTAGATATCCCTTGTGGGGTCGGCCTTGAGTTAGTTGTTTAGGGGTTATTAGATTCTCTTAGGAGAGGTCAGCCCCATTAGGGTGAAAAGTCAATTAGAACATGAGTATAAATAGAGGAGGTGTGTTCCTCATTTATCTCATTCATTCACTCACTTGTGATTGGCGCATAGGAGAGAGAGAGGTATTCATAGGAGGATAAGGAGTTCTTGTTTGGGTAGTACATCTTGTATTGGTTGATTATCTATATTGAGGAAAGCTTTGTTGGGTTTTCTACCCCATGAGGGTTTCCTAGGGTAAATCTTTATCTATCTTGTGATTGTGTTACTTTCAGTGATCTTGCTTGTGAAATTAGGATAAAATTAACATGGAATCAGAGCTAGCCTGAATAGGACATCTTTCAGAAGGTGAAAATACCTCTCTCTCCTCCTCCGGTGAAAATTAGGGTTTCTGCAAAAATTGGGATTTTTGGAATTTGATTGCATGGCTGGATAGCCCTCCTCAAAATCGAATTTTTGAGCCCTATATCGAACTTTTTGAGTTGGTAGAACCCTGGGATTTGTCAAACCCTAGTTTGACTTCTGGACTAGAAAACTAGTAAACCAGAAAAGGTGCAAACTAGAAAACCAGAAATTCTGTTGCAGATCCAAAAGTTGCTGATCAGATTTGAAGGGTGAAAAGTTGAAGTTTCCAAAAGCAGAGTTCACCAATTATCTCAATTCAATAAAGCACATCTCTTGGGAAGTGTTATTCTATCTTTTGAGAAACTTCAATTTCTGTGACCTCCTGGATAAGATGGCTCTAAGCACTAAGCTTGAAGACAAGCTAGAGGGTATAGAGAATTTTCGGGCATGGAAATATAGGATTGGTCTCATTCTTGAGGAGAATGATCTTTTCCAATGTATCAAAGATGAGATTGCAGAACCTAAAGAAGATGAATCCAAAGAGAAGTATAAGAAGGACTTGATTAGGGAAAAGAGAATCATTGTTGATTCTATCAAATACCACTTGATTCCGCAAGTGGCATCCAAGAAGACTCCAAAGGAAATGTATGATGCCCTAGGCAGAATGTATGAAGGTAGGAACATCAACAGGAAGATTAATTTGAGAACTCAATTGAAGAGTACCAAAATGAATAAAGGAGAATATATTCAAGATTACTTCACAAGGATCTCCTAGTTCAAAGAACAACTAGAGGCCATTGGATACATCCTTGATGAAGATGAACTAGTCATGACTGCACTCAATGGTCTCTATAGACCTTGGGAGTCATTCATCCAAACTATGTGTGCAAGAAAGGAAAGTATGAAGTTTTATGTTGTATGGGAGGATTGCATTCAAGAGGAGGCTAGGGTAGCCAATAGAGAAGCCCTGCTCAAGGAAGATGACCAAGCTTTGGCCACTCACACCAGAAGAAGAAGGAGTCACTTCAACTCCAAGAAGAATGGCCACAAGGAGTCTCAACCTCCTCGTAGATTTAAAAGGAGAGGAGGAGTAAGTTCAGAAAGAGACCTCTCCACAGTTCAATGTTACAATTGTCTCAAACTAGGACATTTTGCTAGAAATTGTACTTCACAGAAGAAGAAGAAGAATATTCACAAAAGACATCATGCACATCTTGCAGAAGATGATAGTGAAGAAGAAGAGGAGGAAAAGCCTCGAAAGAAAAGAGCTAAAGTAGAAGAAGAATATGCAAAAGAGTAAGTTCTATTCTCTGCTCTCTCTGGGTCAGTAACACCTGGAGAAGATACATGGCTCATTGATAGTGGTGCTTAAAAGCACATGACAGGACAAAAGAAGACTCTTTCAAAACTTGAAGAGAAGACATCTCAACAAAAGGTATCTCTAGGAGATGACTATCAATATCCCATCAAGGGAATTGGTGAAGCAAACTACAAGCTTGATTCTGGAACTCCATCAAAGATGAAGGAAATCTTATATGTACCAATTTTGAAGAAGAACTTACTTTCTATCTCAGCTTTAGATAAGAAAGGTTATAGGGTTGCATTCATAGATGGACAAATACTCATGTGGCCCAAAGGAAAATCAATTGAGGATGCAATTGTTATTGATGAAGAGGAAGGAGGTCTATACAAACTCAAGGGCCATCCAAAAGCTACCCTTGTTCATGAAGCCACTAGCCCAAGTGAGCTATGGCATAGGAGGCTTGCTCACATTAACTACAAAGAACTACCTCATGTGAGCAAGGTAGTCATAGGATTACCAGACTTAAAGATTGATCATGATGGCACATGCAAACGATGTGCAAAAGGTAAGAATATCAAGAACCCATTTCCAAAGAGTGAAACAAAGACTAAGAGTACATTGTAGTTGATTCATTCATATGTATGTGGACCAATTCCATCCACATCCTTGAGTGGATATGAATATTACCTTACATTCATTGATGACTACTCAAGAAAGACTTGGATATATTTCCTAAAGGGAAAGGATGAAGTCTTTGGAAAATTCAAGGAATTCAAAGCCTTAATAGAAAATCATTCAGAAAAGAAGATCAAGATACTCAGGATAGATAATGGTGGAGAATATACTTCAAAGGATTTTGAAGTATTTTGTAAAGAATCTAGAATCAAGAGGGAGCTAACCACTCCCTACAATCCTCAACAAAATGGTGTTGCGGAGAGAAAGAATAGGACCATCATGGAAGCAGTAAAGACAATGATACATGATCAAGACCTACCTATGTATCTATGGGCTGAAGCAGCCAGGACAATAGTCTATGTGTAGAATAGAGTATCTCATAGTGCTCTTGATTTCAAGATCTCAGAAGAAGTGTTCACAGGGAAAAGGCCTGAGGTAAGTCACCTCAAGATATGTGGATGCCCAGTATACATTCACATTCCAAAAGAAAAGAGGACCAAGCTGGATCCTTCTGGGAAGAAATGAATATTTGTTGGATATTTTGAAGCATCGAAAGCATTTAGAATTTACATCCCAGGATTCCATCATATGAAAATAAGTAGGGATGTGACATTTGATGAAGAGGCGGCTCTCAAGAGATCTAGGAAGTGCCAGTATGAAGAAGTATATGAGGAATATGCACCTTCCAGAATTATAGAAGTTGTACCCACCCCTGAAAATGTAACACCTACAGATCATGACATAATAGAACCGCAAGAACCCCCTACCTAAACATATCAAGAAAAATAAAGCCAACATAGGCAAGAGACATTATACTAGGAGCAAAAAAGTATGGAGCTCCTGAAGGATTCACTAGAGTGAGAAAGAAACCAAAGACATTCTCCAACTATATGGCCTTGATGTGTGATCTTGTAGATCAAGAACCCACTAGTTATGAAGAAGCATCTCCTAAGATAGAGTGGGTGGAGGAAATGACAAAGGAGTACCAATCAATAATGAAGAATGATGTTTGGGATATAGTTCCCAAGCCAAAGGACAAGAGTGTGGTATCCTCCAAATGGATATACAAGATAAAGCATGCTGTGGATGGCAGCATTGAAAAGTATAAGGCAAGGTTTGTGTCCAGAGGATTCTCAGAAAGAGGGAATTGACTATGAAGAGACATTTGCACTAGTTTCAAGGTACACTTCCATTAGAACCATCATGGCACTTGCATCCATGATGAAGTGGAAATTACACCAGATGGATGTGAAGACATCCTTCCTGAATGGTGTGATTGGGGAGGAAGTGTACATAGAACAACCACAAGGATTTGAGGTTGAAGATAGAAGAACCCACGTATGAAAACTAAAGAAGGCTTTGTATGGGTTGAAACAAGCTCCTAGAGCTTGGTATGGAAGAATTGACAATTTCTTGACTAGCTTGGGCTTTACCAAAAGTAAAGCTGATCCTAATCTTTATATCAAGGTTATGGATGATGAACCTGTTATACTGTTGCTATATGTGGATGATCTATTTCTGACAAGAAATGAGAAATAGATTATCGAGTGCAAGAAGAAGCTCTCCTCAGAGTTTGAGATGAAAGATCTCGAATTGATGCACTACTTCCTAGGTCTCGAAGTATGGCAAGGCCCAGAAGGAATCTTTATCAACCAGGGAAAGTATGTAGTGGAAATCTTGAAAAGATTTGATATGTTAGAATGCAAATCCATGGCCACTCCCATGGATTATAACTTGAAGTTATTAGCTGATGACTCATCAGAATTAGTGGATGTGACTTTGTACATACAGATTATTGGGTCACTGATGTACCTGACAAATACCAGACTAGATATATGCTTCGCCATGAACACATTGAGTCGATATCTAGTGGAACCTAGACGAGTTCACCTTATAGCTGCAAAGCGTGTGATGAGGTACCTAAAGGGAATGATAGACTTTGGTCTATGTTATCTTGGAGATCATGATCTCAGATTGTATGGCTACACAGATGCAGATTGGGAAGGAAGTGTATCAGACAGGAAGAGCACATCAGGAGGATGTTATTGTCTGGGATCTGCCATGATCTCGTGGTTTAGCAGGAAGCAGTCTAGTGTGTCTCTCAGCACCACTGAAGTAGAATATATAGCTGCTTGCACTGCTAGTTGTGAACCAATATGGATTGTTTGAATTAGAGATGGACCCCAGTGTGATCCTGTGTGACGACCAGAGTTGTATCAAGATGACAAAGAATCCAGTATTCCATGATAAGTCAAAGCACATAGAGATCCGATATTTCTATATACGGGATATGGTGTAGAAAGGAGCTATCAAGATCGAGTATGTAAGCACTGACGAACAAGTTGCTGATATTGACCAAACCTCTGTCTCGAGTAAATTTTGAGTATTTTCGAGACAAGCTTGGTGTGGTTTAGAAGGACCCTCCTCGAAAGGGGGAGTGATGTGGTCAATGATGATGAGATTGGCTGCATCGACAGTAAGGTCGATGATGTGGATACCTGTATTGATGATGATGACAATGAGGTCGATGAGTGGTTCTTAGACTTGGTCTAAGTTGATGAGTGGATTGTATCATCCCTGGACACATGTCCTAAAAGAGATCCGTAGACATATGTCTCCGAGAAAGTGGTCCCTAGTGGATGCGATAGGACTGCATCGTCCCTAAACACTTGGTTCAAAATGTATGTGATAGGACTGCATTGTCCTTGAACATTTGGTTCAAAATGTACGTGATAGGACTACATTGTCCCTGAACACTTGGTTCAAAATGTATGTGATAGGACTGCATCATCCCTGAACACTTGGTTCAAAATGTACGTGATAGGACTGCATCGTCCCTGAACACTTGGTTCAAAATGTACATGATAGGACTGCATCGTCCCTGAACATTTGGTTCAAAATGTACGTGATTGGATTGTGTCGTCCCTAGACATGAGACTTGTCTTAAAAGGATCACCGATTGCATCACCCCTAGACATGAGACTTGTCTTAAAAGGATCACGGATTGTATCGTCCCTAGACATGAGACTTGTATTAAAAGGATCATGGATTGCATCGTCCCTAGACATGAGAATTGTCTTAAACGGATCAAGGACTACATCGTCCTTAAACATGAGACTTGTCTTAAATTGATAAGAATTGATCATCCTAGAAGTAGATATGGATTGCATCCTCCATAAACATGAGACTTGTCTTAAATTGATAAGGATTGATCATCCTGGAAGTAGATATGGATTGTATCGTCCATAGACATGAGAGATGTCTTTGTTAGGAACCCATGTCAACCCTTCTATTTACTTTGTTAGTATATTGTTGTTGGACGCATATGCTTTGTAAGTCGTCTCGTAGTATTTATTGATCCATAGTTTGTATTATTTTTGTTGGACGCATATTCTTTGTAAGTCGTCCCGTAGTAATTGTTGATCCATATTTTATATTGGCCCATGGTTTGTATTGACACATGGTATTGACCCATGGTATTGGCGCCTAGACTTAGTATATAAGTTTGTGTTGAGACCAATGAAGACACCGTGAAGTTATTTGTATTAAGCTTGCTCAAAGGAGGTTTCCCCCTTGAAGTGGCCTACGATCAATATAAAAGTGATTCCAAGTTCTTTTATTTTTTCTATATTGTGTGTTTTCATTAATTAATTATTGCAGGTTCTTCACATCTGGTATCATAGCACTTTCTTGGGCTCACTGGGTGAAATTTCTACCAATTTTTTTTTTTGCATCTGTCGTAGCTTCGGATATGGGAATAATCCCTATCCGCTTAACTATGGGAAGTACTTGGGCATAATCCCTAATACTCATTGTGAGGAGTACCACAGGAACCCCAAAGTAGCTGGCCCATTGAGAGGACCTGCCAGCAAAAAGGGCAACGACCCCTATTTGATTGACTAGTTTCCACTCGTGAAGTAAACCAAGAGTTGTCATTTGTGGCAAAGTGGTTATTAGTTTTACCTGAGCCGTGGAGTGAGGGGTACTGCCCCAATACGCAAGCCGTTAGATAGCATTGGTGGTCGAGTGAATCCCCTGAACTGATAGGAAGCCGCACATACTTGGGGTCCATATCTATGTTCAATTGAACTGTTGCCGATCACTTCCGTGCCGTTTCAGATCCATTCTGAGCCATTTTAGATCCCGCCATTTCAGATCCATTCTGACAATCGTTCCAGATCCAGCCATTTTAGATCCAGCTATTTTTTATCCATTCGGTGTCGTTTCAGATCCATCTGTTGCTGATCTCTTCCACGTCGTTGTAGATCTATCTATTTCTGATCCCTTCCCTTGAAACTTCCCGGACACCCCTACAATCCCATTCTGCATATTTCATTCCTAAAGACCCTATCCCAAATTCTACTTCTCAAAGCCAGAAATCTCACATTTGTCTATTTTTAGGGTTTTCCATAACTTCTTCAATTTTCACCCACTCGCCTCCAAATTTTGCCACTGTGTTCATTTCGTATTTATGCTTCTTTGTCCCTCTTTGACAAATTTTCTCATTCTTTCACCTTGCTTATGAAATCCCCATTTTTTGCTTCCCTGTCCATCAGAAAGTGTCCAAAACCTAGTCAAACCCCAATTACCCATCAAAGTTTTTGCCAAATCCAAATTTCCCTTTACTAAATAAGCTTTGGTTGGTGTTTTTCTATCCATTCCCCCCCCCCCCAAAAAAAAAAAAAAACAACTCTCGGTTATGGTTGTCACCCATGTAGGAGCAAAAACCATGGAGGAAGCACTTGCAGCCATCCAAACCAAACTCCAAGATTTAGATGAAAAATTTATCAGCCTCCATCTTCAACATTCATCTATGAACAATAACCAACAGCAAGAATCTTCTGCAGCCAATGGTTCTCTTCTTCCAGCATTTTCCGTGGTCCGAAGCTTGAATTTCCTCACTTCAATGGTACTGATCCGACTGGATGGATCTATCGTGCAGAACAGTATTTCAGTCTGCATAATACTTTTGATGTCCAAAAAGTTTCACTTGCATCCTTTCATTTGGAACAGGAAGCCCTTCAATGGTACCGTTGGTACATCAAGGCTCATGACGAGCCAAAATGGACAAATTTTTGCCAACTCCTTTTGCAACAATTTGGTCCTAGTGCTTTTGATGACTTCACCGAAGCACTCACTAAACTTCGTCAAATTGGCACTGTGAGAGAGTATCAGACAGAATTTGAGAAACTAGCAAACCACATAAAATGATTGTCTGATGACTTCTACAGGAGTTGTTTTATTAGTGGTCTTAAGGATGAAATCTGCCCAGAGGTCAAAATTTTCTGTCCCAACACAATGATGGAAGCCCTGGGGTTGGCTAAGTTGGCAGAAGACAAGATTGCCGCCCAATAGCGCTCCAAACCCACTTTTGTTCCCTTCCGAAATATGGGTTCTCAACGACCTCCCATCCCGCTAGCTCCTCGATCAACTCCTATCAAGCATTTGTCCGAAACAAAGATGCAGGCACACAGAGAAAAATGGCTTTCTTATAATTGTGATGAAAAATTCATTCGGGGACATAGATGTGTTCAACAAAAGCTCTATCTCTTGGATGTGGATTCTTTGTCCACCTCTGAAGTTGGTGAAGAAGCTCCAAATACACTGGATGATCAGGTCAACATTCAGGAGCCGCCTATTGACTTCCCATCTCAGGAAGACCACCCAGAGATATCTCTCCATGCTTTATCCTGCATCACCACCCCCCAAACAATGCGGATCAGGGGTTACTTCAAGAAGCTTCTTCTTACAGTACTCATTGATTCTGGTAGCACTCATAACTTCATTGACCCTCAGATAGCTAAACATGCTGATTGTTTTTTCCATCCTTGCTCCAACTTTGAAGTCATGGTTGCCAATGGGGGAACCTTATCTTGCAAGCGAAAGTGTCACAATGTGTGTATCTCTCTGGAAGATTATAACCTGCGCTCTAACATGTTTTCCTTGTCCTTAGGCGGATGTGATGTGGTTTTGGGCGTTCAATGGTTACGCACACTTGGTCCCATATTATGGGATTTTGCTGAACTTTGGATGCATTTTTTAGTCAATGGGACACAACAAAAATTTATGGGATTACAACCAGGGTCTCTCTGCGTCATCAGTTCACATCGCCTAGAAAAGATACTTAAGAAGAATTCACATGGTGTCATCACTCAGCTCCATTCCATCCAGATGCACCCACCAACGATCTCCACTACTTCCTTAGATAGATATGCAGGTGTCTTTGTTGCACCAGTGGGCTTGCCGCCTTCAAGAGACCTTTCCAATAAGCATTTAGCCGCATCTACATCTCAGCAAGAAATGATGGCTATTTTTCCTGCAATATAGAAGTGGCAGCCATCCCTACTAGAAAATTATTTCTACATGAAGACTGATCTCCAAAGTCTGGAATATTTTCTGGAACAACGGGTCTCCTCACCAGCACACCAGAAATGGGTTATCCAACTCATGGGTTATGACTATGCGATCACTTACAAGAAGGGTAAGGATAATTTGGTGGCAGATGCTCCTTCTCACCAATTTTATGACCCAGTTTCTCTTACAACTATTTCTCTGCTTGTTCCAAATTGGTTGCAATCTATTCAACAGGGATATCTCTTCTATGAACTCCATGCTTCTTCATCGGTAGGGCACTCTGGGTTCCTCAAAACCTATGACCGGGAGCAATGTAACTTCTTTTGGCAGGGATTGAAAATGAAAATTCACCATATGGTGGTTGGGTGTGATACTTTCCAAGTCAACAAGGGTGAAATGACACTCCTTTCGGGACTACTCGAACCCTTTCCCATCCCTACGCAGATGTGGATAGCTATTTCTATGGATTTCCTAAAAGCGCTCTAGTGGTACAATACCACATCTAAAAGGACACCATATGAAGCATTTTATGGACATGCACCGCCAGTTCTTCTTCCATACACACTCAACAGCTCCCCAGTTCAGGCAATTGACTCGGTTCTTCAAAACCGCAAATAGATTCTTCTCATTCTGCAGGACAATCTTCACATGGCAAGAATTCGACTGCAACAACAAACTGATCAACACCGTTCTAAGCACACTTTTCACGCAGCTGATATGGTCCTTCTTCATCTACAGCCTTCCAAGCAATCCTCCCTAAAACTTAAAAGGCATCAGTGGGATGGAATGCAACCCAATGATGCTACAGGGGAACCACTCCTTCAAATTCTGCATCAATTTCCACATCTAAAGCTTTGAGGACAAAGCTTTTTCTAAGGGAGAGGGGATGTTAGGAACCCATCTCAACCCTTCTATTTACTTTGTTAGTATATTGTTGTTGGACGCATATGGTTTGTAAGTCGTCCCATAGTATTTGTTGATCCATACTTTGCATTATTGTTGTTGGACGCATATGGTTTGTAAGTCGTCCCGTAGTAATTGTTGATCCATATTTTGTATTGGCCCATGGTTTGTATTGACACATGGTATTGACCCATGGTATTGGCGCCTAGACTTAGTATATAAGTTTGTGTTCAAACCAATGAAGGCACCGTGAAGTTATTTGTATTGAGCTTGCTCAAAGGAGGTTTCACCCTCGAAGTGGCCCGCGATCAATATAAAAGTGATTCTGAGTTCTGTTATTTCTGCTATATCGTGTGTTTTCATTAATTAATTATTGCATGTTCTTCACAGTCTTAAAGTGAGAGGGATTGATCATCCGTAATTAGATCATGTGTGTTGCAGGGTATGCTGCTATGATGCTGTTGATCTAGAGATCCAGATGATGTTGTTTATAGAGAGATCTAGATGATGTTGTTGATAGAGAGATCCAGATGTTGATGCTATTAATCGAGAGGATCCAAATGTTGATGATGTTGATCGAGAGATACAGATGATACTGTTGATCTAGAGATCTAGATGATGCTGTTGATCGAGAGATCCAGATGATGCTGTTGATCGAGAGATCCAGATGATGCTGTTGATAGAGAGATCCAGATGTTGATGTTGTTGATTGAGAGGATCCATATGTTGATGATGTTGATCGAGATATCCAGATGATGATGCTACTGTAGCTGTTCAAGTGCTGCAGAAGATGAAGACTCAGTACTGAAGATGTTTATGTTCCAGTATTGAAATCTTGAAGATGTTCCAGTAACTGTTTGAGTTACTAATGATGTATGAAGAAAGCTTCCAATGATTTATAGATGTATCATGTATCATGTAGTTGATGAATCCTTGCTCCTGTAGATGTTGTTATAATATCCTTCTCGTTAAGGGGGAGTGTTGAAATATTGTAACTTCCAAGAATATTATATTTGTACTTTATTATTCCGGAGATGTTTCATTCCTGCGTGGAGACCTTATTGTATATCTGGATATGTTTATTCCTCCGAGAGACTATGGTAACTAGGGTTATTAGATGTCCCTTGTGGGGTCAAACTTGAGTTAGCTGTTTAGGGGTTATTAGACTCTCTTAGGAGAGATCGGCCCCATTAGGGTGAAAAGTCAGTTAGAACATGAGTATAAATAGAGGAGGTGTGTTCCTCGTTTATCTCATTCATTCACTCACTTGTGATTGGCGCATAGGAGAGAGAGAGGTCTGCATAGGAGGAGAAGGAGCTCTTGTTTGGGTACTACATCTTGTATTTGTTGATTATCTATATTGAGGAAAGCTTTGTTGGGTTTTCTACCCCATGAGAGTTTCCAAGGGTAAATCTTTGTCTACGTTGTGATTGTGTTTCTTTCAATGATCTTGCTTGTGAAATTAGGATAAACTTAACAATTGTTTGCTTATCTGTTGATGATTTGATCTTCACTGGAGATCTTTGAGTGGATGAGTTTAAGAAAGCCATGAAAATGGAATTGGAGATGACGGATTTAGGAATGATGAAATATTTTCTTGGTATTGAAGTAACTCAGTCTGAGGATGGTGTTTTTATAAATCAAACTAAGTATGCAAATGATGTACTGAAAAGATTCAGAATGATGAATTGTAAGCCAGTTGTAACTCCAATTGCAACTGGCACAAAACTTAGTAACGAGGATAATGGGTCAAAAGTTGATCCAACGTTGTATAAGAGACTGGTAGGAAGTCTCATGTGCTTGACTGCAACAGGACCTGATATAGTGTTTGCAGTAAGTATGATTTCAAGATTTATGGAATCTCCAAAGAATACCCACTGGCAAGATGGAAAGAGGATTATGAGATATATTGTTGGAACAACAAATTTTGGTATCCAGTATACATCAAAATCAAATTTTAAGTTGATTGGATATACTAACATTGATTTTGCAGGTTCTACAGATGATATAAATAGTACATCTGGATATGTATTCAGTTCTGGATCGGGATCGATAGCATGGGATTCAAAGAAGCATCCCATAGTGACATTATCCTATGCTGAGGCAAAGTATGTTGCAACAACAACAGCTGCATGTCAAACTGTGTGGATGAGAAGAACTCTTTCTAAGTTGCAGCATGTACAAGATGAACCAACCCAGATTTTTTGTGAGGATAAATAAGCCATTACACTATCAAGAAATCACGTCTTTCATAAAAGAAGTAAGCATATTGATACAAGGTATCATTTCATTCGAGAATTCATAAACAAGAATGAAATCAGTATGGAATTTTGCAGATCAGAAAATCAGTTTGTAGACCTATATATAAAACCTTTGGGAAAAAAATTGTTTGAGTTTCATAGGAAAAACATTGGGGTTTGTAAGCTGTAACAAAAATCTTGTGATACAAAGTTTTTTTTTTGGGTGAAGTAATTAACGGGGAGAATGTTGGCAGCGATTAATTATTCCACCGCTTACAGAGATGGCTTCCGGAATTTCCAAAAGGCAACACCGCTTAGATTTTATTTGAAAAGCCATAAATTAATGAAGACAAACCAAATCAGATTTTATTTTGACTGTTCAAGAGTCCCTCACCACCAACCAACTTAAGTATTAAAGGTTGCATCGAATTTTGAAGAGGCATCTACAGCCAGCTATTTAACTTCTCAAGAAATGCAATAGACCAAAGCATTTATTTGTACTAATATGATTTTGTTACAAAGGGTTAATTGCATTTAATGTCTGATTACCCAGAAACACTATAAATACCCATTCTTGTAATCGTGATTGATACACAGAGTTGAATATAATTATTAGTTGAAGTTGAACGTAGAATTTTACTGTGTATTTATGTTATACTCTGTTATTTTGAGTTTGAAATCTCATATTTATTATGAAGTTAGTTTGTTGTAGCAACTTAAGAGATTAGAGTTAGTTTTTTAGTTAAATATGTTTAATTGTTGAAATAGAGTCTTGGTCAAGTTTATGAACGTAGGGGTCATCAAAATATAGCCAAAACAGTCAGTTGTTACTGTGAGCTGTGACTGTGATGAAGATTGTAGTCAGCTGCAACAGTCCTATAGATTACTGTTAGCTGCAACAGACAGTTGCGACTGTTCTGTAAGTGAAATATTACGAGTTTATTGATTTGTACGTGTTGCTGAGAATAAGAGCAACGTTCTCTACCTTCCCACAGGCTCAGGAGCCAAGTGGTGTGTGTGTTGTAGGAGTCGATGGCCTCCAAAATAGATTGTATAATTTTTTATTTATAGCATTTCAATAATTTTATATAGCTCTCTAGTGCTTTCATATGCTTATGATAGTGAGTTTTGGTTTATGAAAATTCTTAATCTATGTTAAAGAGATGAAAACAAACCTAATTGATTCTTAAGTGTTATGATAAAATACAAAATTTAACATTCAAAATTATAAATTTCTATGATTTAAATAGCCCATTAACCCTCTATAAATCTAAAATCATAACTAAAACATCTTCTTACTTGAGCTTAAACCCGATTCCTATACTTGCATAATCCCTTCTAAATTTAGATATTTAAACCATTTCCCATGTTTTAAAGAGTTCCTCTAAATGTTTTAAATTTATGATATTCTTTTATTTTCTTTAAAAAAATTCAAAATTTATTTATATAAACAATATCACATTCTTAAATAACCCATTAGCCTTCCATACGTAATCATAACTAACTATTTCATCATATAGTTTAGTATCCTAATCCTCGAGCTCTCATGAGTTACCTTCATGTCTAAGCTTTATAACAACAAAAACCTTCTTGAATTTATGATATTTATGCATGTGAATTATATCAACAGTAAAACTATTGGCCTTTAGTTTTGCGTTTTTCTTTTTAAATTATATGAAGTCATTTAACTTTAGTTCCTCTAAATGTTTTAAATTTATGATATTCTTTTATTTTCTTTAAAAAAATTCAAAATTTATTTATATAAACAATATCACATTCTTAAATAACCCATTAGCCTTCCATACGTAATCATAACTAACTATTTCATCATATAGTTTAGTATCCTAATCCTCGAGCTCTCATGAGTTACCTTCATGTCTAAGCTTTATAACAACAAAAACCTTCTTGAATTTATGATATTTATGCATGTGAATTATATCAACAGTAAAACTATTGGCCTTTAGTTTTGCGTTTTTCTTTTTAAATTATATGAAGTCATTTAACTTTTGTTACTTGCGTTTATCTGTTGAATGGTGGTCAATGAGAATTTTTTTGTGATTTTTGGATTTGATGAGTTTGATGCAACATGACGACTGTATGTTATATTTGTTTTAGTTTGTTACATAGATCTCAATTGAACCATGTGTTTGCAATTTTGTTTAGTTTCTTATACATAAATTCCTTATTTATTTGTTTGAAATGTTATATTGTAAATATAATTAATAGTTAAATTCAATATAAATATAATTATTAGTAATTATATGTAAATTTGATATTATTTTAATATTTTTTTTTAATAAATGTGATGTTTTTTCAAGTTTTTAAACAAAAATTAATAGTGAACGATAACTAACAACTAACCAGACTTCATTGTTCAAAGGTACCGTTTTAACAAAATGAAAAATATAGAATTACAATACTATAACAAAATTATTATTAAATAAATATATAGTAAAACTAAAATTTCAATACTGTTTCTCGTGATTGACTTTAATTAATATGTAAATAGTTATAATAGTTATTTTAAGCCATGAATGCTTTAATGTCAGCTTTTACTGTTTTTGTTTTTATTTCGCAAGTAGCCACTTGAACTTTGACGCTACACGGATAAGCTTTTTAAACACTGTCACTTCATGTCAATGGCACAGTCACGGCAATAGTCTTTTGTTCTTTTAGACATCAGCTTGCTTCACTACTGTCACTTCATGTCAACGGCACCATTCCATTGTTACAGAAGATGCGAAGTACGTGTTTGTATTTATCAATAAATAAAATCGCAATTGTTCCAAGAGATGCCCTATCAATAAATAATAAATAAAGTTACAGTTGTTCGAGAAGATGCCAAGTACATGTTTATATTCTATCAATAAAATAAAGTAGCAATTGCTCCAAAAGATGCTTATAATTAAACTATTGAGCATCTCCTCAATCTCAATATGAATTCCATATCATGTTTATGTCTATTATTGATGTGTGGGACTGTGTCTATTATTGGTGTCATGTCTTTTTTTTCATAGAAAAATTCAACTTACTATTAATATATGAAATAGTAAATATAACTAGCTGTCAGTTCATACATATGCATACAAACTCTGTCAGAAAGAGGACCAGGGAGAGACCAGTCAAAGTGACAGCATAGTGTCAACAACTATATCAGAAAAAGTGGGCATGTCTATTATTGACCTGTGCTACTGTGTCAATTACTGGTTACTGGTGGGTATGTCTATTATTGATATCTGCTATTATGTCTATTATTGATGTGTGGTACTGTATCTATTATTGGTGGGCATGTCTAATATTGACGTGTGCTACTGTGTCTATTACTGGTGGGTATGTCTATTATTGATATCTGCTATTATGTCTATTATTGATGTGTGGTACTGTGTCTATTATTGGTGGGCATGTCTATTATTGACGTGTGCTACTGTGTCTAGGTATGTCTATTATTGATATCTGCTATTATGTGTATTATTCGTGGGTATCTGCTATTATGTGTATTATTGGTGAGTATGTCTATTATTGATGTGTTACTATGTATATTATTGATGGGATGTGAAATTAATTTATGACCAAACGACAAACCAAAAAATGTTTAAATAATAGAGTATAAATTAATTGTTTGTTTATAGTTCTCATTTTTTTATATTAAATCAAATTTTATAAAAAAAATTATTTGAAATTTTATTAGGTCTATATTGTTGATGTCAGTCTCGTTTATTGTAGCCTAAGCATGGGCAATGAGGCGACATCACCAATATAGACTCCCACTATGTGTGGCCTGCTGTGTGTGTATGCAGAATCGCAAGCAGTGATGGGATTTGACAGGAAAATTGCCTCATTATGAAGTAATTTAGCTGTTAAATATGGTCAACAATCCGGATTAAAAACACATATCTCCACCATACAGTGCATATTTCGCGACCATGTGTATTAAGGTGTCTATAATAAATAACAATCCGTGTAACCAGAATGGGTGCATATATTCAAGGCTTGTTATCACTATTAGGCTACATATTTTTTTACTATTTGTAGTAAGGTGCTCATATCATTAGTTTGTTTGACATTTGTATTTTTCTAATATGTCAAAATTGTTAATTAGTATAGATTCATCCTAAATCCGTATCTATCAAACAGATCGAGTATCTTGAGGTGTATTTTTTTTTAATTACTTTTCATAATTTTTTATTTTATAAGCAAACATGATTTTTTTTAATTATTTTATTAGGAACAAGCATTACAACATCTCCTCATACTAAGCTATAGAGCACCCAATCTCATACAATAACTAGTTTTTGCGTTTCAAAATATATTTTACTATAAAGAAAAAGAAAAATAATCATATAGTTAATTAGACATTCTTGTTCTTCCCACATGTCAAAATTGTTAATAGCTAATTGGAACTTTGAATATCTAAATAAGTACGTTGATGGTTGGTAGGGTGAATTAGTGTGCATCACTCATTGCAGATTAGATTTACTTCAATTCAAATTAAGTGCACGGAAATTGTGATCATATGTGCAATATATTGTTCACCAATCTCATCGTCCATGCATAACACACATCCCACATATTAACCCTCCAATGCAGCAATGTAATATAGTAGATGATTTTTTAGGTTGGGACTCAGGAGCCTAATCATATTAATGTAATAGCCATGGTGTTTGGTTGAAATTTCTAATCATATAAATCATATGGCGTGCAGGCTAAGTGGAATATACAATACCGTGGAATTGATTTTCTTAATTGGGGTGTTATGCAGTCTCTCGTGGAGCTCAGAGAGCTCATTTTCCTGGAGAAATAATATCTATATCCATCGATAATTGTGGAGGGTTCATTTAAGGAAAATGAAGTACCTCAATCTCTTTCTAATGACAAAACCTAAAATGAAAAGAACTAAAATTCTCAAGAAAACAACCTACAGGAGTAAAAGAACAACGATGATTCTTGATACAGAGAGAAATTTAATTTTGTATATAAAGATGCACAACAGAACTATCCATACCCATGATTAAAATTAAAAACAAAAATGTATAAATAAAATCCACTTCCACTTCATAAAGATGTACAATTTTAAAATATTTGTTCATTAAAGATGTACTACTCTTATACTACATTCAATAGAACCACTCTCTCGAAATACAGGCTTAACTCAACCTCTACACCTTCAAGGTGAGAATTCACCGGGCCCTCTCCTTTATCCCCTCACTACATCAAAGAACTTACATATGTAGAACTATTGGAGGAATACCAAATAGTTCAACTGCTAACTATTCAATTTCATATTTACTTCACATTCACCACTTTATTATTTAGAATGTAAATATAATTAAATATCTATGTATTTATATTATAATATCTTTATCAAATATTTGAATGTGTACATTAGAACCATATAGAAATGAATGCAACCTTATTCTCTTCAAACTGAAAAGAAAGTTTTATAACAACATTATAAATTTGTAACATCACACATTCTGTAGCAGCTTTTGTAAACCTGTAACATCATGCCTGCCTTCTGTAAAAGCAATCTAAAAAACATTATGAGCATGGCTAAACTACTGAAGGCCTACTACACCAAGGATGCTCATGCATCAGTTCTTTATACACTTCTTGCTTGAGTCTATCTGAATATTTATCTTTGTATTCATCTTTTATTTTATGTAGGGCATACCATTCCATAGGATTTTAGGGGTTCTATTAATTCGCTTGCCGTGTATTTTTTGAACAGAAAAGTCTTCATTGGTTGTGTATCGAGGGAAATGACCACACGTCCAGAGGTATGTATGGCTTTTCTATTATTAGCTTATGTTTTTTCTGATTTATGGCTTTTCTATTATTAGCTTATGGGTTTTCTGATTTATGTTTTTATTTTTATGCTATAATTCTCACCGAAAGTGAGTATTTTAGCGGGGTTTTGGTACGTGTTTGCATTAGAGTTTTATCATGGTTTTATAGATATAGGTTTGAATGTATGCCTAACATGAGTCATATAAATATTGGGGGTTATTTTATTTGGGTGGGATAAGGAATAACCTCCAAATCGTGGGATGGATTCATACCTTCAAATCGTGGGATGGGTTCATACCTCCAAATCATTGGCTCAAGTCATACCCACCTAAAACTTAAGGACCCTTCATTTTTATTTGATATTGCTTATGATCCTAAGTTTTGGATAAATCCAATAATAATGTAGCAATAATAATCTCGGTGGAAGTCTCTTTGGACTACTCGCCTTGAGCAATCCTCATTTAATAGCTTATTTAGCACTGGTTTGAATTGATGTTATATTGTTTTTCATCTTTAAGTTTGAGCCTCTTCTTAGGAAATTTTCTCTTGGTTTTTTACATCTTACTAATTTCTATACCATCAAATTCTTTTACTTAACTTTAGTTGCATCTCTAGGGTTTCACCTACACTCTTGTTGGCATGCTTTTGAAATTGTTCTTTAGAATTGAGTCGAAAATCTATCATTGTGTTTTCAAAATATTCTCTCATCTTTTGAACAACATCAATGGCCCATCGATGAATTTTAAAAGATCTCTTGTTATATTTTTTAAATTACGTCGATGGTGCTTTCAATTTGGAGTCTCAACATTCAAACCCTCTTTTTTTTATAATTATCTAAATAATATTTTAAATTAAGAGATGTAAGAGATGTAACTAATTGGGAGTTCCAGAGTTGAACAATTGTATTGTTTTTTTTGTAGGCATTATAGTAAAAGATCTAACTCTTCATTTTTTAGGTTGGTGTTTAGGTGAGTATTGAGATTCAATCAAACCTTACTCCACAACAACTAAGAAAATGAGATAAATCTTTTTTAGCTCACTAGAACCAAGAAAAGTTAGATTAATCTTTTTTGATTAATTATTTCTTTAAACTTTTTATATTCTTCTTTAACATTTTCACATTGCCACTTAGGAATAGTTGTTATAGTGAGCTATATTTGGCACATTCATAATTGTAATTTCACTTCTTAGATTCAAGGCATCCGTATTAATATTGTATTGGAATTGACATGAACATAGGTGAAGATAAAAATCCCTATTTACATACCCTATGTGTTATCGTTACCATGAAATGGTATCATATAAGTTTCACCATCTGTGTATCTTTATAACTATTGCATGCTTGAAACTTAACAATGGATAATTTTCCTTCTCCTATAAATATTAAAAAAAGAACTAGATATAACCCAAGAAAATGAAACTAAATTTTGTTAATTCCCTTGATTACAAGAATAAATGTAGAGGAAGTGGGGGGAATTCATTGCATCTTGTGGTGGATCCAAATCGAGGTTATGCACATGATCATATGGTGTTATTTGAAAGTAAGAGGAATTTTTCCATGTTCATTTGGGTTCAAACATCAATGATGTTTTTTTATAGGAAGGTAGGGAAGTCCATTCACAAAAGGGTTTGAATTTTGCATTTTTATGGATTTCTATTTATTCATATTATAGAAAACATAAGCTCTCTGTGGCTATACTTGTATTTGCATGATATACAATTGGTAGATTGGCGGGCTATGGTGTGAAACATCTACAATTCTCATATTTTCTTAGCATTGCACTGACTATTGGACTATCAGTCTTTTACATTCTTTGTTACATTGATCTCTTGACTGGGTTTCCTTTTACGCATTTTTCCTGCCCCATTAAAATTTTGTTGGGTATTCCACAATCCAATGTTACAAAATGATCAGTCCCTTCAAATCTCGGTGCAATCATTATTAGCATTATACTAGTATTTTATTTAGCATCATGTTTACTTATACTAAGATGCCTTATTGCTCTTGTTTGTTGCAAATTGATAGTATGATATAAAAGCAAGTATTAAAAATAAGTTGATAAAAATGGATACCTACAATATATAGTGAAACTAGGAGTTTTATTAATTGGAAAGGTATATTGGGAAGGGGGTTCAATAATACAATTTTAGGAGGCATTTTCCAATATTTAATGAAATTAGGGATATTCTTTAATATCCTATGAACGATCGTTCTATGTAACAAGTTCACTAAGTGAACCCCCCATGTATAAACCATGTATAAACATTTGTGTGTTAAGTATGTTGGAAGTTCACAACTATTATTTATTACTTCTTTTGAGTGACGATCTTTGCGGGTGTTTTCAAATAAATAGTCCAGGGATTTAATAGCATCATGATTGGAGGATTTTAATGAGTATATTTTCGAATGCATCACAATGAATTTCACTGAGTATTTCAGCAACTATGGAGAGATTACAAACTTAGTCATAATGAAATACCTTGCCACAGACAACCTTAGAGGTATTGAGTATGTGACTTATGTTGATCCTTCTTCTATTGTAGACAAAGTCATTAAGTATAATGATGTTTTTTTTTTAGCCATGGGAACTTATTAACCTCTTAAGGGTATATCCAACATCCCACAAGCCAAATATACCAGTAATTTGTGACTTAGTAAGGGTTGAGACATGTCGAAGCCAGTCGGGGTGAGCCTCTATCCTTGGGGTCTTCTATCCTTCGAGACTTGTCACAATGGGCCAATGAACAACCCTACCCCCATCGGTTTTGAACCTATGACCTCCACGGAGATGACACATATTCTTAACCATTAGGCCCATTAAGTATAATAATGTTTTTTTAACCATGGGAACAACAACCTCCGAAGGGTATATCCAATAGCCCGCAAGTCAGATATACCAGAAACTTGTGACTCAACAAGGGCCGAGATGTCCCGAGACCCTTTATCCCACGGGAGAGCCTCTATCCCAGGGGTTGACTACTCTTCAAGCCTTGTCCCAACGGGCCAATGAGAAACCCCACCCCCCGTCGGTTTTGAACTTGTGACCTCCTCGGAGATAACACATGTTCTTAACCATTAGGCGCATTAAGTATAATAATGTTATAAATGGGAAAATGATGAGTTCTAGGGTAATTGTCCCTTCAGATATTAGGTTTCTTTTGGAAAATTTAATGGTTGCTTTTTATATTCCCTCTATTTGTTTCCAATCTGGCTATCCATCCAAATGGGTTGCTTGCTTTGGTTCCATTTGGTGCTGAGAATTGAGAGTTTTTGTTTTGATAGGTGGAAATCAAAATATTATTCCAAAAGGGAATACCATGACCAAAGTCCTATCAAACATATACAATTTGTAGAGACGAAACTTATAGACAAAGTGAATGTTTATTATTATCAATATTTTTAGGGTGTATTTTTCTATTATTTTTTATAGCAAAAATAGTTATGGCCAAAATTCAGAGAAGATGAAAAGAAAATTGTGATGGTGAAATTTGCAAATAACAACACCAAAAAAATTGAAACTCATATTAGCATAAAACGTAAAATCAAGGGAATAAAAAACACAAAAACATTGTCAATTGTCATTTTGACAAGCAAATGCATTCGACACGTGTAAACTTATTTTATTCTTTCTATAATGTCCTAATGAAGTAGATCTTTGTTTATTTTGAAATACAAATATGTGATATACATATATCTTGTTTTAATTCTAATTTTATTAAATTATGTTGAAATTTAATAAATATAATATGATCATTTTTTTTTATTTTAAAAAATAATATAATGTTGATATTAATATAATTACAATTGAAAATTGATTTAAAAAATAAATATTTGAAATAAAAAATAATTGTTTTATTAATTATCTAAATTTTATTAATTTTATAAATAAATTAAAATAAAAAACAAAAACAAAATACACCTTTGAAATTGCAAAATCTTTAACCACATACATCTTTTATTAAAGGGTAGAAAGTTTATTGTTTGGCATTAAATTTCGCAAATGATTAAACATTGCATTTAGTATGGTATTTTTGGGAAGCCTTACTTGAGAACTTATAGTTAATAAATTGTTTAACTAGTCTTTTTAATATATATATAGTTTAAAAAAAAATATTGTCTCATTTTTTGTTTAATTTAGTGATGATAATGATGATGATGATGGCTGACGTCCACTTAGATCAATTTAGTTTATCATAACTTAAGAAAGGAAAGTAAGGAACTACATGCTTTGGTTTAGAGTTGTATTTGTGCTCAAAAAGTTTGGAGAGGAGCATTCCTAAATTAATATAATTTTGATGAGATAGATGGTTGGGTAGGTTCGTATTGTAACAAAAACTTTGAAATTGAGATCTTATGTGGGTGTATGCAGGGAAATCTAAGACGAAGTGTTTTTTATTCTCAACACTCATAGCTTCACAAACATGCTTTCAACCCATAGAGTTTTAGAAAGGTCCAACAATCTGTTTCACTATGCATCTCATCAGAGTTTGTTCTTGTTTTTCTATGTGGATCTTCTTCTTTGCGCTAGTTAAAACATAGATATAATTTTGATCTTCAATATTAGGGTTAATGACCTCCTTGTAATATGTTAATTTTCTATTATCCTCTAAATTTTCATCACAACACACCTTCTCTTTTAACTTCAAAGTAATAATACTTCTAACATCATCTATATTTTGCAAAGTGACATTTTTCGACAATCCCCCAAATCTTTAACAAAGACATGGAATCTTTAAATGCCAAACTTGTGCTCGAGCCTTAGGTGGCTTTGACTAGAATTTAAAGCATTTTTCAGAAGTCCCTGGTCTCCCAAGTTATTTATTTTTTTCTTGTACATTAGGTACCTAATCATATCTATGCTCTTAATGGGGGGAAGACCCACTTCAATTAGGAGAATAGGATAAGGTGTATTACTTCTAATTTTAAAATTGTAAATTAAAGAACGCTTCTGGATTCTCTCGTGATCCTTCTCCGAGATTCTTTAGAGAGGTTGTAACCCCAAACATCAAACCCATAAAAGAAAACAAGAGTGACGAGCGTTTCAAAGAGGAATTTATTTGTATCCCACAACACAAGGTTTTTCGACTTACAATTGTTTTCAAGACCAAAATAAGCTTTCCACCCTCCATTGATCCCTTTCTTGATGTTGTAGTTCCAGTTAATCTTTTGATGGATATCAATCCCAATATATTTGTAGGAAGTCACTTCCTCGAAATTGCTATTATCATACAAAAAATGAGCATAAGTGACCCTATTAGATTTTATAAACATAACTTTGTTTTTGTCAGTTAAGACAATCATGCCCATACTAGAGCAGAAATCCAAGTGAGAATTATTATCTGCTTATCAAGGTCAAAGGGACATATTTCCAGAAGAACATTATCATCAACATACAAGAGGATGATGCCAATTCTCACTAATGTCGTTCTAGTGCAACCTACCTCTATTAACCAACCTTCTAACTTATCAATGTAAAAGTGTAGGGGAGAGGGGTAAGCTTTGCTTAACTCAAGTTTTACAATTAATATCTTCCAACCAATCCTCAGTGTTCTTAAACTTCGCAATGGAATTCTCGTACAACCTTATTGCATTGGCTCTCAACTCAAAAGGAACATTTAACTCTTCTAATATTTTCCAGAAGTTATTTCTAGGCATTGTATCAAAAGCTTTCCTATAGTCCACAAAGAAACATAGGAGATTGAGCTTATTATTGGGACATTCCTCCGCAATGATATTGCATGTGACCTGGAAACTTATGGTTAGTAAATGTATGGTTAATAATTTTTTAAACTAATTCTATTTATATGTAGATTTTTAAAATTTTATAATGAGTAGGCGATTATTACTATTACTAAATTGTTATTATTATAACAACTCCATAAACAAAATTTAGCAACATCTTATTATACATGTTCTCAACATTATTAACAACAATTTTCAAATATCTATTTTCATAAATTTCCTCTCAATAAACATTATACATTTCAAATCCTATGTATGTCACCTCAAGTTTGATAACAAGTTAGGTACTAAGCTACTAAACTTATCTTCTAAGTTTATGTAGCAACATTATTAGATAATCACCCTACAAAACAATTACCACGTTACTTATCTCAATAATACCCCATATATATTGGAATGTATAGGCTTAATGATATGCACAGTCAAAACAAATGTAAACTATATATATTGAGAGAAAAGTGCAATTAATACCTAGTCAAAATAGATTGAAGTTGGTTTCAAGTTCATGATCTTAGTTGCATAGATGCTTTTTTTCTTATGTTTTTTGTTTCAATAGGTTTGATGTTATAACAATACTTTGAAATTTTCAAACCAACATGTTAACAATGATTCAAGGACATTGACACCTCATGGCTCTTGTTTTTGTTTACGAATCAAATCATTTTAATTAAAACATGAAAGCAAATCATTTAAACAATACTTTTTGTTTCTTCTTTGCAAAAAAAACAACAAAATTTATTTAGAATAAGCTTGGAGGCTTTGGGTTTATATGAATAGCTACAATAACATTGGATTAACCCTTATTTTTTAAAAGCATTTCCCCTTCTTTAACAACATAGTCGACCAATGGAATTGATATCATGGTAGAGAGAACAAACTTGATCATTCGAAGCATTAAGAAATTCTACTTTGAGCGGGGCCAATGAAAATTTTCTTATACAATGCTATTATGGCCTCAATATCTTACAATTTCATCAAGATATCAGATACTGCAATCACATCTAGAGAGTTTTGATCCTCTAAAATTCATTTTGCATTCCCAATCTCGCCTAATATATCATTTTTACATAAGATCTTTATGAACTATTGGTGATGTAGTTGGAATATTAGTGATGGAGTCTAAGGGAAGACATATTTTCATAAAATTACAAGTCTTGAACTTCGGATGATCGTTTTTTTCCACTATCCAAGGTAAGGTATGCTCACCACCTTTCCATTTATGGGTTTCCATTATGACACCACTACTCTCATGCTTATTGGAGAATACCATTTCAAATTAAATATTGGTTATTATGGATTTCTCTGGTACTTTCAATTGGTGATAATGAGGGTCTCAATCGTAACTTTCCTATTTCACTAATTGGTTATGGACATTGGATGCCCTTTATGTATTAGGAATATGACAATGTCAATAATGAGGGTCCCAAACAAAGATTTCATGTTTCCCTCATTGATTATGGACACCAAAATTTTCCCTTTATCTGGTAAGAATAGGGGAAAGTTGCTTTTCCCAAACATTATCTGATTGCAAAAGATGAGCACTTCTTTGTTATCTGTTGTTGTGAACATTGTTATGTTAACTATACTACAAAGATCAGAAGTCCAATGTGGTCCAAACACAACAATATATTTGAATAGAATGTACTTTCCACATGAATTTGTATTTGGCATGGCCTCAACAACATTCTAGGTAGAAAACAATTATTGCACTTCTACCTTACATGAAAATCGTGATTATAAAGCGATTAAATGAAAACATGAATCTTGGTTATGATTCTTGCCACTACAATTCTTTCATTGTCAACTATTCACTTTTTACATAGTTTTTTATAGTGCTAGAATTTTCATAAATGTTGTATGTATGTTTTCATGAAATTATAGTCTCATAATATATGTTTGAATAACATGTTACAAAATACTAACCCAAACTCATGTTTTATGTTGTTTTGTAGTATGAGTATTATAAGAGAGTAGTAACATATGGACAAGGAGATAGTTTGTGGGATATGTATATTCTCACAAATTTGGTATTTCTTTTACTTTTTAATTTCCAACATCAAGATCGGAACTATTTCTGACAATGAAATAAGAGGATCGTATTTAATAATATCTCTGTAGAGTTCATAGTCAATCATAATTCCTAATAATTGTTAGTCATATTTCCTTCAACAAAGGGCCTATCTATTATAGTTCATTATTTCTTTGTTGGTCAAAGTTTATGGTCAAGAAATTCATTGGAACTATGATCGTCAAGAACTTTAACTGGTGAAGGAACAAGGGGATCTTAGTTTGTTATCCATAGTTTCTTCATGGATCCTTGATCAAAATTTCTAGTTAAGATAGTTCATTGGAAGTATGCCCAATGGAACTCCAACTGAAGGAACAATAACAATAAATCAATAATGTCCATGTTTATTATAGTTCTTTTTTTAGATAGGGTCTTTCCTTGAAAATAGTTGGTTAGATTCCCAATTAGTTAGGAATTCTCACTAGAGAACTATTAATGGACTATGAACTATGCTAAACATGAACTTTAACTAATAGGACCAACATCAAGATAGGAACATTGACCATTGTAGGAACAAGATCATAATTCCTTCATAGTTCCCTAGTCAAACTTCCTAATTAGGAATGTTCCCTAGAATTATTATCAATAGGAATTATAACCACGAATAGAGGAATATGAATAGGAACTTGGTTAGAGTTATTATTTGTTATAGTTGTTTTCTCTAGTAGGAACATTGACTAAGAAATATTGGCCAAAGATACTATTGGTTAAGAAAATTGAACAGGAAACTATGAAGAAATATTGGCCAAAGTTACTATTGGTTAAGAAAATTGAACAGGAAACTATGAAGATACTATGAACATTAACTAGAAGGTAATATGACTGACATGGACACACATTCTACCGACATGGACACACATTCGTCATTAGGAAAGTTCACTAGAACTTTGATTGATAATAACTTTGACTAGCATGACCAATGTTAAGATAGGAACTTTGACTACCAAAGAACAAGACGATCATTGTTAGTAATATTTCATTCTTTGAAACTCTTATTTGTTAGAGTTCTAATTAGTCATATTTCCTTCATAAGAGTTCATATCGATCAAAGTCAATATAAGTTGTCACTCATAGTTTCATCAAAGTTCCTATTAGCTATAGTTCATTGTTATTTTGTTTGTCAGAGTTCATAGTTAAGAAATTCCCTAGAACTATCATTGATAAGAGATCTAATTGAAAAGACCAATGTTAGAGGATAGAAATATTAATGTTCCTTCATAGTGTCCTCATGGAGCAACTTCTAGACAACAGTTACGATTGTTGAAGGAACAAGACGATCATATTTGGTCATATTTTATTTGATAAAGCTAGTGTTGATAGAGTTCATACTCGGTCATAATTCCTTCATTAGAGTTTCTACTAGTTAGAGCTATTAGAATTTATATTGGTTGTTAGTAATAGGTTCTCATAGTTCATATTGGTTGTCAATTATAGTTCCTTCATCAAAGTTGTTTTTAATTATATTTCATTTTTCTGTTATTGTTTAGAGGTCTTGCTCACTAAATTCTCTAGAAATATGACCTATAGGACCAACATCAAGATCGGAAATCTATTCTATGAAGGAATACGAGCATCACAATTCATTGTTTGTAGTTACTTGATATATCCCTAGTTAAAGTTCTTGATTATGAAATTCTACTAGAAGTTTGACCAATATGAAATCAAAACAAAGGAACATGGACAAGGAATCGATCAAAGTTCCTATCAGTCATAATGTTAGGGTTAATCTTGACTCGGGATTGAGTCAAAGTTGGTTAGTTCTAGCACATGTTTTTTGGCACATGGTTTGTTGTAGCCCATGGTATTGCCCCACGGTATTGCATGTAAGGAAGCCTTTATAAGGCGTGAGGAGGCTCCATTGTAAAGCGAGGTGAGCAGGTGAGCTCACTTGGCTCGGATAGACAGTTTAGCCATGTAATGAAGATCTTCATTGGGTGTTGGTTTTCCTCGCATGGGGTTTCCAGGGTAAATTATGTGTCTATTATATTCTTGTTATTTTGTTTATTTCTCTCGCAAGTTAAATTATGTATGTTCGTATAACCTAACAAGTGGTATCACATCCATGGTGTTTGGAGTCCCATCCGACGAACATAAGGGGGGTCCGAGGGCCTCATGGAGGCCCCTAGCCTGAAGGTTCATGGGGATTCGGGGGTGGGAGCCCCCGAGAAAAATTTTGATCATAAGGGGGGTCCGAGGGCCTCGTGGAGGCCCCTGGCCTGAAGGTTCATGGGGATTCGGGGGTGGGAGCCCCCGAGAAAACTTTTGGCCCATTTTTTTAAAATATGGGCATTGAGAAGCTGAATGGAAGAAGCCACAGAGAAAAAACCCAACCGTTAGGGAACCCGCGATCCAGAGAGAGGAGACCATCGGATAGTACTGTCTGCGTAAAGCCACCCAGCCGTTGGGGCCGAAGATGAATCCACCTTCCTGGAGAACTGTTGGTAGAGAGGATTTGTTTCATGGAGTTGTTGTGGTCGTTGTGTTTTCGAGAAAGAGCTGGAAGAGCCCAAGCTAGTGGGCGCTACTAGGAAAGCCGTGTAGAGGAAGACGCTACAGTTGGGAGCCCATGGTCTAGAGAGCCGAGCTTTTCCCTCCTCGGGCATGGTCGATCTCATCAGATACCCCGAGGGTCCACCTGCAGGAGCCGCGAGTCTATGGTGGGGTGTGTAGATCCGTGAAAAAGAATGGCCAAAGTGTTGCACGCTCAAAGGATGCCTCATTAAATAGTTGATGAGTGAGCTGGAAAAAGCTTACATTAGTGTGAGGTCAAGCATATCTGTGTGAAGAGAACCTCATGTAGAAGAAGAAGTGATGTCATTGCATGCAAACCTGTGTGAAGGAAAAACGATGGGCCACGAACTATTGAAAAATCGAGCTCCCATTTGTCAAAAGGACCAATATGTAGGTCCGCAATGAGATATCGTGGAAGTTGGGGATCATGAGGAATGTTGTCCTTGTTTGAGAAGAAGAGCTTCCATATATTAAAAGATCCATGGTGGTTTTGACGATGGGCCATTCGTATTATAGAAGTGTTTCCCACATGAGGAGAAATTCATGGTTAAGACTCTATGTAAGGAGATCTGGTTGAGGTTTATTGAAAGTGGAGTCACCGCCCTGTAGCTGTGAAAGAAAAGGTCCTCTTGGAGGAAGGTCGTACACGTAGTAGAAAATTGTGGCGCCACAATTGTTGTTTGCATGGTCTAATTGTTGCCATGATGAATGAATTGAGTTGTTTGTTGATTAAAGAAAGGCCATGAGATTGCTGCTGGAGACATCTACTCTGCATTTAGAATATGTTGGATGTGTGTTTTGTTTGTGCGTGGAGGTTTCATGTGAGATGCATCATTCCCATGGATGTCAAAGATCCACAGTATTGACCAGCGAGTGATCAGAAAATATGGCCATCCAGAGAATAGAAAAGAACAACAATATGCATGAAAAATGGCATGATTCATAGTTGCGTTACCACTTTCTTTGCATATGTGATGGTTCATGGATTTATGAATCATGGTGAATGATGAGAAATGGCAAGGCATGAATACGAGCATGGAAAGAATGCACAACATGGCATATGATAAGCGTGAAAAAAAAAGTGAGGGAATTGATGAAGCCACTAATGGTGATGATGCACTCACCATGAAGACACATGAATTTTTTTATTTATTAATGGAGCAGTTTGCATGTAAAAGGGAATATGGTTGTAAGACCTAGTAAGGCATGCATACCCCTGGTAACTCACCGGTAAAGTCGAGAGAAAGACCTAGGTGATAGAGGGGTGTATGTGAGATTCCTCGGTTAAAACTTTGAGGGGGTTGGTGATTACTCCAAGCCAAGTTTAAAGGGGGGATTGTTAGGGTTAACCTTGACTCGGGATTGAGTCAAAGTTGGTTAGGTCTAGCACATGTTTTTTGGCACATGGTTTGTTGTGGCCCATGGTATTGCCCCATGGTATTGCATGTAAGGAAGCCTTTATAAGGCATGAGGAGGCTCCATTGTAAACTGGCCTGGAGGTGAGCAGGTGAGCTCACTTGGCCCGGATGGCCGGTTTGGCCATGTAATGAAGATCTTCATTGGGTACTAGTTTTCCCCGCATGGGGTTTCCAGGGTAAATTGTGTGTCTATTATATGCTTGTTATTTTGTTTATTTCTCTCGCAAGTTAAATTATGTATGCTCATATAAACCTAACACATAATTCATTTTTTCATTCAAGAACTTTGATTGAAAAATGTTGATCAATGTTATTGTTGGTCAAGAAATTTGACCAATAAGTTATGAAGGGATTATGAACTTTGAAAGAAATAAAATCCAACCAACAAGAACATTGTTGGTAAGGTTTCCTTGGTCATAGTTCTTGGTTAGGATATTTCCTAGAACTATGATTGATAGGAGCTCCAACTTACATGAATATTGTGAGGACATGAACTATACCCACATAAGGAAAAATATGATCATAGTTGATCATAGTTCATTCGTTGTTGTTCTTTTCAGTCGACTTGATGTTGTTAATCGTTCCTTTGTTGGTGATAGTTATCATTGGTTGTAGTTCCATCATATTCAATGTTTTGGTTAATAAAGTTCCTTGGAATGATGATTGATAGAAAGGAAAATCTAATGGACAAGAAACTTGACTAGTTTCCTATCCCAACTCCTTCATTAAGAGTCCCTTTGTCAATCATAGTTCTTGTGGTTAGATTTCTCTTTAGTCAAGTTTCATTTTGGCTATAGTTTCTTTGTCAAGGTTCATGCCCATCATAGTTATACATTCCTTTGTTGGTCAAGCTTCCAATTTCAAAAATTCCTTGGAACTATGATTGCCAAAAACTCTAACTGACAAGACTCGACATCAAGATATAAACTAAATAGATGAGGGAATAAGAGGATCATAGTTTGTTGGTCATAGCTCCCTAAAACTATGTCTAACAAGAACTATGGATGAAGGACTAGGAGTAGGTATTTGGTCAAGTTCCTAATAGTGATAATCACTTTTTCCAATAGGAACTCTAATCTTGAGGTTTGTCCAACAAACATTGGTCAATGTTCATGTTTGTTAGGAATTCTCACCGGGGAGTTGTGAACGAACCCATGAACTATGATCCATAGGAACTTTGTTAGATAGAGTTTTCTTGGTTACTATTCACGATTAGGGAAGTTACTTGGAACTATGAGCAACACCAACCCTAACTCACATGAGGAATGTTGGGACAAGAACTCTTACCAATAAAGGAACTAGAAGACCATAGTCAATCATATTTTATTCATTAGACACTCATAATTAATATATAATATCCTTATTATTATTATTATGATTAACATATAATATCCTTATTATTATTATTATTTGTTGTAAATACTATTTTTTTTTAAAACCATATGGATGATATGTATTTTCTATATTGCAACATATATAACACATAAACTATACAAAAACATCTCAACACAACACAACAAAACAAATAGTAGGAAAAATTTAATTGAAACATCACAACATTTATATTTTTCAATAAAACCAAATAAACACATGAAAATAATTTTGAACTTTTATTATTTTTTTTAAAGTTTTTACGTAAATATAACATTTTATTAGCTGAAAACATACTTAAGTTCCCTTCATAACCTCTATCTTTAGACAAAGCTTGGCCATGACATGACATAGTCTAAGAGGTATATTAGCTCGTAGTTAGAAATGCAGAACGACATGACAGAGTTTGATCGGTTGATTAAATTAGTATTTACAAAGGCACATGTCCAAGGAAGGATTTTATGACCAAATTCCTTACTTCATTGCTCGTAACCCTCAAGCCATCTTGATTTTCAATGTGTTTTCATTATTGTTGTCCTGAGATTCTATCAGGCATAGTTGACCGTGTATGGGCCTTGAGACTTGCCTCTTTGGGAAATAAACTAATCATCACAATAAGTTCTCCCAAATAAATACTATGTGTTTTCATTATTGTTGTCCATACATCCTATCGGGCATTATTGAGCGTGTCTCAGCCTTGAGACTTCTCTGCCTCTCGGGCCATTCTATTTATGGTTTTGTAAAGCACCAGGTACGCTCCTTTAATATATTATAGAAGCCACTCTGTTGCGTAATATACTATGGAAACCACTCTGTTGGGGATGGGTACCATCCTATCATATAAGCACAAATTTTGGTCAAGGAGATTAATTCCTACAAACAAATTGAGAAATGAGGTGACAAAGTATACATTCTTTCTAAAAGTCATTGAATTGATCATCACAAATACCACCTCTTAACTGTTGTTGTGAAGAGCTCGAGCTCATCCATCGTAAATATCGTCTAGACACGTTTGGGCAAATCCCAAATCCCAGTCTGAAGGAAGAATGTTGAGGATCAATCGTGAGGCAAGATGCCAAAGTGTAGTACTCCACGTGACAATGCCTAGGGAAAGTAATTTGAGAATCTTTCCACCATCTACACACAAAATTCATAGACTTTAAGTTATTTTATATTATAAGATTCATATCCTTGTTATAGTTTATGTGTGAAAACGATAGGAGTGTGCTAAAGTCTAGACGATTTGCATTTTCTCTGGCGAGTTGGTCGGAATACGACGACGTGATTTGTTGTTGAAATTTCAATTTTCATTGTTGAAATTTCAATTTTGATTAGAAAAATGGATTCAACTCCCTCAAATACCCCTGGGTACCTCGATTATGCAATTCCAACAACTGAAAACTGTCGTTTCAACAATTTTCGCCAGATTTTGATAGAAAAATTTGTTGAATTTGTTTCAACAATTTTCGCTTACACCATACAAAACCTTAAATTAGATCGGGATAAAAATGGATATATGAAACTCCAATTTGTATGGTGCATGTTAAAGTTTTGACGATTTTAACCCACTATCCAACGAATTTTTCAATCAAAATCCGGCAAAAATTATTGAAATGACAGTTTTTAGTTGTTGGAGTTAGTGCATAATGGAGATGCCTAGAGATAATAGAGGGATTGCAATTTCATCAACAAATCGTGTTGTCGAATTCCAGCCAACTCACCAAAAAAATTGTAAATAGTCTAAAGTTTAACTCACTCCAATTTGTATGCCAACCATATACCAAAACTTACTCTATCTGTCAACCACAAATTTTAAGCTTTAAAACACAAATTACAACATATATGTAAATTAGCAGATGTCAGATTCGTATTACCCCCTCACCTCTCATGAAAGGATACGAACCAAAATCTTTTGTACGACTTCTTTTAAATATATAGCAGAAAATATTTCTGCCCCTTCCATACCTTTCTCCCCAAGAAAGGTAATCAGGGAGGCCTAAAATAAATTGAGAGCGCATATTTTCTCTCCCTCTATTAGAATGGCGGAACATGCAAACTTCCCTTCTGGTCTGTGAAGTGTTTTAGTCAATATATATGATATTAATTAGATGGATAAGTGTAATATGTTAGAATTTGGGGTGTAGTAATAAGTATGCTTTTCCTAAATTTTAGAAGGATGAAACAAGTGTATTATCTAATTGATTTTATAGACATCTTTCCAAATTCAAAATAAACAATTAAAAAAAATACATCATTAATTTTCAAACACATACTAGTGGAAAGTGTGACAGACTTCTGTCACTCATGGGACATTCTAAGAGTTAGGATTTCCCTCACTGAAACATTCTATGAGTTGAGATTTCTCTACGAAGAGCGTTTAGCTCAGAAGTAGAACTATGTTAGAAACTTTAATTAACTCTCGCTAATCAGTTAGTAGCTCAGTTCTATTATTAGAATTTCAGTTGAGTTTAGATGATAGCTCAGTTCTATTATTAGAATTTCAGTTGAGTTTAGATGATAGCTCAGTTCTATTATTAGAATTTCAGTTGAGTTTAGATGATTAGCATGCACGCATGAGTTACCATAGGGTTTTAGCCTGTAGCAAGCATATAAATTCATTTTTTCAGGTTCATTGTAATTGTGAATTATATCTTCCTTCTTTAACAATAAAGTTTACAGAGCCACAGCTCGTATTCACATTATTTGTGTTTAATATCTCTGCCTCCGACCTTCAGATTGGTATACGAGCTTTGGAAGAAGATCCGAGAGAGCGCAAGAGAGGTTTTTTCAGCTACAAAGGAAATTTGCAGATCATTGCCCATATCCCATGTACTTAGGAGTAATAATCTTAATCAGACTTGCCATGTACTTAGGAGTAATAATCTTGATCAGACTTGCAAAATACAAATTTCTAGAGATCCTCGCGTCAACGTGGGCAGCCTTTGACACCAGGAGCGATGAAGTATTGAATCATGGCCAGAATATCTCTACCTGAGGAGCGACGAAGTATTGAGGTTCTTCAAATCCACATGAGTTTGATTTTCCATAGGTTAAGAGGTGAACACACGAGTTTGATTTTCCATAGCTTAAGAGGTAAACTTTATAATTGAAATCCACATGCGTGCAAAGTGGAATCCCCATGAAGTTTGAAAAGTTATATATAATGCAAAGTTATAATTGATTTTCGATAGCTTAAGAGGTAAACTTTATCATTACCTAGTACATTCGATTTGAAAGTTGCAGTAATCGAAGAAGCGAAAGACCCGAGCACTTTGTCTATAGAAGAGTTAACGGGATCACTTCTATCCCATGAATCCATAATCAACAAAAACGAGGATTCCTCCCCGAAGAATGCCTTCAAATCCGAGGTCTTATTTTGAAAAGGACGAAGTAGAGGTGGATCAAGAGGAAGAGGGATATGTGGATCAAGAGGAAGAGGCGGTTGAAGAAATGGCAAGGAAGATCAAGATCAAGAATACGAAAACGGGTGCAACAAAAGAAAGAAGTATGATAAATCAAATATTAGGTGTTATTATTGCAATAAGTTTGGTCATTATGCTAATGATTGCAAAAAGAAAAAAGTTGATTATGCAAAATAGAATGCCAATGTTACTACACCTATGAGAACATTGAAGATTTGTTATTTCTTACTTATCATGTTGCACATGAAATCCCAAAAGGATTTTAGCTTTTAGATAGTGGTTGCAACAATCATATGACATGTGATAGAAGTCTAATTGCATATCTAGATGATTCATTGAGGAAAAAGGTTAAAGTGAGCATCGATGAGATAGTTCCAGTTTTTGGAAAAGGAGTGGTCAACATATTGACCAAACAATTCCTACAAAAACCATCACAGACGTGTATTATTCTCCAAGGTTGAAGCATAATTTGCTCATTTTTGGGAAACTCACTGAAAAGAAAGATTGTTCCATTTATGCCAAAATCCCAAGTAGGTAGTTAATCATTATGGTACAAGCGACTAGGAATAGAATGTATTCAATAGTCATGAGTTTCAGGAAGCGGGTAAGCTCTTTTTCCCAAAAAGAAACATGCACGGATGGCTTTTGGTTATGGAATTTTAGATTTGCACATCTTCACTTTGCTAATCTAAAATTGTTGCGACAAAAAGACATGTTGAAGGGATTACCCCTCATTAAGCAGCCAACAAGCACATGCGAGTGCTGCATTCTTGCAAATCAGCATAGTGATTACTTCCCTAAATTTGTGTCTCGAAGGGCACATGCACCCCTAGAGCTAGTTCATACTGACCTATGTGGTCTAATGTAGAATCCGTCACTTGGTGGCACTTATTATTTTCTTACATTGATTGGTGATTTAAGTAGAAACATGGTTGTACTTCCTTCGTCAGAAGTTGAAGGAATTCAAAGCTTTGGTTGAAAACCAAAGTGACCATCAAATCAAAATATTGAGATTAGATAGAGGGGGAGAGTATGAATGAAAGGAATTTCATGCTTACTCAACATGGAATCAAAAGGCAATTCACGACAAGTTATACACCTCAGCAAAATGGTGTAGCAGAATGGAAAAATAGAACCATTATGAATATGGATAGGAGCATGTTCAAAGTGAGAAACTTGTATTATGAATTTTGGTGAGAGGAAGTGGCTTGCGTTGTTCATGTGTTGAACAGATCTCCCACCAAAAGTGTGAAGAACAAAGCTCCACAAGAATCATGGACAGGTACAACTTGTAGCGTATCTTATGCTCATGTACCTAAACAACTAAGAAGAAAACTAGATGGAAGTAGTGAGAAATGCATCTTTCTTCAATATAGTGAAGACTCCAAACCTTACAAGCTATATAATCATATGACCAAAAAAGTCATCATCGGTAGAGATGTATTGTTCAAAGAACAAGAGCCATGGGATGGAACCATAGATAAGGCTGTTGAAGCTACAATACCTTAACTAGAAGATGAAGAAGAAGACGAGCATATTGGACAGAATGGACAACAGGATATAGTAGCACCATCACTAGCAGTAAGTACTCCATCAAAGACACCTAGATATTCAGTTTGAGGTGAAGCGTCAAGATCAGCATATCGATATACTCCTAGTCCTCAATCCAGTAATGAATCTGATCATAGTAATATGAATACTAGAAGTTTACAAGAAATTTATGATGAATTAGACGCAAATACCAATTTTTCTTTTCTTGCTAGTCTACCTATGTTTTTTGAAGAGGTAGTAAAAGAAGAGCATTGGGTAAAAGCTATGGATGAAGAGATAGAATCCACTGAAAGAAATGGTACATGAGATCTTGTTGACTTGTCTAAAGATAAGAAACCTATTGGTGTGAAGTGGGTCTATAAAAAAAAAACAATAAAAAAGGTTAAATTGACAAGTACAAGGCAAGACTAGTAGCAAAAGGTTTCTCACAACAACTAGGAATTTATTTTGGAGAGACATTGGAACTAGTAACTAGATTGTGCACGATACGAGGAGTCTTAGAAATTGCAGCTTAGAACAAATGGAAAGTGTAGTAGATGGATGTCAAGTGGACATTCTTGAATGGGATTCTTGAACAAGAGATTTACGTACAACCGCTACAAGGATATGAAATAAAATAACATCAAGAGAAAGTTTACAAGTTGAAGAAGGCTTTATATGGGCTCAAGCAAGCTCTAAGAGAAATTACAACAAAATTGATTATTACTTGATAATTAATGGATTTAGTAGAAGCAAAAACGAAAGAACACTTTACACAAAGGTAAATCAACATGGACAAATTTTGATAGTTTGTTTATATGTTGATGATATGATTTTTACAAGTAATTTGTTAGTAGGTGAATTCAAAGAAGCTATGAAGAAAGAGTTTGAGATGACAGATCTAGGTTTGATGAAGTTCTTTCTAGGTATAGAACTAGAACAATCATGAAAAGGTATATTTATTTCTCAAAGCAAATATGCTAAAGATGTACTCAAGCGGTTCAGAATAGTTAATTGAAAACCAACACCTACACCAGTGGCAATAGGTACAAAGTTGAGCAAGGAAGACGAAAGTCCCAGAGTAGATCCAACACTGTATAAGAGACTCGTAGGAAGTCTCATGTATCTCACAGCTACGAGACTCAATATTATGTATGCAGTCAGCTTGATTTCAAAGTTCATGGAGTCTCCCAAAGACTCACATTACCAAGTGGGAAAAAGGATCTTACGATATGTTGCAAGGACATCAAGCTATGCAATTTTATACTCAAACACTAAGTATGATTTTTTAATAGCTTATACTGACAGTGATTTTGCAGGAAGTTTGGATGACCGGAAGAGCACTTAAGGTTATTTTTTTCATCTTGGTTTCTAGGGGTGATTTCATGGGCATCCAAGAAGCATCCCATCATGATGATTTTAGCTGTGGAAGTGTAATATGTAGTAGCAACAATAACAATGTGTCAAGCAGTCTAGTTATGCAGAGTTCTGGATGGTCTTCAACAGACACAAGAAAGACGAACAACAATTTAGTAATTTCTCTATCTAAGAACCATGTATTTCACCAAAAGAGCAAGCACATTGATACTAGATACCATTTCATAAGAAAATTTTTAAACAATGATGAAGTTCATGTAGACCATTGTAAATCGATTTGATCAATTGGTTGACATATTCACAAAGCCATTGACAAAAAATATTTTTGAAATTCATAGAGATAACTTAGGCATTGTAAAATCTATGCACTCAAGGGTCATAATTAAGGGGGACTGTTAGAAACTTTAATTAATTCCCGCTAAGTCTCAATTAGTAGCTCAATTATATTATTAGAAGTTCAGTTGAGTTTAGTTGATTAGCATGCATGCATGAATTAGCCTAGGGTTTTAGCATGTAGGAAGCATATAAATTCATTCCTTCATGTTCATTGTAATTGCAAATTAGATCTTCCTTGTTTATCAAGAAAGTTTGCACAGCCTCAGCTTGTATTCCATTATTAATTATTAATGTTTAATATCTCTTCTTCCAACCTTCAAACGAGGGTAAGTGATTATTTTGGATTGAAAAAACAATATTAGCGACTAAAAATGACCAAATAGAGGTACAGGTTCAAGGACTGCACTTATGACCAAATTCGTAGCAGTCGGACAGGTTGATTAAATTTGTATTTAAAGAGGCACAGGTTCAAGGACTGCACTTATGACCAAATTCCTTACTTCGCTTCTTGTATCTCTGAAGCCATCTCGATATTTGTACAAGTGGTAGATAGCTCTCAGAATGTCAAAAGCATATTTCCTGGAAGTGATCGGAACATTGCTGTCGGGTCTAAGAAACTCCCAATTGAGTTCTTTCAACAAGTTATTGGCCATGCCATTGATAACAGTGACAGCATCTTCCTCTGTTAATTCAGGATTCTCTTTCATATAACACGATATAGACGAAGCTTCTTCTCCACGGCTCCTCTCAACCTACATTCACCATGCCAATGTCAACACCGTTTATCAATTTCTACTTCAGAACCAATAATCCTTCAATTAAAAAAAAAAACACTTCTATTTGATTTGATAGAGAAGGTTATAAGCAATACCTGGTAGCTGAGAGTGTCGCCTCTTAACCGAAGGATGGCACATGCCAAGTCATTGAGCCTGGAAGGAAAGTCTATTTCCTGTAGGATGTGATGAGGAAAGGGAATGCCCAACGTCAGGATGGGTTGCAATGTTGCTATGCGATAACCGAAACTAACTTTTCCGTTATCCAAGTATTCTTCGAACGTTGGCAGAAAACCACTGGACATCCACTTCGCTTCTTTCATATACGAATCAATATAAGACTCCCACTGCATAGGCACAAGCAAAGCAAATTAACTAATCATCACAATAAGTTCTGCCAAATATATACTTGTATGTGTATTCATTATTGTTGTCCATACAGCCTGTCGGGCATAGTTGAGTGTGTCTCGGCCTTGAGACTTCTCTGCCTCTCGCGCCATTTCATTTACAGTTTCATAAAGCACCAGGTACACTCCTTTCATATATTCTGGAAGGGATTCCGTTGCGGACGGATGCCATCTGATCATATAAACACAAATTTTGGTCAAGCAAATTAGTTCCTACAAATAAATTGAGTGAAAAAAGCACACATTCTTCTTAAAATCCATGGAATTGATCATAACCAGTACTACCTCTTAACAGCCGCTGTGAAGACTTCGAGCTCGTCCATCGTTCCGAAGGTATCGTAAATATCGTCTATAACCGTGGCAATATGACACGTTTTGGCAAATCCCAGTCTAAAGGAAGAGTGTTGAGGATCAGTGGCAATGCAAGATGCCAAAGTGTAGTACTCCACATGACGATGCCTAGGGAAGGTCATTCCACAGAAAACCGAATCTTTCCACCACCTAAACACAGAATTCATAGATTTTAGGTTAGTTTCCACCAACCAGATCTGAGTTTATCTGTGAATAAGATATAATCCAATGAAATAGCTCATCACATCACCGGGAGATATGTTTCAATTCTTTTTGTTGTAAGGAGTGAAATATATTGAACTCCAATTTTGCAAGTTCTATAAATTTCTGAGTCTTCACATTTGGTGTCCTGTAAACAAAAAAAAATTCTACAAACATCAATTGAAAATTTTACAAACAGCAATTCAAAAGAACAACGTCACGTGGATCCAGGATCTATGCTAGTAGCTGCATCTTTGGAACTAAAAATGGATGTTACACGAATGGAATAATGGGCCTACCCATAAATAGGGTCTTGCCCAAATACGTCGATGTAGTTTCTTGCTTCCAATCTTGGCAAATTTGTATGCCAACCATATTCCAGAACGTACTCTATCTGCCAACCACAAAATTTGGGCTATAAAACACAGATTGCAACATATATGTAAATTAACATATGCGATATTAGTATTAGCCCTCACCTCTCGTGAAAGCCTGCATGCCGGAATCTTTTTTAGGGCTTCTTTTAAATATATTGTAGAGAAAATTTCTGCTTCTTCCAGACCTCTCTCCCCGGGAAAGGCAATTAGGGACGCCCGAAATAAATTGATAACACTTCTTATCTCTCGCGCTGTTTCATTGGCGGAACATGCAAACTGCCCTTTCTTGTCTTTGAAGTGTTCGAACACATCTGATATTAATATAAAATGTATTAGCAGTCATTATCTGTACGCATATGACAGTAATTTGCAGCTATTATGAAAGAACTTCAAGTAGGGTCTTATTAATAAATTGTGATATATACCTGAAGATACCATGTATCCGTGAAGTCGAAGACTTCGAAACCCCAAGGCAGTTGAGTTCAGATCAGCAACAACACTATCTCTCCCACACCCAATGCCATTTTCGTTCCAGTAACTGCACGACATAATAACTTTTCCTTATATTCATGTGTATTCCATATCAAAATCAAGGAAAAAATGCTTTAGGACTTGGCTTTTTCTAGCATATATTTTTCCAAGTAATCTTTTAACTTTCACTTCACAAATTAACTGCCCGGAAATTAACTTTGCGAAGTAATCTTCTCGTTGTATTCATGCTTATTCCATATATAGAGTATAAATAAATAATGATGAAAGCCTACTGTGACTGACCTATAAACATAATCCAACGCTGATTTTATATCATTTTTGAAATGCCTATCAATTCCCAAACGTTCAATGCTATCAACAATAGATAGTCGTTGAAGGAGATCATTGAGGGGAGTGATCAATTCTCCATTCTCCACTGAAACTGAATTGAATATCTCTTTTACTTCTCCAATGAGTTTTTCAGCACGTTCAGCGTACGAAGTTGCCTGACCCACATAGCGATCAATAAATAAAAAAGAATTCGTTGGCAGACATGATCCCCCAGGGGACACTTATAAATGCGGATCTGAATGAAAGGTAATACTACGAGCGTACTGGTAATGTGATAGGCCAGCAGCGTAACTGGCAATATCAGAAACCTATATCTCTATTGGTGTACCTAAAATGGAAACTCCGTCCGGTGGATTCAATAATGTAATAAAAATTAAAATAGTATTCATTTGATTTGCGCTACTGAAAAGCAATATCCATAAAATAAATTCAAAGATAAGAATTACCCCATAAGGCGTTGAGAGAGACTGTATGAAATCATCGTCCCAGCAGTTGGAATCATGATTGTCTATGCGTCTCTTTACATCATCATTCGTTGTCAAACCCATGCTAATGGCCGAAGGTGTGACAGATTTCCCTCGCCTGCACCTTCCAAGACTTGGGATTGTTCTACGGAGAGCCTTCAGACCGCAACTGGAACTGACCAGCGATTTCTGGACGCACGATCTGGAAGCCAGCGGTGTGATAGAAACAAGAGCCATTCCTGCTCGAAAATGGTGATCTCAAATATATACAAGTAGAACCCCGCTAAAGCGGTTGCCTATATATACCTAAAGGGCTAACTCTTTCTGTTGATCGCCTGACTGCTAGTGTTGATAACTGATGCTGTGCAGAATCACTGATAGTGTCTGTTTTAATTTTAGGTTGCAGGTGTTTATTAAATAATTAGCAGCAAACTTCACTGCATGTGAAGAATTAAATAATTTGCAGAATTATACAGCAACCTACAACTGATTTTACGGTATGTAAATAATGTCTTTATTTCTATGCAATGTAATTTATATAAGTATGTAGCCGTGAAGTCTAAAGATCAATGAGAGCTAAACAATAAAAGGTTTTCTTTTCCTGTGTTTGATTAAAAGCTTCTCTCTTGTTTTATGTGTTGTTTCATTTCATTGTGCTATTTTAAACTAGGCTCATTTATAATCTTCATCAGGTATCAGAGCACGTATTTTGTTTAAAGTTCATAATGTCAAATTTTTTATGGAAGTGATTATGATTATTGGTGCATCAAGATGATGACCTTTTTGACAGGAAAAGATTTGTGGGAGATTGTAGAATCAGGTTATGAAGAGCCAGCTGATTGGAACACACTTACAGCCAATGATAAAACAACTAAGAGAGAAGCCAAAAAGAAGAATGCCCAAGCTTTATTTCATATTCAAATAGCTCTAGATAAAAGCTTATTTCCAAGAATTCCTAGAAGACTCTACATGAAGCTAGGCACTGATCAAGTTAAAGTTATCAAGTTACAGACACTGAGGACAGAATTCGAGAATTTGAAGATGCAAGAAGGTGAAAAGGTGAGTGATTATTGTGTAAAAGTAAATGATGTTGTCAATAAATTGGCTACTCTAGGAGAAACTATTGATAAAGAAGTTGTGATTAAAAAGGTGTTGAGGTCTTTAACACCAGGATGGAACCATGTTGCTATAGTCATTGAAGAAAGCAAGGATTTGACTAACCTTCACTTTGATCACCTAGTTGGATCTCTTATTTATCATGAAGACAGAGTGAGAGATTCATTTAGAGAAAGTGATGAGAAAGCTTTTTCCACAAAGCTACAAATTACAAAGAATGCAGATGCTAGTTCTAGCTCCAGAAGAAACCAAGCCCAAGGTAAAGGTCAGTATCAATTTTTTCCAAGAGGAGATAGAGAAAGAAGAGGTGGTTTCAGAGGAAGAGGTAGAGGCAGATTTGATAAGAGAAACATCCAGTGTTATCATTGTCAAAGGTATGGTCATTTTGAAAGGGATTGCAGATTAAAAGAAAACAAAAGTGTTAATTATGCTCAAGAGGGTGATAATGCTTCTCCAAACAATTTGTTTTTATCTTATGGAAAAACTGAAAATACATTTAAAGATGTTTGGTATTTAGATTCAGGTTGTTCTAACCACATGACAGGAAATTGCAAGCTTTTCTCTACAATGGATAAAAGTTTCAAATCTAATATCAAACCTGGTGATGAAAAAACCTTAGAGGTTTCTGCAAAAGGAGATATGGCAGTCCATACAAAAGAAGGTATGAAAAGTGTTAAAGATGTTTATTACACTCCATAGTTAAAGCATAATTTATTAAGTGTTGGGCAGTTGTATGAAAAAAATTACAGAGTTGTGTTTGATGATAGACAATGCACAATTTATGATAAGAATCAAAGCAATAGGGTGGTTACAGTTGTGCCTATGTCAAAGAATAGGATGTTCCCATTGAAGTTTGGAGAAACTAGCATCAACCTTGCTAATATGGCATAAGAGGACAAAGGTTGGTTGTGGCATCTCAAGTATGGTCATTTGAATTTTCATAGTTTGAAGTTGCTAACATCAAAAGAATTAGTTTATGGTTTTCCTAAGGTTGAAGAGCACAAGGAGGTTTGTGAAGAATGTGCTAAAGGAAAACATGCAAGAGAGAAATTTCCTAGAGGCAAGGCATGGAGGGCCCATTATCCACTTCAGCTAGTTGATTTTGATATTTATGGTGCTCATTCTGATATTTGTGGTCCTATGCAGACAGAAAGATTGGGTAAGTCATCATATTTCATTACTTTTATTGATGATTACTCAAGAATGTGTTGGGTTTATTTTTTGAAGAGCAAGGGTGAAGCATTTGATACATTCAAGAGGTTTAAAGCCCTTGTAGAAAATGAAAGTGGTTACAAAATAAAATGCTTAAAGACTGATCGTGGAGGAGAATTTTGTGCAAGAGGTTTTCAGAATTTTTGTGATATGAATGGCATTAGAAGACAACTCACCACTACTTACACACCTCAACAAAATGGGGTAGCTGAAAGAAAGAACCGTATATTGGTGGAAATGGCAAGGAGTATGTTACATACCAAAGGATTAAGCAATTCCTTTTGGGGTGACGTAATTTCTGCAGCAGTGTATATTCTCAATAGAAGTCCCACTAGTGCACTTCACATGATGACTCCTTATGAACCCTGGTATGAGAAAAAGCCTAATGTTAATCATTTCAAAGTTTTTGGTTGTTTAGCCTTTGTTCATGTAGCTGATCAAAAGAGACAAAAGTTAGATCCAAAAAGTGAAGCATGCATTTTTGTTGGATATAGTGAGCAAAGTAAGGCTTACAGGTTGTATAATCCTCTCACGAATCGCATTGTTGTGTCGAGAGATGTAATTTTTTATGAAGGGGGAGTTTATGGTCATCAAAAAGACCACGTTGAGAAATCAAAATCTGGTTTGGATGGTGATATTATTGATGATATTAATAATGAGAATCTCACTAATGTTTCAGTTCCAAATGTTACAAATCCACCAAGTAGCCCCTCATCTAGTTCTCCATATTCAAGTCCAAGTACCACAAGAAAGGTGAGAAGCTTGAATGAAATTTATCAGAGAAGTACAAGTTTGGCACATGAAGAAAATCCAAGAGGTGAGACTGTAAATTTTGCTTTATTTTCACAAGTTGATTTTGAGCCATCAAGTTTTGAAGAAGCTTCTACTAATGAGGTTTGGGTGCAAGCTATGCAAGAAGAGATAGATTCAATTCATAGGAATGATACTTGGGAGCTTACAGATCTTCCATATGATAAGAAAAAAATTGGTACTAAATGGGCCTACAAGACAAAGTATAACAATGATGGGACTGTTGAAAGACACAAAGCAAGGTTAGTTGCTAAGGGATTCACAGAGAAGTATGGCATTGATTATGAAGAAACCTTTGCACCTGTAGCAAGGAAATAGACTATCAGAATGTTGATTTCACTGGCAGCACAAAAGAAATGGAGCATTCATCACATGGATGTGAAAAGTGCCTTCTTGAATGGGTACTTAGTAGAGGAAGTCTATGTGGAACAACCACAGGGTTTTGAAGTGCAAGGAAAAGAACATCAAGTCTACAAGTTGAAGAAGGCTTTGTATGGCCTAAAGCAAACACCAAGAACCTGGTATGCCAGGATTGTTGGATATTTTCAAGAGAATGGCTTCAAAAGAAGTAAGAGTGAACCTACCCTTTACTATAAACAAGAAGGTAATGATATTCTTATTGTAAGTTTATATGTTGATGATTTGTTGTATATGGGTAGCAGTTCTAAGATGAAGGATGAATTCAAATTTGCTTTGATGCGTGAGTTTGAGATGAAAAATTTAAACCTCATGCAATATTTTCTTGGAATGGAAGTTTATCAAAGTGAAGATGAAATTTTTATTTGTCATACAAAGTATGCAAAGAATATGTTGAAGAAATTTGATATGGCTGATTGCAAACCATCTCCTACTCTAAATGCTCATGGAGTTGTGTTGTGTAGAGATGATGGCGCTGAAATGGCTGATGAGACAGTCTACAGAAGTATTGTTGGAAGCTTAATGTTTCTAACACACACAAGGCCTGATATTGCTTATTCAGTTTCACTTGTTTCTAGGTATATGACAATGCCATCTGAAATGCATATGAATGCAGCTAAAAGAATTCTGAGGTATGTGAAAGGAACTCTAAATTTTGGCATTCATTACTATACTTATAAGAGTTTTGAATTGGTTGGCTTCAGTGATTCTGATTGGGGAGGTAGTTTGGATGATAGAAAGTCTACATCTGGTAACTGTTTTTCTTTTGGTTTTGGTTTGATCACTTGGAGCTCAAAGGAGCAAAGTATAGTTTATGTTTCTTCTACAGAAGCAGAATATGTTGCAGTCACCTCAGCAAGCACACAAGCATTATGGCTTAGAAAAGTTCTTGAAGAAATTGAAGAAAAACAAAATCAACCTACAGTAATTTTTTGTGATAATATGAGTGCCATCAAATTGGCCAAGACTCCAGTACACCATAGCAGGACAAAACATTTTGACTTGAAGTATCATTTTATTCGAGATTTGGTGCAAAAGAAGCAAGTTGAATTGAAATACATCAACACTCAAAAACAACTAGCATACATCTTCACTAAGGCAGTCTCAAAGGCCTAGTTTTTGAAACTCGGAGATCTTATAGTGAGCCCTCTTAGCATCAAGGGGGAGTATGTTGATAACTGATGCTGTGTAGAATCTCTGACAGTGTCTGTTTTAATTTTAGGTTGTAGGTGTTTATTAAATAATTAGCAGCAAACTTCACTGCATGCTAATGCATGTGAAGAATTAAATAATTTGCAGAATTATACAGCAACCTACAACTGATTTTACGGCATGTAAATAATGCCTTTATTTCTATGCAATGTAATCTATATAAGTATGTAGCCGTGAAGTCTAAAGATCAATGAGATATAAACAATAAAAGGTTTTCTTTTCCTGTGTTTGATTAAAAGCTTCTCTCTTGTTTTCTGTGCTGTTTCATTTCATTGTACTATTTTAAACAAGGCTCTTTTATAATCTTTAGCTAGCAAATGTGAGATCGATAGCCTGGGGTCACTATACAAGTGTATCATCCCATATTTTTATTGCTCATACTTGGTGAATTTTTCTGTATGTTTTAGTGTCTATTTATATCCTAGGCTTCTTGGTATCTATGGTATCAAGGAACACTGCTGTAGCATTTGTCTATTATGATGTAACCATATAGATCACAAAGGTTAGCTTGTTTTTCCACATGCAGTGACTTCAACAAATTAGGTTCAGGGGGAGAGGGTGCTATTGATAAATAGGATCCAAATATAGGCAATCATTTTGATGATATCTAGTTATTTGTTGTAGCCTGATGTTTTTTGGACACTAGAGGACATTTAGAGCCTCTTTATTTATTTATTTTGGTTCAGATATGGATTGTACTCGATGTTATTTTAATTAGATGCACCCTTACTCTCTATATACATGAGAAAGATTTGCATATTTGTGTTTAATGGTTTGGATTCACATGGATGTACATGAACCAATCTGATTCTGACGGATTTCCAGTTTTGGGGTCAAGGGTTCAATGATCGGTCCAGTTCTAATATTACTGGAAGTAATTTTATGGGAGACTAGTATATATTTTCTAAGAGGGATAAGTGTAAAGTTTTTGGTATTTTTGTACTCCAAACTTTGAAATAAAAGTATTGTTCACAAATATTCTATGTAACACTTTGAGTATTTGTTCCATATTATTGTTTATTTATGCATTTCATCTATATTACTAGTTCTGTAGGCTAGAAGACATGACAACATTATGCATAAAGAATCTTATTTTCAAGGAATATTATAAATTTATAAACCCCCTTAAGCCACAAGATAAAATCACTTGTACCAATAATGATTCAAGTATAAAGAGTGAAGGCATATTGAATCCTCAGAGATGTTAGTGTTAGAGACATTATAAAAATCCATAAGGAATTCACGGAGTCTAAGATGTAGCAAACCCATAAAATAGTGCATGTCAAATTGCAAATTATTTTGTTATCAGAGCAAATCTGGTGTCATTCAAATCAATTAGGCCCCTTTTCTGAACATGCATAGATTTCATTTATAAGTCAAACAATCCACCAACTTGAAGGCCATGCAAAGCATATGAGGGTCTAAAGAAGATTTCAGGCTATAACAATGTTTATTGTGTGTAGTTTCCAATCCAATTGATCACTTTCCATCACTTGGGAACCTTGTTTTAATATCTTTATTTCTTTCTTTTGTTTTATAAAGATCATTACACCAATAACGAAGGATAATATCCCAACCTATAAATGACTTGTTCCATAAATCAAAAGCCAAGGTAGGACACTACATAGAGAAGGAACAAAAAAAACAACATAACTTTATGAAAAATGCAAATAAAATACCTGAGGTCGTTGCTAGTATTCCTTAAAAATTGATGGGATTTTTATACATAACTCTCATTCACCTAGAGGGGAGTTGTTTGTATGCTCTGCAATATTTTTGACTTGGAAGCATTGCAATGAATAAAATAAATATATTATTACATTAGCAAGCATATATGTCATAGTTCCTTTGGGAAGATACGACTCTTCATGAATCAAATGACCATAAAAATGTAAGACCAAATGATGAAACGACTTGATATGCAATTGTTATTTCGGGTGAATTTCCCCCAAGAATTCCAAACAAATCATTGATAGATTCCTAGAAAATCTACTAAGATGCACAAGATGCTACCTTATACAAACCGATCAAATCTTATGAATCTTCCCAGAGAACTTTAAAATATTGATAAAAGAAGAAGATATAATGAATATTTTTAGAACTCCTATACAGTAAAGTGATGCTAATGACATCGGCCATAGTAATTAAACATTCTAGAATGTAATAAGAGGTTTAGGTTCCACATTATCTACTTTCACCCACATATTAGTGCCTATGCAATTTTGAATGTGGAATTGTTGAGCCCAGAATTGGCCCTTTTTAGTCATCATTATTCATCTTTCCTGTCCCTGTCCTACACTATTTATCATGGCAATCAAACCTATTGTTCTTACCTTATCCCCCAAATTACCAAGGTATGGCTAATTATTGTTTTATTTTATTAATGCTTATGATGGTGATAATTAAAGCTGTGCATCTCTCAAATTGTGCTAACATGTTGCGATTTATGAAAGTAGTTGAGACAAATGGATTGCAGGAAGATCGGAGCTGAACAAGTCATAAAGAAAGGGATGTTCGTTCCTTGTAGAAGGTTCCTTGGGGCTCGAATCATCAATCAAGGCACAGTCGTGACAGGGCAGCTGTAACAGAATTTGCTATCTTAAGTATGTTGCTGCTCGAGTCTAGCTGTGAGCTGGAAGGACCGCCACTCCTGGGGCAATTAATAACTCTCTCATATTTGGATATTTCTGTTCTGCCACGCATTGTAACAGCTAGATTATTTAGGGCGCCTGAAGATCAGAGATCTTCATGGCTGCCCAATTATGGGATTAGATGTTACGATTTGTATGTATAAATAGGGTGAGTTGCCTCGACTCAGGGGTTGAACAGCAAACAATTAATTCATTTTGTATTAGCAGCCAAGCCAAACTGTGTACTCATTCTTCTGTTAATATAAGGGGTTACTTCTGAGTTAAAGAGGGTGTTGTTCAACCAGCGTCTCTGTGTGAAGACTGGGCCCGTCTTCCACAGAGATTGCTGAGTTAAAATAGGATTTTATCTTTCTTGTTGTGTGATGCTTTGTTCTTTCCTTTGTACGCAGCAGCAATATTTATTGTGTGGGTTTCCCAGTAAAAGATTATATTTCTGTGAGATTGGTGAATGGTGTAGAATAACAGTCGACTGAGTCAGGGTTGCTTTATGCATTTCAATTTCTGTTCACACTGCCGTGTTCATCTTACAACTGAGATGTGATCCCAGGAGCTCTTACAATTTAGCTTTCCTGTTATGTGTTGATTGATTTCCCTTCTGCAATTCAATTTCTTAGAACAGTTGTTTCAATCTTTTTCATTTGAAATTCTAGAGTAATATTCAGTTTATGCTTTATGATTCCCAGATTGATTAGATCAGACAAGTGATTGTTTTAGAATGCAAATGAGATTTCCTTTTGCAATTGTTGATTAGATCTGATACCATTTCTTATTGATGCATAATAGAAAAGAATTGTAGTATAGCAGTTAGAAGGCAATTGGGATTGCATAGATTCTTGGGATGAACATGGATGATAGAAGATAAAAGTATTCACTTCTAATGGTTTTGTGTTTAAGCATATATTGTGCACTTATCATCCTTTGAAATAAAAAGACTTTCTCGGGTTGACAATAAATTTCATATGCTCGGTGTGTTTGGTAGTAATTTATCTGCATATAGAGTGCTTGACATTTTGGCGCCGTTGCTGGGGAAGGATAAAAATTAAACACTAGTCATTAGTCGCATCTGATAATCGCTTTTAGATAGTCTTTTTGTTTGTTTTTGAATGATCTGCTTCGCATGAATACGAGGAGGGTAAAACGCGATCACCTCCCAACCCCCAAAACCCCACAAATTACTAACAGTGCAGGTGGTTTGGGTCGTGGTCGAGGTCCAACGCTGGGTAGAAGAACATTCATCGACGACCTTGTTGACAAAACTGATTCAGCTGTCAGAGCTCGTCAACGGGAGACTCCTATCAGAAGAGGCCTTGCTGATCCTGGAGCGTCAGCATCAGGATCCACAGTGGAAGATACAGGAGCAGCTGTGATTCCTGCATATACCCCTGCTAAAGAAGGAACAGCTGATTCAGCTGTTACAGTTGAAGAATACGTAGCTATTACAACTGAAGAATACGCAGCTGTTACAACTGAGGTAAGGAACGCAGGAACGAACGAAGAAGAGGATACAGAAGAAAAGATGAATAACAGACATGAGAACGAAGAGGAAGAAGCAGTGGTACAATACCATCATGAAAATGATTCCCTTCCAGAAGAAACTATGGCTACATTGCAATTCCCAATACAGCAGCTAGAAGGGACAGCTCCTATGGAAAACATCTCACCGTCGGTGTTGCCTCGCTTCCATGGCAGGGCGGCAGAAGATCCAGACGAATTCCTTTTTGAATTCGATATCCTCTGTCGCAGCTATGATTATGTCACAGATGCCCAAAAGTTGAAGCTTTTTCCTGCCACCCTGAAGGACAATGCATTACGATGGTTCATGAGCCTTGGGGAAGGAACTGTTGCTAATTGGAATAAGATGAAGCAAGTGTTCCTAGAAAAATATCAAGAATATTGCAACACCAGGGACAAAAGGGAGGAGTTATTCAAGATGGTACAGAAGGAGGATGAAAGTTTGGAGGATTTTGTAGAGAGGTTGTTGTACAATGTGCAGAGAGCTGGGCAGACGAACATGGGACTAGATGTGCTCAAGATAATCTTGCTTCGAGGGATCAGGGACGATTGTTTAGACATGTTAAATTTTCTAGGAAAGGGAGATATCTCTAAAGAACCTTTTGAGACAATTGTGGAATTATGTAAGAGATACTCCAGGGGATCTTCTAGGCATAACAAGCAAAATAAACGAGATAAGCTGGAATGTGATGTCTTCGACAGAACTTAGAATTCATCCAATGGGGGAGCTACACATGCGGAGATAGGAAATCTTCTTGAAAATTTTAAAACAGAAATGATGAGCTCTATCTCTTCAGAGATTGATGTCTTGAAGGCGAAGCAAAGACAAGCAGTGGAGGATCTCACACTAGGCGTGTTCTGTCCCCGATGTAGAAAGACTCATCCACTGAAAGAATGCCCTCTTGACAAAATACAAGTGTGTCAGCTGTGCGAGCTGAACCATGATATGAAAGAATGTCCCACATTGCCCCAAGTGAAGGCTGTTCTGCAGGCATCAACTCCAGAAGTGGATTCAGCCTACTTCATTGCACAGAAGAAACCCTGGCAGCCTCGAAATCAAGGTATGTCTCCCGATTCATTTCCATTTTTGAATAATTTGAATAATTGGAATACTAATATGCAAAATGTGAATACACAATTCCCTTCAAATTATGCTCAGTGGAATTCTCCTCAACCTGCGATGCAAGGTTATAACTCATGGAGTCCTTGGACACAGCCACCACATCAACCTACGTCATGGTCTCCTGGATGGAGGAAATTCCATCCCGGGAACCAGTTTCCTCAACCACCTCCACCTCAACAGTTACCGTATTCTCCTCCATATCCTCAATTTCATCAATATCCTCAATACCCACCTCAGCAGTCGCAGCTGCAGCTGCAAAATAATCCTGTTCCTAATATACCAATACGGCCTCAGTTGCCTGCCCAACCTAACCCTAACCCAAATAATAAAACAGTCCACCAATTGGAGGCTCTCAATATGCCGGCCTACTCTCTCTCCCCTGTACCTTGTAATGATATTCGCCTACGGTCTGGGAAGATAATAGAACGTGTAATTTCAGAAAATATTCCACCATCTGTGCATGACAAAGAAGAGAGTTCCCAACATCCATTTGATCCGGTTCCTATCACTGAAGGTGCTGAGCATCCCTCAGATGGGATGGCTGAAACATTAAATGATAAATCAGATAATACGCAGCCTACCCAGCTGGTAAGGAAACCACCATACCCTGAGAGACTGATGCTGCCAAAAATAGGGGGGCAACCTCAGTTCAATCTCTTAGGAGAATTGAAGAACCTTTATGTTAAGATCCCCCTTTTGCAAGCTCTTCAAGATGTACCTATTTATGCTAGAACTGTTCGGGACCTGTGCACTAAAAGACCGGGAAGGAAGCCCAAAGATCCTCCTATTGTTCATGTCATAGGGAATTTATCTGCTTTAATGACCGAAAAAACCCCTATAACCAAGTATGATGACCCTGGCAATCCTACTATCACTGTACACATAGGACAAACGCAGATACCCAACGTACTAGTAGATTTAGGAGCAGCGATCAATGTTATAACAATGGAGACTGTAAAAAAGCTCAGATTCACCAATATTAGACCAACCCCTACGATTTTAGAATTGGCAGACAGATCCACCATCAGACCCGAAGGGATTTTGGACGACCTTGTCATTTCAGTAGATTCATGGGAATACCCTGCCGACTTTCTGGTATTACAACCAAAATCACAGCTGGGGGGACACCCATTGATCTTGGGGAGGCCTTGGTTGGATACAGCTGATGCTTGCATCAGCTGTCGATCGGGATCTATGACTATATCTGATGGTATGGAAACCAAAAACCTCACCCTGTATCCTCCAGCACGGCCGAGTCTAGAAACTGAAACTTCCCTTTGGATAGAACAGGAAGAGGAGGAGGATGTTCAGCCATTACTAACAATAGGGAAGGCACTAACCTTCAAAAATGAAACAGAAGACAATGCCATTAATAATTTCATTAGCGAACCTGCTTCAGTAGATAAAGAAGTTTATCAACTCCTGAGCAGTACCCTTGGTAAGGAAGAACAAGAACAACTTACGGAGGAAGCGCTAGTCAATGACACAAACATAATCCCAGTTTTGAAAAACTCGAGAAGCATTCCTATTGAGGTAGAGCCTGGAAGAACTTTTAACATCAACCCTGGTCTCTCCTCAGAAGAACAGATGCGCCTAACCAATCTCTTGAAGGAACGTAAGGGGGCATTCGCCTGGGAGTATACAGACATGAAGGGTTCTTCTCCTTCTTGGATGGGTTCAGTGGGTACAATCAAATTCAGATTGCTCCGGAGGATCAGGATAAGACCACCTTCACTTGCCCCTGGGGAACGTTTGCCTACAGGGTGCTTCCCTTTGGCTTGTGCAATGCACCTGCAACGTTCCAAAGAGCTGTGATTGGCATATTTTCTGAATTGGTTAATGATAGTATGGAAGTCTTTATGGATGATTTTACTCCCTATGGCAAGGATTTTGAGGAAGCACTGGAAAATTTAAAGAAAGTTTTAATTCGCTGTGAACAGGCTCGCCTCTCACTAAGCACTGAAAAATGACATATGATGATGAGTGAGGGGGTGGTATTAGGACATTTCATCTCTACCGATGGTATTCAAGTGGATCCTTCAAAAATTAAGGTGATAAAAAATATACCAATTCCTTCAACTCAGAAAGAGGTGCGAAGTTTTCTGGGACATGCTGGATATTAGAGGAGATTTATAGAAAAATTCTCCGAACTTGCTTCTCCTTTGTTTTCATTGTTAATGAAGGACGCACAGCTTGTGTGGAGTACAGCATACCAGACAACATTTGATAAGCTTAAAGAGAAGCTGTCCACAGCCCCTATTCTGAGGGGACCTAATTGGACCATACCTTTTCACACTTCTTCAGATGCTTCTGATACTGCCATTGGAGCAGTACTAGGACAGCAGGATGGTCAAGTACCTTATGCTATTTATTATGTTAGTAAAAACTTAGCCCTTGCTGAACTAAATTATATTGTTACTGAAAAAGAATTCCTTGCTATTGTTTATTCTATTAATAAGTTTCGGCATTACATTACTGGCTATCCTACATTTGTGCATACTAACCACTCTGCCATTAAGTATTTAATGAACAAACCTGTCACTAATGCCAGAGTAACCAGGTGGCTTTTATTATTACAGGAATTTGATATTACTATTATAGATAAACTTGGAAAAAAAAATGTTGTTGCTGATTTTTTATCACAATTTACTAACAGTGATGACAGTTCACCTGTTGAGGATTCTTTCCCGGATGAACATTTATTCGCACTCTCAGCTCATTCACCCTGGTATGCAGATGTTGCTAATTATTTGGTTGCAGGAAAGCTTCCGCCACATATGTCCAAACGAGAGAAAAAACAAATTATTCAGCAAAGTGCCAGGTATTGTTGGCTCAAGGGCCATCTCTTTTACACAGGACCTGATCTTGAGATTAGAAGATGTGTAAGGGAAGATGAGATCTTTCATATACTGAAGGTCTGTCATGATGAACCTTGCGGAGGACACTTTGCAGACAAAAGAACAGGGCATAAGGCGTTGCGGATGGGCTATTATTGGCCGACACTGTTCAGAGATGCTAAAAGATATGTTCAGTCCTGTGACAGCTGCCAAAGGATGGGCCAACCTAGTAAGACAGATCAGATGACTTTACAACCCCAAGTGGTACTAGAACCATTTGATAGATGGGCATTAGACTTTGTTGGTCCTATCAACCCTCCTTCTAGACAAAAGGTTTACATTTTGGTGTGTACAGATTACATGACCAAGTGGGTAGAAGCTGTAGCTTTGGCTAAGGCTAATGACCAGGTGGTGATTGATTTTCTGTATAATGAAGTTTTTACCCGCTTTGGGGTACCAAAGGAAGTAGTTACCGATGGGGGACCGCAATTCATCTCACACCAATTTGAATCCTTGCTTCGGAGGTATCATGTGCAGCACAGGATAGCTTCACCTTATCATCCCCATGCCAATGGTCAGGTGGAAAGTACTAATAAAGTTATTGAAGCAATTCTTACTAAAACAGTTAAAAGCCATCGAAGGGATTGGGATGACAGGCTTCCAGAAGCACTATGGGCATATCGCACAACTTGGCGCAACACCACAGGGTTTTCTCCCTATGATCTGGTGTATGGAAAGAGTGCCATTTTTCCAATTGAATTTGAGATCAAGACCCTGAAAACAGCCATTGAAATGAATCTGGATGTAACAGAAGCCCAGAAAAGAAGATTGAATCAATTAAATGAATTGGATGAGAAACGGTTAGCTGCAGTAGACCAGACTGTGCTGCTTCAGCAACAGAGATCTAACTGGCATGACCGATTCATCAAAAAGAAAATCTTCCGTGAAGGAGACTGGGCACTATTATACGACTCCAGATTCAAGAAGGATTTTAAAGGAAAATTACGCACAAGATGGCTGGGTCCATATTTGGTCGACAGGGTATTTGACAACGACATTGTTCGCCTGGTGACCATTGATGAAAACCGTATACCATTACTTGCTAACGGCCACAGACTGCGACTGTATCGTAAGCCCATTTCGAAAGATGCATTCATTTCACAGATTGCTGCCGATCCAGACTATCAATTGGCACCAGAGCAGGAACTTTTCTCTACCTTTGCCAAACCTTAAACTGAAAATTGTATTTGCTGTACATAAATAATTTCTTGCTATAGCGTATAGTTGTTGTTTTTTTTCTTTTTCTCTTTGCATTTGATCTCTTTGCTTGCTGTCGTCTTTCAAAAAATTTCAGGGAAGTGCCAGGAGAACGACCAGTTTGGGCCCGTTAGACAAAAATCTCCCTGTGCTGTCCTTGCTTAAAAAAAAAAAAAAAAAAAAAAAAAAAATTCCGACAACTGCGGCATATTTTCTGGTAGCTGCAACATATTTTCTGGTATCTGTATATCCTTTTCTGGCAACCACATTATCCTTTTCCCTAGCATCCGCAAAATCCCTTTTTCCGCTTGCCGTCGATCTTTTCCGGCGGCTGCAACATCGGCGGCTGCAACGTCAGCGGCTGCAACATCAGCGGCTGCAACGTCGGCGGCTGCAACATCGGCGGCTGCAACATCGGCGGCTACAACATCGGCGGCTACAACATCGGAGGCTGCAACGTCGGCGGCTGCAACATCGTCGGCGGCTGTAACGTCGGCAGCTGCAACATCGACGGCTGCAACATCGGCAGCTGCAACCGCAGTCCCCGCGGCTACCACCTCATCTTCCCAGCGGTTGCCACCTCATCTTCCCTGCGGCTACCACCTCATCTTCCCCACGGTTGCCACCTCATTCACCAGCTATTGCCACTTCATTTCCCCGCGGCTGCCATCTCATTTCCCAGCAACTGCCACCTCATTTTCAGCAGCCGTAGTATCCTTTTTTATTTCTCCCGTCGGTCGTCAATCCAACGGCTGCAACATCGACGGCTGCAACATTTCGCCATTATTGTCTTCCGTCGACCTTAAAATATTTTCTCCCGTCAGCTATAAATCATCCCCGGCAGTCGCGACTTCAATCCAGCGGCTGCAACATCACGTCACAACACTGCAACAACTCTTCCCGACCAGCCGTAATCTTTCCCGCCACCGTAAAACTTTTAAATTTTTTTTTTTTTTCCGGCTGCCGTGAATTCTTTTTCGATGGCCACAACTTCTTTCCCGGTGGCTGCAACATATTTTTTTTTTTTGACAACTGCAACATCTTTTTCGTCGGCCGTGCTATCATTCTTTTTGGCAACTTGCAGTGGTAACTCCCGTGTTAACAGAAGAATTGTTTCAAACATGCTAATCATGGTGCTGATTCACCTCAGTCGTGCCGACGAATTCATCATTCCGACACCGAGGAAGCGACGGTTTGTGTTTCACCGGTGGAAGAACTTATTGCCTTATCCCAGTCATCATGATCACACATCCGACTGTGCACGAATTCGGCTCCGTGACGTCATCAACTGCATGCTCCACCATTTTCCGTAGCTTTCCGACGCACAGTTTTATGAGGTATGGCTTTCATTTATCACGTGATTAAGCATTCATATCATTTAAACGATATTGGTCGTACCTTCACTCGTACCACCATTATACCTGATTAAACCTTTCCCTCGTACGACGTAAACGCTAATAACTGCCACCTTCCCCAATTCGGCATGAAAATTTCAAACACTGTTCTGTGCTCAACTTTCCAAATTTGGTCATTCTCTCAACATCTCCGCTCAGCGATTCGTGCATCCTCTGTGCTGTAACTTCCATTCTGGGATCCGGTAATCTGTGGAATAACAGGTTCAGTTTGCAGCCAGGACCATGGGAATTCCAGTTCGCCATGAACCTTTCAATACCCGGGAACTCAGACGGAATCCGCAAGTTCTTGCCATTTTTCAAGCTGCTGGCTGGGTCGAGTTCTTTGAGCGATTGAACGGATTCGATCGGGACGCAGCCCTGCAATTTGCCTTGAATCTTACCAAAACTCACTCCACGGTGTGGGGGTTGTGTATAGACGTCTCTGAGGTCATTATATCCGAGGTTATAGCCATCCCGATGGTGGGAAAACCTTGGTTTAACCGTCGAGTCCCTGCAACGGTTGCACGAGAACAATTTTTACTTCCAGGGGAGCAAGTTGAAGCATCCAGGAGAGGGATTGCACTGAACTCACTGCCGCGGCCATGGGACCAGGTTGCTGTCTTCCTCAAGAAATACATTACCTGCGAAGGTAGATACCAAACTGTGTATAACTCTGAACTTCCTTTGCTTTCTCATCTCCGCCATGGCATTTTGTTGAACATTCCATTTTATTTATTGCACGACTTGTGTCATATGGCAACATTTGTTCAGTCTGCGAAGCACCCATTGTCCTCTCTCACCCACCGTGGCCTTATCAAGTTAATTATTGTAAGAACCCTTGCCCAACATAATATAACTTGGGAACAATTTATAACCCGACCACAGCAACCTGTTCCCTTGAGGGTCATCCCATTGCAGCAATTACAGGTTCCACCACAACAGGAGGACCGGAGTTCCTCCAGTGAAGTTGGGGCGAGGGATGAAATGGGAGAAGAACAGCAATCGGGGGCACAGGTAGGACCATCCGGGGTGGGTAAAACCACAGAGGAAGAACAATCGGGGGCACAGGCAGGACCATCCGGGGTGGGTAAAACCACAGAGGAAGAACAACCAGGGGCACAGTCAGAGCCATTCAAGGTAGATGAATCCCCAGCACAAGCAGAACCAGTGGGGTATGACACTGCATTTGAAGGAGAGCAAGGGGAAGCACAAACAGAGCCATCAGGTGACAATGTAGATGAAACCTTCGTGGAAAACCTAGATAACAGGACAGCTCCGACAGTAGAAGGTGAAATTGGAGCAGCATCAAATGCTGCGACAATGGAACCTGAAGATGACGAAGCTAGGGCAATGGAAGAAGACATTGAGCTGGTTACAATTGAGTCTTCACCTGAGTGGGTAGGAGGAGGAGCTGTGATTGAAGAAGAACAGCATGAGGGGTAGGGAAATATTCCTTTGACTTCAGTTTTGCCCCCCTATATTCCAGCTCCATAAGAGGAAACACCACAAAAAGAAAAATCACAAAAGAAAACGCCACAGAAAAGGAAGAGAGCCACCAATGAATTTGATCTAATAGCACCAATCAGAAGGAAACAAACTCGATCAATCACAGCAGCAGAGGCAGCTAGGAAAAGATGGGCAACCTTAGAGACACAGGTTGAGCCCCCAATCCTTACACCAAGACCGATGGATGCTACACAAAGGCCAGTGGAGGAAGAACCTGGAATTGAAGGACTTTTGTATGAGAATGCAATGCTGAAAGAGGACCTCCAAGCACTTAGAAGGGAGCTGGAAAATTGGAAGGAAACCTGCAGAAAGCAGGGTGAAAGAAAAATGTACACACTAATAGAGGCTGCAGACCAAGTGGAGGAATCAGTTTCTGCTGGAGCTGGAGAAAAGGATGAGCAAATACTCTGCCCCACCTGTGGAGAAATATTTGAGGAAGCAGGCCATAAAATTCTACTTAGCACTTATTCAGCACAACAGCCTGTAGCCACAGTAGGGAAAGCAGTGGAAAAAGAAGGTGCTGTCACACAAGAACCAGCACTTTAAAACATCCTTGCTGAAGCTGCCACTTCCCATGATGCAAAAATTGTGGAACAAGTAGAATAAGAACATGGGATGGAGGACGCCCTGGAGATTAATAAGGAATGTATGGTAACCCCAGAATGTTTCCACGATACAGAGATAGAGCAGATGGGAGAAGAACTTGGAATGAAGGATGCGCTGGAGCTTCTAAAGGAATATGATGAAACCCCAGAATGCTCCCAGGACACAGAAATTTTAGAAGAAGAAATACAAAGGCAGGACAGTGACAAATTGGAACAGGAAGCTGCAACACAAGAACCAGCAAACCTGAATATACTTGTCCAATCTGCCAGACAGATGGGGGAAGAACCTGGAACAGAGGAGATTCTGGAGTTTAATGATGAACTCTGGGTTGTAACCCCAGAGGACTCCCATGACACATAACTCATAGAAGAGGAGTTGCAGCAAAAGAAGGATGAAGAGGTAAGCCAGGATGTTGCTACACAAGAACCAACACCCTTGGAAGCTGCAGCAAGAACTCCTGAATTGCAGTTGGAAGATAACCTGGGAGTGGATATCATTCCTATTATACAGTGGAGTGAAGATGAACAGGTACAGACACCATGCTCAGGTGACACCGAAATCTTGGAGGAAGGGTTGCACGAAGAGAAGGAGATCCTATCTCAGCAGCAAGAGGACAAAGAAGACGCTGTTACACAAGAACCAATGTCTCCAAAATCAATAAAGGTAGCTGCTGAAGAAGGTTCAAAGGATGTTGCTGTTACACAAGAACCAGCAACTCTCCTGTTAAAATTAGATGCGCTGGAAGACACTGTCCCACAAGAACCAGTGCTTCCACCTCCTAGAGATGTCATTGAGTTGGATTCAGATTGAGGATTTCTTTTCAACTCTCCCAGGCATAGCATAATGAGACTGCAGGAAGATTCCCACTACACCAAGTGCATTCCCAGATATCAGCAAGTAGCAGTGGAAGGGAAACAGTGAGGTTGGAAGATGCTGGGTCACTCACAGAAGCCTTTCAAAAGATAGATGAGATGCCTGAGTTTCCTACATTCCTTCCTCTCTTCTGGATAGAGCTCAGTTCACGATTCAGATGCAGGTTGTTGCATGAGGACATGCAACAGGGTAGTTGGGGGGAGATGTTGAGCCCAGAATTGGCCCTTTTTAGTCATCATTATTCATCTTTCCTGTCCCTATCCTACACTATTTATCATGGCAATCAAACCTATTGTTCTTACCTTATCCCCCAAATTACCAAGGTATGGCTGATTATTGTTTTATTTTATTAATGCTTATGATGGTGATAATTAAAGCTGTGCATCTCTCAAATTGTGCTAACATGTTGCAATTTATGAAGGTAGTTGAGACAAATGGATTGCAGGAAGATCGGGGCTGAACAAGTCATAAAGAAAGGGATGTTCGTTCCTTGTAGAAGGTTCCTTGGGGCTCGAATCATCAATCAAGGCACAGTCGTGACAGGGCAGCTGTAACAGAATTTGCTATCTTAAGTATGTTGCTGCTCGAGTCTAGCTATGAGCTGGAAGGACCGCCACTCCTGGGGCAATTAATAACTCATATTTGGATATTTCTGTTCTGCCACGCATTGTAACAGCTAGATTATTTAGGGCGCCTGAAGATCAGAGATCTTCATGACTTCCCAATTATGGGATTAGATGTTACGATTTGTATGTATAAATAGGGTGAGTTGCCTCGACTCAAGGGTTGAACAGCAAACAATTAATTCATTTTGTATTAGCAGCCAAGCCAAACTGTGTACTCATTCTTCTGTTAATATAAGGGGTTACTTATGAGTTAAAGAGGGTGTTGTTCAACCAGCGTCTCTGTGTGAAGACTGGGCCCGTCTTCCACAGAGATTGCTGAGTTAAAATAGGATTTTATCTTTCTTGTTGTGTGATGCTTTGTTCTTTCCTTTGTACGCAGCAGCAATATTTATTGTGTGGGTTTCCCAGTAAAAGATTATATTTCTGTGAGATTGGTGAATGGTGTAGAATAACAGTCGACTAAGTCAGGGTTGCTTTATGCATTTCAATTTCTGTTCACACTGCCATGTTCATCTTACAACTGAGATGTGATCCCAGGAGCTCTTACAATTTAGCTTTCCTGTTATGTGTTGATTGATTTCCCTTCTGCAATTCAATTTCTTAGAACAGTTGTTTCAATCTTTTTCATTTGAAATTCTAGAGTAATATTCAGTTTATGCTTTATGATTCCCAGATTGATTAGATCAGACAAGTGATTGTTTTAGAATGCAAATGAGATTTCCTTTTGCAATTGTTGATTAGATCTGATACCATTTCTTATTGATGCATAATAGAAAAGAATTGTAGTATAGCAGTTAGAAGGCAATTGGGATTGCATAGATTCTTGGGATGAACATGGATGATAGAAGATAAAAGTATTCACTTCTAATGGTTTTGTGTTTAAGCATATATTGTGCACTTATCCTTTGAAATAAAAAGACTTTCTCGGGTTGACAATAAATTTCATATGCTTTGTGTGTTTGGTAGTAATTTATCTGCATATAGAGTGCTTGACAGGAATAAGTGTGACTCAGAAAATGAAAATCATCCAAGCTGGAGGGCACATAGAACTCTATGAGTTATCCACACAATAAAACATGCATCAAATATTAGTGAATAATGAGACAATTTGACTGGAATGTGGTAAATGAAAATTCAAAATTAGTGTAGCAAATGTGCCATGTAAAAAAAGCTCTCTCCAACATATGGATTGTCCATAATTGAAAGTCAATGATTGGCACATTTTGATGTTTCCAAGTATTGCAACAAAAAAAACTAATAAGGGTATACTCTATAGCTATTCCCCTACATCACTTATCTATTATCTATGTAACAAGGATCACACATTGGCATGCCTCCATCAACGCCTTCCCTATTAACAACACTGAGTTTGAATCTAACCAAGCACTCTAACATCACAATAATTTTTTCCATTTGTGGGTGATATTGGTCTCCTACTATGAATGCATGAACCTTGTTGTTCACCTCAATCTAGTTGTATCCATGTCTTTTTCCAATATCCAATATATTTCATCATTTTTCTCACTAATCCAACATAGTCCCACTTTCCAACTAAAGCAAAAATGTTCGATAGTAACACATAATTTCCAGGATTTTCATGCTCTAACCCAAAAAGGTATTGTGATGCACACTCTCTGAGCTCTACATTAATGTGGATTTTATAGAAACCACGGAAATCCCCCCAATCTGAAGCATTATGTTCCACATGAATCTCATTAACAATGTATTATTCTTTGTTTAGATGCCCAACTTGGCTATTAAGAAGGTTAATTATGCAGGCATAGTGTTCAATGTCATCTTTGATATGATGGCCATGTGTCATTCTATTAAGTTATTACAATCATTCTTATACTATGCCTACATCGCTACAAGCATAGAAAACAACAATGAAGGTTATGTGGTTTAGATTCACTCTTGCCTATTGCATTTGATCAAACATTGTCAAAGCATCTTTTCCACGACCATGCATAACATGCCCTACAATGATCACATTCCAAGAAACAACATATCTATGGGACTGTGACATCCCCCAAATAATAAAACATTATGCTAATTTTTATTTTATTATTATTTGAAATTGATTTTCAATAAAGGGGCTAGATGTGAAATCTGCCCAATAAGTCTAGGAGGACTAGTGTAATAAACATTATGATTAAATTATTTTAATAAAGGAATGAGGAGGAACAACCATGTTAAAAGAGGAGATCATGCATGGAAAAGAAATGGACAAGTTGGAGTTAACCTCACGGAGATCGGAACAAGTGTCAGAAGTGTAATTACGACACTAGACACACCCTGAAAATCAGGAATTTAGTTAGCTGCAAAAATACCATGAGGAATTGGCCGCTAGTGGTAAGACCTACGCAAAATAAAACTATAAAAAGGAAGCATATGTGGGAGGCAGGACGTTGCTTAGTATGATGAAAGGAGAGACTCTTGCTGTGCAAGCACTCTGTGTTTGGAAAGTTGTGTTCTGAAAGTGTGATTGAGATCTGGAAACTGAGGTTGACTGTCCCTACTTTATACATGCATGATTTAGCTCGGGGGTGATTGAGGATAGACTTTGCAGCTAAGCCTAATTTACGGTTGGGTGGAACGTGGCTGTTCCTACTACATTCGGACCATTTGATCCAGGTTTTCTATAGGGTTGGTTATTTCTATTCTCTAAAAGGTTTCTGAATTTAAAGTGTTTTATGCTTAATTACTAGATGGATTTTTGAACGCTAAGGATCAATCGATATGCAAGATCTGTTATGCATTTTCTTGTCTAAATTTAAAGATAGATAAAGATAAATTTATGTTATGTTGTGCAAATTGTAAACTATGTATTATATAGTCAGATGCAAATCTTATTTCATTAGTACCGAAGAACAGAGTATCCATTATGGAATCTGTTATGTCAAAATTATCCACAGAAGATAAATTTATGTTAGGATATGCACCTTGTAGACCATACTTTATATAGTCAAATACAGATCATATTTCGTTATTACCGAGAAATTAAAGTATCCTTTTATTGCATCCCTATGTTATAGTTATTCATAGTACAAAAGTTGAGCCCTACGATATCAGTTGTTTTCGGAAAGATGGACTGGTTTTTGCTATTTCCTTCTATGGAAAATGTGTTTTATAGAGCAGGATGTTCTTAATTTAAGAACTGTAAATTAAGGCGTAGCCTGGATCTTTAACTAAAACTTCGAAGCTTATAGAATTGTGAATACATAAGTATTTTTCTCTATTTTTGTCATTAAGGATTATCAACCTTAAACTAAATCTCAAACCCGAGATCGGGCTGGTTTATGGACTATTCTGCTTATAAAGGATCTAATCACCCAAGTGTGCAGGTAGATTTAGAATTTCCTTTTTGTTAAACCTAGAAGTCTGACCATAACAAATCGATTTTGAGTTTTTGGAACCAGCCTTAACCATTTTAATCTGTTACTAAAGGAGTTTTTGGGCCTGTTCCTCACGGCCAGAACTGCGAAACCCATTTTGCTTATTTAATTAAGAAGAGTAACTCCGAACAGAATCCTGAAATCCTGGGTAGAGTCGAGCAGATGGCTGAGAACTGGGGTTGACCTAGTTTACTAAAAGAATAAGCTCTTTAAAAGTAATTTTTTGGTCTCGAACCGAGAGGAAAACCCTAATTTCATTGTTAGGTTTAAAACGATTTCCTTAGTAGTTTGGACACTTGCAAACAGCAGTAATTTAGGAGAGAAACTTACCGAAAAGCCTAAAAGGAAAAAGGACCTTTCCATAAAGAAAACGACTCTACATCTGAATTAAGTCCTTTAAAAAAACAGTATAGCATGCATTACGCTTTTTCAGTTAAAAAAACAGTATAGCATGCATTACGCTTTTTCAGTTATGAATTTCACCAGAATTCTCATGCTTTAAATAAAAGTCCGGGCAAACACAGGGTTCGGTATAATTTCTCAAAATAGAAAGACTGTAAGTAAATTGGGCCGACGCCCTTGTCCAGATATTACAGCATTAAAGCAAAAGCATATACATCTCGAGCTCAAAGACTCGGTATTACTGAAAACCCTGGTATCTCCCCATTCTTTTACAACCATAGTAAATATCTTATACTATGCGTATCCAACTATTTATGCCCATACCCTTGATGCTTAGTAGGGTATTTACGTATTTAAGAAATACGGCCTAATTTTTAATTGTAAAAAAGGAAGTTAAGTTCAGTAGCGACTTCTGAAGGTTAACTTGCAGCTTACAAAAATTAAATGAAAATTCAAGATATTGTTTACTGTTATATCTCTATGCCTACAGTGCCAAGTTAAAAGATTTAGGAAAGCACGGTACTGTAATTTAATCTAAGCTATAGTCCGGGTCACGGCCATCCTGGAAGACCCCCTTAAAATCCTTAAGGTACCAACTCGGAGCCCCTCTGACCGGCAAGTGGATCAAGCTTTAGTGAAATTGCTTACCCGATACGTAGAGTCCCTTTTCACCATGCCGAAAACCACGAGTAACCTGTCACTGCAGATAGACGTTGGAGTTAGGACGCGAAGAGTTAGAACACCGGCTATCTATTGCCAAACTCTGTAAAACATTTTTTGTACAAGTTTTGAGTTTTTACCAAAATTTAAAGGAGGAGGCCGTAGTCGGGTTGGTAGCTGCATCGATAATTTGGATTTTCCTTCGCTTGCAGCATTTTCAACCTGAAATCTTTCTCTTGGACTTAATGTTGGAAAATCGCTTTAAAAATCTGCCTGTAGTCCGAATGGAAAAGGAAATCTCTGAACCGAAATTTTTGTAGTCTTAAGGAAGTTTGGTAATGGGTCTCAAACCCCGAACACCCTGACTGAGGGCTGAGTTCGAAGGGTAATATCATCCGGAGGGAGTTTTTGATCGATTGACAGTTCATTAATTGATAGTACACTCTCGAATCCTTCCAAAGGTCATTTACAGTGTGGATAGTTTTTTTTTTATTTAAGAATATTTTTAATAAGTTTGGACCGTGACAGCAATGAGTAAAGGTAATCTTGTACTAACAAAAGGAATGGTAGACTTTGATGAAGTTATGACCCTTGTTGGAAGAAATAGTGAACCAGCAAACCTATTCAACTTTAGTATCTTGGTTAATTATTATTTTCAAGAAAGGGGCTTAAAAGTAGTCACTATGAGGGACGCTTTCACCTTTAAAAAGTTATGATGGTCCTCTCCTTAGGATGCCCTGTCACAACAAGTAATTGAACAATTATTAGCCGAAGCTAAGTAAGCAGAATCCCATCTAATCATATCCACCTGTCAGTGGAAAGAAATCTTGAGCGTTTTAATGTTATGTTTTCTTTTATGAGTATAATAAATTTTGATGCCCAGCGACTAAGGCTTCTACAATGATTTTTAGTGCATGATGTCAAAAGAAAACACTAGAAGAATTTATTATTATTATTATGGGTATTTCACAGGGACATTCTTTCAAATATCAAGTGTGTATCCTAAATACCTCCACATTGCATACATAGTTACAAAATCACTTGCTACGACAACTTCTGAGACTATTCGCTACTTGATTGTATAATCATGGATTTCCTTACCCTATTGCAAAAGGAAACTAAATGAGTACATGCCAGGAGAAGACTTGCTATGGTGATTGAATCCAGTTCCACACCTACCAATAGCATTTCACAACAAAGTTCTATATATGTAAATTAGCATATGCGATATTAGTATTAGCCCTCACCTCTCGTGAAAGCCTGCATACCGGAATCTTTTTTAGGGCTTCTTTTAAATATATTGTAGAGAAAATTTCTGCTTCTTCCAGATCTCTCTCCCCGGGAAAGGCAATCAGGGACGCCCAAAAAAATTGATGACACTTCTTATCTCTCGCTCTGTTTCATTGGCGGAACATGCAAACTGCCCTTTCTTGTCTTTGAAGTGTTCGAACACATCTGATATTAATATAAAATGTATTAGCAGTCATTATCTGTATGCATATGACAGTAATTTGCAGCTATTATGAAAGAACTTCGAGTAGGGTCTTATTAGTAAATTGTGATATATACCTGAAGATACCATGTATCCCTGAAGTCGAAGACTTCGAAACCCCAAGGCAGTTGAGTTCAGATCAGCAACAACACTATCTCTCCCACACCCAATGCCATTTTCGTTCCAGTAACTGCACGACATAATAACTTTTCCTTATATTCATGTGTACTCCATATCAAAATCAAGGAAAAAATGCTTTAGGACTTGGCTTTTTCTATCATATATTTTGCCAAGTAATCTTCTAACTTTCACTTCACAAATTAACTGCGCGGAAATTAACTTCGCGAAGTAATCTTCTCGTTGTATTCATGCTTATTCCATATATAGAGTATAAATAAATAATGATGAAAGCCTACTGTGACTGACCTATAAACATAATCCAACGCTGATTTTATATCATTTTTGAAATGCCTATCAATTCCCAAACGTTCAATGCTATCAACAATAGATATAAGTCGTTGAAGGAGATCATTGAGGGGAGTGATCAATTCTCCATTTTCCACTGAAACTGAATTGAATATCTCTTTTACTTCTCCAGTAAGTTTTTCAGCACGTTCAGCGTACGAAGTTGCCTGACCCACATACATTCAATAATGTAACAAAAATTAAAATAGTATTCATTTGATTTGCGCTACTGGAAAGCAATATCCATAAAATAAATTCAAAGATAAGAATTACCCCATAAGGCGTTGAGAGAGACTGTATGAAATCATCGTCCCAGCAGTTGGAATCATGATTGTCTATGCGTCTCTTTACATCAACATTCGTTGTCAAACCCATGCTAATGGCCGAAGGTGTGACAGATTTCCCTCGCCTGCACCTTCCAAGACTTGGGATTGTTCTACGGAGAGCCTTCAGACCGCAACTGGAACTGACCAGCGATTTCTGGACACACGATCTGGAAGCCAGCGGTGTGATAGAAACAAGAGCCATTCCTGCTCGAAAATGGTGATCTCAAATATATACTAGTAGAACCCCGCTAAAGCGGTTGCCTATATATACCTCAAGGGGTAACTCTTTCTGTTGATCGGCTGACTGCTAGCAAATGTGAGATCGATAGCCTGGGGTCGCTGTGTACGGCTAAAGAGCTACAGCCTTTTGTGCATCTACAGTAAGTGATGTCTGAGTAATCTATGTGGATATTTAAAGAAATAGTTATTGCCACATGTGCTTGTGCACAAAAGCTTGTTTCAACTTTTCGACCTGTTCAATCAACAAATAGGAAGTTAAGTAATGTATATGAATATTTAAATAAATAGTTATGGTTACATGTAATTGTGTACAAAACCTTGTTATTTTTAAGTAATGTATATGAATATTTAAATAAATAGTTATTGTTATTTTTAAGTAATGTATATGAATATTTAAATAAATAGTTATTGTTATTTTTAAGTAATGTATATGAATATTTAAATAAATAGTTATTACTACATGTGATTGTGGAGCAAAAGCTTATTTCATCTTTTCCACATGTTCAATCTATAAACAAGAAGCTACATGTGATTGTGGAGTAAAAGCTTATTTCATCTTCAATCTATAAACAAGAAGCTACATGTGATTGTGGAGTAAAAGCTTATTTCATCTTTTCCACATGTTCAATCTATAAACAAGAAGCTATTGCTCCATGTGTAAGAAGTTATTGATCCATGTGATGAATGTGATTTTGTACACCAAATTGTTTAATCTTTTCCATATGTTAAATCAATAAATAAGAAGTTATTTCTAAGTAATTTATTTAAATATTAAACAAATATCTATTGACCATGTACACTTGCACAAAAGCTTGTTTGGTCTTTTCCACATATTCAAAATTAGGAATTTACAAAGTTATTTCCAATTTAAAAATAATTTGTAACTAATCTATTAGAAATTTAGAAAGTTATTTCCAACAATAACTGGTAAGTAATCTATATGAATATTTAAACTTTGTTTCATCTTTTCCACATATTCAAAATTAGATGTAAACTTTGTTTCGTCTTTTTCACATATTCAAAATTAGGAATTTAGAAAGTTATTTCTAATTTGGAAATAAAGTAATCTATGTGAATATTTAAACAAATAAATAAATAGTTATTGCCCATGTAGTTGTGTACAAAAGCTTGATTCATTTTTTCCACATGTTCAATAAATAAATAGGATTTCAACTCTAAGTAATCCATATGAATATTTAAATTTGAATAGTTATTGCCCATGTACTTGTGCACAAAAGCTTGATTATTTTTTTCCACATGTTCAATAAACAAATAGAATGTCAACTCTAAGTAATCTATATGAATATTTAAATTTGAATAGTTATTGCCCATGTACTTGTGCACAAAAGCTTGATTCATTTTTTCCACATGTTCAATAAACAAATAGGATGTCAATTCTAATTAATCTATATGAATATTTAAATTTGAATAGTTATTGGTCTTTGTGTAAATTAATTTTAAGTAATCTGTATGGATATTTAAATAAATAATTATTGGTCCATGTGCTCTATATTATTAATAAATTATTTTGAAATTCAAAAATTATTGATGATGATGATGATGATGATGATGATGATGATGATGATTAACGTCCACTGCTCGATCAATTTTGGTCTATTGACCTTAAGAAGGCTATTACTTGGTTTGCTTTCCAAGCTCAGTATAGTTTTGGCAAGTTAGGAGGTTAGCAAGGTTTGTATTGTAGCAAATACTATGAAACTCATATCTAATGTGAGTGTAAGGAGAGCACTCTAAGAAAAAGTGATTTTCATCCTTAATGCTCATAGACTCACAAAGACAACGACCAACACCTTGTTTAGCTATGAAGCTCATGGGAGTTCATTCTAATCTTGGCTATATTCATTTTCTTCTTTGAACTAGTTACTATCAAGAGATATTTATGATCTTCCAAATTAGGGTTAATGATTTTCTTATAGTATCTTAGTTTTCTCTTAACCTCTGGCACCACAATAAAAGAAAAAGAAAAAGATGTATAACTAAAATCGTAAACATATAACATAATTTAATGAGTTTTAATGTTTATTTGTGTTTGATTAATAATTTAAAACTTAATTTATATGTATATGAGTTATATTAGTCATAGTTCACATGAATGCGAACTATTACTCTATACATTAATTACAATTTAGAATTATTAATATTTTATAATATTAGATTAATAATTTCAGCATTAATTAAAAGAAAACAAAAAAAATTAAAAATTAATAAAAACATAAAACAAAATTAAGAATTTGATGAGTTACTACACATTTTCACATTTTATTATTAGATGGGTAAATTTTATTATAAATCTTTTACTATTACACATATATTTGAATTTCAATTAAGTGTAATTTAATTTTAAAAATGTTGTTATGATTATTTGTATATAACATTTAAAATTATTTCAAAGTATATATATTTAATAGTTTTGTTAAAAAAATTAAAGTTTCTATTATTTATAATAATTTATACAATAAATATAATTATTTTAAATTAAAAATATTTATATTGATTATATAAATTAAATATATTTAATTATATTTAATAATTTATATATATATATAAATATATATATAATAACTCTATTATAAATTTTGATTGTTTCATATATTTCAAACATATGTAATATATAATATAAATATTACTATATATTTAAATAATTAGTAAATAATTATTTTAAATATAGTTATTGAAAAAAAAGAAATTAGAGTTACCTTATGAAAAAGAAACCACACTTTTATAGATTTAAAATAAAGCACAACACATAATTTAACATTTAGATCTTTGCGAGTTACAAAGTACATCAACTTAAATATATTTAATTTTACAAAAATAATATAAAATATAAATAGATTAAATATTAAATATAAGTAAATATTAAGCATACGTATATGAAATCTAAATCTTTTTACTTGGAAAATAATAAAAATATTTTATAAAATAAATAAATTAAAATAATTAAAATTTATAATTATTAATATACAACTTAAAAGACATTATCAACCCATATATATATAGGTTAATAATTTCTTTTAAATTGTATACTAATAATTAGAATTTTTTTAAGTTGTATATTGATAATTAGAAATTTTAATTATTTTAATTTATTTATCTTATAAATTTTTTTGCTTGTAAAATAATAAAAATATTTTATAAGATAAATAAATTAAAATAATTAAAATTTCTAATTATTAACATACAACTTAAAAGAGATTATCAACTCATGTTTTTTAAGTAAGTATATATATATATATATATATATATATATATATATATATATATATAATTACAAATATTATAAAATAATCATATAAATATAAATAGTTATTATACATTATTAGTTAATTAATTAATTATATATATATATATAACTCTCAAGTAAAGATTATATGTATAATTCATCATATTATATTTTATATAATTATAATCATTATCATAACCATAAATAAAAAATAGTTTTCCTTATTGATTGTATAAGATATCTTAGAAATGTGACAAGACATCATTACTTTTTATTATCAATATTAAACTTGAAATAACATATAGGAAAAGATATGAGTAGTTTCTATTAATAACATGTTATAACACATTATTTATAAGGTGTATACTAAGGCCTTTTTTTGTTTGTATTTTCAAGTTTTTTTGTTTAACAAAAATAAATATGGTTAATGATATAAATTAGTCTTATTAAAACAATTTAGCCAATCAATAATTAAATAAAAACAAATAATTTTTATTTATTTATTTAAATAATTAAAATAAATATATAATTGATTTTTATGTACTTCACAAAACAAGAGTTGTGACATAGAAGCTATATAAATATGATACTTTTGCCTCAAAATTTTAATAGGAAAAAAGATTCTCTTGGCACAAAACTACTTAACCATGAAACCTCAAGTTTCTTGCAATCATTAAAATGATGAAACTTAAAATTTTATGATAATTTGATATATTTTATAAATTTTATTTAGTTTAAATCATTTTATTAAACCATACCATTTGCACTTAACATATTCTATTGTCACTTTATTTTTAGGATATTTATACCATATTATATTGCAATTTATTTTTTAGGATATTTATACCATACTATATTGGATTGAATTGAAATCAAATTAATTTTATATTTTGATAATGCTTTAAATTTTTAATTTGTGATTGATATGATATTTAAAATAATAATTTAACTTTTAAACTATGATTTAGAATTAAACATTGAATGATCATAACTAAAGTGTGAATTGGTGTATGAAATTTTTGTGATATATAGAATTATCATTAAACTCTATACAAATTTATAAAAATAAACATAATAATTAAAAATATTTATTAACATTGAATTATTCAGCAATACTATAGTTTAGCCGCGTGGAATTGTGTACAACCTTAAATGAGTGAAAACAAATAAATTTGGAAGATGTCACTTGGATTATTGCATAAGTATAGAAATTTGAAATATGTCAGTTGGATTATTGCATTTTCTATAATTGTTCGCTTAGACTTTATGAACTTCTTAGTGAGGAGATGTGGTTTTACAGGTATAGTCATATCAATCATAAACATGTTATGGTTGAAATTAGATGTTTCCACATGACATAGTCCGCTTACCATGCCTTTTAATGTTTAAGGATGAACATAACCCATCACCATCATTCATGGTCATTGAAGCATGCCCACTAAGTTTAATTATCTATTCCCTAATAAAAAAGTAATAAATGTTATTATTAAACTTATTGTTAATGTCTTTAAAAACCAAACCAATATCTTTAAATATTAAAAAACATTTTATACTAAATTTAAAATCTAAAATTCATATTAAGTTGTAAATTTAACTTCTATTTTAATTAATTTATATAAATTTTAAATTATATAAAATTGTAAGCTAAATTTAATTTGTCCCATTCTAATTATGCCCCATCAATAATTTCAAACTCATTAAATTATTATCTAACTTCCATACCTCTCTTCCAACTACGACCAGTTTGATGGTGTGATTTATGCCATTTAACTTAATTGTAGTGTGATTTCTGCCATGAGTACAGAAAACAAAATTAAAAAAAACTAAATATCAATAAGATTCCAATATTGTTATTATTATTTTATTTTTATTTTTATAAAATATCATATTAAAGGAATATATATAATTATGATGTGATAAAATTTAATATAAAACTACTAATTCAATATCATTTTAAAATTTAAAATAATTTTTAATTTTATAATTATATATATATTTTTAATTCTATTTGTAAACTTTACATAAATTTTTAAGTCGTAACACATATCAATTACCTAAACTATAAAGGATATTCTAGACCCAATGAGTTATGAAGACAAACACTCAAATAAAACAAAGCAAAATCATATAAAAATCTGTAATAATTAAATAAATTATTGATAATCTATTTATACTTTAAATTCCAATTTTCATAATCTCATATAATTAGGTCTTAGAAAAAAATGTAAAAAATGTATAAAACAAAGAGTTGAGTTTAACAATATCCCACCCTATGAATCCCTAAAAAGTTAGTACGTGAGATTTGAGGAGAGTATCCAACCCTAAGTTGTGCGCAATTGGCGGATAGGGAGGCCAACCCAAAGGTGTGCTCGGTTGGTGGGTAGGGAGGACTTATAGAAAAGATATAGTGAATGCATTGCACAAACAAATCATAGCAAAAGCTATTAGAAAACCAACCTCATTCTTAATGGATTACAAGCACCTTCTCTTAGGATCCGAACTTAATTCGATCCTATATTCGGTGCAATGAGCTGTTGTGGATGTAATGTCCCTTAAAATACACTATTTAAAATAAAAATTATAATGGTTTCTGAAATTGTCGTAATGAAGACATGTCTAATAAATTAACTTTAACAAAGTTTAATGATAATCTACTTGTTTGCGTCTTTCAATATTTGTTATTATTTTATAATCACTGAGATGATTTAAGTATCGTCATTTGGTTTAAACCACTTATACTATGAAATAAGAACTCATACCAGTTCTCGTTTTTCTCTCTTCCTGATTTTAGTAGCTATTTTTACCTCCGTTTCAAAAAGGGTTGATACTAGTATCACACATTTTCTTTTTGAGACATTTTTCCGGGTCTTTGAATTATCTTTGTCGTAAAATATTTTTTATTTCTCTTTTCGATTGTGTTTTTAGAAATTCAACAAAATAGCATACATTTATAAGCAATTTATAATGGAAAACATATTCATTTTGCAATTTATTCTATAAAATAAGACAATTTTATGGACAAAATAAGACAGTTTTATTGACAAAATTGTAAAATATTCCAGAAAATAAATGCATTTAAAATCATTTTCAATGAATTTCTAGATATTTTTTCTATAAAAATGATACTATTTCATATTATTTTCAGAAAAGTGATGATTCACATAAATTCAAGAAAAACTATACCATATATTTGTAAAAAACATATTAAATACATTATATATAGAAATTTTATTTATAAAGTAAAGTCTGAAAGTCAAATCATTACTAATATATCTTATCAAAAAATTGTCAAATTTAACATTTTCTTCAAGACATGAAACTAATGAAGAATATCATGGAGGCCAAATTCTTCATCGAAATTGGAATTTTCTAGAGCTTGGCTTTCCTTAGGGGCATCAATGTTCTCTTCCATTAGGAATTCTATGTCTACAAGATGCCCAAAGTGCTCCTTTCCAAACACCCCTCCTAATGGGGGTTGAGGATCTTTTGGCATCTTTGCCACAAGTTTTTCACTAAACTCTCCTTTCTTCAAACCAACTTCTTGCAGTTCATCTAGAAGAACTTGAATAGCATTAACTCTTTGCTTGATGTAATTGCATTGCAGTGGATCATTATCAATGGATATGAAATTTATTCCTTTATGTAAGGAGCATGCTATTGTTGTACCTAATCACCAAAAAAAAAAAAAATTAAGTCAAATAGCATAAAGAAGCATACTTTAAAACAATAAAATATTGGAGAATAAAAAAAACCATAAAACTTAAAATATGCTTTCATATGTAATATGAGAAAGTTTACCTGAACCCGAGAACAATATAAGACCCAATCTCCTCCTCTTGAAAATGTATTTATGAGATAATTAATCAACGCTTGTGGCTTTTGATAGATGTTTAGAGTCACACCTTTCAAATCCCTTTCCTCATATGTTAATTATTTAACCACGGCATTGTAACTCAACCACTGACTATATTTTCTGCCACTCTTTTCATTGATTAAAAGAGATTCATAAGTCTCATCTTTTGTCCAAGTTGCAAAATGTATGTTTTCAATATCACTCAGAAATGGATCGTTGCTGGAGCTACGAATATTAGGCTTTTTCCTGTAACAAAAATATAAAAAAATTAATTAACTTATCAATAAATATAGTTGATTTATAAATTCAAAAACTTGATAATATAGTGCCAATATATTACCAATAAAAATTCTTCCTTGTTTTTCCTTTACCCTTGAAGGATGTCAACAACACCCCTAATTGTGTGTCTGAATGGAAAACAACAAATCCCCATAGTGGTGATGTTGTGTCATCTACAAATACTGAAACCACTTTATTGACTGATTGGTAAGTATAAGGCTCACAATCATAAGCAGTGTTTCAGATATTGTATCCATAAGGGATATCTGCAATCACTAGTGCGTACTCCTATTTAGGAACAAGATTGCAATGTCTGCACAGTTACCTAAAATGACTTTATATTTCGCAGTGTCAAGCCCATTCCAAATAAAATGATCAAGTGTATCATCAAGTTCAACGTTTGCAAGACGTTGTCTCCTTTGTTGTTCTATTTTGGCTCTTTGGATATGAATTTTGAAGGACTCTGGTACTCCATCTGTACCCCTCTTTGGCATCTTGAAATGAAAATTAGCTCAATAAGTAATAAAATAGAAATGAATTGAATTAGAAAATAAATAAAATAGGATGTATCATAGATCAACATACCTTCTTGAATGCAACAAAGCATTTTTTTAAGGTTTCTATCAAGCTTGAGACTGGATAGTTGCATTTGACATCATCCCAACTCTTCTCATTCAACATTATAACCACCTCCTCTTGTATTTTCATGTAGACCTTGTGACTAGAAAATGAAACAATAAATGATGTTTATAATCATATATCATAATATAACATAATACTTAGAACATAACAAAATGTTAAACTAAAGAACAAAACATTGTATGATAAAAAAAACATCAACTTACTTGTCAATTTCTTTGCACATTTCCTCCATAGATAATTCACCAGACTTTACCCGTGATAGTATTGTAGCTATCAATGTTCCATCCTTCACACCTTGTATTGTTCTCCAAGGTGTAATAGTCATGTCTTATGGAAGGATCTTGACGTCAGGACCTGTCTTACCATCACTCCATGGAACAACTTTACTTTTTTTCACTTTTTGATTTTTTATGCCAATATTCTCGCACAAGCTAATTATGCCATCAATCAAATCTGTTGTTTTAACAACTTTGAATGCCAACTGGAAATAGGCATCTACAACTCTGAATGCATCACTTCCTTTGGCATTTTTTTGTTTCACATTATCCTCTTTAATAGGGATACCTATTTCCACACAATATTGTCTCCGAAAACTTGCATCAACTCTAAATTTTTCCCCACCACATATTTGCACAAATTCACTGTGGATAAATCTCACCCTTTGAATAAATGCCATTGTCAACCTATATTCACTATCTGTGTTATGATCCCATGCCAACAACTTTACTTCTACAATTATGTTAAACCAACATAAATGATGCATTTAATTGTTTCAAAAATAGGGTAATTGGGATATTCTTGCATTAATTCTCCTTTTGTCCTCTGTAGAATGATTCCCCCCAAGAACACAATATTAGTAATGAAAACATCTTGTTTGATCAAATTCATATCTAGTAGGAACATCTTTCGGGTCAACAAGGACTAGGTACTCAACCACATGTGCATAAGGATTGTGCCTCATCAATGTTTTCAAGTTCTAAATATGCAAGTTATGTGGTTTTCTAATTCTAAATTGATCTTGCCCTTCTATGGGTCTATAATTTTGATTCACATTCAACTCAAATGTATGTCCATTTTTAACCAATTTATCCATATCCAATCGATCTCGAATGGAATTTTGTGATGATTTGACAATGCCATCCTCTAGATCAACACCTGGAGTAATGGTTTTCCTACTGCCCCCCGAATTTTGACTCTTAGATTCAGGAATAACATTGGCTTCAGTAACAATAGATCTCCTCTTTTTCTGATTTGAAGGGGTTCCTTCTAAATCAACAATTCCTTCAACAGGAATCGAAACTCTCAGCCATATTTCTTTTACGAGACTTTTTTTACTCTTACGAGCAGGTGTAGCAAGCTTATTTGCAACCATTTCAACATGTTCATTTGGGTGAGATGAAGATTTAAATATAACCCTTCTAGGTACCTGATTTGATTGTCAGATGCCCTGTCCTCTTTGTGCTTGTACTTCTTCAGTTTGAACATTTGACACTTGTTTCTTCTTCCTTGCTTCTGGTCCCTTTTGAACAATGGCATTAAGGACATCCATATGATTGTCCTCTATATGATAATATCCATTCAACATTTTTGAAATCAACATGGAAAAATCTTGCAAAATAAAAGCATTATCGTATTGAATCTATTACATTGTGATATCCAAGTTATAAAAAACTAATTTAAGAATAATATCAATATTCAAACATACCCTCCCTCTCTCAATCTCATGCACGACCCCTTGACAAAATTCTGTGAATTTTTCTTGAACATTATATTTTGAAATCTTCAAACAATATCGTATTTTGGCAAAGGTCCTGACTTGTTTCACTTGTGCATACAAAATTTATGTATCGTGCATCACAAATATATCTCTCAATAGTCCCAATGGATGGTAATATGATTGGATATATGGAAATGCATAAGAATATAAGTGAATACTTTCTAGTTTGCCTTGATATTTTTCCTTCATATGCCAATGATAGTCTGATCTATCTTCTTCTGTTGCATGTTTCCATTCTCTAGCATTCTTCATTTTTAAATCATCAAAGTTAAAAATTTCGTCTTGAGGCTCAACATTCTCAACTGCCTCAACTTTTTTTTTCAATGCAATCATCGTCGCTTTTGATCCGGAAACATTTACACATATATTTCTTGATGTCATTCTCCCTATATCCAAAAGGTAGAATTTTAAAATACAATCAAAAATCATTTAAATACCCACCTACCCACTAAACCCCCCACACATATATAATAATTCATTTTAAAAAAAATGTAAAGTTGCCCTCTAACACCCCTAAACTATATAATAACAATTTTTAAAATAAAATTAAAGCTTAACCCCCCCCTAAACTATATAATACAAATTTTAAAAAAATAAAAAAAATCAAACCTAGCCCCCCCCCCTAAACTATATAAATCAAACTTTAAAAAAAATCAAAATTTAAAAGAAAAAATATAACCTAGACCCCCCCCCCAAACTATATTAAAAACAAATTTAAAAAAAGAATCCAACCCAGCCCCCCTAAACTATATTAAAAACAAATTTAAGAAAAAAAAAAATCAAACCCACTCCCCCTAAACCATATTAAAAAAAATTAAATTAAAATAAAATAAATCAAACCCCCCCTTCCCCCAACTCCCCCCCACCCCCACCTCCCCCTCCTGCTCATGCCCCCTTCCCCCACCTCCCCCTGCCCCCACCTCCCTCTCCTCTTCGCGCCCACTCCCTTGAGTAGTTTTTTTTAAATGTAGTGCTCACATGCATCAGCTGGAATCATATTTGACTGACCTTTGACTATCTGTGGCCACTCCCACTGATTGGGTCATGTATCCAATGCAGTCCAAGCCACACCTTGAGGAGAATTTGAATCACCTTTGGGTTAATTGAATTCATTCTATTGTAATCTCATATTTTTTCCAGCTTACAACTGATGAATGACATTACAACAGTTTTTCACATACTTTGAGTTTCATGTGTGAATATTGATTCAATTCTTCTTCTTCTTCTCTACAATTCTTGAGTGAAATTTGTGAGGTTTGTTCAAGCTGAGTGATCTTTCCTGTATAATTTCACATGGTATCAGATCTTGATAAATCTTTTCAAGTTGCAGCAGTAGCAGCAATTGCAACATTTTATTGAGCAGTTGTTTTTCAGTAGAGCACCAAAAGCCTCTAGATTTCCACAACAAATCCCGGTGCCATTGCATTGGGTTCACTGGAGAATTTTGGTGAGGTCTATCCAGGTGTGAAGGATCTAGTAACATGTGCTCATTGTCCTAAAGCAATGTTCTTTAGATCTGCAACAAATCTCCAGCCAAAATTTAATTTGTTTTGCAGGTTATTCCATCTACATATTCAAATTCAGTAGCTACCATGGATGTAAAACTGAAATCCTTCAACTATTTTGAATGGAAAGCCAAGATGAACATCTTCATGAAGTCCAAAAGTCTTTCTAGAGTGTTGAATGGGACTGCAGTCATACCTATGGGTGCTACTAAGAAATCAAAGTATATTGCTAGACTTGATAAAGCAAGTTGGCCTGCTACTCCTCAGTATTTCCGATGATCTACATTTTGATATCATTGATCTCAATACTCCTAAAGATGTTTGAGACAAGCTCAAATCTCTTTTTTGGTAGAAATATGATTTGAAGGGTCACCAATTGGAAAATGAACTTATCTCTTTGAGCCACAACAGTTTCGACTTAATCAATGAGTTCTTCACTAGATTCAAAAATTTGGTTTCATGGCTAAAATATTATGGAATAGAGAAAGAATAGAAGCATATAATCCTAGCCATTCTGTCAAAATTGGGCCCTGATTACTCATTTTTTGTCTCTACCTTCCAGTCAACGAAGTTATCCATTCTAAATTGGAAGATGCCCACTCTTTATGCATTCATTCCGTCTCTCTCTCAAGAGGAGGGTAAGCTTGTACAAATTGGAGTGATCAAACCAAGGGTGGATTCAGCACTTGCAACTGTTGAAGTGAAGAGAGCAAATGGTAAAGGAAAGCAAAAATATAAAGACAAAAATTTGAATGAGCAGAAGACAAGGGAGGCTCCCTATCAATTAGAAGGGGCTTCAAATTCCAATAAAGGCAAGCAATATCACAAGGAGAAATCCAAATGTCCTTATTGCAACAGATGATTCCATCCTAAGAGTGCCTCTGTGAAGAAGACAATATACCTAATAGCTCAACTTCTTGAAAAGAAAAACCTTCCAGTACCTGCAGGTTCTAGGACAAGGAGAGGTTCCATGCACTCATGGCAAGTGCTTCAAAATATTTCTCCTGCATCATTGATTCAGGAGCATTAAGACACATGTCTTTGTAACATCCCGATATTTTCATAAAAATTTAAAAAATTTTAAATCGTCATTAAATGCTAATATTTGTAAAATGCGGAAAATAATAATATTTAATAAAGCAGTAATTAATAAATGCGACATTTGGTAGGAATAATCTAACTGTTGTGTCTTTTTGTCTTCTGATGGTGTATCGTGTCAGCAACACGTCATGAATCTAATTAATGATTATGTCCTTTATTTATATGCTGGAATGATTGAAAATTGTGATGCATTTGGAAAACAGAATTCTTCTCGACAAGTACTGACAGTTTAATTTTTCTGGATGATGATGAAAGGAGTCCTTCGAGGTGCCCCGAGGCTTACTTAGCTACTCAGCTAAGCATTGTACTTGTCCTTCATGTGCAAATTCGCAGGTAAGAGATATAGATAGACTTCAGAGTGTTTAATAACCGTGCTATAAATCAAAATTGCTTATGATTTCGACGCTACAGGTATGGTTTTCTTCCAATTTGTAAGATGAACTTGGCTATCTCAAAAACTGCAGAAAACGTCAATCTCAGAGTGTGATTGTTGTGAATGTTCTTCATTAGGGGTTTATGAATTCACTTGTTATCATTCCATGAATGACTTGCCGCTATTAAAATAATTCTTTTATAAATTTCGACGGTGACAGTTTAAGACAAGGACACATGGTCCTAAGCATACCATAGAGCGAGTAATAAGGTGATTCTAGTTCTCTATTCCCTAGGCAATTAAAATGGTGATGCATTATGTTTTAATACCCTACCATGCAATGTATGCGATGGTTCCTTGGGTGGAAACCATACCCTAAGGGTGTAACCTTGTGAATTTATGCAATGGTCAAAACTTGATGAACTATAAGATGAACTTCATAATGATTTTATATTAAGTTGGGGCGGAGTCAATCCATACCCTAGGATTAAACACGGCCTAGGTGGATATTTTTATACTATGGGTGTGCTTAAAATCGATTAAATGGAACATATAATACCTTTAATATATGCTACCGGTGAATGTTATACCTTGGTATAATTTATAGAGCCAAATGCAATTAAACGTTGATCCATATGGTTGGCAGGTGGAATGATGGCGTTGTAAAAATCCTACGTACGAATTCAAGGGTGTAGTAAATTATTGGGTTGTAATCAATTCGCCTGGCCACCGTGTTAATGGGGATATTACGTGCACATTGTGAAGGGTCTCCAGCATGTGAGAAGGTTCGTCGATGCTGAGTTGTAACGGGCCTCCTGCCCCGGTGTCAACATAGTTGGAAACTTCGTGGCTTGGGAGGTAGATGGGTGATTTAATACTACTTCTACCACCCTCCAACGTGGCTTAATGAAATTAGATCTCTGTCATTGATTGTTGTGCGTTGGGATTGTGATGAACCCTAATGTAACTTATGGGATCTTGTAACATTTTCTTGGTCATTGTTTCAGTGGTAGGGTTTGGGGGGTGAGGCCAACCAGCCGAGAGGCACTTAGGGTTTTGATGTTTTTCTAGCCTTCCTCGGGCTCGATCCTGAGACCGGCGGAAACCTACAGACTGTAAGTGAATGCTATCAATGGAGGTCGAGTTTGGAGTTGAAAAGTGTGGCAATCCACAGGTTGGATGAGTGTGGCCGTTGGGGCATTGTAGTGACTTGAAGGTCTAGGTTTTAGTCGGGTTGTAAGTTTCCAATAAGTATCAACACAGTGTGAACCTCGAGCTGGGTGCTTCTCCTTCGAATTGGATGGATGGTTGGCTTCGTCAAGCTTCTATCACGACTCAGGTACCATAAAGTTTCAAGGATTTTAAAGTTTTCTTTGTTGCATGCACCGTTATTTCATGATTGATATTTAACTCAATGTATGGTTGTTTGGCAGGTATCTCTCGGCGAACAACAGGGTGCCGGGAAAATTTGACAGGGAGGAGAAACATAGTGAATCCAGTGGTAAGCTTTGGTGGTATCCCTCCCTCGTGGTTCTCCTAGAATCAAATTTGATGAGCAGGGTGCTGGTAGCATGCCTTCTCGGCAGTGGCTTTTGTCTTGCCTGTAGCAATGGGAAAACGTTACTGTTTATGTTTTGTTTGTTTAGTGTAGATGATGTGAATAATTCTTAAATGTATGGCCAACCATCCTTTGGCTCGGCGAACTTGATAGGGCTTGAACCCTCGTTTTGCAAAGAATTTCACGGTATTTAACATCTGATGTCTGTCGTTTTGGCACTTCTGAGTCGATGGAAGAACTAGTGTGGAAAGAAATGTTGACTATGGTTTTGTTTCAATAACTGAGTAGTGTAAAAAGAATGGGTTTTGGAATGGAACCCTCAGTAAACAATGAGGCGATCTGTAGGTTGCTGCCAGCGTAATTTTCAATGGAAATGATAAATTTTTAGGGTTTAATGTTTACATATGGTGTTTTCAAACTTCTCATTTTTGAATTATGTTCCAAGGAACAAGAGGCATGTTTAAGATGTTTATTTAAATAGTGGCTATAAGCCGATAATGGTCTACTTGGCTTGCGTTACCTCTGTGCATACTTGGGTTAAGCCGATAATAAAATGCTGTTGGTTTTGTTTGAATACCACTGTGATATTGCTAAACCCTAGCCTGTCGATGAGAATGAAGTCTGTTGGTCTGTAATAATGTTTAAAGAAAACAAGAATAATAGATCTTGATTCTACAGTTAGGATATCTATGGTAATGAAACACTTGATTTGGCAGCTGTTAAATGTTTGTAAATAATAGTGTGATGAGAACAGGTCAACCCTGGTTTGTGTGTAGAGATACAGTATTTTGCTCTGTCAATTCAATAATGCTATTCTCTTCTTTGCTTTTAATAATATGATACTCTGTGATGTAAATTATGCCACATACAGTTGATAATAAAGAAACGAGAAAATGATAGTGCATTCGTCAGTCGATTTAATTGCTTATGAATATAACATTTTTTCTATTTTAATTCTATCTCCCTGTATTTGTCCAATTGGACTTCTGGAGAAAATGAAAGAACGATACAGTACTCTTTTTTCGGCATAAAAATAATATAGTGAGGACAATAATTTCTATAAAGATCAGTCAGATTCAAATAACAAATAAAAGAATGGGTATGTGGTTAAACAGAATGCATGATGTTGGTTTCCTTTGAAGGAATAACTAAAGATCAGTAAACCCTAGATGTTAACACCATGTCCACCTTCAGAAGTCAAAAAAGAACCTACTGCTATAACTAGTTTCTATTATGTTGTTTCAGCATATAGATTTGAACAGTAAAAACAATGCATGTAGAGATCTAATCTACAGCTGCTAAAATATAAGATGCATGGGGAACATAAGTCTATGCATGGGTGGTCTCGTGGGTTTATATATTTAGATGCATGCTAGGTTTCACTTTTAACTGAACAGGTTTAATGCTACCTCTCTGTAATGGAGTACGATGCAGCTTCATGCATGGGGAAAAATGCAGAGGAGTCATTTTATCAGTTCAGCAATTTAAAATCAAACAGGATCTAACATTTTACTGCTACTGATCATTAATAACATTTCTAAGCCACTTTCTGAGATCATTCCTGTGATTGAAAAAGAAACACAAAAAGAATAGAACCTGAGTGTGATGGAAGGAACAAATCACTCAAGAAGCCTGTTCCACCCAACCTGCTCCCAAGCAGCCAAGACTTCTGCCTTAGGACCCCTGAGCCTATCCACTGATCCACTAGGAGGAAGAACGTTTTGAAGCTTAGGATCTCTACTTGCAACAACAAGAATTTTATCCAGCCTTACAGGCTTAGTAATCAATTGGACCAGCACCAGCACCTCTGGTATGTCCTTCTCATAACACTTGCAGACTTATACTTGCACTCTCCATAGCCTCCCTATTTGAATCTCTCAGCCATCACCTAATGCCCTGAGGAAATGTTTCTGTAGAAAACATTCTAAGAGCTCCCTTCTCAATTCAAATTGCCTTTTATAGGATGCCTAGGTCTTTTTGTAATTAACTGGTCCTTAGTGAGCTACCTGCTCACCTCCCTCCACCTGGAGGGGGAAATGCAACAAAATTAGGGGGATTTGTCCCATAACAACAGCTAATGGTAGAGTGCAAATGCTGCCATCTGTCCCAGTCCTTCCAGCAACTTCCATTCCTCCGAGTGGGTCGGTGGACACTCTTGTAACAGCTTTCTTGAGTGTTTGTCTCCCATTTTTATTTATTAAATAATAATAATGAGTCATTACATTCATCTTTGACCTAATTGGTCATAATTACAAAACTTGTAATTATAATTTATCACAAAGTACTTTTGCAAAAAGGATAATAGTAGAAAATAATTATTCTAAAAAATTGGGTAGGTGACATACACCCCCCCTCAAGCCTCAACATCGTCCTCGATGTTGCTTTATTCACTCCTTGAGTGTTCCTGGAACAGAGTTGGGTATGCAGCCCGCATACTACTCTCCAACTCCCAGGTAGCCTCTGCTGGGCTATAGTGCTTCCATTGCACTTTTACTTGGCCAACTGTGCGGTTCCGAAGTAGAGTTTCTTTCCTTGCGAGAATACAGTCCAGTTCCGCCGGAAAATCACTGCCTTGTTCCACCTAAACATTATTCCAATTTACAACATGAGTAGGATCATGCACATATTCCTTTAAAAATGAAATGTGAAAAACATTATGGACTTTGAGGTTTGAAGGTAAGGCTAATTGATATGCCACAGGTCCAACTCTAAACAAGATTTCGAAAGGACCACAATACTTGGGTGCCAGTTTGGAACAGCTCCCCAATTTTAAGGAACTCTTTTTTGGCCTTACCTTAAGAAAAACATGTTCACCAACCTGGAACTCTTTATGAGCTCTTTTAAGGTATTCTAGACTTTTTTGTCTATCCTGGGCAGTTTTAAGATTCCCTTGTACTTGCTTCATGATTAGTTCTAATTCCCGTAACCATTCGGGCCCTAAGGTGACCCTGCTAACCGGATCACTCCATGACACCGGTGTGTTACACTTTCTTCCGTAAAGGATCTCAAATGGGCTAAGTTTGGCTGAAGCATGATAATGATTATTATACGCGAACTTTGCTAAATGCAAGTAGTCTTCCCACTTACCACGATGATCCTTAACATACATTCGGAGCATATCTTTCAATATCTGGTTCACCCTTTCAGTCTGTCCGTCTGTTTGCAGATGAAATGCAGTGCTGAAATTTAAGGTGGTGTTTAACCCCTTGAAAAAAGACCTCCAAAAGTTACTTGTGAACTTTGAATCTCGGTCTGAAACTATTACCTTGGGTATCTCATGCAGTCGGAAAACCTGCTTCATAAAATTTCTGCGATATCGGGAGCTTTATGGGTAGTTTTGACAGGGATAAAATGGGCTTCCTTGGTAAGTTTGTCTACTACCACCATAATGGATTCATGTTGTCTTTGATTCTTTGGTAACCCAGTGATAAAATCTATACTTATAACTTCCCATTTCTAGTTGGGTATAGGCAAGGGCTGCAACATTCCAGCAAGATGTTGATGTTCCACCTTCACTTTTTGACAGTCAAAACACTTGGCTATATATTCTTCTACTTCATCCTTCATCTTGGGCCAATAGTACTCTTTCCTTAGCATTGTGATGGTTTTCTAGTAACCTCGATGGCAAGAATAGTGGCTTTTGTGCATCTCATCCAAAATCAGAATTTTTACTGCTGGTATGTTTGGTACGTACATTCTGTTTTTGTACAGCGGTAAGCCATTTTCCTTCAAACTGAAATCTATTACAGAATTTTCAAAATTGTTTTTTGCTGTCCTTTCCTGTAATTTTCTGTATCCCTCATCTTCTTTAATTGCTTCAAAAATTTGTTTCTCCAAATCTGTTGCGTATGTGCTGGTGGCTGAAATAAAATGTATCCTTGCATTATGACTTAACGTGTCGGCAACTTTATTCTTCTTCCCCTTAATGTGCTGGATTTCAAAATCATACTCACTTAGAAAAGTTAGCCATCTGGCTTGCCTGGCATTCAAATTTGTTTGATCTAATAAATATTTCAGCCCCATATTATCCGTCACTAAGGTAAATTTTCTGCCAATAAGGTGGTGACACCACATTTTCAAGGCATGAATCACTGCTAACAATTCTAGATCATAGGTGGAATAGTTCTTCTCATGTATTTTCAATTTTTTTGGTTCATATGCTACAGCATGTCCCTCCTGCGTTAGGACTCCTCTGAGTCCATCATTGCACGTGTCTGTGCACACTACGAAATATTTATTAGTATCTGCAATCCTCAAAATAGGCGCTGAAGTCAGCAATTCTTTTAACTTTACAAAACTGTCCGCACACTTTTGATCCCAGACAAACTTCTTTCCCTTTTTTCTGCAGCGATGTTATGGGGTTTGCAATCCTGGAAAACCCTTCAATGAATTTTCTATAATAACCAATGATTCCCATAAATGATTGCACATCCGTCACATCTTTAGGAACCAACCATTCATTAATGGCCTTTATCTTGGCGGGGTCAACCGAAATCCCTTCCTCAGAGACTATGTGTCCTAAGTATTGAATCTTGTCCTTGTAAAAATCACATTTGCTGAACTTAGCATACAGCTGGTGCTCCCTCAAAACTTGCAAAATGATACGTAGATGTTCATCATGCTCTTCCTTGTTCTTAGAATATACCAAAATGTCATCGATGAACACAACTGCAAAATTATCTAAGTACTTGTGCAGAATTTTGCTCATTAAACACATAAATACAGCAGGTGCATTAGTTAATCCAAACGGCATGACAATGAACTCATAGTGTCCATAACGAGTTCTAAAGGCTATTTTTAAAATGTCTTCATCCTTCACACGGACCTGATGGTATCTTGATCGTAAATCGATCTTAGATAATATTGTTTCTCTGCGTAGCTGGTCAAAAAGATCGTCAATGCGGGGCAGCGGGTACCTATTCTTGATTGTCATTTTATTTAGTTGACGATAATCTATGCAAAGTCTTAGGGTACTATCCTTCTTCTTAACAAAAATGACTGATGCTCCCCAAGGAGACACGCTGGGTCTTATATATTTTTTATTGATCAACTCCTTCAGCTGAGATTTTAACTCATTCAGCTCTAGTATATTCATCCGGTATGGAGCTTTAGAACTTGGTATAGCACTAGGTATTAATTCAATAGTAAACTCTAGGTCCCTTTTGGGAGGTAAATCTGGGATCTCTTCCGGAAAAATATCTTGGAAATCCTTTAAGATAGGTATGTCCTCTATTTTCAGTTTGTCCTCCTTAGGACTTATCTCATCATGCACCACATTTACTGCAAACATCTGACACCCTTTTCTAATTGCCCTTTTTACTTGCATGGCTGAAATCTGCCGAATGGATGTTTTTCTTGGGATGCCTTTTACCTCCGTTGTCTTTCCTTCATCATCCAGGAAAATGAAACTTTTTTCATAACAATTCAGAATGACACGATGGGTTTCTAGCCATTCCATACCGACTAGGATGTCATATGACCCCAAGGAAAAAATATTTAACTTATCCTGCGTTATTAGTTGATTCATAGATAAAACACAATTTTCCACAAAATCAGAAACCTTTCTTTTTGTTCCTGTCGCTAATCTAACCAACCAGGATTTATCGAATTTCTCTGTTTTCAAATCAAGTCTTTCTACAACAACTGGTGATATATAGATTAGACTATCACCGGGGTCAATTAAAATAGAAATAGGGTGGTTTTGCAACATACCTTCGACTTCCACCATTGAGACTTGGTGTTCTACTTGCCGGTTGTCTAATGCTGCACTAATTCTAGGTACTTCTCTTGCCACATCTCCTACAGTAGATTCAGACTGTATGGAGTGAATATGGTTGGCTGCTCATTTCTTGAGGGGATAGTCTGAGGCATAATGGGGCCCTTGGCACTCAAATCATTTTATAGGTGGCTTATGTTCATTGGTCCTGACAACATTGGGGACATTTCTCGGTGCCGTAAATTTCTGCTATTGATTATTTCTGTTTTGCTGAAATTTTTTATTGTGAAAATTTCTCTTCTGAAAACTGGAATTGCCTTCATATCTAAAATTCTTCCTCTTCTGTTAAAAATTATTGGATTTTTGGTTTTTCTAGCTAGGTACCCGTTCCCTTTTTTTATTCTGTTCAAAGCAAAAAGTGGCTTTCCTCATGGCTTCTTCTAGTGTCTTAGGGTTATCGTAATCTATCATGTCCTTGATGTGGAAAGGTAGACAACTTAGGTACCTTTGGACCTTCGGGTTTTCTTCCACCATGTACGGTACATACCTTAGCAAACTTAAAAACTTGCTGTTCAGTTCTTTCATGTTCATCGTTCCCAGTTTCAGATCATAAAATTATTTGGATTTTTCTTCATAATACTGCTCAGATAAGAATTTCTTCTTGAAGTGTCTTTTAAAAGTACTCCAACTCACATCTCGGTCTTTTATACCTTTTACCCTTTTAAGGTCTTGCCACCAAATATCTGCCTTCCCAGTCAGATTATAAATTGCCATCCCTGCCTTTAAGGATTCCGAATAGTCATAGATCTGAAAATACTTTTTCATGCCGGACAGCCATGCTTCCGCTGTGTCTCCTTTCTCTGTTTCGCCATTGAAAGTTGGGGGTTTGATTTTCTTGAACTCACCAGATATCTATTCGTACTGTTTATTTCTTTTTCTTTTTGGCTTGAAGTCTCCTTCACTACTGTCACTAGAGTAGTTATGCTTCTTTTTACGTGGATGTTTGGCAGCTCTTGATGATGTTGAGTTGTTGTTTCCCTCAGCTGTTTTTGTTTGTTTATCATTTCCTTCATGAGATAGCTCTTTAGTTTCGGAAGTATGTTCAAGGTTCTGTTCATATTTTGGGTATTGGTCGAACAGTGCTTGCTTCAACTCCTCCTGTGTCCTCAAGATTCTTTCATTGTCCTATTTTACTGACTGGATCTCTGCCTTTAATTCTTGAAAAGCATGCAATAATTCTGACGAATCGTTACCCCCGATTGCCCTGGAATTGTTGTTCCATACTCCGGCTGTTTGGTAGAAATCAGCCCCTTATGTGTTTAGCTGATCCTTCCATATCTGTAAATCAAAGAAATTTTTTCTGTATACGACAAAATAATTTAAACTTGAGTTAGCGAAAAATTTCACAGTCATAAATTTTTCTGTTTGCGTGTTTCTTGAACCGTCTTTAGGCATAGAGTTCGAACATGAGCTCTGATACCACATGTAACATCCCGATATTTTCATAAAAATTTAAAAAAAATTAAATCGTCATTAAATGCTAATATTTGTAAAATGCGGAAAATAATAATATTTAGTAATTAAAAAATGTGACATTTGGTAGGAACAATTTAACTGCTGTGTCTTTTTGTCTTCTGATGGTGTATCATGTCGGTGACATGTCATGAATCCAATTAATGAATATGTCCTTTATTTATATGCTGGAATGATTGAAAATTGTGATGCATTTGGAAAACAGAATTCTTCTCGACAAGTACTGACAGTTTAATTTTTCTGGATGATGATGAAAGGGGTCCCACGAGGTGCCCCGAGGCTTACTTAGCTACTCAGCTAAGCATTGTACTCGTCCTTCATGCACAAATTCACAGGTAAGAGATAATGTTAGACTTCAGAGTGTTTAATAACCATGATATAAATAAAAACTGCTTATGATTTCGACGCTACAGGTATGGTTTTCTTCCAATTTGTAAGATGAACTTGTCTATCTCAAAAACTGCAGAAAACGTCAATCTCAGAGTGTGATTGTTGCGAATGTTCTTCATTAGGGGTTTATGACTTCACTTGTTATCATTCCATGAATGACTTGCGGCTGTTAAAATAATTCTTTTATAAATTTTGACGGTGACAGTTTAAGACAAGGACACATGGTCCTAAGCATACCATAGAGCGAGTAATAAGGTGATTCTAGTTCTCTATTTCCTGGGCAATTAAAATGGTGATGCATTATGTTTTAACACCCTACCATGCAATGTATGCGATGGTTCGTTGGGTGGCAACCATACCCTAAGGATGTAACCTTGTGAATTTATGTAATGGTCAAAACTTGATGAACTATAAGATGAACTTCATAATGATTTTATATTAAGTTGGGGCGGAGTCAATCCATACCCTAGGATTGAACGCGACCTAGGTGGATATTTTTATACTATGGGTGTGCTTAAAATCGATTAAATGGAATATATAAGATCTTTAATATATGCTACCGGTGAATCTTATACCTTGGTATAATTTATAGATCCAAATGCAATTAAACGTTGATCCATATGGTTGGCAAGTGGAATGATAGCATTGTAAAAAGCCTACGTACGAATTCAAGGGTGTAGTAAATGATTGGGTTGTAATCAATTCACCTGGCCACTGTGTTAATGGGGATATTACGTGCATGTTCTGAAGGGTCTCCAGCATGTGATAAGGTTCGTCGATGCTGAGTTGTAACGGGCCTCCCGCCCCGGTGTTAACAGAGTTGGCAATTTCGTGGCTTGGGAGGTAGATGGGTGATTTAATACTACTTCTGCCACCCTCCAACAAGGCTTAATGAAATTAGATCTCCATCGTTGATTGTTGTGCATTGGGATTGTGATGAACCCTAACGTAACTTATGGGATCTTGTAACGTTTTCTTGGTCATTATTTCGGTGGTGGGGTTTGGGGGGTGAGGCCAAATGGCCGAGAGGCACTTAGGGTTTTGATGTTTTCTAGCCTTCCTTGGGCTCGATCCTGAGACCAGCGGAAACCTCCAGAATATAAGTGAATGCTATCAATGGAGGCCGAGTCTGGAGTTGAAAAGTGTGGCAATCCACAGGTTGGATGAGTGCGGCCGTTGGGGCGTTGTAGTGACTTGAAGGTCTGGGTTTCAGTCCGGTTGTAAGTTTCCAATAAGTATCAACACAATGTGACCCTTGAGTTGGTTGCTTCTCATTCGAATTGGATGGGTGGATGGCTTCATCAAGATTCTGTCGCGACTCAGGTACCATAAAGTTTCAAGGATTTTAAAGTTTTCTTTGTTGCATGCACCGTTATTTCATGATTGTGTAATGTCCCCTCCTATCATACCAACATGATAGAGAGGATCATGATTGCTAAAACCAGGCATCTATCCCATGAACTTATTAAGAAAACATTCAGCTAACATATGGAAATGTATAATTACAAGAAAAACACAGCGGAAGTAATATTAATTACACATTCATCATACATTCCAGATTTTCATGTCATTCATCAATTAAGCAATATCGAATTATCAAATGAGAGTACTTATCTTAAACCAAGTAGTCCCTGAGCAACCAGCTACGCTTCTGCAACGTTCCACCCAACCGTAGGCCAGTGTGGTCCTCAATCTCTCAGCACCATTGCCACCCCCGAGCTGGGCATGATCTTCACAAGGAAAAGGGGAAAGCAGGCTCTCACATAGCCAAAGGTATACCAGAATCAGCCAAGCCAATCAGCAATTGGGTTTCTCAGGCTGTTAAGAGATGGATGCATATAACATCAAAAGCATAAGTGTTGGGCATGAGAAAAATGCTTATACAGTGAAGTTCCCAACAGTGGGTTTCTACCAGTTCCAGAAAAACGTGGGCAACCAAAACGAAAAAGAGGAAATGGGGAATCAACCCCAGGAGAGCAGAATCATTTTCAGAAAATGGGTCATGGGCATTTCGTGGGCAGAAATGGCCTCCATAACCCCCAAAATCGTGGCTCTCTTCTCCCAGACACTGAGCTAACCAAAAATGAGTTTGCAGACATGGAATAATGCAGGAAATGGTGAAAAACGTGAAGGATAAAACCCCCAACAAGCTCAGACTGCGTGAGAGGATGAATGCCATGGGTGAAGAATGGCTTTGGGCACAATTTCGTGGGGGTTTTCTTGCCCAGCAAACCAAAACTCGATTCCCCAGGTTGTTGTCTTTCCCATACCCAAAAATTGACAGCCATACCTCTCCCATCCCAAGGCATTAATTGTCTCAACCAATTCTTGGAAGAATTAAATGATTGGGTGCATGAGACCAAATGGGTAGTTGAGAGTTTATGGGTTTCCTCAATGAAATGGCTTAACACCATGGCTCAAGGGTTTGGTTATTTTCCCTCCCTATTCCTTGTAAAGATCATGCCCCCATCTCTTTGTTGCATTGCGTAGCTGGTTGTGGGTTTTTCATTAAAATTGCATATTTACATGATGTCCGATTTTACATTGTGCACATCTAGCACAAGAACTCTATGCATCTATTCTAATTGTCGATACATAGAACGGTAAATCAATGGAGGGGCCTTGGCCTTGAGCTCCTCACCATGACTAAATAACAATATTTAGATCATTTACAATATTAATGCAATAGGGTCAAGATGGGGACATTACAGATTGATATTTAACTCAGTGTATGGTTGTTTGGCAGGTAGCTCTCGGTGAATAGCAGGGTGCCGGGAAAAGTTGACAGGGAGGAGAAACATAGTGAATCCCACTGGTAAGCTTCGGTGGTATCCCTCCCTCGTGGTTCTCGTGGAATCGAACTGGATGAGCAGGATGTTGGTAGCATGCCTTCTCGGAAGTGGCTTTTGTCTTGCCTGCAACAATGGGAAAACGTTACTGTTTATGTTTTGTTTGTTTAGTGTAGATGATGTGAATATTTCTTAAATGTATGGCACTTCTGAGTCGATGGAAGAACAAGTGTGGAAAGAAATGTTGACTATGGTTTTGTTTCAATAACTGAGTAGTGTAAAAAGAATGGGTTTTGGAATGGAACCCTCAGTAAACAATGAGGCGATCTGTAGGTTGATGCCAGCGTAATTTTCAATGGAAATGATAAATGTTTAGGGTTTAATGTTTACGTTTGGTGTTTTCAAACTTCTCATTTTTTAATTATGTTCCAAGGAACGAGAGGCATGTTTAAGATGTTTATTTAAATAGTGGCTATAAGCCGATAATGGTCTACCTGGCTTGCGTTACGTCTGTGCATACTTGGGTTAAGCTGATAATAAAATGGTGTTGGTTTTGTTTGAATACCATTGTGATAATGCTAAACCCTATCCTGTCGATGATAATGAAGTATGCTGGTCTGTAACAATGTTTAAAGAAAACAAGAATAATAGATCTTGATTCTACAGTTAGGATATCTATGGTAATGAAACACTTGATTTGGAAGCTGTTAAATGTTTTTAAATAATAGTGTGATGAGAACGGGTCAACCCTGGTTTGTGTGTAGAGATATAGTATTTTTCTCTGTCAATTCAATAATGCTATTCTTTCCTTTGCTTTTAATAATATGATACTCTGTGATGTAAATTCTGCCACATACAGTTGATAATATAGAAACGATAAAATGATAGTGCATTTGTTAGTCAATTTAATTGCTTATGAATATAACAGTTTTTCTATTTTAATTCTATCTCCCTGTATTTGTCCAATTGGACTTCTGGAGAAAATGAAAGAACGATACAGTGCTCTTTTTTCTACATAAAAATAATACAGTGAGGACAATAATTTCTATAAAGATCATTTAAATTCAAATAACAAATAAAAGAATGGGTATGTGGTTAAACATAATGCATGATGTTGGTTTCCTTTGAAGGAATAACTAAAGATCAGTAAACCCTAGATGTTAACACCATGTCCACCTTCAGAAGTCAGAAAAGAACCTATTGCTATAACTAGTTTATGTTATGTTGTTTCAGCATATAGATTTGAACAGTAAAAACAATGCATGCAGAGATCTAATCTACAGCTGCTAAAATATAAGATGCATGGGGAACATAAATCTGTGCATGGGTGGTCTCTTGGGTTTATATATTTAGATGCATGCTAGGTTTCACTTTTAACTGAATAGGTCTAATGCTACCTCTCTGTAATGGAGTACGATGTAGCTTCACACATGGGGAAAAATGCAGAGGAGTCATTTTATCAGTTCAGCAATTTAAAATCAAACAGGATCTAACATTTTACTGCTACTGATCATTAATAACATTTCTAAGCCACTTTCTGAGAACAATCCTGTGATTGAAAAAGAAACACAAAAAGAATAAAACCTGAGTGTGATGGGAGGAAAAAATCACTCAAGAAACCTGTTCCACCCAACCTGCTCCCAAGTAGCCAAGATGTCGACCTTAGGACCCCCGAGCCTATCCACTGATCCATCAGGAGGAAGAATGTTTTGAAGCTTAGGATCTCTAATTGCAACAACAAGAAATTTATCTAGCCTTACAGGCTTAGTAATCAATTGGACCAGCACCAGCACCTCTGGTTTGTCCTTCTCATAACAATTGCAGACTTATACTTGCACTCTCCACAGCCTCCCTATTCGAATCTCTCAGCCATCACCTGATGCCCCGAGGAAATGTTTCTGCAGAAAACATTGTAAGAGATCCCTGCTCAATTCGAACTTCCTTTTATATGCTACCTAGGTCTTTTTGTAATTAATTGGTCATTAGTGAGCTACCTGCTCACCTCCCTCCACCTGGAGGGGGAAATGACAAAAAATTAGGGGGAGTTGTCCCATAACAACAGCTAATGGTAGAGTGCAAATGCTGCCATCTATCTCAGTCCTTCCAGCAGCTTCCATTCCTCCTAGTGGGCCAGTGGACACTCTTGTAACAGCTTTCTTGAGTGTTTGTCTCCCATTTTTATTTATTAAATAATAATAATGAGTCATTACATTCATCTTTGACCTAATTGGTCATAATTACAGAACTTGTAATTATAATTTATCACAAAGTACTTTTGCAAAAAGGATAATAGTAGAAAATAATTATTCTAAAAAATTGGGTAGGTGACAGTCTTCCTCCAAAAATCTCTTCTCTTGTTTTGAATCCACAATTGGCCCTTCAATCTTGTTGGGGAATGGTTCTTAGGTCTCCTATGAGGGGATTGGAAGGATCAACCTTGAGCATGGGTACTTCTCTTATGTTCTCTATGTCCCTACATTGAATGACAGTCTACTTTCAGTCTACCAGATGACCCATACTGGGGCACCCAAGAAGGTGATATTCACTCCAAATGAGGTCGAAATCCAACAGCTGTCAACTGGAAACATCATAGCAAAATATGTTGTTGATCACAATTTGAAACTCTATGAGTTTTCTCACTTTCTACCATACTCCAAATAGGCCACTATTCACACACATGAAAATGAAGAGAGTAGACTCTGGCATGAAAGATTTGGACATCTCAACTACAAGTACTTGCAAGACATGCACCCTCAAAAGATGGTTGATGGACTACCTAACAACAAGTTTTCCCAAGGCACCTATAAAGGTTGATTGAATCGAAAAGATCCACAACCTAAGGTTGAGAAAGAGAAATTTCACAGAAAAGAGCAAATGCTAGATCTAGATCCATAAGAACCTGATGATCTAGCACCTAAAGATCCAAATCGTCTTGCAAAATGGGCCACCACCACTCTTGCATCCACCAATGATGTTGTTGGAGATACACTACCTTCAAGAACCACCAGATCTGATCTTCAAGATACAAGGATTGTACTCTCTCACACAGATCCATTTCTTGTTGAGAGATGCTTTCATATGATTGGATCAGATCCAAAGACCTTCTTTCAGGCCTCCCAAGATCCAATATGGGTAGCAGCTATGGATGAAGAGTATGAATCTCTTCAAATAAATGAAACTTGGGATCTTGTTTCTCTCCCTCTTGGGAGGAAGCTTATGAATGCAAGTGGGTATACAGAGCAAATATGGACTCAGATGGGGTCACAAAAAAATACAAGGCTCGATTAGTTGCAAAGGCTTTCTCCCAAGTCCATGGAATAGACTATTCTGAGACATTCACTCATGTTGTTAAGATGGATTCCATCCATCTTGTTCTTTCTCTTGCTACATCCAAGCATTGGGAAGTGCATCACATGGATGTCAAGAGTGCCTTCCTTCATAGAGATATAGAGGAGGATATCTACATGAATCAAACTGAGTGGTATATTGATGACTCTTCATTGGTGTGTAGATTGAGGAAGTCCTTGTATGGGCTCAAGCAAGCTCCCCCAGCTTGGTATGCAAAGATGGACTCCTTCTTTTTGTCACAAGATTTTAAGAGGTGCAAATCTGATTTGAATGTCGACATGAGACATGATGGTAACTCACTACTCCTTATTGTTCTTTATGTTGACAATTTGTTTATTACATGGAGCAAATATTCATGCATAAGATCTATCAAAACAACTTTGCACAACTCCTTCTCTATGTAAAATTTGGGACTGCTAAAGAATTTTCTTGGTCTTCAAGTCACTGAGAGTGATTTAGGAATCAAAGTTGCACAGTCCAAATATGCATCAGATCTACTTGATAGGTTCCATATGAGCGAATGCAAACCAACAACATTTCCTTTTCTTTCAGGGATCGGCCTTGAGGATGGTTCTTCCACACCTCTGGTGGATAGTATTTTGTATCGACAGTTGATTGGGAGTATATTGTTTCTTACACACACTAGACTTGATCTATCCTATGTAGTTAGTGATGTCTCCAGACACATGCAGGAGCCTCATGAGATTCACTTGAAGGAAACAAAGAGGATCTTGCATTATTCGCAAGGGACAAATACCTATGGTATTCACTATGTAGTTGGGTCTCCTCTAAACCTAGTTGGGTATACAAACTCAGATCCGGCTGGAGACAACTCTGATCAAATGTCTACATATGGTTTTTTTTTCATGATTGGATCTGAACCTATCTGTTCGTCAAGCAAAAAGTAGATTGATTTACCTCTTTCTTCAACTGAGGCTGAGTACAGAGGTGCATGGAATGCAGCTACACAGTGTATCTGGTTGCAGGGCATCTTGTCAGAGTTTGGAGTTCGATTCAGTACTCCACCAATAATCTATTATGACAATAGAGTCCTATCAGGATTTCTACAGATCCGGTTCTTAGATAAAGAACCAAACATATTGAGATACACGTACATTACATCCGAGAATTGATGCATGATTGTACCATCACACTGCTCGACTGTCCTATGGAGGATAAGATTGCAGATATCTTCACTAAGTCCTTCTTGGTGAAGAAGTTCACTTACCTCCGATCCCTTCTTGGGGTGAGTGATGTACATGATTGATTAGCTTACCACAGTCTATCTTGAGGGGGGGATTTCTTCCCACTAGGTTTTCCCTCTTTCCTCACTTTATGTTTAGATTGTTGTATGGGGTTACCTTTGGTATCAGTTACCAAGGCCCTACTAGTTTTTAGTTATGTGTTTCCTCATAGTCCAGCTTGCAGGGGGTGTTGGAATACTCTCACCATCATCATTTGTATTTGCCTGCATGCATACTACATGCATCCAATCATCAGTATGCTAGTCTCCCAGCACCTAGTGCTTATTTTCATCCTCATGGAGCCTATTTTTAGCCATCAATAGCCCTCCTACCTACCTAGTGCGCCTTTTTTTCATCATCTTGATACTAATGCACCCTACTACACACTTCTAGGATTCCATGCATAAATCATTAGGGTACTTATAAGTTTGAATTTTGAAATCTTACTTATTCAATATTCAAAATATATTTATAAAACTATATATTTTGAATTTTGAATTTTAAACATAAAGTAAATTTATATAAATAGATTATCATTTTTTAAGAGTATATATTTATTATATAAATCTAACTTGCTCATTAAAAATAAAACTCAATCATATATTCATATAAATCGTATTTATATTTTTTAATAAATCTAACTTAATCATTTATTTATATTATTATTAATATTTTTAAATATATTAAACATCTATTTATATAAATATTTGCATTATTTAAATATACTTAATAAAATTAAATATTTTTAAAATATTCAATTAACAATCAATCAATTTTATTTGTTTTATTTAATTCAATAACATAAAGGATTTAATAGGAATCGATGATCTCATAACAAGTATTCCATTGCATATATACCTATGCATTATTAATTAAATATAAAATTAAAAATTTAATACATTAATATAATATGTATTTGTTTTAAATATTAATTTAATGGATCTACTTCTCGTTTAATTTATTTTATTTTATGTAGAACACGTGACATAACAATAATGGATTTTTATGTTGAGTCCTATGCATTCATTAGATACGGAGTAAATATTTAAAATAACATATTCTATAATGAAAAGAATTTACACATGTTTCAATGTTTTTTATATTTTTAATTTATTATTTAATAGTATAAATTATATATTATAAAAAACAATAAGTATATAAATATATTTATTATAATATTTAATATATATATTATAAAGTATAAATTATATATTTTATATTGAAAAGTATTTAGATGATTTTGATTTTGAAGAGATTTCAATGTTTTTTTATATTTATAAATTATTATTTAAAAGTATATATTATGTACATTGAAAAGTAAAGATTTGATTTTGAATAAAGCATTTATGTTTTTGGTATTTGTAATTTATTTTATATTGAAATATAGAAAGTAACTTTTCTTTTTAGTACTTTAAGAGTACTTTAGTACATTTATATTATATTCAAAAGTAATTTATAAGTACTATTTTCATTATGAGTACTTTACTTACAACATTGATATGGTTAACTATGAGTTTTTATTCCTCATTTAGAATTTGACAAACAAACACCTTTAACTCAACCAATGCCACCTCAACTATTATAGATGATGTCATCCTTTAAAGTGTGATTGGTTCTTTTAAAGTTGATTTTGATAGTACATTTTTTGCTTTGAGGCCCATTTTTTACCTCAAAATTCCCCAAATGTCATGCATTGATTGTTCAGTTTATGAATTGATTGCTCAATTCAACTAACTGTAGCTTCTAGTTATCTGTATCAGAGTGCCACTTGAATACTGACAGTCTGCCATGTGCCCTTGGAGTCTCATTCCCTTGATTAGTGCTCACATGCATCATTTAGACTCAGTTAGACTCATATTTGATTGACCTTTTACTATCAGTGGCCACTACCATTGTTGGGTGATGTCTCCAATGCATTCCAAGCCACAACTTGAGGAGAATTGGAATCACCTTTGGGGTAATTGAATTCATTCTATTATACTCTCATATTTTTTCCAGCTTACAAGTGATGAATGACATTACAACAGCTTTCCACATTCTTTGAGTTTCATGTGTGAATATTGATTCAATTCTTCTTCTTCTTCTCTACAATTCTTGAGTGAAATTTGTGAGGTTTGTTCAAGCAGAGTGATCTCTCCTATAGAATTTCACAAGATATAGGTTTGATGAAGTTCTTTCTAGGTATAGAAGTAGAACAATCATGAAAATGCATATTTATTTCTCAAAGTAAATATGCTAAAGATGTACTCAAACGGTTCATAATGGTTAATTGAAAACCAACACCTACACTAGTGGCAATAGGTACAAAGTTGAGCAAAGACGATGAAAGTCCCAAACTAAATCCAACATTGTATAAGAAACTCCTAGGAAGTGTTATGTATCTCACAGCTATGAGACCAGATATTATCTATGCAGTCGGCTTGATTTCCAAGTTCATGGAGTCTCCCAAAGACTCACATTGGCAAGTGGGAAAAAGAATCTTATGATATGTGCGGTGAACAAATCCGTTCACTAGATTAATAGTCGAATCCGACTCTCATTTTGAGTAATAGATAATAATAATATTTTTTATGATGATTAAAAGATACAATAAGATCGCCTTTTATAAGGCTTGATCCAACATTGTGAAGGGTTACGCCCTTTCACTAGTAACCTAATAATCTATTAATTTATAATTAATAATATTAATTAAAATATTCATAGCATTGCCTTCCCCTTAGGAAAGCTTTGTCCTCAAAGCTTGAGTATTTTCCTAATGTCGTCTTTTATTCTGGCTCTATGTCGCACTGATGACCTGAGAGGTGCGATTTTGATAACGACCATTGCTTCCTTTTGTTTCTTTTGCTTCAAAATCTGTATGAAATCTATATTTGGTGAAGTTTTGTTTATGTTTTTACTGCTTGCTTGGTTGTTACTTTTAACTATTTTTGTTCTTGATTGAACAGACTTGATCAACTTCCCCATAATAACTATTTTCATGTTGTTATTCCGATTAACCTTATAGTTGTTCTTAATAGCGGTCCTTATGATGACATCTTCTCTTCGTGTGTTTATGTATGTGGCATTCTTGTTAATGTATTGATCTTCATTACTGCCCTTTTCTTTAGTCTTTATCAAAAGTTCTGTTGTATTTTCTTCCTTTATGCATACAGCTTCCTTCAGATACTTTACTGCATAATTGGCTTGCTTCTTGCTGCAATTTTGATCAAGATCCATACTCTCTTCTTGGTTGACATTATAGTTTTTTGTATCTTCCTCCTTATCAAATATTTCGTTATTGGTTTCTTCATTAATAGGATGTGTGGTATATTTGTCTTGCATATTATCTTGATCAATGCCATTACTTTCATCATGGTTGACATAATGGTCTACTACATCTTCTTCTTTTACCTCAGCTTTAGTGGCTTCTTCTACGGAATTTTCACATACATCTTCATTTTCTATAAGTGTTAAATTGTTAATAGATTTTTTTATTTCATTTATGTCCTGACTGATTTGCTCAAAAAGCTTGATCAATTCTTCATTGAATGACGCCATATGTCTTGTAGAGGGGGATGTTTTTTTTTTTTTCCAGAAATAATTATTATTTTAAAATAATAATAATAATTATTTCAATAATAATATTTTTTTTTAATAATAATAATTATTAATTAATAATAAAATTATTATTAATGTCTTATGTAAACTATATATATAGTTTAATATATAGTTTTTTTTTTTTTTTTTAAATATTAAACTAATGTAATAATATTATTACAAAGTTAAAATATTTAATTTTTTTTTTAAATATTAGGGTTTCAATGGCGGCGTGGGAAGATGAGAGGAGAGCAGGTGGAAGTGGAGATGGGCGTGGGCGTGGGCGTGCATTTGTGGTGTTGGGCGAGCAGGGAGGTAGATAATGGAGCTGGAGCACGAGGCAGAGACGGAGCGCAGGGAGGAGATGGCAGGGACGTGGAGAAGGGGGCGCGGAAGAGAGTGAGGGAGAGAAGTGTAGCAAGAAGGAAGACGTGGAGTGTGGGGGATGTAGGGACTGGGGATGCGAGGTGCGGACGAGGAGAGCGATGGGAAATGCGAGAGGGCGCAGAGATGGGAGGTGAGAGCTGCGCGGGAGGAGGAGGGCACGCAGCGTGGAGGAGGAAGGGCGGATGCATGGGAGATTGGGTGTGGAGGTGGTGTGGAGGGGAGGCGCAGAGCGCGCGGGGTAGGGAGATGTGTGCAGGGATCTGCGGGAAGGTCGAGGCGGAGGGGAGGCGCAGAGCGCGGGAGAAGGGGAAGAGTGTTGGGATGCGGAGTAGCAACGACGGTGAAGGGATGGGGGAACGTAGTACGATCGAGTGCGTGGATCAGGTGTGGGAAAGAGGTAAGCGTTGGATGCAGGTGGAAGAGTGAGGAAGGCACTGATGGTGGAGAGGAACAAATGGCGTGAGAGGGAAGATGGTGTGGATGGAAGTGCAGCAGGTGGATTGGAGCTAGTGATGCAGCGGAATGGAGGGATGAGCCGAGTCCGAGCTCACTTGAGGAGGAGCGAATCCGCTCTGAGTGTGAGCCGAATCCGAGCTCAGGTGGAGGAGCGTTCCACTCTGATACCAAATGCGGTGAACAAATCCGTTCACTAGATTAATAGTCGAATCCGACTCTCATTTTGAGTAATAGATAATAATAATATTTTTTATGATGATTAAAAGATACAATAAGATCGCCTTTTATAAGGCTTGATCCAACATTGTGAAGGGTTACGCCCTTTCACTAGTAACCTAATAATCTATTAATTTATAATTAATAATATTAATTAAAATATTCATAGCATGAGAAACTCCTATGAATATTTTATTTCTAGGTATAGAAGTAGAACAATCATGAAAATGCATATTTATTTCTCAAAGTAAATATGCTAAAGATGTACTCAAACGGTTCATAATGGTTAATTGAAAACCAACACCTACACTAGTGGCAATAGGTACAAAGTTGAGCAAAGACGATGAAAGTCCCAAACTAGATCCAACATTGTATAAGAAACTCCTAGGAAGTGTTATGTATCTCACAGCTATGAGACCAGATATTATCTATGCAGTCGGCTTGATTTCCAAGTTCATGGAGTCTCCCAAAGACTCACATTGGCAAGTGGGAAAAAGAATCTTATGATATGTTGAAAGGACTTCAAGCTATGGCATTTTATACTCAAAGACTAACTATGATATTTTAATAGGTTATACTAACAGTGATTTTGCGGGAAGTTTGGATGACAAGAAGAGCACTTAAGGTCATTTTTTCATCTTGGTTTAGGGGTGATTTCATGGGAATCCAAGAAGCATCCCATCATGACGATTTCATCTATGGAAGTGGAATATGTAGTAGCCACAATAACAACATCTCAAGCAGTCTAGTTATGCAGAGTTTTGGATGGTATTCAATAGACACAAGAAATCCCAACAATTTATTGAGACACCAATTTAGTAATTGTAATGTCCAAGAACCATGTATTTCACCAAAAGAGCAAACACATTGATACCAGATATCATTTCATAAGAAAACTTGTAAACAATGGTGAAGTTCAGGTAGAGCATTGTAAATTGATTGATCAATTGGTTGACATATTCACAAAGCCATTAACAAAATATATTTTTGAAATTCATAAAGATAACTTGGGCATTGTAAACACTAAAGCACTCAACGGTCGTAATTAAGGAGGAGTGTTAAAAAATTTAATTAAATCCCACTATGTCTCAATTGTTAGCTAAGCTTTATTATTAGAATTTAAGTTGAGTTTAGTTGATTAGCATGCAAATATGAATTAGCCTAGGGTTTTAGCATGTAGCAAGCATATAAATTCATTTTTTATGTTCATTGTAATTTCCAATTAGATCTTCCTTGTTTATCAAGAAAGTTTGCATAGCAGCTCGTATTTGCATTATTAGTGTTTAATATCTCTTCCTCCAACCTTCAAACTGGACAACAAATTATGCACACATGATCTAGAAGCCAACGGTGTAATAAAAATAAGATCCATTCGTGATCGACGGAATGATGAACTAAAATCATCGTAGAACCCTCTTACAATGGTTATATATATATATATATATATATATATATACCGACAGCTATTTTTGTTGTGTGACATTTCCATAAAGAATTTTTTTTTTTTTCTATTTCCTTTCTCTTTACTGTAAATGAACAGTAATCGGATCTATGTTAATCAAACATTTAAAATAAATAATACCTTCGTATGCTGCTCTTGCTTATGTTCTTACCCTTATATTTTTCCTACTAGTTAGAAGGGTATTATGGTTGACATGCCACTTACTTAGCTACGGCTAACTCTACTTCGTATGTTGGTATGCAGGTTCACTTATGCTTCCGGAGTTTCTCATGACGCATGTAACAAGGAATGGTTAAAATTGACGCCCTTAATGTTTACTTATAGCTTGGTGCTAGACTCAAGATATTAGACACAGTGCACACATCCATAACTATTTTGATATGGGCTATTTGCGAACCCTTTGTATTAAAATCAATCCTCAATTACAACACCCTGTTAGTAATGAAATAAGACAATAAGATGTCACGCTTTCTTTGATTTTTCATTAACATTTTTTTAAAATTAGAACAATTTATTACACTAAAGATTGTCAAATGCCTAACAAATGACAAGGTTCATTCACCATGTGTTTTACTCAGTTAGTCATCCAAATCCATAAGAAATTGGATTGGTTTTGAACTACACAATGTAAGTTTCCGAATTACTTGATTCCATGGACCAACAATGTGGTTTCGTTCCACTGATTCCCTACCTTACAACGGTGTTGGGTAATAAGACTTGTTTACAATTTATTATGTTTGCAAAACTAGTCTATAACCTTTCGTTTTACTTGTATGATATAGGGATTATTTTTAACATTTATTTAGCAGCATACAAAGTGTACTCCCATACCTACCAGCGAAGCTCTACTGGATTGGCCATGTGACACCATAAATTGTGATTGCCGGTGAAGGTGCCTCCTGCAACTCGACATATTACACCGTACTGGGTTTGTATTTCAATACTTTCTAGCAGTATTATGTAAGACTGGCCATGTGACTTCATTTATAGTGGTTGAATGCGAAGGTGCCACCTGCATCTTGGAATGACCGGGTAGGTTGTCCTGGTTCTTGGAATGTAATAATCTCCTCAAACTGTGTTCATTCTTCTCCGGGTTGATTACTTTCTCGCATTGAGTTAAGGTTCGATGACTTTACCCCAAAAAGAAACTGGCGATACGGTTACACTTCGGGTCTGTTGTTATCACTGTATCTCTTCTGCGGGAGGAGATGACTACTTGCCATCACGGGTACTCCAGGAAGAGTTTCCTTAAATCTTCAAAGAAACAGCTGCTACACTTCGATGCTTCTGAGGTAACCTCGAAATGCCAGGGTTCAAAATTCCTTTCTTTTCTTTTTGTTTTGAAGCAGTCCATCACCATTTGGTAATAACGTATTGTCTGCTCGTGATGGTAGGTACCTCCCGCTTGAAAAGGCGCAGGGTTTAGAGGGAGCCTTCCCTGTCCGGTAAGTGGTATTGCTCTTTCCACCTTCATACAATGACAGGAAACAACTTGGGCAAGACCCTTCCTCAACGACAAAAGGGAGTTTTTTGTTTCATATCATGGTTAGTTCTTTGAAGCTTCAACCTCTCGATGTGGCCTAGGGTTTTACTGTCATGAACCCACTGTAATAACTAAATTCATACTACTTCCTTCATGAGAATCTAGACTTTTAAAGAGGGCATATTGAACTGTTTAAATTTTAGGTTCAGGGGCTCTCATTTTTCTGTATCTTAAATGGACTTTATTATCCTTATTTAGAATACTGTAATTAACTGGGGATTAAGTTCCATGGGTTCCATGACCTCTGAATTTAATTAGGAATGTGGTTCTTGTATGATTCATTTTTTTCGTTTTCTTCCAGTTTAAGTGGTAGAGATGATTCTTAGCATTCGTATCTCATATATGAAATGAATTTATGGTCTGAAGAGAATGGAATCTGGGTCTAAATGCTTTTATAGTTGAAACGTTTCCAGGGATATCTTCATCTATCAGAGATTCGCAATCCCCAAATCTTTTGGGAGTTTTCCTCGTTAGATACCATCCCCTATACATTTTTCTTGAGAATGAAACACGGCCAAACACTAGGTTAAAAGATAAAAACCTGGAAAACCTGACTCAATAGTTTTTACTCAGTAATGTAAATTCTTTGTGGGATAAATGGTGGATTTTCTCTACAGAGGGCTCGTCGATCTAAAGATCGATATATAGGTGTTTAAAAATTCAATGATGAACGTTTAACCTGGCATTTTCCAGGTATCAAGTTACATGCATAAATTATCATAACACCATGTATCGAGGCACTATCTGGATCATGCAATACATATCTATCTCCTATAGTCTTCATTCGTTATTCTGTTTAATGTAGTTCTTTTAAATGAATATTAAAATAATGAAACCATTTGCTAAGCATGCCATAAAAAGGATCGGAAGTTTTTTCAACAGTCAAACAACTATTTAATGCTTACACCTACCCACCGTTGTGGTATCGAGGAGTATAAGTAGTACATTAACATAACTTAAGTACTGGGAGCATCATAGCGGTGATCAGGATGAGATCAAGGAGTTCGCAAGTAGGCTATCCACTAAGTTAGCGCAACCTAACACGCCAAGCATGATTCGAACTATCATATAATTTATATATAAAAATTAAATCTTGGAAGGGTTCTTACACAGTGGGTTTTTATACGGAATTCGATGATTCCATTCTTAACAGGATTTATACCGTCAAAGTATAGGTTGAAGATTGGCTACCATTAGATCCAATTTATAAATAATAAAAATCAATACTTTTGTAATTCAAACTTGAGGGGTAATTCATGAATATAATCCATCCCATTTTATCGCTAATTTCTGAGTACAAACGCAGATTGAATTTACCAGTCTTAAATTAGCTTAATCTATGCGAACGAATAACTCAGGTTAGACTAACAAGAATGAAATCCCCACGGAAGTACTCAATGTCTATTCTTTAGCAGATCTAACATTATTGACAGCAATGTAACTAACAGTTTTCCCTTATGCATAAAATCTTACTTTCAGATAATCTGGACAAAAATAAAATAACTGAAAAATGCTTAGAGTCTGTAATTAGAAAAACCTGGGACTGGTTACCCGAATGAAGTCGGAACAACCACGTTCCACCCAACCGTAGATTAGGTACAAACACCGAGTCTGTCTATAATCACCCCCGAGCCAGATGCATGCATGAAAAGTGTGGACAGTTAACCTCAAAAACTCAGTCACGTTTCCGGAATCCCTTGCCTAACACAGAGTGCTGACACAGCAAGTATAATCCTCTCTGGCATACTCAACAGCGTTCTGCCTCTCACATATGCCATCCCTTTATAGTTTTGGCCTAGGTCTTACCATTAGCAGCCAATTCCTCATGCAGATTTCACAACTAAGTAAATCCCTGATTTTCAGGGTGTGTCTAGTCTTTAAATACACTTCTGACACCTGTTCTGGTTTCCCAGAGGCTAACTCTAACTTGTCCCACACTTTTCCATGCATGATATCCTCATTTAACTTGGCTGTTCCTGCTCATTCTTATATTAAAATAATAAATAAAAGTTGTTTCTTACAACATTCCACCTAGGACTCATCAGCCGAATAAATCTTCACAATGATAAAATAATATATATATATATATAAAACAAACATAATGTCCTTTCATTATTGGGGAGGGACGTCACATCCTTGCCCCCTTATTATGAACACTGTCCTCGGTGTTCTAGTCTTCCTCCATCGGTTCTGGGAATAGATTCAGGTACTTTTCTAATATCTCACTTTCCAATTCCCAGGTCGCCTCCTCAGGACTAAAGTGCTTCCATTGCACCTTTACCTGAGCGATGGCTCGGTTCTGAAGTACTGTTTCTTACCTATCCAGAATGCATAAAGGTTCCACTTGAAATTCGCCTTTTGGAGCCTCCTATATCAAATTCCAATCAATAATATGAGTGGGGTCATGAATATACTTTTTCAGTAATGAAATGTGAAAAATATTATGAATTTTTAAATGTGCTGGTAATGCCAGCTTATAAGCTACGGGTCCGATCCTTTCAAGTATTTGGAAGGGCCCGCAGAATCGTGGTGCCAGTTTAGTGCAACTCCCTAGTCGGAGTGAGCTTTTCTTTGGTTTAACCCACAAGTATACATGATCTCCAACTGAGAACTCCTTATCCTGTCTTTTTAGGTCAGCATAGCTTTTTTGGCGGTCCTGGGCCACCTTTAAATTCTTCTGTACCTTTTGGACTGTTTGTTCCATGACCCTCAGCAAATCTGGTCCTACCAATAAACGGTCGACGGGACTATCCCAGCTAACTGGGGTAGTGCACTTCCTCCCATAAAGAATTTCGAATGGACTCATTCTTGATGATGCTTCGTACCCGTTGTTGTAAGCGAACTCTACCAGATGTAAATAGTCTTCCCATTTAGTGGGTTTTTCCATGACGTACATTCTCAACATATCTTCAATGATCTGATTTGTACGTTCCGTCTGTCCATCCGTCTCAGGGTGATAACTAGTGCTGAAATTAATTCTTGTTTCTAGACCCGTAAATAAAGACTTCCAGAATTTGGATGTAAATTTTGCATCCCTTTCTGAAATTACCATCTTTGGTACTCCGTGTAATCTGAATATTCTTTTAGAAATATTCCTGCAATATCAGCTGCCTTGAAGGTGGTTTTTACAGGAATGAAATGTGCAGATTTGCTAAATTTGTCAACCACCACCATTATAGAGTCATGTTGTCACTGTGTTATCGACAAACTTGTGATAAAATCTAATGAAATCACTTCCCATTTCCACTCAGGAATTGGTAATGGTTGTAACAAACCAGCAGGATGTTTATGGTCTGCCTTCACCTGTTGACATTCCAAGCATTTAGATAAATAATCAGCTAGATCAGTCTTTAATTTAGGCCAAAAGAACTGTTTCCTAAGAGCTGTTATCATTTTTTGATACCCGGGATGACCTGCAAAAGGGGGTTTGTGCATCTCATTTAGAATAAATAATTTAATTTCTGCAACATTAGGTATGTACAGCCTATCTTTGAACCAAATTAGACCCTTCTGATCAATTCTTAAATCTGTCCCGTTCATGTTTATCTCATTTTGATGAATTTTCCTTTGCAGATTTATGTACTCTGCATCCTGTTTGCTTGCCACTTTTACTTTATCCATGAGGTCACTCTCTGGTTGACTCATTATTATTTCATACACCTCGTGGGTCCTTTGACTAAGTGCATCTGCCACCGTATTTTCCTTACCCTTTATGTGTTTTACATCAAAGTCGAATTCACTTAGAAAGGCCATACACCTTGCTTGTCTGGCATTGAGTCCTGGCTGGTTGAATACGTTCTTGATGCAAGTGTTATTTGTTAACAAAAGGAATTTCTTTCCCAGCAGGTAGTGACACCACATTTTCAGAGCGTGTACTATTGCTGTTAATTCCAAGTCGTGGACTACGTAGTTGTGTTCATGCTCTTTAAGTTTCCATGATTCGTAACACACTACATGTCCGTCCTGGGACAATACTCCTCCCACTCCCTCCTTACTGGCATCCGTACAAACCGTGTATCCCTTACATGGGTCTGCTACTTTTAGAACAGGTGCTTGGTTAGTAAATCTTTGAGTCGTTCAAAACTTACTTGACACTTGCAGGACCACACAAACTTAATCCCCTTTTTCTGTAGTGAAGTAATGGGATAGGCGATCTTTTAGAATCCCTCAATGAACCTCTGATAGTAACCGGTGAGTCCCATGAAAGATCTAATATCAGCTACATCTCTTGGTACTGGCCAATCCGCTATGGCTTTTATTTTCTGTGGGTTGGCCGAAATTCCTTCGTCAGAAATCATATGGCCTAAGTACTGAATTTCCTTTTTAAAGAACTCACATTTCTCCAACTTAGCATACAACTGATCCTCCCTCAAGGTTTGCAATACAATTCTTATATTCTTTTCATGTTCTTCCTTTGACTTGGAGTATATTAGGATATCATCAATAAAAATCAACACAAACTGGTCTAGGTATTTGTTGAAGATACCGTTCATTAGGCACATGAATGTGGCAGGGGCGTTGGTTAGACCAAAAGGGATCACTACAAATTCGTAGTGTCCGTATCGAGTTCGGAATGCGGTTTTACTAATGTCTTCATTTTTAATTCGAATCTGATGGTACCCAGATCGAAGGTCCAATTTGGAAAAGAATTTGGCTCCCCCTACTTGGTCGAACAAATCATTAATTCGTGGTAAGGTGTATTTATTCTTAACAATTACCTTATTCAGTTGGCTATAGTCGATACATAGTCTTAGAGTCCCATCTTTTTTCTTGACAAAAAGGACCGGTGCACCCCAAGGCGAGACACTGGGTCTTATATACCCTTTGTCTAGTAATTATTGAATTTGAATTTTTAATTCCGTCAATTCTGGAATACTCATCCTATAAGGTACCTTTGACACTGGTGCGGATCCTGGTAAAAGTTCAATGGAAAAATCTATTTCTCGTTGAGGGGGTAACCCCTGTATTTCTTCTGGAAATACGTCTAGGAACTCGCCTAAGACAGGATGCTCTGCTATGGAAGCTTGGATTCCATTGAGGAGTAAATTTGATACTCGTACAGCGTAAATCTTGCATCCTTTTTTCATGCACTTCTTTAACTGCATAGCAGAAATCTGCCTAACAGAGACAGGTTTCTGTTTTCCATTCACTGTTCTTAGAGTTTGGTCTTCAGCAATGTAGGTGAAGTTTTTGGTAAAGCAGTTAAGTACTACTTTATATATTTCAAGCCAGTCCATACCTATTATCATGTCGTACGATCCTAAAGGTAACACATTTAAATTAATCTTTGTTTTGTGGTCTTGTATTTGAAGCTCAGAATCAGAATATATTCAGTTACCTTCGTCTTTGCTCCTGTAGCTAACTGAACTAACCAGGGTTTTGGGTGCTTTACCTTGGTGAGTTGACAGTGCTCCATCATCTTGGGAGTGATGTATCTTAAAGTTTCCCCAGGGTCAATTAAAACAGTACAAGTATGGTCAGAAATTTTACCTTCAATCTCCACAATTGCAAATTGATGATCTACCTGTCGGTCTTCCAAGGCTGCATTAATTCGGTGATAACTTTTCCCAATGTCTCCCACCGTGGATGCCTCTTGCATATTATGCAGTACCCTGTTTGCTTCATTGTATCGGGGACAATTCCTGCGTAAATTGGCTTCACCACATTCCCAACACTTCAGGGGTTCTTTATGGGTACCGACACTTCCTTTTATTCCCATGTTAGGGAGTTTAAAAGTTTTATGCTGCAACTATTCATTCTTAGGAAATGAATTTCCTTGGAAATTTTTGGGCATGTTCCTGAAGGGCGGGGATTTGAAACCTTTCTTCCGCTAGTTAAACTTTTCCTGTTTCTTATCCTTCCATGCCTTAGTAGTATCATTCCTTTGTTTGTATTGCTCAAAACATAGTCTGGCCTTTCTCAATGCTTCGTCTAAAGTTCTTGGATTGTCGAACTCAATTCGATCTTTATAGGACTGCGACAGACATCTTAAGAACCGCTGTACCTTCAATTTTTCTTCCTTGATATATGGAACGAACCGTAATAGGTCTAGAAATTGATTGATAAGATCTTCCATTGTCATTTGACCCAGCTTCAATTCGTAGAATTCCTTTGTTTTTCTTTCATAATAACTTTCTGATAAGTACTGTTTCTTGAATAGTTTCTTGAATTCTGACCATTCAAGGTTCTTCTCTTTCAGTCCCTGGGAAATCTTAAGGTCTTTCCACCATATGCTGGCCTTCCCCTTCAGATTGTAAACAGCCATTCTGACTTTCATATTGCTGGATTACTTGTAAATTTGAAAGTATTTTTTTATGTCCAGAACCTAGGCTTCTGCTTCTTCCCCAGTCTTTGATTCTCCATCAAAGCTGGTAGGTTTTATCTTTTTGAATTCACCTTCCAGGTGGTCAACCTTCCTCTTTCCCATGGTCTTGTCTTGATGCTCGGATTTCTAGGTCTCATTGGAGGAGTTTCCCTTTTTCTCAGCACTTTCGTCAGTCTCTTCTTTCCTCTTGGTATCCTCCTTCTGTTTTTCGCCATTGTTCTTTTCGTGAAGACTCTGCAGCAAAATTTCATTGATTTCTTGTTGTTTTTCCTGAGCTTTCTTTAGTTGCTCATTGTTTTCTTTGAAGCTTTGTATCTCCATGATCAAGCTTCTCATGGTTTCTAGTACCTGACTTGCTTCAGAATGTTCTTCTGTTCGTGCCTGTTCATTTCCTTCAGACTGTTCTCCGTATTCCTCGTGCGAAGTCATCTGAAAAATCAAACTGGGACATATGCATACAACATGCGAATATATTATTAGAAATTCTTATTTCATGTGCAATAGAAGTTAGGTGTTTCCAAGGTGACAGGGTTGAATCTAGCTCTGATACCATATGTGACATCTCCATAAAGATTTTTTTTTTTTTTTTCTATTTCCTTTCTCTTTACTATAAATGAACAGTAATCGGATCTATGTTAATCAAACATTTAAAATAAATAATACCTTCGTATGCTGCTCTTGCTTATGTTCTTACCCTTGTATTTTTCCTACTAGTTAGAAGGGTTTTATGGTTGACATGCCACTTACTTAGCTATGGATAACTCTACTTCGTATGTTGGTATGCAGGTTCACTTATGCTTCCGGAGTTTCTCATGACGCAGGTAACAAGGAATGGTTAAAATTGATGCCCTTAATGTTTACTTATAGCTTGGTGCTGGACTTAAGATATTAGACACAGTGCACACATCCATAACTATTTTGATATGGGCTATTTGCGAACCCTTTGTATTAAACTCAATCCTCAATTACAATACCATGTTAGTAATGAAATAAGACAATAAGATGTCACGCTTTCTTTGATTTTTCATTAACATTTTTTTTAAATTAGAACAATTTATTACACTAAAGATTGTCAAATGCCTAACAAATGACAAGGTTCATTCACCATGTGTTTTACCCAGTTAGTCATCCAAATCCATAAGAAATTGGATTGGTTTTGAACTACACAATGTAAGTTTCCGAATTACTTGATTCCATGGACCAAAAACGTGGTTTCGTTCGACTCATTCCCTACCTTACAACGGTGTTGGGTAATAAGACTTGTTTACAATTTATTATGTTTGCAAAACTAGTCTATAACCTTTCGTTTTACTTGTATGATATAGGGATTATTTTTAACATTTATTTAGCAGCATACAAAGTGTACTCCCATACCTACCAGCGAAGCTCTACCGGATTGGCCATGTGACACCATAAATTGTGATTGCTGGCGAAGGTGCCACCTGCACCTCGACAGGTTACACCGTACTGGGTGTGTATTTCAATACTTTCTAGCAGTATTATGTAAGACTGGCCATGTGACTTCATTTATAGTGGTTGAATGCGAAGGTGCCACCTACATCTTGGAATGACTGGGTAGGTTGTCCTAGTTCTTGGAATGTAATAATCTCCTCAAACTGTGTTCATTCTTCTCCGGGTTGATTACTTTCTGGCATTGAGTTAAGGTTTGATGACTTTGCCCCAAAAAGAAACTGGCGATACGGTTACACTTCGGGTCTGTTGTTATCACTGTATCTCTTCTGCGGGAGGAGATGACTACTTGCCATCACGGGTACTCCAGGAAGAGTTTCCTTAAATCTTCAAAGAAACAGCTGCTACACTTCGATGCTTCTGAGGTGACCTCGAAATGCCAGGGTTCAGAATTCCTTTCTTTTCTTTTTGTTTTGAAGCAGTCCATCACCATTTGGTAATAACGTATTGTCTGCTCGTGATGGTAGGTACCTCCAGCTTGAAAAGGCGCAGGGTTTAGAGGGAGCCTTCCCTGTCCGGTAAGTGGTATTGCTCTTTCCACCTTCATACAATGACAGGAAACAACTTGGGCAAGACCCTTCCTCAATGACAAAAGGGAGTTTTTAGTTTCATATCATGGTTAGTTCTTTGAAGCTTCAACGGTTCGATGTGGCCTAGGGTTTTACTGTCATGAACCCAATGTAATAACTAAATTCATACTACTTCCTTGATGAGAATCTAGACTTTTAAAGAGGGCGTATTGAACTGTTTAAATTTTAGGTTCAGGGGCTCTCGTTTTTCTGTATCTTAAATGGACTTTATTATCCTTATTTAGAATACTGTAATTAACTGGGGATTAAGTTCCATGGGTTCCATGACCTCTGAATTTAATTAGGAATGTGGTTCTTGTATGATTCATTTTTTTCGTTTTCTTCCAGTTTAAGTGGTAGAGATGATTCTTAGCATTCGTATCTCATATATGAAATGAATTTATGGTCTGAAGAGAATGGAATATGGGTCTAAATCCTTTTATAGTTGAAACGTTTCCAAGGATATCTTCATCTATCATAGATTCGCAATCCCCAAATCTTTTGGGAGTTTGCCTCGTTAGATACCATCCCCTATACATTTTTCTTGAGAATGAAACGCAGCCAAACCCTAGGTTAAAAGATAAAAACCTGGAAAACCTGACTCAATAGTTTTTACTCAGTAATGTAAATTCTTTGTGAGATAAATGGTGGATTTGCTCTACAGAGGGCTCGTCGAGCTAAAGATGGATATATAGGTGTTTAAAAATTCAACGATGAACGTTTAACCTGGCATTGTCCAGGTATCAAGTTACATGCATAAATTACCATAACACCATGTATCGAGGCACTATCTGGATCATGCAATACATATCTATCTCCTATAGTCTTCATTCGTTATTCTGTTTAGTGTAGTTCTTTTAAATGAATATTAAAATAATGAAACCATTTTCTAACCATGCCATAAAAAGGATCGGAAGTTTTTTCAACAGTCAAACAACTATTTAATGCTTACACCTACCCACCGTTGTGGTATCGAGGAGTATAAGTAGTACATTAACATAACTTAAGTACTGGGAGCATCGTAGCGGTGATCAGGATGAGATCAAGGAGTTCCCAGGTAGGCTATCCACTAAGTTAGCGCAACCTAACACGCCAAGCGTGATTGGAACTATCATATAATTTATATATAAAACTTAAATCTTGGAAGGGTTCTTACACAGTGGGTTTTTATACGGAATTCGATGATTCCATTCTTAACAGGATTTATACCGTCAAAGTATAGGTTGAAGATTGGCTACCATTAGATCCAATTTATAAGTAATAAAAATCAATACTTCTGTAATTCAAACTTGAGGGGTAATTCATGAATATAATCCATCCCATTTTATCGCTAATTTGTGAGTACAAACGCAGATTGAATTTACTAGTCTTAAATTAGCTTAATCTATGCCAATGAATAACTCAGGTTAGACTAACAAGAATGAAATCCCCATGGAAGTACCTAATGTCTATTCTTTAGCAGATCTAACATTATTGACAGCAATGTAACTAACAGTTTTCCCTTATGTATAAAATCTTACTTTCAAATAATCTGGACAAAAATAAAATAACTGAAAAATGCTTAGAGTCTATAATTAGAAAAACCTGGGACTGGTAACCCGAATGAAGTCGGAACAGCCACGTTCCACCCAACCGTAGATTAGGTACAAACACCAGGTCTGTCTGTAATCACCCCGAGCCAGATGCATGCATGAAAAGTGTGGACAGTTAACCTCAAAAACTCAGTCACGTTTCCGGAATCCCTTGCCTAACACAGAGTGCTCACACAACAAGTATAATCCTCTCCGGCATACTCAGCAGCGTCCTGCCTCTCACATATGCCATCCCTTTATAGTTTTTGCCTAGGTCTTACCATTAGCAGCCAATTCCTCATGGAATTTTCGCAGCTAAGTAAATCCCTGATTTTCAGGGTGTGTCTAGTGTCTTAAATACACTTCTAACACCTGTTCTGGTTTCCCAGAGGATAACTCTAACTTGTCCCACACTTTTCCATGCATGATCTCCTCATTTAACTTGGTTGTTCTTGCTCATTCTTATATTAAAATAATAATTCTTATATTAAAATAATAAATAAAAGTTGTTTCTTACAACAGTCCACCTAGGACCCATCAGCCAAATAAATCTTCACAATGATAAAATAATATATATATATATATATATATATATATATATAAACAAACATAATGTCCTTTCATTATTGGGGAGGGACGTCACATGTTGATTTGCCTCGAGTGCTAGCAAATGTGAGATTACAAACTAAGGTGAGTGTGTACTGCAAAACAAAAAGGGGCACTTGAGGTGATTCTTATTAGTGTTGGATTTTGATGAGATAAATTGCCATCATGAAATTTTGTTAATTAATAACTTTATATAATATCTTTATTTTGAAATTAAAAAAAAAAATCATTTAAATCCATAATAAACTCATAACTACATTTACGGATTTTTAAACATTTTATGTTGTGAGAAAAACATTATGTTTTATGTTATTGTAAAGTTTTGTGATTATTGACCAAGTGGGGTCAAGGATGACTATAATTAATTTTACTGAATATTTTATTATTAATAAATAAAAGAAGAGACAAATATCCAAGGGAGGTTGTTAAATGACTATTCACTGACCCACTAGGAGGAATGGACTGGGGTGAGAGCAAATTGACACTTGGAAACATCCTCAACTCACTTCTATCTGTTGGAGGGGGCAACTTCCCTATTTTTGTGGTCATGTTCCCCAAGAAAGTGGAATTGAGCAGGTGGCTCAATAACTAAGAAACTGACCAAAAGACCTAGCAATGCTATTTTATCACCCATCTAATTCAGTAGGAAGCTGCCCAGTTTTACCTTGTCTAATTTTCTGAAGGAGAAAAGAAGAGAGCGCAAGAGATTTGATGAGGGGAAGGATAGTAAGTGATTGAGTGAGTTAAGACTGCATTCTGAACTAGTGGAGCCACATTGTTGAGTTCAATATTGCTAAAGGAAAAAGTATTATTGTTTAATACTACTGCTGAGTTGCAGAGGAATGTATTCCATTCTCCACACAACATCTTCGTCCTGGTGGTTCAGTGAACAGGCTCGACGGTCCTAAGGCAAGTGATTTGGTTGTCTTCAAGAGAAGGTTGGGTGGAACGAGATCCTTTGGTTGTTTGTCTCTTCTACAGTTACTAGGTTCTATTTGTATTATCTTATTTACTTTCTTTCCAATTATTTCCTAAAGAAGTGAGTATAATATGTTATCATCTTTCTATTATAACTTAGATATCCCTCGAACTGTTATTAAATGCTTTTAAAGTTCTATCATATTATCTATGTTAAAAATCCATTTACCTGCTAGATATAAAAACTGAATGAATAGTTTAAATTCTGAATTTTAAATGACGAATGATAGAGTAGAAATACTTCTCTGTATTTTCCACATACATTATGTATCGTACTCTAGTACATAAAATTAAATTAGGAGTAGATTAGAATGATTATTTATCATAGGCTGAAAATTTACTATAAAGATTTGTATCAATAAACTATTCTATTTTATATGCAGTAAGGTATTATTTTTCTATAAACAGAACTATATATTATAAATATTACAAGGTAGACTAATTTTTAGGAATCGTCCTTTCTATTGAACAACATTTCAGAACATTTCAATTTTTCATACATAAATAATAAATCTTAAATCTAAGTTACGCACATAGCATTATTTCTTTTATAAATAAATTTTAAACATTATTATTGCAAATATTAGTATCAAAATATATTTAAATGAGCACATGAAACTCCATAAATCTAACTCTTTTCATAAACGATGGTTAAATCAAACCCTAGTAGTATTCTCTACCATAATACAATATAAATTTTAAAACAAAATTTACATCAAGAACATAACTCTGGAAGTTTTCATTATACATTAACAATTGCAACAATTGAAAAATATTTATTACCATGTATCTTTAGAACCTTCATAATACAGTATACGTCTTGGTTTAAATTTCTTCTTTTAAAACAATAGTAAGTAACAGTACGAGCTGAAGCCAAAGGCATTGCCCAGGTTTAAAGAGGATTACAAATATACAATTGCATTACAGCATATCTAAAAAGAATTAATACAAAACCAAGGTTCGAGACTATAAAGGCTCACCCAAATGGTCGATACATTTATAAAAAAAATTACAAAACGATTGCTACGAGTGTTCAAAAATGCAGAGGATTAGGGTTTGAGTTTCGACTCACCCAACCTATACCTTAAATCTTTAACTATCAAATTAAAACCTAAATGCGTAATTAAGGTTAGGGTTTAAAACACTTAGCATCTAAAAGACCAAACCATCAGCACTATATAGCTAGGTTAGGGTTTGAACCCTGCAACATGATCATTTTTTTCTTGGAACCATTTCTACTAACAAATAATACAAAATCTAATTTGCAACAGAATTAAAATGATGGGCTTCTCCCTACACACAAGAAGTTTACATCAAAATTGATTCATTGTAAAAAAAGATGAAAATGATGAGAGTATCCTTCTAATTGTGAATCATACCACACTTGAATTCTTGCAAATCATCTTTATAAAACCATAAAATTTATTTACAGAGCAGTATCTGAAAGAAGCATTGAGAAACCAACACGATCTCAGAGGCCCGAGGGTAAAACCCTTTGATTTATAAAAATTTCCATACGACTGACAAAGTGTGAAAAAACCCAATAGTAAAAGCCAAAACCAAATCAAATGCAAGTTCGAACTGCAACTCGTCGAAGGAACTCAAACTAGCAGTAATACCTTTCTGACCACCTTTTTCACTACGCAAAGTTACAACTTAGGTTTCCAAAAGGAACCACTGAGGCTTACCCATGTTTTTGCGCACCATATCCATAACCAACGAGGGTCACACCTCTCAAAGGTTAAGTTTCGGCAGGAAGCAACCTATCATTGAGTAACCAAGGAAAAAAATGTTCATGGTTAGTGATTTTGAATCGAGAACACTTAAAACAACAAACGGATAACACTATAAGAGATTGGGTAATTCGTTTACCTTTTGAGGGTGACTGTAAACACAACCTAAGAACAACCATCGAAACCCTGGAGCATCGCACAAAGACTTCTAACCCTAATACCTCAGAAGGCTGTCAGCCTCCATAACCGATGTTGCAAAACATCAATGAATAGACCTAGTGAGGTTTGAGGTCAAAGCACGGTTAGGGTTTAGCCCGGAACCCAAAAAAGTTCACGTGAAACCATGCCACGGTGGCTTGCCACTGTACATTCCACCTTGGGCACATTTAATTGTCATAAAAGTTCCAATCCATCACCTGCCATCGTATAGATGCAGTAAGTACCAAGCTTATTGGACCTTACATTATACAAAACATTTAGTGAGTTGTATTGCAACTTAAAAACCCTTGGGTTGTTAATACAAGGTGTAAGACCATGATCGTGGGATTTAAAGACCCCGTCATGTGGTTTTAATAAATGGAAACCTTGGCATAAAGGATCGAACACATTAATGTGGATCATAATTATAACATAATATAAATAATAACATTAAAAAGATGAAATGGATAACACTACAATATGGAGAACTAAAACCACATTAGTTCATATTTATAATGTTGACCCAGCTTGTGATATTAAGGCTTTGCAAAAATACATCTAAGAGCATCGACTCTAACATAAAAGATGTTTATGTGATAATACTATAGTACATAAAAGGGTCATAGCTATTTTACGAATTCACATAACACCTATAAAGCAAGTTTTTCCGACGTAATAAGTCTAAGACAGTTGTAATGTACACTATGTAAATGTTCAGTCGCCAACTGTTAAATTCCGAAGAAGTATAATTATTACCTACAAAACTGAAAAATGAACAGTTTATGCATTAGCTAGATAATAGCTAAGTAAGCCTCGGGTACCTTTAGGACCCCTTCATCAAACAGGAAAATCAAGCAGCTAGCATCTAAGAACAAAACAATAGTGTAGCATGAGATAAATTAAATGACGATGTCTGTACATATAGATAGTAACCATAATTTCATATAACAAAGACAGGATTAAACCTCTGGCATTTTGTTGCAACATTAATACATGCATTAAGCCAATCGCATGCAGTAAAGACATTTATGACCAAATATAAACATAGTACGTAATTGATGGAACGTATTTATAACATTGATGACTAATTGAAGAATATGTCGTCACAATATATAATTAGTTTGTGCATAAAAGAATTAATTTATCATAAATGCTATTCCCGCATAACAAATATAAGCATTTAATATTACTTAGAAAATTTTTAATTTTTGTGAAATTTGGGGATGTTACATGTATCAGAGCACAAGTTCAAATACTAGGCCTGAAGTGGCTCAACTCGCGCATTTAAAAATCTAAAACAAAATGGCAAATTACTGATTTTTATTTTATTTTGTTTATGACCAGCACTTTACAAATTTAGTTGCAGGTATGGAAGGACAAGCAGAGTCGGCTGAGGACAGGTCCCATAATAATGAACAAAATAATGAGCAAGGACATATTAATGCAGAAAATTTATTTGTTGAATTGAACAATAATTGATTTGAGTTACTAAGGATAGTCAAAGAATTAAAAATAGAAACAAAAACAGTTAAGGAGGAGAACGAACGAATTCTAAAAGCTCAAGAGGAGCTGAATCAAATCCTGTTGGATAAATTCCATAATAACTATAAGGATAAAAGAACAGAAAATAACTTTGAATCTAGAACTATGTTCTACCAACGTAAAGTTAAAAAGTTAAAACTGACTACTTATGACAGTAGTTTTTCTTCTTAATGTTATGAAAAAGAACGCAGGAAAAAGCACAAGTATTCCAGTGATAGTAGTGAAAGTGACTGCTACATTGAAAGAAAGAAGTACAAGCGATACAAAGAAATTTATGGAAAATTTAAGAAAATCAAGCCACCAAATTTTAATGGAGAAACAAAAAAGAGTGAAGAAGTTGAAGCATGGTTGTCCAGTACGAATAAGTATTTTCAAATCTACAATTACTCAAGTCATTTAAAAACTAGAATGGAAATTTGTAATATGAGTGGAAAGGTAGACATCTGGTGGCAAGATTTAAAAATAGTTAAATGCTTAAAAGAGAAAAATGTAAACTGGAGTAATTTTAAGAAGTATTTTAAAATAAAGTTTCTGTCAGAACAATATTATGAGGAACGAGCTAAGAAGTTTTATGAATTAAATTTAGATTCCATGGATATGAGAGAATTAAGCAGCAAGTTGTTAAATTTTTGAGGTATGTTCCTTACATTACCGAAGAAAATCCTAAGGTACAGAGATTTCTGAGTTGTCTACCCTCTCATATAAATGACAGAATTGAGTATGATAACCCCAGAACTCTTGAAGAAACCATGAGAAAAGCAAATATCTGTTATGAACAGAACAACAAAAGGGAAGGCATACCAAGTTGGAAAGTAAAGAAGCCTAATAATTTTGAACATAGGAAAAAACATTTTTTTTTAATCGCAACTTTGGAAATAATAATTCACGTAATTATTCTAACATAAAATTTCAAGGGAATAATTCAAGAGGTAATGTACAGTCAAATTTTGCAGCTGCAAGAAACAATGATCCACCAAAATTTTTTGTTAAAAACAATGAACAGAAAGAACCTGTTAATTGTTGGGATTCTTAGGGACCTCACTATGCATCAAACTTCCCACTCAGAAAGAGGACTGTCAACAACATACACATAGTACATGAGGAGGCTACTGTTGGCGACCTAGCGAGGGAATTTTCCATAATCAATGCAGCCTTGGAAAACTAATAGGTTGATCATCAAACTTCCATGGTTGAAGTAGAAGGTATGCTGAAAAATAAACCCATATCTATTTTAATTGATCTAGGAGCAATTCTTAGCTATGTGTCACCTGATTTAGTTAAATGTTGCAATTTGAAAGTAGACAAGTTTTAAAAGTCATGGCTGGTCCAATTAGCTACTGGAACTAACAGAAAGGTGATTGATTATGTCAAAGAATGTGAATTATTAATGAATCATTTTAGGACTCATGTTAAGCTGAATGTGTTACCTTTAGGTTCTTACGATGTTCTGATTGGAATGGATTGGTTGGAAAAGCATGGGGTAGTATTAAATTGTTTTGAAAAGACTTTTACTTGTTTGAATGATAAATGTGAAACTGTAACAGTAAAAGGAATTCCTAGAAGGACATCTGTTAGACAAATTACTACTTTGCAAGTTAAAAAGGCTGTTCGAAAAGGGTGTAAATTGTTTGCTGTAAATGTAATTAATGACGAACAATCCACTAAGGAAGATAAGTTAAAAGTGGAAGACTTACCCATTCTAAAGGAATTTTCTGATGTATTCCCGGAAGAAATTCCAGGACTACCTCCGAAAAGGGAACTAGATTTCACCATTGAGTTAGTACCAGGAGCGTTACCAAACTCAAAGGCTCCTTACAGAATAAAAATTCTGGAGCTTAATGAACTCAAATCACAGCTTACGGAACTAATTGATAAAAATTATATAAGACCAAGCGTGTCTCCATGGGGAGCACTTGTCATTTTTGTTAAAATGGAGGATAGAACTATGTGTTTATGCATAGATTACCGTGAGTTAGATAAAACGACCATAAAGGAAATATATCCTTTGCCCCGCATTGATGATCTGTTTGATCAACTGTTCAGTGCAACGATATATTCTAAGATAAACTTGAGGTCAGGGTACCATCAAGTTAAAATTAAAGATGAGGACATCTGTAAGACTACTTTTAGAACTCGCTACGGGCACTACGAGTTCGTGGTTATGCCTTTTGGGCTAACCAATGCCCCAACAGTCTTTATGTGTCTTATGAATAATGTTTTCAATCAGTACTTAGATAAGTTTGTAATTGTTTTCATTGACGATGTCTTAATTTATTCTAAGACTAAAGAGGAACAAAATGAACACTTAAAGATAATTTTACAAGTGCTAAGAGAACACCAACTTTACGCTAAGTTCAACAAATGTGATTTCTTTAAAGATAAAATACACTACCTAGGGAATTACAGATAAAAGCAATTAATGAATGGCTTGCCCCTAAAGACGTAACCGGTGTGCGATCTTTTATGGGAATTACAGGTTACTATCATAAATTTATAGAAGGATTCTCTCGAATAGCGAATCCTATAACCTCTTTACAAAAGAAAGGTAAGAAATTTATTTGAGATCAAAGATGTGAAGAAATTTTTAAGAAATTAAAGGAACTGTTAACAACCGCACCTATTCTAAACATTGTGAACCCACACAAAGATTTCATTATGTGCACTAATGCATGCAATGATGGACTTGGTGGAGTCTTAACACAAGAAGGGCATGTGGTTTCCTATGAGTATAGAAAGTTAAAGGTTCATGAGAAGAACTATGCAATGTATGATTTAGAGTTGGTTGTCGTGATACATGTGTTAAAGATGTGGCTCCATCACTTAATTAGAAGAAAGTTTACACTAATGACAGATATTAAACATCTAAAATATTTATTGGATCAACCAAATCTAAACGCAAGGCAAGCTAGGTGGCTATCTTTCCTTAGCGAATATGATTTTGAAATTCAGCACATTAAAGGTAAAGAAAATAAAGTTGGTGATGCATTAAGCAGAAATGCAAGATTAAATGTCATGGCAACAATCAGTACTTATAAAACAGATTTAGAAAATCAGATTAAAGAACGAATCAGAACGGATGAAAATATAAAAAATTACGTGAAAAGGTTGCTGAAGATAATGCTAAAAATTTAATAACAGATTTCATAATTGATGAAAGAGGATTAATGCTATATAAAAACAGACTTTATGTGCCTAATGTTGCTGAAATTAAGTTGTTGATTTTAAATGAATTACATAAAAGTCCATACTCAAGACATCCTGGTTACCAAAAGATGATAACAATGCTGAGGACGGATTACTTTTGGCCAAAGATGAAAAACGAGTTAGCTGAATATATTGCTAGGTGTATCACTAGTACAAAATGAGAAATTAATGACTAAAAAAATGACTAAAATTCGACTATAAACGACTATTTTTGAGTCGGTGACTAATCATATCCAATTTCCACTATCTTATCTCTAGTCATATTTCACTAGTCATTAATTGGTTGACTTATTAGTCATTGATTTAGTCATTGATAGTCACTGATTAAGTCATTGATTTAGTCATTGATACTCACTGATTTAGTCATTGATTTAGTTATTGATACTCATTGATTTAGTCATTGATTGTCACAATTAATGACCAAATATACGACTAAATAAACTACTAGATGATAACATATTAATGACTAAGCTAAATACGACTAAACATTAGTTGCACTATAAGATACTAGAAATTAGCTACTAATAGTCGTATATATGTGAATTTAGTCGTTTTCTTAGTCAATCCATCATTTACTTATTGCATGATATTAGAATGGATGGACATATTGTTAGACAACATTTGGAGAGTTTTTATAAGATTTCGATTTTCATTCCTAGGATGTATATGCCCATCCTAGGAAAAAGTAACCTCTAAAATATTTTTAAAAAATCAGATAGAAATTTTGGAATCAACAAGATAGGATCCCTTGTAATTTTCTTTAGTCTCCAATGGAGCAACTCATTACCCAAAATGTATATAGAATAGTAAAAAGAAATATACTACTAATTCCATTTCACATCAAGAAGAATGGGCATTAGCTCTAAGTACTCTTATCCACTAGATAAATGGAAATGAAATGAGATGAAATATTAGCAACAATACTTCCGAGTTTGCTTGCTGACAAGAAGTATGAATACTTATGTGATCATTTTATTCAGAGGTGACTTAAATAGCCACTAACCTGCAATCATGTAACATCCTGCTAATTCGACCCTTATTTGTTATTATTGTAAATTGTAAATGGGTAAGTGGCCCTGGTGAGGAGCTCAAGGCCAAGGCCCCACTAGAGGACCTTAAAACTAGTGTATGTTCATAAGTATTATTCTTAGACCTAAGAGACAAATAACGACTGTTAACACCTAAAAAGTGCTCACTAGCTCATTTCCTTATTCACATGACCCATTTGTCCACTTTTCCACCATTTGAGCCTCTAAAGCCAACAAAAGGTCACCAAAAGACCTTAATACACCCCTTTTCCCACTCAAAAAGATTATTTTTCCTAAAAAAACATAAAAAACCCTAAAAAAGGGTCCAAAATTCCCAAAAATATTAAAAAGGGAATAAAAATATTAATTTTATTCAAAAAAGGAAAAAGGAGGGAAAAGTACCTAAACCATGTTGGTCAATACCATTGGTTTCCACAAAACCACAATGGTATTCCCCACCACCAAAACCTATAAAAAGGTGGTAGGGGCTCCTCATTTCACATCCATCCATATTCCTATCCTCATGCTGCCAAAATCTCCCTTGAGCTTTTGGCCATTGTAGCTACCTTGGAGAAAGGACCCTTTAGAGTTTGGAACTGCTCACCCTTGGAGCTTCTCAACTATCTTCATCACTTGGAGGTATTATTATTGCAAGCACTTGCTTGCCCCCATTTTCAATACAAAATTATTCCTTATATTTCTTGTTCTTGTTTTTTAATTCAAAAATGCACATGCTAGTTTAGTTTAGATTTAGATTTAGTTTATTGTTTTTGCTTAATATTGAAACTGCTGCTACTAGTTAGCAGGTGCCCATTGCACTAAGCTTGGTTGCAAAACCAAGCCAACAGTTTTTGGTGACTCCGCTGCTTTCGAATTTTTAGATCTCACTTTTGCTTTAGATCTTAGTTTTTGATAGTATTAGTTAGTTTAATTCATAGATCTGCCACCCTAGACAGCAGATCCATTGCTGTTCTAGATCTTGGCGCATTTTATTGCCATTAACAGCCCGAAATTCTCAATTTTCGGGTTCATTTTTTGGCGTCCGCGTACGGCTTTCACCTCGTGGCTTTTTGCCCAACAGTCGCGCGGCTCATCACGACTGCGCGGCCCTTTTTTGCTCGGTTCACCGCGGCTTCGCGGCCAATTAGCGCATTGCACATCGTGGCTTCGCGGACATTTTCCGCGCTGCACATCGCGACTGTGTGACGAAATCCCACGCGGTCCATCGTGATTTCACGGCTAAGACCCGCGCTGCCCATCACGACTGTGCAACAGAAAACCGCACGGTCCATCGCGGTTGTTCTGTCAAAACCCGCGATGCCATTTTTTCCATTCGGCCAATCTGTTTAAAAAATTAATTTTTTACTGTATTCTCTGCCCACATTGCACATTTTACAGTATTAAAATTCCTGCAGTTTTTACAACCATAGAAAAATTTTACTATTTAGAATGCACCTTCGAAAAAGTTCTTTTAAAAAATTTCAGAAATTGAAAGAAGGATTTATTTGCATTTTATCTAGATTAAAATTTTGCTGTTTACTTCTTTGATGTTTTGCCCATAGCAATTTTTGAAAAAGAAATCCATTTATTTCTTAAAGAAGTCATATTATTTGCTTTCCTATCTCAAAAGATCCTTTGTTTTTTGAATAGTCTTTGCAAAGCATTTAGTTTCCATTTATTGAAGAAGTCATATTAGTTGCTTTCCTATTTCAAAAGATCCTTTGTTTTTTGAATATTTTCTGCAAAGAATTTACTTTTTCAATTTAAGTTTAAAATATCACACGTGCACCCACTCAAACACATAATTTAAACTGAGCCTTAAAATTTACCCTAACTTCAACCCACTTTTAACCCCACTTGAGGAACACTTAAAAGAACTTTGTAGCTAGGTAGTATTGAGGGGATAGGTGTTCCAATAACACCCCTTAGTTATTAGATTTGAGACATAGCTGTTGTCCATTAGGGAACCAAAATCTCCTAGTATTTATTGGCACGGTCATAACCAGTTTATCGGAAGGTCTCTCCCTTGGGAGGGTTGAAGTCGTGAGGATGGTTCCGGAAGTCTAAGTGGAATACCGAAATCCATTCAGTAACCGAAGGCTACCATTCGCAGTTCTTGGGATCTCCTTGTATGGGGGTATTGCGGTAAAAGGACCAAACGGAAGATTTACCTTTTCTGGATGTGTCATGAAGGGAGTATCCTAGTTGCCATTCTTTAGGATTGATTACCCGGTGTCCCTCTCGGTAGGGGGATATCTAGCCGTTGATTCAACACTCAATATTGTCTGACTTGGATTTCATCACCTTGCATAGAATATCGTTTGTTGATTCACAATACTTTTAGTTAGGTGTTTTCATGATACAATCCACCTTTGGTCTAGTAGCACCTCTTTTTTCTAGAAGTTGTTTGCATGTTGGTACTCTGACCATTTTTTGTATCCCTCCACTTATTATAGCACAGCTACTATAATAAGTGCATTTTGAGGTTGATTTTTTGTCCTGAGAGCCTTCATTTTCACTCCTCTTCTTGCACCCTTGGTTGCATTAGGGTTTTGAGTTTTTTATACATTACCATTTTACACCGAAGATTTTTACACAAAAAACTTATTTCTCACCATTGAGAATTTTAAACGCTCTCGTCGTCTTTAGGGTGAACCTCTAGAGTTCAGTCTACTTGGCTCTCCATGTCACCGACAGCGAGCCTTATCCCTTGACTCGAAACATCGTCGGTCGAACAAACAGTCATCCGATTCTGACGCGCCTCACTTCACATTAGATTTTGAGCCAGAATTCGAAAACCCTACCGAGTTATTACCAACCAACCTCATGGCTGGGACACAATTCGACCCACTTTTTACTAGCACCATAGGTGATACATCCACAGACCCTTCTACTGCGGTGCCATCCATGGCAACAACCACCCCCCTGGGTATGCCTAATATGGTGGACACTCCATTTTTAGAAATGCCCAACACAGGACCACCTCCTATTACGGGTATGCCGAACATAGGGGTCACACCCCCTCTCATTTCCACAACCCATATCCCAGGAATCCCTACTACTATTCCTAACCCTGGTGTAACCCATGTTGCACTTGGAAGCATTGGCCCATACCAGACCACAGTTATTGGAGGACACATACCTTCAATACCTAGCATACCTTTAGGCGCTACTAGACCCCTACATCATACCACCATGACTAGTCATGTCCCAGTCACTACGCCACATCCATCTGCTAGCTTACCGTATATGGTGAGTCTGAACTTACCAGACTTAGCCAGGTTAACCAATGATCCCATCAGACACGACCCTGCGTGGCCTCACATGCCCACCAAACTCCCCTCTGACATCCCTAAGTTTGAGGGCAAGGCAGGTGAGGACCCCGAGAACCATATCATGTCCTTCCATCTATGGTGTTCCTCCAACTCCATAGTGGACGACTCTGTCCGCCTCCGTCTATTACAGTGCACATTCACTGGCTCTGCAGCCAAGTGGTATATCGAGCAGCCCCATGGGACCCATGCCACCTTTACTTCCCTTGCCTCGACCTTCCTGTAGTTCTTCCAGTTACCTGTCCGCTATGACGCTGGAGTCGAGATCCTACTATCTTGTAGACACAACACGGCCACCCACATCACTGACCACATTCATGAGTGGCGTCGACGCCGAAGCCTCTGCAAAATCAAGTTAGACGACCGCATCTTCTTAGATTGATTCCTAAAGTCCCTTCTCCCTCTCATTGCCAAGGATGTGGCATCCGAACGACCCCAGTCTGAAGAAGAGGCCATCCTCAAAGCCCAACAGTTTGACCTCATTTACGCCCAGTCGGGTTATCTGTATACCATTATACCAGATGCCCCTTTGGGCGAGTCATCCCAACACGATGCGCCGGGGGAATCCCATGCCGCTAATGGCATCATTGGTCGGATGGCCTCGTATCCCCAACCCTTTTCCATTACACATCCTAACCATGGTCCCAACCTTTTGCGGGCTACATCTCAATCTGGAGCAACCAGTTCATATGCTCCCATGGCACATCACCACCATACCCATGGACCCTCATGTACACCTCAGTGCTTTGGTCATGCACCACCTACATACGCCCCCCCAGCCGCACCTCAACCAATGTATTATCCACAGCAAGCTGCGATAGCTATCCCAACACCTCCAATAGCTTAGGGTTATCAACAACCCTAGCAGGTAACTGGACCACCTCCAGCCTCGCCAGCTTATTATGCACCGCAACTTGCTCCCGCACCTGTAGTAAACCAAAATCCTCCCACTGCTCAAGGACAAGTGTACACACAACACAACCAGCCCCAGCACCAAAACAACCAGTGCAACCAGGGTGGGCAAGAAAACCGTGGAAGAGGATGTAACCGCGGAAACAACCAACAACAACATCAAGGTCCTCCACCTTCCAATCCTCCGCAAAATAACAACGCTGCTCCTCCCAACCAGAATCCGGATCATAATCCCAGGAAGCCCAAAAACAACAACCTCAAAACAAACCATCCTTGTCCTATTTGCGGGGTCTATGGCCATTACACACATGCTTTCCCACATTTGGAGCGAGCTCGGCAACTCTGGACTGACGATCCCCATCGTCAAGGACAAACAGCTCCTCAACTGCCACCCAACCCTCCACCACCTCAACATCAACTTTTGGTGCTGCAAAACCCCTTTCCAACCCAAGGCATAGTGAGCACTCAGCCGTTAGCCCCCCTCAGGGCAACGTGCCACCACAACGAATCACTTATGTCGCTCCTGATCAACCCATGTTCGATTCAGATACCCACCACTTGTTGATGATGTCATCCGTAGATGCCAACCTCCAAACTCGCCGGAACCAATATGGCTCCACCCCTAAAACCCCTCCCGCCAACAAGAACACTAACATCCATCCCACAGATCAGACGTTACGTATACCTTCGGCTCCACTCGATGGCGCTTCTAAAGCAACTCGCTTCCCACTTCGTCGCATCAACAATAATCCCAATGCTCGTGCTGTGTCGAATTACAACATCGTAGACGACTTAGCCCAGTCTCCTGTAGCCATGTCTGCTTTAGAAGTCTTGAAAAACTGTCCTTCACAGTGCAAGACTTTGCTCTCTACCATTGGCGCCATTGACCCCAATGATTCACAACTGATGACATTCGATTCGGACCAATCCGAACCACGCTTACCTTCTACTTTAGCGTTCCAAGTTTCCGTTTCCGTTCGGAATCTTGTCATCCATCGGTGCATTATCGATGAGGGTGCCTCTACATGCGTTATGTCCACATTCGTTTGGCAGAAATTGGGATCCCCTACGCTCCAGCAGTCCACCACTACGTTGCGAGCCTACGACGACCGTTCGACTCAACCCCAAGGTCTCTTAGCTAATGTCCCCGTCCAGTTGGCGGGTAAAACTGTGCTCATTGACATTGAGGTCATCAATGCCCAACTCGATTATAACCTCTTACATGGTCGCAGCTACATGTATGCCATGCGGGCGGTTTCCTCATCCGTTTTTCGTACTATGATGTTCCCCCATGAGGGACGCGTGGTCAAGGTCGACCAACTCACCTATTACGATCCCAAGGCCCCTGCCGCACCTGAAAATGTTCTCCCCATGGTTGAACAACCTGTTTGTGGTGCAACTACCTTGTTTGTTTCCTCCGTGGGACCCGGACTTTATTCCGACGCGTCGATGACTTCTACATTCCAATCAATTCCACCACCATCATCGGAGACACACGTCGCTAACCTCTGTACTCTTTCCCACAATACACAAACACCCAACAATCAACCACCCTTGTTCCCTAAAACACCATTGGTCCCTAGTCACATTGGTGTTACACCAATCCACACCATCCCCTTTCTATTCCCTCCCTCAGGCGTAGTAAGCGCTCCAGTTATGGCTACCCTTAGTCTCCCCGGGTTAGCATTGGGATTACCCATGTGGTATATTTCGCCTCCCGTTCCCCCGCCGACACCAAATGTCATCCTGCAACCGGTCCAACCCATTGTCACTTCTACTCAACCACCTCCCGGTATCACTACTCCTTCGTCATCTATGAATCCCCCTCCTCTCATCAGGCACACTGGGGGCAGAGGCCCACAACCATACACTGCGGTACCCCCACCCAAGGTAGTTAAACCTCCCCCCGTATTTCGTGCTCCTCCAAAATGCTCGTTGTGTGATGAGTTAGGCCATCCAACCCATCAGTGTCCACAGTTACCTGCATTACAGGAACACATGCAAATGCTTGATGACGACCCTAACATCCTGGTTGTCAAAATTGACCCAAACCCCATGCCTCGTGACAAATCACTGCATACCAACCACCCATGTGTGATATGCGGTATTTATGGCCACTACTCACATCACTGTCCTGACATCCCAGATTATAGAGAAGCTCTCTACGAGATGAATAATTTGGACCTTGAGACGGCACCTCCCACAATTGAGGAGATCTTCCCTCCCGTATCATCCTCATCCGGAGAGATTAACACCATTTATATGATCTCTTCGACTACCCAAACCTCGTCAACTGACTTGACCACTCACAGCTTCCGCAATGATGAGGAGATTCTCGAGGCTCCTACTGCTCCTGATGCCTCTCAGGAAATTAACATGGCCAATATTTCTCCCGTCATCCACATCGACATCTTTGACCCACCTGGTGCCCTTCATACCATTACGTTAGGAGCCTCCCACAGTGAGCATGAAATTGGAGAATACAAAAAACTGTTCCAAGAATTCACTGATGTCTTTACTTGGTCAGATACCGAAATGCCTGGCCTTGACCCCGCCATTTATACTGTAACATCCATCTTCTACACCTTATTATTTTATTGTAAATGTAATTACGACTGTGTATGTGGCCTTGGTGAGGAACTCAAGGCCAAGGCCCTACCAGTGGACATTGAAGGTATCATCATGTTTCTTTTGTTAAGTTGTGGACAAGTGTCGACAACTTAACCATTGCAGAAGGTAAGGTCAAGGGAAGCCTTGATAATCTAAACGGTAAGGGCTGGAAGTCTGTAAGACATAATGGTTGGACCTATGGTTATTAACTAAGATTTTCATAAAACGTCCTAAGTTGAGGATGGTAGACATCTCAGTACAAAACGAATAGGAAACATAGACGACCTATGCCTTAGTATAACGCTATATACTATGAATTATAAATTGTCCAATATATTTAATCCAACTCTCTAACTAATGGTTGGATTGTTGTATAAAAAAAAATGCATATAGGCATAGATTAAGGACATAGTCCCTAAAGGTTTATGTTACTTATATATGTAGAAGGTAGAGTGAACCTAGCAATCTCTCATAGAAATATATAAATATGAGATGTCATTTCTATCTATCTATCTAAATATATATATATATATATATATATATATATATATATATATATTAAGAGAAGTAAAATCCATATTTGAGTGTTGTATTATGTGTAAAAAGAAAATAACCTTTTCTTACAAGCTAACTAGTAAAAACTCCTAGGACATTACCCCAAGGGGAAAATTAATTACTATCAGATATTTTCCAAGTGAGGGATTTCCTAGATTCTTACTGTGGTTCAATACCCAAAAGAAAATCTTAATATTCTTAAGAATGGGTGAATTTTGGAACCTCTATGGAAAAACTAAGAGTAGTTTTACTCTTTAATTTAGGCATTCTAACACTCATAGTATAGATTTATATATATACATTTATATCTATGTGCACATATCTCAAGGGGTGGGAAAATCATGAGAGAAGTGGCCGTCATCTTAAAAATAGGAAGTCGAGCCTATTTTTTCGAGATGTGGTCGCAAGAAAACCGAACTACTAGGAGTAAAATCCTAAACTTTCGCCACTCGGCGTGACTCTTCCTTTTTATTAAAGTCTAAACTTCCAAGTGGCGGGGATATCATCTTGGATGGAGCGGAGTCTCCAAAGAGGAGTTAAGCTTTTGCAGTATTTATGTATTTTGGATTGAGAGGCGTAGGGGAGGGGGGTACTCGGCAATCAGAAGAGTAATATCTACCATTACGCATAGTGTGGATTCAGGGAAAGGATAGCAGGTGGAAACATTCTTCACGCCATGCGTAGAATGCCAAGGGCGCTTCTCCATCTGCACAGATAAGTGCGTTAATTTCAATATCTCAATCTTTATGTGTTTCTCTCTGGTTTTATAAGTATAGCTTTGGACATACTTTCTGTAGATATTTATTTCTATCACCATAAAAATATTCAACGCCTAGCTCTCTATTTGTATGATTGAAATCGTAGATCCCTGTCTTAGATGTTGAGACGATTGAGCTCAGGTGAAACTTTTTTTAGCTGGGTAATGAAACATTTGTAAATATTTTACTGATATTTATTGGGTCTTGATGGAAAAGCATCGGAGGAAGGGATAGCTGCGGAGCTTGATCCCAGATCTATTCTATGTATCTACCTGCTCATAAGCGGCATATAGATCCGTTTTCCTCTGCATCTTATTTAGTTATTGAACCCTGTATGTTTTGACTTCTTAATTGTATCTCTGCTTTGGATAAATGTATTCCAACTTTTCCTGGCATATGATTTTCTTGTTGAGAAAAGAGTTCATCTCTGATTTTTAACAGATGCATTCCGCCATCGATCTCTGCCTGGAAAGTTAATTAATATCGGCCTCAGATTTTAGAATATCGATCTATGATGTTGTTGTCATGCATTTTAGCTGGGTAATGAAACGTTTGTAAATATATTACTGATATTTATTGGGTCTTGATGGAAAAGCATCGGAGGAGGGGATAGCTGCGGAGCTTGATCCCAGATCTATTTTATGTATCTACCTGCTCATAAGCGGCATATAGATCCATTTTCCTCTGCATCTTATTTAGTTATTGAACCTTGTATGTTTTGACTTCTTAATTGTATCTCTGCATTGGATAAATGTATTCTAACTCTTCCTGGCATATGAATTTCTTGTTGAGAAAAGAGTTCATCTTTGCTTTTTAATAGATGCATTCCACCATCGATCTCTGCCTGGAAAGTTAATTAATATCGGCCTCAGATTTTAGAATATCGATCTATGATGTTGTTTGTCATGCGTTTTAGTTGGGTTTTCCGTTCGCTTTTACACTGTCATGAATTCTATGGATCCCTTGTGATTTTTCCATCTATTTTGATGTTGTTGTTTGTTGAATTTTGGTTGGGATTTACATTAAATAGTTTATGTTTGTTTGGTTACATTTTTTTTTTGGGAAAGTGATTACTGTAAATGTCTAGAGTCACCTCTGTTTACATGGATGTTGCATGTGATTTATAGAAAGGTAATTACTGAAATATGACATACCTTGCATGGATCTATGTGGTGTAATGTCACGACGAAAAGAGGCGATCTAGTTGAATCGCTTTTGTGTGTATTGTAGTAAGAGAAATCGTATGACTTCTCTGTGTGTTTATGGCAATTAACATCATCCTTGATATTTGACAACTCTGATTACATCATTGGCTGCGCATGGAGGGAAGATAAATGGATTCTCTGCATATGAAGATATGAATATGCTATAGCGAAATCAATGCTACCCCATAATGAAAGGGTATAGGTATTTATGAACTAAATCTGTTTAAAATACAGAGACGATATTGCTCTGTAAGTTGGATTGCTGTTAGTAATACAGAGACGATATTGCTCTGTAAGTTGGATTGCTGTTGGTAACTAAGTTGTTGGAAAAATACTCTTAGGAGAGGAGCAACGAAAAATGGAGTTTAAAGAAAAACCACTATTGCATGGTGTAAACCCTTGAGGTTATTAATAAAGAATAAGAGGACATTCTTTGTGGACGTAGCCCGGAGAGTCGGGTGAACCATCTATATCTAGACTCGAGCATATGTGTGATTAAATTGTATTTGTGTATTTAAATTGTATTTTATGGAGTACCTAGATGCATGCATTTTTAGTTTCCCTTAATTTGTAAGTGCCTTCCTTATATCAATGAGTAAAGTAGGAGAAATACTTATTATAAATAATCGCTTAAAAGTAATACAATAATTGGAATGACTCTCTCAAGTTCATGATTCTATGTTAAGTGGGAAGTAAATCAAAGAAAGGAAATGAAGGTATGTATTCAAAGGTATGCAATTATGAGTTTAGGAACTTCGAACCCACATAAATGCTTTATGTATAAAATATTAGGTTGTTACAATCATCCCAAAACACAAGTGAACTTACTTATCTTTATCATGTGCCATGAAGGATATGAATGAAGATTTAATGCACGAGGACTATTCCTATAATGAATCGTTTTCTAACAATGTTGTGATGGTGGACTTTCGTACTCATTACAAAGGGGTTTTATTCTTAAAGTGTTTAGGATGAAAGTTTTAAATTTTTCCAAATTTACTAACTCGGATTATCGGAGATTTTACATATGGTATCAGAGCACAGGTTGCAAACACTCGGGCTGAATTGGGCTCAATCAGGGAAAAGAACATAAATTGGTCAAAGGAACTCCATCGAAAGATGCATACACGGAATTTCATTTCCAAAGGAACGACAAGAGGTAACCATCAAGATGTTTTTAAATCGCAAGTAAGTATCCTCCATTGCTTGAAGCATTATAAAGGCAAGCATTGTCAATATGTGAGAATTTTATATGTTTTCTTACGTATTTAAATGACAAGCTCTACAATTAGTTCATTAAATACTCCTTAAAAATGATTAAAATAATTGGACTATGTTCCATCTTGGTGATGTTGGTAAATATTAGTCGCTAAATATCTTCTCTTACTCTCCAAGTAGATCCATTGGACTACAAGGATGTACTCTTTAAGAATAGTAAGACTAAGAGAGTTAAGGTTTTTATGAAATAAGTTGTGAGTATATGGAAAGTCGGCATAGTTGGAAATATGCTAAACTGAGAAAAACCCTCCTAAAATCTGTTGATTGGATAATTCAGCTTAAATACGTGTCACATTGCCTTTTGTTCTTAAGAGTGAATACTCTTCGATTCCAACAAACCTCTTATTGAGGGAGTAGGGTTGTTACATTTTGTATACTATGTATGACTAATCGGATTTGACTATTTAGGATGATCTAGTGTTCCGACTATGCCTGGAACTGTCAAGTCCCTTTTCGTATAAAAAAAAAATCACTTCTCCAAAAACAACAAAGTTAAGTTGTTAACATAACTAGTAATTTCTGTAAAAATGCTTAGTGCGAGAGAAGTCAACATGAAGGAATAACTAACCATTGTATTTAAAATATTCCTTTAAGTATTGAGGAAGCATAATCATGTTGATGCTAATATTTTGTCCCTTAAACACAACTTCTATTTTCATTACAGAGATATCAACTAGAAATTAAGGGTGTGTTACATATGTTAAACTAATCCTCCACAAGAAATGTAAATTTGTTGGTCTAGGTTCTTTTAGCCAACAAGATTATAAGAGCTTGAAAAATTTTCCCTAGGTTTGCAGGGAAATAATATATGTTGCAAATGCATGATCTCAATTTTATTTCTTATCTCATTGATCTTTGCGATAGATACTAAGAGTAGTGGTAATAAAGGTTATACTTTTACGTGGTGAAGATTTATGATGATTTGTTGTTCATATACAACTATATGTATTGTCGAAATGATTATTATGTTATGGTTAATCACGATTCACATAATGATCGCATAGACGTAATTAAGTCTTGTCTAATGAGTGTGTTCTGTGGTATGAATAAAGGTATTAGAAATTATTACCGACATAGAATGGAAATACAGGTTAGTAGGGTACCTTAAATTTTTGACGTCTTTATATTGTCGCAGGGAATGACTATTGATATTTGCATTAGGAATTAAGGAAAACCTTCTATGTCATGGAATTTGCAGGGTAAATCAGAAGTGATCTTTGAGACAGTAATCGAGGTATAAGCTTTTATGAAACAAGTAAAAATGATGTTTGAACATATGTTATATGTGTGATTGTTCTTATGATTTAATTACTTTATACGACTAACACTTCGAATGTGGTGGTCGAGCAAATGTTATTTTCCCACACATCACTGACTGACACCCATCAATGGGTAAATGAGGGATATATATCTATTCATGTATAATACTAATGCGCGATGATACAAGTAAACTAGAACCTTGGCAGATGAAGGTGAGCTATGCGGTCGCCTTTACAAAGGTTCATGGTTATCTGTATAAGGTATGTAAGTTTGTTTTAGACAATTGGTTATCTCTATATGATCTTAGGGTATACAAGAAGGGTTGTATAGCTAAAATAGGAATTGTGTTGAAATGGTGGAAGCTAACATCCAAGGTTAAATGGCCATGGATCATCATAGAAAGAATGTTATATTGTGCTCAAAGCATTATGTAATCTTATAAGCTAGTTATGTGTAGTAGGAAATGACATCTTAGATGATCACATATGGATATGTTATTAAGAAAGATGATTTTCTGTTTAAGGAAGGGATCTTCTTACAATATTTAATTTTGTATATAAAGTGATACTAACAAGTGAAATTTGGAAGGTGGTAAAATTTCTGTGAAGCTTGTGAAAATACAAGAGCATAAATATTATGCATGGTAAAATAAGGGGGTGAGGATTTAAGATCCACATCGCAACTGTTATAGATTCTTTTAAAAAAATGTTGATAATTATTGTTGAACAAAGCACTCGACCCAGATTGGTCAGAGTAATCGTATGGGTACAGAATGTAATGTGACGAGATAAGTTGATTAAATTGAAAATGATTTTTCTAGACTCAAGCAAGGCGGCTTGGGGAAAATAAATTCTGGGACTCAAGCGAGAAGGCTTGAGGGGAATTGTGTAAAGAGTGTTGTAATGGCATTGAAATACTCCCTAAAATCAGGGATTGAACAGCCACTAGGATTCTCGAAGAATCGGCTGGCTGTAAGACCTAGGCAAGCTATAAGAAAATGTATATGTGGGAGGCAGGACGCTGCTTAGTATACATGAAAGAAATGTTTGCTGCGTGAGCACTAAGGTGTTAAGCAAGACATGAAAGAAATGTTTGCTGCGTGAGCACTAAGGTGTTAGGCAAGACATGAATGAAATGTTTGCTGCGTGAGCACTAAGGTGTTAGGCAAGACATGAGAGAAATGATTGCTGCGTGAGCACTACGGTGTTAGGCAAGAAATTCCCGGATCAAATGAATGATATGTTTGATTGATTTAAAAGTCTACATTCTTAGAACGTTGGATTTATGTGTGCTTGTGAGGATAAAAGCAAAAACAAAAGTTGAAGGACATCCCATGAATTGCAAATGATAGGTTGCAGTAAAAGACTCATTACTATATTTCTGAGTTTGAGTATGGGATTGATGATAACTGTTACAGTTCCTTTGATCTTGGTTTTGAAAATACAGGTGTGATCGATAGCGACTTTTGAGAAATTCATGAAAATCCGAAAAGGTAAATATATATGTATATATATATGATGAAGAAAGCAAAATACTTCTCAAGAGGAGGAGACGAACTGGAAAAGGTATGAACACCGAGGACGGTGTTATTTTTAAGGGGAGGAGGATGTAACATCCATCTTCTACACCTTATTATTTTATTGTAAATGTAATTACGACTGTGTATGTGGCCTTGGTGAGGAACTCAAGGCCAAGGCCCTACCAGTGGACATTGAAGGTATCATCATGTTTCTTTTGTTAAGTTGTGGACAAGCGTCGACAACTTAACCATTGCAGAAGGTAAGGTCAATGGAAGCCTTGATAATCTAAACGGTAAGGGATGGAAGTCTGTAAGACATAATGGTTGGACCTATGGTTATTAACTAAGATTTTCATAAAACATCCTAAGTTGAGGATGGTAGACATCTCAGTACAAAACGAATAGGAAACATAGACGACCTATGCCTTAGTATAACGCTATATACTATGAATTATAAATTGTCCAATATATTTAATCCAACTCTCTAACTAATGGTTGGATTGTTGTATAAAAAAAAAATGCATATAGGCATAGATTAAGGACATAGTCCCTAAAGGTTTATGTTACTTATATATGTAGACGGTAGAGTGAACCTAGCAATCTCTCATAGAAATATATAAATATGAGATGTCATTTCTATCTATCTATCTAAATATATATATATATATATATATATATATATATATATATATTAAGAGAAGTAAAATCCATATTTGAGTGTTGTATTATGTGTAAAAAGAAAATAACCTTTTCTTACAAGCTAACTAGTAAAAACTCCTAGGACATAACCCCAAGGGGAAAATTAATTACTATCAGATATTTTCCAAGTGAGGGATTTCCTAGATTCTTACTGTGGTTCAATACCCAAAAGAAAATCTTAATATTCTTAAGAATGGGTGAATTTTGGAACCTCTATGGAAAAACTAAGATTAGTTTTACTCTTTTATTTAGGCATTCTAACACTCATAGTATAGATTTATATATATACATTTATATCTATGTGCACATATCTCAAGGGGTGGGAAAATCATGAGAGAAGTGGCCGTCATCTTAAAAATAGGAAGTCGAGCCTATTTTTTCGAGATGTGGTCGCAAGAAAACCGAACTACTAGGAGTAAAATCCTAAACTTTCGCCACACGGCGTGACTCTTCCTTTTTATTAAAGTCTAAACTTCCAAGTGGCGGGGATATCATCCTGGATGGAGCGGAGTCTCCAAAGAGGAGTTAAGCTTTTGCAGTATTTATGTATTTTGGATTGAGAGGCGTAGGGGAGGGGGGTACTCGGCAATCAGAAGAGTAATATCTACCATTACGCATAGTGTGGATTCAGGGAAAGGATAGCGGGTGGAAACATTCTTCACGCCATGCGTAGAATGCCAAAGGCGCTTCTCCATCTGCACAGATAAGTGCGTTAATTTCAATATCTCAATCTTTATGTGTTTCTCTCTGGTTTTATAAGTATAGCTTTGGACATACTTTCTGTAGATATTTATTTCTATCACCATAACAATATTCAACGCCTAGCTCTCTATTTGTATGATTGAAATCGTAGATCCCTGTCTTAGATGTTGAGACGATTGAGCTCAAGTGAAACTTTTTTTAGCTGGGTAATGAAACGTTTGTAAATATTTTACTGATATTTATTGGGTCTTGATGGAAAAGCATCGGAGGAAGGGATAGCTGCGGAGCTTGATCCCAGATCTATTCTATGTATCTACATGCTCATAAGCGGCATATAGATCCGTTTTCCTCTGCATCTTATTTAGTTATTGAACCCTGTATGTTTTGACTTCTTAATTGTATCTCTACTTTGGATAAATGTATTCCAACTTTTCCTGGCATATGATTTTCTTGTTGAGAAAAGAGTTCATCTCTGCTTTTTAATAGATGCATTCCGCCATCGATCTCTGCCTGGAAAGTTAATTAATATCGGCCTCAGATTTTAGAATATCGATCTATGATGTTGTTGTCATGCGTTTTAGCTGGGTAATGAAACGTTTGTAAATATATTACTGATATTTATTGGGTCTTGATGGAAAAGCATCGGAGGAGGGGATAGCTGCGGAGCTTGATCCCAGATCTATTTTATGTATCTACCTGCTCATAAGCGGCATATAGATCTGTTTTCCTCTGCATCTTATTTAGTTATTGAACCTTGTATGTTTTGACTTCTTAATTGTATCTCTGCATTGGATAAATGTATTCTAACTCTTCCTGGCATATGAATTTCTTGTTGAGAAAAGAGTTCATCTCTGCTTTTTAATAGATGCATTCCGCCATCGATCTCTGCCTGGAAAGTTAATTAATATCGGCCTCAGATTTTAGAATATCGATCTATGATGTTGTTTGTCATGCGTTTTAGTTGGGTTTTCCGTTCGCTTTTACACTGTCATGAATTCTATGGATCCCTTGTGATTTTTCCATCTATTTTGATGTTGTTGTTCGTTGAATTTTGGTTGGGATTTACATTAAATAGTTTATGTTTGTTTGGTTACATTTTTTTTTTGGGAAAGTGATTACTGTAAATGTCTAGAGTCACCTCTGTTTACATGGATGTTGCATGTGATTTATAGAAAGGTAATTACTGAAATATGACATTCCTTGCACGGATCTATGTGGTGTAATGTCACGACGAAAAGAGGCGATCTAGTTGAATCGCTTTTGTGTGTATTGTAGTAAGAGAAATCGTATGACTTCTCTGTGTGTTTATGGCAATTAACATCATCCTTGATATTTGACAACTCTGATTACATCATTGGCTGCGCATGGAGGGAAGATAAATGGATTCTCTGCATATGAAGATATGAATATGCTATAGCGAAATCAATGCTACCCCATAATGAAAGGGTATAGGTATTTATGAACTAAATCTGTTTAAAATACAGAGACGATATTGCTCTGTAAGTTGGATTGCTGTTAGTAATACAGACACGATATTGCTCTGTAAGTTGGATTGCTGTTGGTAACTAAGTTGTTGGGAAAATACTCTTAGGAGAGGAGCAACGAAAAATGGAGTTTAAAGAAAAACCACTATTGCATGGTGTAAACCCTTGAGGTTATTAATAAAGAATAAGAGGACATTCTTTGTGGACGTAGCCCGGAGAGTCGGGTGAACCATCTATATCTAGACTCGAGCATATGTGTGATTAAATTGTATTTGTGTATTTAAATTGTATTTTATGGAGTACCTAGATGCATGCATTTTTAGTTTCCCTTAATTTGTAAGTGCCTTCCTTATATCAATGAGTAAAGTAGGAGAAATACTTATTATAAATAATCGCTTAAAAGTAATACAATAATTGGAATGACTATCTCAAGTTCATGATTCTATGTTAAGTGGGAAGTAAATCAAAGAAAGGAAATGAAGGTATGTATTCAAAGGTATGCAATTATTGAGTTTAGGAACTTCGAACCCACATAAATGCTTTATGTATAAAATATTAGGTTGTTACAATCATCCCAAAACACAAGTGAACTTACTTATCTTTATCATGTGCCATGAAGGATATGAATGAAGATTTAATGCACGAGGGCTATTCCTATAATGAATCATTTTCTAACAATGCTGTGATGGTGGAATTTCGTACTCATTACAAAGGGGTTTTATTCTTAAAGTGTTTAGGATGAAAGTTTTAAATTTTTCCAAATTTACTAACTTGGATTATCGGAGATTTTACATATACAATCTCCACTGGATACCCTTCTGTCCATTCGGCCCTTTCCATTGATCCTGTTCGCACACATGTTCCACTCTGCTATGTCGGTTTCGTTGATGGTGCAAGCCATTGGTCCCCCAATCTGGCCTCCGCAGCTTGGGTAGTATATTCCCCTTCACATGAGTTGATCCACATCGATGGAGTGTGTTTAGGTGCTGCCACCAACAACCAAGCTGAATACGACGCCGTGATCGGTCTCTTGGCCGCATCTCTCCAATTGAGCATACGTCACCTTAAGGTTTTCCTGGACTCACAACTCCTTGTTTCCCAGCTCAATAATGATTACCACGTACGCAATCCCTGTCTTTTCAGAAAATTCTTGCACACTAAACAAATGGGTAGATAGTTTGAATCAATTTCATTTACACACGTCCCAAGAAACCTCAATAGTGTAGCGGACCATATGGCCAAAAACATTCTAGACTGGCACACTAATCACATCATACCATAAACAAAAAATGCATCCACGTGCATAACATGTGCCTCCACGGGCATATACCAAAAAACAAAATATGCATCCACGTGCATAACATGTGCCTCAACGGGCATATACCAAAAAACAAAATGTGCATCCACGTGCATACCATGTGCCTCCACGGGCATATACCAAAAACAAAATGTGCATCCATGTGCATACCATGTGCCTCCACGGGCATACAAAAATTCAAACATGTCTCCGCGGGCGAACGAAAAGACAACAAGTGCATCCATGTGCATACACGACTATTGACCAACATCAAATATATATATATATACATCACCGTATAAGTCAATACATGTCAGAGGTGCCCTTAGCACCCAATATACAAAAATTACATCAGCCGTACAAAAAGGTGCTTCCCCATATGCTCATCAGCATTTGGGGGCAAGTACATATCATCTAGTCATCAAGGTCCCTGGGCTCCTCTGGCGCCTCCTCCGCTGGTCCCACCGGATCATGCCGAGCTCGGAATCACCTCTCCGCTGGCCCCAATGGATCATCCCATAAATGAATCCTACCCTCCGACGGCCCTGCCTGCTCCCGTCGAAGCCTATCCCTCAACTCGACCACCATCACTGCCGCTCTCAACAACATCGAGCGCCACTCACGAGGCACCTTGAAACATCGCTCGACGATGTCCCGATCCAGATCCCTCCACCCATCCTCTGGGAACCCTGCTACAATCATTCCTAGTGTCTCTCGGACACCAGCGACTTCATCAGCTCGAGGGCCAACCCCTCGACCACGGGCCCCAAATCCTCGACCAAGTGGAGGCGGTATAGCTGTCGGAGGTGGGGAAACCACCAACGCCCGTCCCCTGTGGGCCACATAGTTAGCTGGTGGAACAGGACCAACATCTGCACAATGCGAATAAACCATCATATACATATCTAAACTATAATCATAACCAATAAATCTAAAAGCACATGATATAGTAGAGAACAAAACATACCATCTAAACCCCAGGCCTGTCCCTGGGCTCGTGGCATCTCAGGATCTCCTCGGTAATCCATACCAGCATATGGATAGTCCTTAATCAGTAAAGGGATCTGCTCCCACTGCTCGTAAAACTGCTGCGAGAAGAACCAGTGGATACCACCACCTCCGCGAGGCATCATCTGCCCCCACCGCACCATCCGCGGCTCGCTCACCAAACCATCACGAATAGGCACCCGTGGTCGCAAAGTCGGTACCCGCTCAAAGAAAAATGAGCACAGAAAGGAGGCATAGTAGAACTCTCCCCCCTCCTGGCTGGCCTTGTCCAGATCTCTCCGAACACCAGCTAAGAACATCTGAGCCCGTGCATAATAAGTTCCTCTCAACAAAGAATCCACCATCATCGTTTGTCCCCCTGACAAACGATGTGGCGTCGCGGCACCCAATACTCGCAGAACACAAGCCCCGACAGCGCGCATGTCCCACTCTCGCAGTGATCTCAGACTCAGCGCGCTGTTCTGTAAAATTGCCCCATCGACACAGAAAGTCTCTAGGAGATCCTCCATGTCAACCCCTGCCGGGATCCTCGGCAGAAGATCCCCACCTCCCCTAAGCGAGGAAACCCAGCAAGAAAATAGACATCTGTGAGGGTAATCTCCAACCTCTCACCCCCAACAACAAATGCACCCTCTACAGGTACCCACCAACTCACCAACTTGTTCAGTAGGGGACCTACTGAACGCATGGGGGGAGTCTGAGCGAACTTTAGCAGTCCACCCTCTGCCAAAACATGCCGGACATGCTGATCAGTCCGAATCCGGATCATCAAGTCATCCTCTATCTCTCGCTCTCGCCACGATGTCAATGGCCTCCTCAGCATCCTGCTAAAAAACAAAGAAATTTTTAGCACCAGGGCAAAATTTTCAAAAAACACCATCGCGGCTTTCCACCAAAAGCCGCGATGATCATCGCGGCTTCCATACAAAAACCCCCGATGATCATCGCGGTTTCCATACAAAAACCCGCGATGATCATCGCGGGTATTGTCTAGACAGTCGCGATGAACATCGCGACTGTCTCTCCAGAACTCGCGATGAACATCGCGGCTTTCAACCTGACAGTCGCGATGAACATTGCGACTTTCAGCCTCAAACCTGCGATGTCCATTGCGGCAAAGGAGCCAAAACCCGCGATATTCCACGTTGGAAGGCCAACATGGAATTTCGCAGCCTTCGGGGGCCTGCCGCTAACCAAAAATGACATAATTGAAAAGGCTAAGGCGAATAGAGTTACCTGAAACTCGCGGAATCGAAAACCAACGGTGAAATCTCCCGGAAATCAAGAAAGAGCTTTGACTGCTCTGTCAAACTCACACGTAACAATGACACGTCATATGGGCCCCAGGCCCTATTTATAGAGATTCCACCATTTTTCAAACAACCATTCCGGTGTCATACGACGTCCATTTCTCAAACCATTGGTACCATTAGAATCAAAACAGCGAGAACTTCATGACAGTTCTTTCCTTTTCCTGTTTTCACCAGGTCCATTTTTTGACCATTTTTTCATGCCCTCGTTGCCTCGGTTTGCATGCCACGTCGACCGTCGTCCATTTTTTACGAACCTTATATCGCCAGATCCAATTTTCCGCGCTCGTCATGATGCTTGAGATCATTTCTCGCTCTCATGTCCATATTTTTTGGGCACTTTTTCCATGCCCCCCTCGTCGCCTCGGTTTGCATGCCACATCGGCCGTCGTCCGTTTTTAACGAACCTTATATCACCGGATTCAGTTTCTGCGCTCGTGATGATGCTTGACATCATTTCTCGCTCTCATGCCCAGATTTTTAGGGCATTTTTCCATGCCCCCTTGTCGCCTCGGTTTGAATGCCACATCGGCCGTCATCCGTTTTTGACATGCCTTATATCGCCGGATTCAGTTTTCTGCGCTCGTGATGATGCTTGAGATCATTTCTCGCTCTCACCTCCATATTTTTTGGGCATTTTTCCCATGACCCCTCGTCGCCTCGGTTTGCGTGCCACATTGGCCGTTACCCCTTTTTGATAATCTTTATGTCACCGGATTCATTTTTTCCGCACTCATGATGATGCTTGAGACCTTTTCTTGCTCTCATCAATCCCCTTTTTGTTCGGTATAATTTTATCTCTTTTTCGGGCCGAGCAATCCCTTTTACGAAAAAGGCACTTAGGGAGTTTCTGTTAAGCTCTTTTCTGACTCCTAAAACAATGAAAAGATCACCGAGCAACCTTGCTTCCTTTCATGCTCGCTAAACGTATCTGAAAGGGCGTCTACCTGGTATAAGTTTACCCATTTTCCGGACCTTGTAGACTAATTACGAAAAAGGTATACTCTAGTGACATCGGCTAGAAGAGTTCTCCATTTTGCATCATTTTATGTTTTTTCGGGCTTTGGAGACTAACTTACGAAAAAGAACACCAATGGAGTCCACTTACCGCTTTCAGACTCTCTAAACATGAAAGCGACCACGAGCAATCACCATCCTGGGCTCGTAAAACCAACAGGACAGTAATCATAACCACTGCAGAGTCTTCTTATCGTTTTCATACTCCTTTAAAATGAAAGCACCAATGAGCACGAACAGTCCTCGACTCACAAAATCCACAGGACAGTACCATTTCAGAGCACACTTTTATCCCTTCTTGGAGATGATTAAAACCATGAAGAAGGACCCAATGGCGCTTCTCGGTGCCACAACAGATCACGTCTACTCATATAGCAGCTTCTCCATTTTGGTCGCCTTTGTTTAGAGTATTCTGCAGTATGTCACTCTGAGAACCCCTCGACAGCACCCATCAGCTCGTCCCCTCAGTAGATACATACCCTTCAGTCCTTAAAAGCTATGATCCCCACACCTACAAGTCAGTTCCCTACGCTGCCAGGTCAACCATGTCATCATGCTCTGAACAAAGGAATTTTGAGTCTACCCACTATATGACCCCAGTTACTTCCCATCCCTACAAGTATGTCAGTCCTACCATCAGTACTACACCACTTTAGTTCTACACCTCGTGCTCCTATCAAGGAAACATAATTGCCTTGTTAGTTGCTGGTCTCCCTCTATCGACGACAACCAAATTTATTCCATAGGATAGACCTAGAGGTCCCTGTGTCTTGGACTCATCACCATTTATGATGAGTGCCTACGAATCATTTCGAGAAGAGTCCTCAGTGCCTCTCCAAATGGTTGTTTTTCACATGCTTGACTTCAACACCTTGATTGCATCGTTGAGACTCGCACAGGGTATTGGTCCTTTCAGTTATTAGTCGAAGACCCCGGATACCTCCTGACTCTTCAACATTTGAGAGTCTACCTATGGATACAACCAGTTACACTTTTCCTATAGATATCCGGGGTGCGCATGGCGACAGTATTCAGATGTACCTCAGTTTTATACTCCCTCGAGTATACAGTTACATATACTTCCCAGAGATGGCTCACAGTCATTGAGTCCCTACAGATGTTGGACACCTTCAGTTTACGCAGTTCATCAGTTATTCCCGTGTATCAGTTATTGAGATCAGTCATGATATGATCATGAGTACATCCCAAAATGATGTCCCCTCTGGACCCTTATGATGTACCAAGCAGATTTTTTATGTATTTTCTCACGTCCCCCCTTCTTGGGACTAATTGTTTATATATGTCTTGATACGAGCATGGGTATGCCTGCCTCATCCATTATCAGAGATTATTCCTCATTCATATTGAGGCCATGTAATATTGTTTATTTTTTGCAGCTTCCAAGGGCCGTGGATCCATTCTCCAATCGGTCTCTTCTCCTCCCCAAACCCCAGAAAAAGACAAAAGAACTATGATGTCTATCGGCCATACGATGAGCTCCTGCCCTCACACATCAAGGGGCAATCTGTTAACACCTAAAAAGTGCTCACTAGCTCATTTCCTTATTCACATGACCCATTTGTCCACTTTTCCACCATTTGAGCCTCTAAAGCCAACAAAAGGTCACCAAAAGACCTTAATACACCTTTTTTCCCACTCAAAAAGATTATTTTTCTTAAAAAAGCATAAAAAACCCTCAAAAAGGGTCCAAAATTCCCCAAAATATTAAAAAGAGAATAAAAATATTAATTTTATTCAAAAAAGGAAAAAGGAGGGAAAAGTACCTAAACCATGTTGGTCAATACCATTGGTTTCCACAAAACCACAATGGTATTCCCCACCACCAAAACCTATAAAAAGGTGGTAGGGGCTCCTCATTTCACATCCATCCATATTCCTATCCTCATGCTGCCAAAATCTCCCTTGAGCTTTTGGCCATTGTAGCTACCTTGGATAAAGGACCCTTTGGAGTTTGGAGCTGCTCACCCTTGGAGTTTCTCAACTATCTTCATCACTTGGAGGTATTATTATTGCAAGCACTTGCTTGCCCCCATTTTCAATACAAAATTATTTCTTATATTTCTTGTTCTTGTTTTTTAATTCAAAAATGCACATGCTAGTTTAGTTTAGATTTAGATTTAGTTTATTGTTTTTGCTTAATATTGAAACTGCTGCTACTAGTTAGCAGATGCCCATTGCACTAAGCTTGGTTGCAAAACCAAGCCAACAACGACGACGAAGCTAAAACGACACATACTTAGAAAAGAGTAAATTAATTTGCAGGTCAATCTTAAAATTTATATGTATCGTCAGGAGAATCGTCATTTCATCGTAACCTTCTAAAAAGATTTATAAAGTATATCTTGCAATATGAAGATAGTACGACTAAATAATCTTAAGTAATTAGTAAGAGTTACCCTTATAAATTAAAAAGATAGTCATCCCTAAAAATAAAAGAGATTTGATTGCCATAAGCACCAGAAGGAAGATGAACAATGCATGCTCACTAGATTTATTGTGAATTCATATTAAACTTCATTATAGTATTTAGAACATAGAAGGTTATTATAAAAACCTCTTTCTTAAGAAAATCAATCTTATCATTTTAGTGATTATATTATCACTATACGAGAGGCCGATAGAAAATTATATTTTTTAGTAATAGCGTAAAAACGAGGTGATCATTATCTAAGAGATTTTTTAGGTAAAAAATAACATATTGATAAAGTTATAAACCATATCCATGATTTTGATAAATTTATATGTTTAATATATATTTTAATTAAATAAAAGTTTTACTTCTCATGTCTAAATTGATCGAAGCGAAGTTGATCATAATAAATGTACATATCTACATCTATCCCTCCACTAAATGAGAAGGGGAGTGCCATTACAATTCAAATTTTGGTTAAAACACCACTCGCTTAAACCTGGAGATACTTTTGGCAGAGTGGAGCATCGAAATCATGTTGGCGTCACTTGTTCCTCTCATAGAAGTGTTAAGGTGTTAAGAGTTATCGGGTGTCATTATATAAAGAGGGGATGCAGCGAAAAAAGGGGGGAGATTGTCCCGATAGTGGAGCCTTCGTAAGAACACTCCAACCCACTATATCGCCATTTGGATACACGTTGATAGACTACTAACTAAGAATTGAATTTTTGGATAAATTTCTCTGGATGTTGAGAGTGCCGAAATTGTGAATTGACATCTGGCCAAGTTTTGTTGCCATCATACTCGTTAGTTGATGTCTCTAGTGTATTATTTAATTAGCTGCGAGTGAGTGAAGGCGGCATTCTGATTTCTGAGGATTGGACAGTTGATAAGATTTGGGTGGGGGCTTGGAAAGAGGAGAGTGCTGGGTAATCTGGGCAGGAAGGAGGCGATCTCTACTCTTCAGAATACATGTGCAGATAAGCTCATTTCTGTACCTTTTATTTTGTAATAGCTGTTAATAAAATTCGAAGGGTTTATGTTCTTATAGTTGTTAATGTTGTGTTTGTCAATATTTGACAATGAATTAAAATATGGTAGCATCCCAGTATATACATGCAAATCGGTCGATGGAGTTACCAACTAAACCCAGATAGGATCATATTTTCCTAAGTTTGTAAGTCAATAGAAATCACAACGATCTCCACCTTAAACTATGCTTTGACATCGTATGGATCCTTGGATCTCTGCGCATACACTAGCGTTACCGAAAACGTTAGGGTTCTCGATTGTATAAACATGCTGCCTGTTTGACCTATACCGCATACTAGTGTTTCCTTGCATGTTTTTCTAAATACGTTACTACTTAGAAACATAATTTATTCCTTTACGTTTTCTGAATTTGATTGGGATAGCGTAAATGCTTAATTCTCCGAGTTTCACGCCCTTTTATGGTTACTACCTTCGCATGGAATTAGAGTTAAATCTATGTAGTATGTGTTTGCAATAAAGTTGACCTATGCCCCGATGATCATTTTAAGATCTCTGCAAAAACAATTTAAGTTCATAGTTGATTCTATTTTTTTCTTTCTTCTTGATCACTGTAGAATTACGGGGGACATCCTAGCTATCTCTGCTCTGTCCCGTCTTGTGATCTCTGAAGAATAGGTTTTAAATTTAGGATCTTATTTAAATATTGTTATATTTATTTAAGTATAGACTTATCTCTGCAAGAGAAGGAAACGCGTCCGCTCTAATCCCTAGCTGAAAGCTATATATATATAAGGTAACGTTTTAAGTATTGAGGTATTTTTATATTTTAAGTTCAGAGTGAATCTCTGCAAAAGGGAAAATACAATCCGAGCTAAATCTAGCTGGAAGTAATATTATATTATAAATGAGGTTATGTGTTGGAATACCTCCGATAGAGTACTTCCCAGCAGATCCGTGGTTCTGAAATGAGCTTTATTAATGTTGTATTTAATATCTTTGGATCTGATGATGGAATCTTTTCCACGAAGGTTCGTAACATGGCCCCCTCCTTAGTCGTCATGTTGCACTTTCTCTGTTTAAAGTCGATCGATTATCTGGCACAGACAATTCTTTGGTTGTTTAGTTGATGTAGAATTTGCAGTAGCTTTCAGGTTGCAGTTATGATGGGGAGTGAACACGTAGAATATTATTCTTCTGGCCAATAAAGATTTGAACCATGTGTTAATGATCTTGAAACAACAACGTAAATGAGGATTTCATTTGTTAGTTTAAGGAAATCGCGTGACCCTTTCTAAAACCGCGTCACTAGTAGCTTACACCGATTTTTCCACGTAGACTCTGCACACGAATTTTGATAAGTGGGTTATTACAGCAAATATTCTTTGTTGATTTTTCTTAGCTCTTGCTTTGCAGTATGCGAGTTAGGCCAAGTTGCCTTCGTCCATAAACCCCGTAAATTACTTGTGTAGCCGGAAAAGAAACGCTTAAGTAAAATACGTTTGTATACTGTTTAAACTACTTTTAGAAAACATGGTTCATACCTTGTCTCCCATTGTCATAGATAATATATATATAACCACTAACTTGAAAAACGTAGGGTGTGAATTGGATAATATTACTACTATCCAAAAGATATGATATGGTTTGATATTTACTAGTTACATATAAAAATGACCTGGAAATGTAAGGCGTGGGTTTCGTTGAAATTTATATTGAACAATGGATTCGTTTTGTACTTACTCATATATTATAATACTTTGTACTGATAGATAGTTGTGGAAGAGAAACCAATAGGCTGAAACGTTTTGAATGGGCTCTATGAAGGATCTACGTCTATGTATATAATACAGTTGGATTATAATTAGGTCGAAAAGATTAAAAACTATAGAACTTAGGTTGAATGTTAGAAGATAAGCTAAGTGTCTCGATTGCATGTAATATCTCTTTTAAATTTTGAGAAAACTAGTGGGACATATTTTATGCAAGATAGATAATAAAGCAAAAGCAAATTCTCATAGGAATAACACTTTATGTCAAGATATTTTGTTAGATCATTGTAATTACCTCTTTTAGTATTATAAGAATCGAGATGGGTGTTCAATATTTAAATTAGAACCTTGTAACTGTGGGAATGGCTAGTATTGACTATCTCGTGATGGGTGTTCTACATGTGCCCTCATGATGATTGTGTGATTTTTCTGTCATATGCATTATCTTAATGGTTGATGTTTATATCACATTTGTCAAATGCATCTTAGTAAAGTGTATTTCATGTTAAATGTTGTTAAAAGATATTTTCGGACTAAATGTTGTTTTAAGGATATTTCATAGGATCAAATGACGACAACAAATATGTAAGTATTATTTTGGTTCAAGTTGTAAATCCTCAATTTAGAATGGTAGTATCTAAGTATATGCTAGTATATTGCCAATGTTTGAAGGTCTCTATGTTTGAAGTTATATTTTTATAAACATGGCATACAATCACTTGGGTCCTTTAAATACAAAGGTTTCATACGAGGACAAATGAAGTGCATAAGAACCACTTAAGATAAAAAGGTAATTTTCAACTGTTGCAAGGATGTACAAATTTATGAAGTGTTACATGTCGCATTTATTAAATAGGGATTCAGATGCTGATTATATATTTATATTTCTGCAAAGCATTTTGTGGGCAATTAGACAATTTGGAAGGGAAATAAGACCCCTTACAAAAAAATTTAAATTGTTACAAATTTGGGTACGTGACAAATCAAGGCAAGAAACCATGTTCAAATTGATATATAAATAAAATAAAATAAAATAAAAGTTAAAGATAGACTATGCCAATCCCACAATCATATATACCTCGAAAGAGAACTAGAAAATCTCCCACAACTATTCAACTTTGTCCAAAATGCCCACATGGAATGCCACTGCTTAAACAAAACAAAAAGAAATTGAAAACATGAAATTAGTAATTTACTCTACCTGTCTATTGGATGTAGAGTCTCATAGCTGTACAATAGAATTAGTCAAGCACATGCAATAAAATTATAAATGGATAAAAAAATAAAACAATGTAATTTAGACCTTCCTTTATATACTAAGGTATATATTATCATCAGACTTTGTCTCTTAGTAGACAAGTCACTAACGAAACAATTGACATACCTGAGAGATAGATAGATAGGTAGTTGTAGGGAAGAGTGAGACAAATTCAGACCTCAAGGTATTAATCAAAACAGTCTAGAAATGAGGATGAAATTTCAATCCCATTGTTGCAATAAATGACAGTCTTTTAGGAGAATCATACATCAAGAAAATAGAAGCTCCTTTCAAATGTGCAGAGGAAGCCTTAACCCACATTCTAGCACATCCATTAGACTGCGTCACACTTCCATACATAGTAGCAACCTCAAGGAGGATGAAAAGGAGCACAAAAAACCTCTATAAAGTCTAAACAGGCTTGACATGCTGCAGCAGGCTGAATAAGAACCACAACAGCCCTAGCAAAGGTCATGGTAGGCACCAAAAACAACACACTCACAAAAAATACCTCAAAATAGTCAACAGACCACAGATCGAGTCAAGGCATCCCAAGGAACAATCATGGTTCAGTCTAGTAGACTCAAGAAAGGTCACAAGCGAGCTTAACAACCCCAAAAAGGTCATGGCTTAGTCCAAACAACTCAGAGAGGTCACAGTCGCTAAATGGAAACCCATTAAAGAATCAAATGATAAAGGATTCATCTCAGTAGAACATCACAGATAGGTAATTGCTTCTGAAATATTATACATGCAATTAATAAACCCCTTATTACTAAACCATAGTGTTACAAACTCTACACAATACAGATGGAGAGAGAAACGCAGGCCCAACCAGACCTATCATACCTCAGCTCTTAAACTGTGAGGCATGTCCATAGACAGGCCACCATCCTGCTAAAATTTGTTGAAATGGAGGTGCCTTAAGACAACAGTTAAATCACTCCTAGGAAAACATCAAATGATGGAAAATATTAATGGGAGAAGCAATAAGATAACATGTTAAAGTCTAATAGATATAGATGTCATGGGTAGTTGCAATAATGGAGTAATCAGGTACCATGGTAAGAATTCGTATCACAACAATGAAAGTAATTGTTAGTAAGGTGGCTTGAAAGTTCATGTGGAATGTAATAGAAAAACAGATTGGTACATGCATTGCATCTAGATTTGCCAAATAAGCTTTCTACATCATGTACAGTTTCTATAAATGGAATAGAGGGTTTTCTAATTGTTTATGTTCTTATCAAGTATAAATGATTAAAAGTATTCAAGAACCATATTTTATTTTTTTCCTTCAAAACCCATATGTATCACAATCCATGGTCGTTACTTCAGAACATGACTGTTTATTTCCTGTGGAAACACCACAATTCCGTAGGAAAACTTCCCAAATCAAAACTAAAATGTTTGAACACATTCTAGGAACTGATGGTAAGGATTAAATTTAATCAAATCCTTCCCATTTGACAAAACACAACATCCTAAAGGCTAAATCAATCAGGACATTTAAATAGGACTTATCATTTCATTAAAAAACCATTTGCTTGGCTAGCATTTCATGTTTTATCAAAGAGAATCAAAGATTCAATGAAAAGAACATGAACAAGAATGCTGAGACCTAAACTACAAACACCATCTTAATTTATGTACAACAAATTGTTACACAGAAAAGTATGTCACCATATCAAACAAATCTGAAATAATTTTCCAACTTCCATTTACCAAATGCTTATAATAATACATCTCATTTACACATACTAATTATTGAGAAGAAAGTCCTGACCTTGTTCAAAAGAATCGGGGAACCTGTGGCATATCCAAAGGATCACGAAAAGAACTGTGCCTACTCATACTTGGTCCTCATCCACCAAGGCAAGTGTTTCCTACAAGAGAGAACATTGTCCCCTTTAGCTATGAGGAAGGACAAATTCCATTTTTACAGGCATGAAGGATGATTCACTGCATTTACTCTCTTCCTTCACAATTGATGGGAAACCTAAGTTCTCAAGTAAACCAAGAATAAATGAGGACTCTGAAGGGCCATGAGTAGGATCATTAGCTATCCTAAAATGGTGACCAGATGACAACAACTTCTTCTGTTGAATCTTTTCCTCTGTATCCTGAGCAAATTTTGTTGATAATTGATGTTGTGCATAATTATTGACAGTATCTATTTTAGTTTTATATTGCATGTGTTTAGTAAATAATTAGCATCAAATTTCACTGCATGCTAATGCATGTGAAGAATAAAATAAATTTGCAGAATTATACATCAATCTACAACTGATTTTACGGCATGTAAATAATGTCTTAATTTCTATGCAATGTAATCTATATAAGTATGTAGTTGTGCAAGTCTAAACATCAATGGGAAATAAACAATTAGGTTTTCTTTTCCTGTCTTGAATAAAAAGTCTCTCTTATTTTTCTGTGTTGTTTTCTTTGTGCTGTTGTCAATTTGGCTCTTTAATAATATTCATTTGGTATCAGAGTAGGTATTTTGTTTAAGTTCATAATGTCAAATTCTAACTCTTTGCCCATTCCAGAATTTGATGGAAGTGATTATGATTATTCGTGCATCAAGATGATGACATTTTTGACAGGAAAAGATCTGTGGGAGATTGTAGAATCAGGTTATGAAGAGCCAGTTGATTGGAACACACTTACAGCCAATGATAAAACAACTAAGAGAGAACCCAAGAAGAAGAATGCCCAAGCTTTATTTGATATTCAAATAGCTCTAGATAAGAGCTTATTTCCAAGAATTGCAGGAGCAAAGTCAGCTTAGGATACATGGAAGACTCTACATGAAGCTTACCTAGGTAGTGATCAAGTTAAAGTTGTCAAGTTGTAGACATTGAGGACATAATTCGAGAATTTAAAGATGCAAGAAGGTGAGAAGGTGAGTGATTATTGTGTAAGAGTAAATGATGTTGTCAATAAATTGTCTACTCTAGGAGAAACTATTGATAAAGAAGTTGTGATTAAAAAGGTGTTGAGGTCTTTAACACAAAGATGGAACCATGTTGCTATAGTCATTGAAGAAAGCAAGGATTTAACTAACCTTCACTTTGATCATCTAGTCGGATCTCTTATTTCTCATGAAGACAGAGTGAGAGATTCATTTGGAGAAAGCGATGAGAAAGCTTTTTCCACAAATCTACAGATTACAAAGAATATAGATGCTAGTTCTAGCTCGAGAAGAAACCAAGCCCAAGGTAAAGTTCAGTGTCAATTTTTTCCAAGAGGAGATAGAGGAAGAAGAGGTGGTTTCAAAGGAAGAGGTAGAGGCATATTTGATAAGAGAAACATCCAGTGTTATCATTGTCAAAGGTATGGTCATTTTGAAAGGGATTGCAGATTAAAAGAAATCAAAAGTGTTAATTATGCTCAAGAGGGTGATGATGCTTCTCCAAATAATTTGTTTTTATCTTATGGAAAAACTGAAAATACAGTTAAAGATGTTTGGTATTTAGATTCAGGTTGTTCTAACCACATGATAGGAAATTGCAAGCTTTTCTCTACAATGGATGAAAGTTTCAAATCTAATATCAAACTTGGTGATTAAAAAACCTTAGAGGTTTCTGCAAAAGGAGATATGGCAGTCCATACAAAAAAAGGTATGAAAAGTGTAAAAGATGTTTATTACACTCCACAGTTAAAGCATAATTTATTAAGTGTTGGGCAGCTATGTGAAAAGAATTATAGAGTAGTGTTTGATGATAGACAATGCACAATTTATGATAAGAATCAAGGCAATAGGGTGGTTACAGTTGTTCCTATGTCAAAGAATCGGATGTTTCCATTGAAGTTTGGAGAAACTAGCATCAACCTTGCTAATATGGCATATGAGGACAAAGGTTGGTTGTGGCATCTCAGGTATGGTCATTTGAATTTTCATAGTTTGAAGCTTCTAACATCAAAAAAATTAGTTTATGGTTTGCCTAAGGTTGAAGAGCACAAGGAGGTTTGTTAAGGATGTGCTAAAGGAAAACATGCGAGAGAGAAATTTCCTAGAGGCAAGGCATGGAGGGCCCATTATCCACTTCAGCTAGTTCATTCTGATATTTGTGGTCCTATGCAAACAGAAAGTTTGGGTAAGTCATCATATTTCATTACTTTTATTGATGATTACTCAAGAATGTGTTGGGTTTATTTTTTGAAGAGCAAGGGTGAAGCATTTGATACATTCAAGAGGTTTAAAGCCCTTGTAGAAAATGAAAGTTGTTACAAAATAAAATGCTTAAGGACTGATTGTGGAGGAGAATTTTGTTCAAGAGGTTTTCAGAAATTTTGTGATATGAATGGCATTAGAAGACAACTCACCACTACTTACACACCTCAAAAAAATGGGGTAGCTTAAAGAAAGAACCATACAGTGGTGGAAATGGCAAGGAGTATGTTACATACCAAAGGATTAAGCAATTCCTTTTGGGGTCATGCAGTTGCTACAGCAGTGTATATTCTCAATAGAAGTCCCACTAGTGCACTTCACATGATGACTCCTTATCACGGGGGGTTCACTCAATGAACTTGTTACATAGCACGATCGTTCACACGATATTAAAGAATACCCCTAATTTCACTAAATATTGGAAACTGCATCCTAAAATTTTATTGTTGAACCCCCCTCCCAATATTCCTTTCCAATTAAGAAAACCCCTAGTTTCACCAGATATTGTAGGTATCCATTTTTATCAACCCATTTTTAACACCCCTTTTATATCGTATTATCAAGTTGCAACAAAAAGGAGCCCTAACACATCTTAGTATAAGCAAACAAGATGCTAAATACAATAATAGTATAATGCTAATAATGATCCCACTAGGATTGCGGGGTTGACTGATCAATTTGTAGCGTTGGATAGTGGAACACCAAAAGAAATAGTGCTAGGGAAGCCAAAATGCGTAAAATGCAACCTAGTCAAGAGATCAACATAACCAAGAATGTAAAATATTTATAGTCCAATTGTTAGTGCAATGCTTAGAAAATATGAGAATTGCAGATGTTTCACACCACAACCTACAAATATACCAATTTTATATCATTTAAATATGAATATAGCCATAGAAAACTCTCGTTTTCTATAAGCTTAATAAATTAAACTCCATAAAAATTCAAAATTGAAACCCTTTTGTGATGGATACCCCTATCTTCCTATAAAAACAAACATCATTGATGTTTGAACCCAAATGAACATAGAAAAATTCCTTTTAATTTTCAATAACACCATATGATCATGTGCAAAGCTTGGATTTGGGTCATTCACAAGATCCAATGAATTGCCTCCACTTACTCTACATTTATTCTTGCAATCAAGCGAATTAACAGAATGAGTTACCTTTTCTTGGGTTGTACCTAGTTTTTTTAATCTTTAAAGGATAGGGAAATATCTCCATTGTTAGGTTTCAACCATGCAATAGTTATAAAGACACATAGATGGTGAAACTTATATGATAACATTTCATGGTAATGATAACACATATGGTATGTAAATAAGGATTTAGATTTTCACCTATGTGAATCATGTTAATTCCAATACAATATTAAGATAGATGGCTTGCATATAAGAATTGAAATTACAATTATGACTGTGCCAAATATAACTCAATCTAACAAATATTACTAACTAGCAATGTGAAAATATTAAAGAAGAATACAAAAATTTGAAAGAAATAATTAGTCAAGAAACATTGATCTAACTTTTCTTGGTTCGAGTGAGCCAAGAATGATTGATCTCACTTTTCTTGGTTGTCATGGAGCAAGGTTTAATTGAATATCAGTGCCCACCTAAACCCTAACCTAAAAAGTGAAGAGTTAAATCTTTTACTTGAATGCCTACAAAAATATAATACAATTGTTCAAGTCTGGAACTCTCAATTAACTACATCTCTTAACTTAAAGATGAAAAAAAATATAACATCAATTCAAGCCAAGCCTAAATAATCTATTAAATGAGGATTGCTCAAGGACAATTATCCAAAGAGACTTCTATTGATATTATCATTGGTACACTATTATCATATTTATGCAAAACTTAGGATCATAAGCAATATTAAATTTAAAATGGAAAGTACTTAAGGTTTAGGTGGGTATGAATTGAGCCCGTGATTTGGAGGTATAAATTCATCCCACAATTTGGAGGTTATTCCTCTGCACACCCAAATAAAATAACCCCCAATATGTATATTACTATGTGAAATTAAAAACCCCCCTTGACCCCTTGATATAGGGAAATATACTTTCTAGGTTTTTAAGAGTATTCAACCCCCGAATATGAATGGACGTGATATGATATTTCCTCACTAGTAAACCCCCCGTGCTCCTTATGAAGCCCGGTATGAGAAAAATCCTAATGTTAATCATTTCAAAGTTTTTGGTTGTTTAGCCTTTGTTCATGTAGCTGATCAAAAGAGACAAAAGTTAGATCCAAAAAGTGAAGCATGCATTTTTGTTGGATATAGTGAGCAAAGTAAGGCTTACAGGTTGTATAATCCTCTCACCAATCGCATTGTTGTGTCAAGAGATCTAATTTTTTATGAAGGGGGAGTTTATGGTCATAAAAAAGACCATGTTGAGAAATCAAAATTTGGTTTGGATGGTGATATTATTGATGATATTAATAATGAGAATCCCACTAATGTTTCAGTTCCAAATGCTACAAATCCACCAAGTAGCCCCTCATCTAGTTCTCCATATTCAAGTCCAAGTACCACAAGGAAGGTGAGAAGATTGAATGAAATTTATCAGAGAAGTACAAGTCTGGCACATGAAGAAAATCCAAGAGGTGAGACTGTAAATTTTGATTTATTTTCACAAGTTGATTTTGAGCCATCAAGTTTTGAAGAAGCTTCTACTAATGAGGTTTGGGTGCAAGATATGCAAGAAGAGATAGATTCAATTCATAGGAATGATACTTGGGAGCTTACAGATCTTCCACATGACAAAAAAAAAATTGGTACTAAATGGGTCTACAAGACAAAGTATAATAGTGATGGGACTGTTGAAAGACACAAAGCAAGGTTAGTTGCTAAGGGATTCACACAGAAGTATGGCACTGATTATGAAGAAACCTTTGCACCTATAGCAAGGCAAGAGACTATTAGAATGTTGATTTCAATGACAGCACGAAAGAAATGGAGCATTCATCACATGGATGTGAAAAGTGCCTTCTTGAATGGGTACTTAGAAGAGGAAGTCTATATGGAACAACCACATGGTTTTGAAGTGGAAGGAAAAGAACATCAAGTCTACAAGTTGAAGAAGGCTTTGTATGGCCTAAAGCAAGCACCAAGAGCCTGGTATGCCAAGATTGATGGATATTTTCAAGAGAATGGCTTCAAAAGAAGTAAGAGTGAACCTACCCTTTACTATAAACAAGAAGGTAATAATATTCTTATTGTCAGTTTATGTTTTGATGATTTGTTGTATATGGGTAGCAGTTCTAAGATGAAGGATGAATTCAAATTTGCTATGATGAGTGGGTTTGAGATGAAATATTTAAACCTCATGCAATATTTTCTTGGAATGGAAGTTTATCAAAGTGAAGATGAAAATTTTGTTTGTCAAACAAAGTATGCAAAGGATATGTTGAAGAAATTTGATATGGCTGATTGCAAACCATCTCCTACTCCAATTGCTCATGGAGTTGTGTCGTGTAGAGATGATGGTGCTGAAATGGTTGATGAGATAGTTTGCAGAAGTATTGTTGGAAGCTTAATGTGTCTAACACACACAAGGCCTGATATTGCTTATTCAGTTTCACTTGTTTCTAGGTATATAACAATGCCATCTGAAATGCATATGAAGTTAGCTAAAAGAATTCTGAGGTATGTGAAAGGAACTCTAAATTTTGGCATTCATTACTATACTTCTAAGAGTTTTGAATTGGTTGGCTTCAGTGATTCTGATTGGGGAGGTAGTTTGGATGATAGAAAGTCTACATCTGGTAACTATTTTTCTTTTGGTTCTGGTTTGATCACTTGGAGCTCAAAGAAAAAAAGTATAGTTTCTCTTTCTTCTACAGAAGCAGAATATGTTGCAGTCACCTCAGCAGGCACACAAGCATTATGGCTTAGAAAAGTTCTTGAAGAAATTGAAGAAAAACAAATTCAACCTACAGTAGTTTTTTGTGATAATATGAGTGCCATCAAATTGGCCAAGAATCTAGTACACCATAGCAGGACAAAACATTTTGACTTGAAGTATCATTTTATTCGAGATTTGCTGCAAAAGAAGCAAGTTGAATTGAAATACATCAACACTCAAAAACAACTAGCAAACATCTTCACTAAGGCAGTCTCAAAGGCCCAGTTTTTGATTCTCAGAGATCTTATTGTGAGCCCTCTCAGCATCAAGGGGGAGTATGTTGATAATTGATGCTTTGCAGAATTATTGACAAAATTATTGACAGTATCTATTTTAGTTTTAGGTTGCATATGTTTAGTAAATAATTAGCAGCAAACTTCACTACATGCTAATGCATGTGAAGAATAAAATAAATTTGCAAAATTATACATGAATCTACAGCTGATTTTACGGCATGTAAATAATGCCTCAATTTCTATGCAATGTAATCTATATAAGTATGTAGTTGTGCAAGTCTAAACATCAATGGGAAATAAACAATTAGGTTTTCTGTCTTAAATAAAAAGTCTCTCTTATTTTTCTGTGTTGTTTTCTTTGTGTTGTTGTAAATTTGGCTCTTTAATAATCTTCAAATTTTCCAGAAAACTCGTTCAACTTTTCAGGTAATGTATCTTCAAATAAATGATGAGATAACCTCTGTAGAAAGTTTTCTTCAGTCAAGGAAGCATGATTTTTGGTCAATTGGGCCTGACCACCAGATACCGTATCCTCTGGAAGGCTGGAACATGCCATGAAACTTGTAGAACCTACATTGGAAGGATTGTGGCCCATAGTTGAGGCCATTGACCTATATCCATACAAAAATATCTGATCAACTAGTATTGATTCACCATCTCTCCTATAGCCAGCATGTCTACCCGAGTCCCTTGCTTAAAACTCTTATGTGTCACTATAACTACTCTCATTGTTTGCTCTTGAATCTATCACTATCAAGAAATTAAAATTACCTAGAATATTACTTGCAACACTAATTTAGTTACAAAAGCTTTATAATATATTCTCTACAAATAAGTTAGAACAATCTTTTTTTAAGAAATTGTGAACTTACACCAAAATCCTTGTGTTGAATTGAAGTATACAATTTAAAATACTGAGAAGGTAAAAAAGTGAACACACCTGAACTTGGAGAAAAAGCTCACGCCTCTGCAGATTCCCTTTCTCCTGATTGTTCCATCAGATGACCATTATTTTGCTTCACAATTGGCCGAGGAACATGGTTGAAAGGCATTGACATCTTATTTTGCAAGGTGCCTAATGTTTTTGTTGGAGAAATATCTCCTGGGTACACAAATTGAGGATGTTGATGCATATCCAACATCAAGATCCGACCCTCAAAGTAAGGAGAAACAGAGAAGGTAATAGTTTGCTCAGAAAGGTTTTTCAGGTGTAGATCACATTGTATCAATTTCTCGAAGTGGCGATTCAATACCCGTTCAGAGAATTGGAAGAGATGTCGACTGCCAAAATAAAAATGTATTGTTTCAGTTTCATGGTAAGCATGTGAGTAGTAAGCTCAATCAATTTGTCTAGATATTGGAAAATAAAGGAAACCATGTTTAGCAAAGTGATATAGCTGATTGAGGCCCTAAGTCCTTGCACACTGGCACATTTTCAATGTTTCCATTGATGTCTACATTGTGCGAACATGAGGATTTGTGTAACGTCCCCACCCATCATTCCAGTGCAATGCAGAGGATCGTGATGCTAAAACTGGGCAATTGGCCCTGATACCTACTAAATAAAAACAACCACATATATAGAAAGACAGGCATGCAGATGTACACATCTAAGCAAATATAGCAGAAGTAAATACATAAGTAGAAATACTCATCTTTATTGCAATCGTCCCCAAGCAACTAGCTATGTCGCTGCAACGTTCCACCCAACCGTAGGCTCTTCGACAGCTTATACTGAGTCCGTCCGAAGGCCACCCCCGAGCTGGGCATGATTCTCACAAGGAAAGGGAACATTCCAGTTCACACACATCCCATTTACCATTCCATCTTGGCCAAGAAGAAACATTGACAGGGTTACACATTTACAACAACAGTGTTCACAAAACAGGGTCTACATTGGCTCTCCCAACTCATGGATTCACCCGAGCGAACTATGAAATTTCGATTTCAACCCCAGGGAGCAAAACGATTTCTCTCCACTGGTTAGGATCCTTTCCAATGGCCTAAAGGACCTCTAGGAAGACCCAAAACGTTCTGCTCTCTTCCCCCACTGGTGACCAACACAAAAACGCCCCTTCCCCGCTAAAAGATGAAGGGAAACACAAAAAAACGAGGGAGGAAAATGCCCAGGCAGCTAGAGCTGCGTGAGAGAGCAAGGCCATGCTCCATAATCCCTTAGGAAACCATTTTGTGGCTCTCTTCTTGCCCCAAGAGGCCAACACATTTTTCCATGGAGGGTGGCTTACCCATACCCGATTTTGGACAGCCATACCTCCCCATTCCCAAGACATTAATTTCCCCAACCAACTCTTGGGAGAAATCAATGGTTGGGTACAAAAGTCAACATGGGTAGCTGAGGGTTTGATGGGTTTTCTCATTGACACTTGGCTTGACTCTATTGGCTCAAGGGTTTGAATGTTTTCCCTCCCAATTCCTTGTGAAATCATGCCCCCATCTCTTTGTTGCATTGCATAGCTAGTTGTGGGTATTTATTTTATTAAAATGCATATTACATGCTATTTGAATTTCCACTGTGCATTGCTAGCACGCAAACCATATGCATCATGAAATCGATGGCGGGGCCTTAGCCTTGAGCTCCTCACCATGATTTCCTAACAATATTACATCATTTATAATGTTAATGCCATGGGGACAAACTGGGGACATTACATTCCCCTCCCCTTGGAATAACACCGTCCTCGGTGTTTCAACACTTCGGACTATATACCCACTTTATACATGATTCATAGTTCACAGATGGTGGCAGGTCTGTCCTGCAATTCGTCCCCCTCCTTGACCTTTCACGATCAAGTCCTTTGGTTTCCACCATCTGCTCCTGCTAGCTTTGGTCTTCCAGCTCCACAAGTGGGCATTGCTCCAGAGCAATCCCTTCCAATTGTTTATCTTCCAGCTGATCTACAAGTCTGGAATTTCATGGATGCATTCTTTCTTGTTGTTCCAGCAACTATCTGTGAGACTTATCATGGCAATTCCTGTTAGGACAAGCATAACACAATAATAAAATTAGTCAATTATTTTCCTAATTGACTTAGAACGTCCATGCTTTACTCATGAGACTTCCACACATTTCATGCTTTCCCACACACACATGAACTCACTCACGTTCATCCTTTCACAAGAAAATAACTATTTCAGCATTCTCAATTCATTTCAAGCAACGAAACACAATTTGGTTTCATTTATGACATGCACTCAACAATCCTTTGTTTCTAAGATGCATCAGTCAAAGAAAGAGAAGAGTAAGAGTTTTCCCCCTCTTAGTCTTGTTCCAATCCGGAGCCACACCATCATTGGTGGTTCTATGCTCCTTGGCCTCTTTCACTTCAATGTGAATGCTTGACTTGCCCTTTCTCGGCTATGACACTTTAGTGTCTAAGGTCTGTCGAGTAGATTTCAACTAGGGAACCCTCCCCCATGGTTGCTTACAGAACCTTTGGCTGCTAGGACCCACACAGTTCCACTAGCACCATCTTTCATTACTGCTCATATTGAGCTCTTTTAGGACAGTCATATGTCCACATGCATCCTCCGGGTGATTTCATAGTCTTTGCTTCCAGCAATACCTTTATTGGATGTCTTCACTTTATCCCACATGATCCTTTTTCGCTTTCCAAGCATTGGATTTCCCGTGGATACCACAATGAATGTTGGGCCAGCACGCAGGCTACTCCACAACCATTCGAATAGGCAATGCCAGGCCAGTATGCTGACTGGTTTTATCAATTGTTTAAGGGAATGTTTGGCCAGCACGCCGGCTGCTCCACAACATCGAGTGGTTAATGTCTCCCACCAACTATTCTCTGAATTTGCCAAGAATTTCATAGCGCCCAACCAGTTACTCTCTGGCTCTACCAAGAATTTATGGCTCCAACCAGTTACTCTCTGGCTTTACCAAGCATTTATAGCTCTTTCAGGGTCCTTGTTTCCTGTAATGGCCAAGGTTTCCAACAAAGAAACAACAATGTATTAGTTTGGTTGCAATAAGATTCGTTCCTGAAATCTTCATTATTCCAACAAGAATTAAATGAAAATGAATACTTATCTGTATTTTGCGTTTCCTCGCTACTCCACAGGTTTCCTTCTCTGCTTTACAAGCCTTGGATCACCTGTGGGGTGGATGCTTGGCCAGCACACATGCTGCTCCACAACATCATCCGAATAGGCAATGCCAAGCCAGTGCGCCGACTGGGTTTATCAAGCATCCCAAAAATCTGTATGCTAAGCCAGTACGCCGACTGGGTTTGTCAAGCATTCCAAAACCAGTATGCTAAGCCAGTACGTCGACTGGGTTTATCAAGCATTTCAAAACCAGTATGCTAAGCCAATACGCCGACTGGGTTTATCAAGCATTTCAAAACCAGTATGCTAAGCCAGTACGCCGACTGGGTTTATCAAGCATTTCAAAACCAGTATGCTAAGCCAGTATGCCGACTGGGTTTATCAGGCATCCAGCAACCTTTCGCCACAACTCCCAAATAACCAATGCCAAGCCAGTACGCCGACTGGGTTTATCAGGCATACAACCACCATTGCCAAGCCAGTACATCGACTGGGTTTATCAGGCAATATGAACAGCATATTATGGTTACGTGGCTCCTTCTCTTATGCAACCAGTGGTTCCCTCCAGGAACTCCATAGGTGACTCACTTGACTACAGGCTAGCATGGCCCCACAATACCCACTCACACTACACAAGGATGATACCCCTTTTCTGCAACACAACTCCCTGGGCCTATCCATCCCTTATAGTGTCCTTTAGTGTGAGCGTAGAAAGGTTACCACTGCCCATACAGTCCTCTTGAGCACCCTTCTTCACTTTGCCTCTTTCGTGCAACACCAAGTTGCATTTGTGTAAGCTGTTAGCACAAGAAGGATAAGCAGGCTCATCAGTATTGTTTCCCAAAAACTGTAATCATATTTCATATCATTCACTATCAAGTATTGAAACACCAGGAATGCGTCTATTCCCTTAGGATGTAGTCAATATTGAAAATCCTATCATGACCCAGCACCAGAAAAGGTGTGCACCCCCTCTCCGATGTGCGCCATGTAGGCCCTAATCATACTCAAGCAGTCTGCAATGATATAAATAAGATGGAGCATGCTCTGCATATTAAATCTAATAACCAGACACGTATATTCTTGGTTAGGGTTACGGAATACTCATTCGCTTCACAGATGTATATTTTCTGCATTTGTGAAGAATGGGGCTCCCTTCTCTGAGTCAACAGTCCTTCGGTTTGCCACCCCAATCTTTTCATGTGCCATAACCCACACATGCCTTCTTGGCATAATTTACCGTCTCACTCACATGCTTTACCAACATGCAGTTTGTCTGAGACATTATCAACATTTACAATGGCGTTTCACCCGAAACCCATTTCCAAAGCATGGGATTCTTCCCATCTAGTTTGGCTTCTGCAGGCCATCACACATGATCTTCCTGCAATGTGTCATCCTGGCACACTTTATCACATAGCCAAACAGTCAGTAGAAATTATAAGCAATTCTCAAATCTGAAATTTGTAACTCTATTTTCCCACAGAGATTAGATTTGCAACTTAAACCAGACAGTTTTCAGATTCATTTCAAGTGTAAATTTACAACCATGAGAACCTTCTCATAACCTTTGGCTTTTGTACATGGTAGATCCCGGTCTTTACTATGGGCTTACCCTCATTGCCATACGCAAGACTTTTCTACCTGAAACTGAAACTTCAATCAGCCAAATACGTTGTGAGTATCTACGCACATAATCATTCATTTCCATAACAGTCACTGAAGTGATCTTGGAATACTCAATAATTCAAACACCTTCAGCTGTTGAACATTTGAAATGCAATGAAATGTATATACGTTTCTATATATGCATCATTATCACAATAGAATTTCACGACATAGTCACACTATCCATGCAACTTAAATAAATCGTAAATACTCATTATTCCACAATCATATCATTCATACAACTCTGTCCTTCCACAGAGCATTCTAGCAGCCCATCGATCATGATTTGGCTCTTCATGCACTCACTATTCTGCATTCATAACAGCCCATGAAATGGTCCTAGAATTATCATCAATTCATCATTTCATTCATTATTTATTTTGCAATGACATGTGTATCATCCCTATGCATTCATACAATGCATCACACGATTTATAGAATCTCTTAATGCACATCTACTCAATGCTACCTTGCATTGTTTCATGAGTACTATGCATTCAAGCATATTATTATCGAAACATGACTACCTCATATAACTTGCATTATCATAATCAGGACCACCAGTCCTCACTTGCTTTGGTTATTAAGTACATAACCAACATACACATGACATGATATAAATTCATATGAATGCATTGAGACTTCTAAACAGTCATAGGGTGTAAGGATCATTTCCTTCACTTACCCACACCTCACCAAGCTTGGTAGGTTAACAGTCCCAATCGGTATTCAATATCACATGCAAACTATCTCAACATAGCTCAAACATAGTTGAAGAGATCTTACCAAATCCTCTTCAACATTCATGCAATTTGGCATTGATAATCATTACCTTCATGGTTAGCATTAACATCGCATGATGTTACCCGATCAGTTGGCCTCTTACCAAGGCTGCTCGGTCCCTTTGCCAACTTTTGATCATAGATTTGTTGCACCATCCTTTCTGCATAAGGTCGTTGGCTTCATGCAACAACATCCTCAGCACATTTAGCCATGCTCTTTGTTATCTTTGGTCCTACAACCAATATCAACATCAATAATGATTATCAGCCACAATATTCTCTGTCAGTGGTTCATTGCATTTGCAGACTTCATTATTCTACCCATATGCAATATCCCATTCATGCGCAAGCATTTCCATATGCACTGTGCAATGTTTGTTAAGGTGCCATTTAGTGCATATACATCTATGTAATCCTTTACATTTTTAACATTTTTATGCCATATGACAATTTCATAATTATAAGTATGATAACAAACAGGGGTTTAAGGAATTCTTCCCTTTTCGATCCCTCCTCGTATCATAGAATTTCTCTTCCATATCCTGCAATTGTAGAAATTGCCCACATTGACAACAAAATTTCTTTGTCAAAAACAGCCGCTGGCACTCTTCTGCACTAAATAATTATGATATCTATAGACCTCATTCAAACTCTGGTCATGTATCATCGTTCCCTGCTAAACAAGCTTTCCAATGCCTTTTTTCATGCTTCATTCCGACATCAGGTGTGGAAACTGCATCCCTTCAAAAATGACAACTTTCACTACAATTTTGCAAATTTTACATAGTTGCATTTTGGTCCAGAATGCCAACTTTAGCCACCTGTGGAAGAAAATCTATGAGGAATCACAAAAATGTTTCTATCGGGAGGAGTTAGTCCATATAACAAGGAACACTCAGCAATTCACGGATCTCAATTCCGATGCACCGTTCATCTTCTATGAATTTCTGGGTTTTGCTACTTCTCAATTTTCACATTTTTCCAAAATTCCAAATTTTGGGCCAAAAATGGCTATCTCCCAAACGGTGCATTTCTGGAAAATCTTCGTCTAACGGAAACTGTCCATCTTAATGAGAATATGAAATGTCTAGTTCAATAAAATTTCTGATTCCCACATCAGGGATCACTTTTACTACCCACAAGCTTTTCAAAATCCCGAAAAAGTGGCCCGGAACAGTGCTTTTTGGCCTTCTTGATCACCCCGACTCCACATCCTTTGGAGTTTGGCTCCAAGATTCTGAACTTAACATCGTGCCTGCTTCATGACTGCGCCTGATCAATTTCAACTCAAACCGACCTTCCGTTAAGCCTCGGGACTCCGTCCTTCAAAAGTCACTATTACCCATTTTCTGTTAAATCGGAGTGTAATGGGCTAGGGGTCTTCACTGGTTCTTTCATGGCCCTCGTCAATGGCCTCCGAGCCCCACGGGAATCATTCCATTCTGAGCCCCGATGCTCCCCCTATCCAAAAAATGAGTTTTTGTCACTTTTTTTTTTTTTCTTTTCGCCTGCAGCCACTGTGGGGCGGTTCACTGAATGCTCCCGGTTGGCTATAGCCTTCCGCAAATTTCGGGCCGGTTGGTTGTATCCTCCCGCAGTTGCGGACCGATTGGTTGTATCCCTCCGTAGTTGCGGGCCGGTTGGCGGAATGCTTCCGCAGTTGCGGAACGACTCGGTGAAGTCTTCCGCAACTGCGGAAGATTTCGGCAGTTGCGGAACGACTCGGTGAAGTCTTCCGCAATTGCGGAACAATTCGCCGAAATCTTCCGCAGTTGCGGAACGATTCGGCGAAGTCTTCCGCAGTTGCGTAATGATTCGCCCAAGTCTTCCGCGATTTCGGAAAAGATTTCCTTCCGAAATTTCGGGAGAGAATTCCTTCCGAAATTTCCTTTCGACGCCGGGCACTTAGAAATTTTTCTGCTTTTCGGAGCATTTCACCGAATTTTTCCGCGTTGCGGGACAACTCACTGTATCCTTCCGCAATTTCGGAGCCGTTCGCGGAATCCTTCCGCAGTTTCGGAAGACTTTCCCGAATTCTTTCCAAAACAAACCTTAAACAAAATTTTTGAAAACACTTAGAAAATTTTTCCGTCTTTTTCGGAGGAATTCGCCGAATTTTTCCGCGTTGCGGGACAACTCGCGGAATCCTTCCGCAATTTCGGAAGAGAATTCCTTCCGCAAATTTCAGAAGAGAATTCCTTCCGCAAATTTCGGAAGAGAATTCCTTCCGAAAACTTCCCTTCGCAATTTCAGAAAAACTCGCGGAATGCTTCCGAAATTTCGGAAAGATTCGCCGAATGCTTCCGCAGTTGCGGAAGACATTCGGGAATTCTTTCCGAAACAGTCTTTAAACAAAACTTTTTCAAACAGACTCTAAGCAAATTTTTCAAACACTTAGGAAAATTGAAATCTTTCTTTTTGTCAGAGATGGCTGTTATTGGATTTGGCCCATAGAGGCCCAATGCTGCAACCAGCAGCTCTGATACCAAATGTAACGTCCCCACCCATCATGCCAGTGCAATGGAGAGGATCGTGATGCTAAAACTGGGCAATTGGCCCTGATACCTACTAAATAAAAACAACCACATATATAGAAAGACAGGCATGCAGATGTACACATCTAAGCAAATACAGCAGAAGTAAATACATAAGTAGAAATACTCATCTTTATTGCAATCGTCCCCAAGCAACTAGCTATGTCGCTGCAACGTTCCACCCAACCGTAGGCTCTTCGACAGCTTATACTGAGTCCGTCCGAAGGCCACCCCCGAGCTGGGCATGATTCTCACAAGGAAAGGGAACATTCCAGTTCACACACATCCCATTTACCATTCCATCTCGGCCAAGAAGAAACATTGACAGGGTTACACATTTACAACAACGGTGTTCACAAAACAGGGTCTACATTGGCTCTCCCAACTCATGGATTCACCCGAGCGAACTGTGAAATTTCGATTTCAACCCCAGGGAGCAAAACGATTTCTCTCCACTGGTTAGGATCCTTTCCAATGGCCTAAAGGACCTCTAGGAAGACCCAAAACGTTCTGCTCTCTTCCCCCACTGGTGACCAACACAAAAACGCCCCTTCCCCGCTAAAAGATGAAGGGAAACACAGAAAAACGAGGGAGGAAAACGCCCAGGCAGCTAGAACTGCGTGAGAGAGCAAGGCCATGCTCCATAATCCCTTAGGCAGCCATTTCGTGGCTCTCTTCTTGCCCCAAGAGGCCAACACATTTTTCCATGGAGGGTGGCTTGCCCATACCCGATTTTGGACAGCCATACCTCCCCATTCCCAAGACATTAATTTCCCCAACCAACTCTTGGGAGAAATCAATGGTTGGGTACAAAAGTCAACATGGGTAGCTGAGGGTTTGATGGGTTTTCTCATTGACACTTGGCTTGACTCTATTGGCTCAAGGGTTTGAATGTTTTCCCTCCCAATTCCTTGTGAAATCATGCCCCCATCTCTTTGTTGCATTACATAGCTAGTTGTGGGTATTTATTTTATTAAAATGCATATTACATGCTATTTGAATTTCCACTGTGCATTGCTAGCACGCAAACCATATGCATCACGAAATCGATGGCGGGGCCTTGGCCTTGAGCTCCTCACCATGATTTCCTAACAATATTACATCATTTATAATGTTAATGCCATGGGGACAAACTGGGGACATTACAATTTGTTGGAATTCACCTCATGAGAACCACAAGGATAATCCTATTCATTGCACCAAGAGAAGCAAGGTGCTCTATAGCCATAGTGGGGGAAGATGTGTCTCAGTGTGCCAGAAAAAAAAAAAAAAACCTCTTTTTTGTTTACTTACTGTACTTTATAAAAACTAGCACAGATCCATGTTAGCCTCAACTATATTAAATGCTGAGACAGATCAAAATATTAATGTGCCTATAGGCTTTTTATCTATCCTGGCTCTCAAGAGATCCAGGGTTAACATGGATCTTTGCTAGTTAAATATTAAAAAATAATTTTATCAACTTCAAGTGCAATATATGCAAAAATATGTGATAGGAACAGAGGCTGAAATGTTCTAGAACATTGTTACATCAAATCATTATATTTAAAAATAGAAAATAAATATATTCTACAAGGTAATAAAATAAGAGATTTTACTGACAAATGCTCGCTTGCCCTCCTGTGAAGTCTGATGTTGATTGCCAAAGTGTCTGTTTTCAAGGTTGTGGATTTGTCTCTTTGAAAAACAATGGAATTCTAGATATCTGCAATGGTAAGGAAGGAGGATATCAGAAAGCATATGCCATTCAATACCAGTTTAATAAGTTTAAATTGAATAATAGACGAGAGAGTTAAACAAAAATATGTTCTTCTGTATTTTCTGTTTGCTAAGGAGGTATGGTCCTGGATTCAAAGCTTTTTTGCAGGCATGTTCACATTACATCTCTAACAGTGGTCCATCTTTCTTGGGGATCTTTGGTGCTGCAAAAACTGTTTGGACTCTTGGAGTGTCTGACAGATTATCAGAATGGTCAGATTACACTTCATGTGGCTAAAAAAATGTACTATGACGTTTGAAGATTTGGCCAAAGAAGGATAATCAAATAACAATCTCTGTTCAATATTCAATAGAGAATTAATTCTCAACTCATTTGATTTCCTTAAGAAAAGATTGTGATATGTTAGATATAGGAGCTAGATCTCATGCTCTTGTCCTATTTGCTTGGGTAGATAGGGAAAAGGCTATGTTGATACACATATGGTTTCGATGTAATCTATGAAGGGAAGACAATTTCCTTTCTTATAATATGAGCATCAATTTTATTCAAAAAAAAGAAAATGTAGGGGCATGTCACATGTAAACTGATATCCAATATATGTTAACTTGTTGTAATTTTATCAAGGTATTTAGGACCTATTTTTAGTAAGCCATAGGCATTGAATCTTAGGAAAGACATCACAATATTGCCTAAGTTTTGCCTCAGCACCGGTGAACTCCAAGTTTCTAAGAGCACAAATTATATTTGAATATTGAATCCCTCTTTCAAACTTTTAATCTTGAGAGCTTTACCACAAATCTACAATATTTTTTGTTATAAGGATAAGGGTTAATGATATGATGCCTCTAGCCTATGTAGCATTTTCCTACTGTACAATAAAAGAGAATAGGAATAAATAATCATATGGAGCTATCAGACGGAATGCGCAACACTTATGGAAAACTGCACCCAGATATGCAACAAGCAAGTTAAAATTGGAAGATGAAAGACTCATGCTTGTTATTGAACACAAAAACGTATAGCAACCATCTCTCTTTCAAGAATGAAGATAATTTTCTGACACTTTTGGATCACAAGGGTTATTGTCATATCCCAAGCCAATTGAATATGCAATAGAATCCCTAAACATGGCAAGGCTAATTCGATTATTTCTGCTCCTCATAGAAATGACTTATGGCCCTCAAACTATTACACATTTAAATAGTCAATACACTAAATGTGTCTCCCTAACATCCTAATGAAGATTATAAAAGAGCCTAGTTTAAACTAGCACAATGAAATGAAAGAACATAGAAAACAAGAGAGAAGCTTTTAATCAAACACAGGAAAAGAAAACCTAATTGTTTATTTCACATTGATCTTTAGACTTCACGGCTACATACTTATATAGATTACATTGCATAGAAATAAAGGCATTATTTACATGCCATAAAATCAGCTGTAGGTTGCTATATAATTCTGCAAATTATTTAATTCTTCACATGCATTAGCATGCAGTGAAGTTTGCTACAAATTTATTTAATAAACACCTGCAACCTAAAATAGACACTGTCAAATTCTGCACAACATCAATTATCAACATACTCCCCCTTGATGCTGAGAGGGCTCACAATAAGATCTATAAGAATAAAAAACTGGGCCTTTGAGACTGCCTTAGTGAAGATGTCTGCTAGTTGTTTTTGAGTGTTGATGTATTTCAATTCAACTTGCTTCTTTTGGACCAAATCTCGAATAAAATGATACTTCAAGTCAAAATGTTTTGTCGTGCTATGATGTACTAGATTCTTGGTCAATTTGATGGCACTCATATTATCACAAAAAATTACTGTAGGTTGAATTTTTTTTTCTTCAATTTCTTCAAGAACTTTTCTAAGCCACAATGCTTGTGTGCCTGCTGAGGTGACTGCAACATATTCTACTTCTGTAGAAGAAAGAGAAACTATACTTTGCTTCTTTGAGCTCCAAGTGATCAAACCAGAACCAAAAGAAAACAGTTACTAGATGTAGACTTTCTATCATCCAAACTACCTCCCCAATCAGAATAACTGAAGCCAACCAATTCAAAACTCTTAGAATTATAGTAATGAATGCCAAAATTTAGAGTTCCTTTCACATACCTCAGAATTCTTTTAGCTGCATTCATATGCATTTCAGATGGCATTGTCATATACCTAGAAATAAGTGAAACTGAATAAGAAATATCAAGCCTTGTGTGTGTTAGAAACATTAAGCTTCCAACAATACTTCTATAAACTGTCTCATCAGCCATTTCAACACCATCATCTCTACACAACACAACTCCATGAGCATTTGGAGTAGGAGATGGTTTGCAATCAGCCATATCAAATTTCTTCAACATATCCTTTGCATACTTTGTCTCACAAATAAAAATTTTATCTTCACTTTGATAAACTTCCATTCCAAGAAAATATTGCATGAGGTTTAAATCTTTCATCTCAAACTCACACATCATAGCAAATTTGAATTCATCCTTCATCTTAGAACTGCTACCCATATACAACAAATCATCAACATATAAACTAACAATAAGAATATCATTACCTTCTTGTTTATAGTAAAGGGTAGGTTCACTCTTACTTCTTTTGAAGCCATTCTCTTGAAAATATCCATCAATCCTGGCATACCAGGCTCTTGGTACTTGCTTTAGGCCATACAAATCCTTCTTCAACTTGTAGACTTGATGTTCTTTTCCTTGCACTTCAAAACCCTATGGTTGTTCCACAGAGACTTCCTCTTCTAAGTACCCATTCAAGAAGGCACTTTTCACATCCATGTGATGAATGCTCCATTTCTTTTGTGCTGCCAGTGAAATCAACATTCTGATAGTCTCTTGCTTCGCTACAGGTGCAAAGGTTTCTTCATAATCAATGCCATACTTCTGTGTGAATCCCTTAGCAACTAACCTTGCTTTGTGTCTTTCAACAGTCCCATCACTGTTATACTTTGTCTTGTAGACCCATTTAGTACCAATTTTTTTCTTATCATGTGGAAGATCTGTAAGCTCCCAAGTATCATTCCTATGAATTGAATCTATCTCTTGTTGCATAGCTTGCACCCAAACCTCATTAGTAGAAGCTTCTTCAAAACTTGATGGCTCAAAATCAACTTGTGAAAATAAAGCAAAATTTACAGTCTCACCTCTTGGATTTTCTTCATGTGCCAGACTTCTACTTCTCTAATAAATTTCATTCAAGCTTCTCACCTTCCTTGCGGTACTTGGACTTGAATATGGAGAACTAGATGAGGGGCTACTTGGTGGATTTGTAGCATTTGGAACTGAAACATTAGTGGGATTCTCATTATTAATATCATCAATAATATCACCATCCAAACCAGATTTTGATTTCTCAACATGATCTTTTTGATGACCATAAACTCCCCCTTCATAAAAAATTACATCTCTTGAGACAACAATGCGATTGGTGAGAGGATTATACAACCTGTAAGCCTTACTTTGCTCACTATATCCAACAAAAGTGCTTGCTTCACTTTTTGGATCTAACTTTTGTCTCTTTTGATCAGCTACATGAACAAAGGCTAAACAACCAAAAACTTTGAAATTGTAGTACCCCTAGACTACTGTAGACATTGAGGGCACTTGCTTAGTGACCCGACTGTTTGAAACATCAATAAAATAATCCTTTGATTTTATTTTGAGTATATTTATGATTACGATTGATTGTAAATCAATAAAATAATGATATATGTTTGTGAGAAATGTGTGTAGCGACAGGTGAAACGGTTCACTGAAGGACACACAAAGGAATATGAAGGGTCGTAGAGTACGGGTAAATCACACACAGGGGGAGCGACGACGATGTCGACTTCCGACAAGAATACCACGCATGAGAAGATAAGCACTGATCTGCTTGCTCAAGAGGAATGCATGAGGGCGTACGAGGTAGGCCACGATGGAGCTGGTCACGTATGAGTTGAGGGGCGCGCAGTGAGAACGGACTCACTCCTCAGCGCCATTAGTCCCTATATAGCATGTAGACGGAGGATGGATGGTAACGATTCCTAAAATCCCTACAAGAGTTCCCGCAAGTCAAAATGGAAAGATGGTGGCAGAAGGGTCCGACGATGCGGTACCCTGTCGAGAACGGAAAGAATGGACGCAAGGACCCAACGATGTGGTACCATGCCAAGGAATGGAAACCATGGATGACTGGACCCGACGGAGTGGTGCCATGTCAGAGAATTAAAATTAAGGAACCAGGAGCCCAACGACGCGGCACCGTGATCCTAGTGAGTTTGATTATTAAATTTAACTGCTTAAAAACTTATAAGATTAACTCTAGATTATTACTTGGCAAATGCATAAAAATATTTTAGGAATTTGCACATGAATAGTTATTTTTGTTGAGCATTTAAAATAATAGAAATAATTATTTAGGAGCAAAATAGAATCCTAAGATTAGACACCTAGTCAACTAAAAGCTAGGAGTTAACTAAAGTATCTGGGGGACAGACTTGAGGAAACCTAGGGATTTAGGTGCATCTCTTAGAAAAGCTGACACTTGGATGGGTGAATGTTTTCTTATAAAAATTTAAAAATAATTATATGATTGTGCATGAAGCGACATGTGTCGCAGGAGGTTTTCCTTTATAAGGAAGACATTGGCAAGGGGAAAAGGGCCCATAATTTGGACGATTGTCGTAATTTTTGAGCGCCTCAAAGACTTGCTACTATTTAAAGGGTTTGGCTAAGAAATCATGGGGGGGAGGGGAAAACCCAAGCTGGATTTCTGAAAAATGTGTGTGAGCTTTACGACCCAAAGCTCGGGGGAGGTCATGCGACTGAAAGCATGAGCCTATGGTTGGGTGGCGGAGCTAACGGTTGCTTCGCCTATGGTTATACAAGCTTTTTCTGGAGGGATCCTATGAAAGATGCGGACGACAATGGGCTAGATGGATCGGATTGACGACGACTACTCCTCTGATGGCGGGATCGACCGACGAATGACAGGTATGAGGTTCCACTTGTGACTTCTTAAGGTAAATTTGTTTACTGTAATTCAGTTTTCTATCTTTGATATGTTCTAATCTGTGTCATATTATGTTGATGAGTTTCATATTAGTTTTAGGGACGACCCCACAAACAGGGGTCCCTACAGAAATGATTAGCAGTAGGCTTTTTCTCATACCAGGCTTCATAAGGAGTCATCATGTGAAGTGCACTAGTGGGACTTCTATTGAGAATATACACTACTGTAGCAACTGCATCACCCCAAAAGGAATTGCTTAATCCTTTGGTATGTAACATACTCCTTGCCATTTCCACCAATGTACGGTTCTTTCTTTCAGCTACCCCATTTTGTTGAGGTGTGTAAGCAGTGGTGAGTTGTCTTCTAATGCCATTCATATCACAAAAATTCTAAAAACCTCTTGAACAAAATTCTCCTCCACGATCAGTCCTTAAGCATTTTTTTTTGTAACCACTTTCATTTTCTACAAGGGATTTAAACCTCATGAATGTATCAAATGCTTCACCCTTGCTCTTCAAAAAATAAACCCAACACATTCTTGAGTAATCATCAATAAAAGTAATGAAATATGATGACTTACCCAAACTTTGTGTCTGCATAGGACCACAAATATCAGAATGAACTAGATGAAGTGGATAATGGGCCATCCATGCCTCGCCTCTAGGAAATTTCTCTTTTGCATGTTATCCTTTATCACGTCCTTCACAAACCTCTTTGTGCTCTTCAACCTTAGGCAAACCATAAACTAATTATTTTGATGTTAGAAGCTTCAAATTGTGAAAATTCAAATGACCATACCTGAGATGCCACAACCAACCTTTGTCCTCATATGCTATATTAGCAAGGTTGATGCTAGTTTCTCCAAACTTGAATGGGAACATCCTATTCTTTGACATAGGCACAACTGTAACCACCCTATTGCTTTGATTCTTATCATAAATTGTGCATTGTCTATCATCAAACACAACTCTGTAATTCTTTTCACACAGCTGCCCAACACTTAATAAATTATGCTTTAACTGTGGAGTGTAATAAACATCTTTAACACTTTTGATACCTTCCTTTGTATGGACTGCCATATCTCCTTTTGCAGAAACCTCTAAGGTTTTTTCATCACCAAGTTTGATATTAGATTTGAAACTTTCATCCATTGTAGAGAAAAGCTTGCAATTTCCTGTCATGTGGTTAGAACAACCTGAATCTAAATACCAAACATCTTTAACTGTATTTTCAGTTTTTCCATAAGATAAAAACAAATTGTTTGGAGAAGCATCATCACCCTCTTGAGCATAATTATCACTTTTGTTTTCTTTTAATCTGCAATCCCTTTCAAAATGACCATACCTTTGACAATGATAACACTGGATGTTTCTCTTATCAAATCTGCCTCTACCTCTTCCTCTGAAACCACTTCTTCTTCCTCTATCTCCTCTTGGAAAAAATTGATACTGACCTTTACCGTGGGCTTGGTTTCTTCTGGAACTAGAACTAGCATTTGCATTCTTTGTAATCTGCAACTTTGTGGAAAAAGCTTTCTCATCACTTTCTCCAAATGAATCTCTCACTCTGTCTTCAGGAGACATAAGAGATCCAACTAGGTGATCAAAGTGAAGGTTAGTCAAATCCTTGCTTTCTTCAATGACTATAGCAACATGGTTCCATCTTGGTGTTAGAGACCTCAACACCTTTTTAATCACAACTTCTTTATCAATAGTTTCTCCTAGAGTAGCCAATTTATTGACAACATCATTTACTCTTACACAATAATCACTAACCTTCTCACCTTCTTGCATCTTCAAATTCTCGAATTCTGTCCTCAGTGTCTAGAACTTGAAAACTTTAACTTGATCACTACCTTGGTAGGCTTCATGTAGAGTCTTCTAGGAATTCTGAGCTGACTTTTCTCCTACAATTCTTGGAAATAAGCTCTTATCTAGAGCTATTTGAATATGAAATAAAGCTTGGGCATTCTTCTTTTTGGCTTCTCTCTTAGTTGTTTTATCATTGGCTGTAAGTGTGTTCCAATCAGCTGGCTCTTCATAACCTGATTCTACAATCTCCCACAAATCTTTTCCTGTCAAAAAAGTCATCATCTTGATGCACCAATGTAATGTCTCCATTCAAATAAGTGCATAGTAAGACAATCCCATCAATCCTACTAGTTTCCTAGGTTGGATGGGCACATGTGGGATGGTAATAAGGAAGCTAATAAATGATATTTAGACATTAGAGGGGTTCAAGCATTTAATAAATATGGTGAATAAATAAATTCAAGATAAATTCTAAGTGGCAAGTGGTTTTGGAGACATATGGAGGTGGTGGGACCCACACTAGCTTGATTTTTCATAATACATGGTATCTCTCTTTTGCAAATTCGAATTAATGGGAATGTCAACACTCTTGGGTGAGTTGGTAAGTCATAACACATGTCATTGAGCATATTAGGTCGAATTGGGAAGGATTGGTAACCTCCATGGAAGATAAAGAGTCAAAGTGGAAGTTTGTGGACACTTGGGCTAGATTCCCTAGCCCCTATGACACCAATGATGGAGCATCTATGACAACTATGACAAATTGCAGACCTGACCTCTGACATATGACCACTATGACATGTCAGCACCAAAAATAGGCTCAAGGAAGGCGAATTTGGGAGTTGGAGAAGCCAAAGAGACTCAAAATCGAATTTGGGAGAAGACGGAAGGTTGGAACTAGGAGACAAGTGGCAAATGTGGAATATTTCCTAAATGGAAATCTATTGAATCTATTGAGAGGATTTCGACCCTTAGAAGGATAATGTTGGTTATAAAATGTAGAAATGAATAATGAGAATGGATTTTGATGATTTGAGAAAAATTGCATTTGTGAAGAGAGAGCTAGTGGATGACTAGTTTCTTGCCTTAGCCAATTTCGAGGGTGAAAGATTCCCATCCAAGTTGGTGTTTGGAGAGGCCACTCAGGTCTTTCATGGTGCTTTAATGGAGTTTGTATTTTTAGGTATCAGCTACGGGAAGTTTCATGGTTTGGTTTAGTGCAGCACTTTCTCTCCACCGTTTCCATTTTTGAAGGCATATTCATGCACCTTGAGAGAGGGCGTTTTTGGTGAGCACTTGTGCTTCTTGAGAGAGATTCTCATTATATATTTATAATTGTAATAGCTTCATATCCTATTTTATTAATATTCAGAAAGTCTCAGATCGAAATACCCACTGGTTGTATGCAAAACTATTGATTAATGAGCAAACAATGTCCATTTCCCCAATGCATTGATGTATGACACTATAATGTTGATTATTTCGAATGGATGGATGATTCTATGATATATTTGCGATAAATATATTTCCATGGATGTCTTATACAAGTTTCATGTACTATACTTGAGCATTTGAATCATTTTTACTCAGTTTAGTTGTATTGGGAGGTGAAATAGTGTCATTTCCCCAAGGGTCGAATTGGGGGTTTTTGATGTTGAATGTGAGAGAGTTAGAACACTAGTAAAAATCAATTAATTGTGAATATGAGACCTTAATCACATACCTAACACATTATATACCTCTATTCATAAATTCGTGGGATTTTGGAGGCATTTGGAAGGCCATTTGCAGTGTTACCTGGGGGGGATTTGATGCACAAATTACTAGTCAAAATTACCTATATTGATCAGAATACAAATCAAGTTTGCAGCAGTATTTGGAGGGCCATAAAACATTCCTGAACCTGATATTCAAGTCTAAATACCATTCATACACTCCTACAGAATATTTGGGAGCATTTGGGTTGATTTGGAGGTCAAAACAGTTAAACTCGTCAAAGGTCAAAATTGGGAAAAAAGTGGAAAAATTGACATTTTAATAGAATTTTGAAAAATGGTCATTAAAAGTGGTATCAAAGCATGTTCTTGGCACCTGATGGTATTAACAAGAAGCCAAACAAATAAAACACCACCCTTTGAATCAGTAGTTGAAGAAGTTTTGGTTGAAGAAGAGATGGTAGCAGAAAAAGAGTTTTTTTCTAAAACATGGGTAGAGAGGAAGAGGAAAAATTAAGACATAAGGAGGAATTTATTGAAGCCTTAAAACCATGTTTTGAAGGAATTACCATGGTTATGCTAGATATGAATAAACAAATGATGAAAGGTTTTGAATTGTTGGGTAGCCAACTTTCAGGCAAAGGGATGATAGGAGATAATAGTGGTTCACACTCAAGGGAAAAGATGAAAGGGAATGAGCATATTTTCTCAAGTACAGGACCTCATAATAGACCTGATGAATTTCAAAGAACACAAAGGCATACTACACCTAAATTTCTCACACCCAAAGAAGAGCCCAATCTTGAATGGGATTACAAGAAACTAGTAAATGATTGGAATGATTTGAATGAAGAGTGTAAAAGAGGTGTACCACTCAGTGACTACATTGATGCTATGCAAAAGATTAAAATGAAGGGAGACAATAGGATTCCATTCCAAAACAAAGAATTGAATAGTTCTATTGGAAAAATGTCACTTCCTACTTTTGATGGTTCTTCTCAAAATTCTGCTAACACTTGGGTGCAAAAATTGGATGTATATTTTCAGCTGAATCCTATGTTGGAAGAGGATGCATTAAAAATGGCCATTTTGCATTTGGAAGGAGATGCCAATGAATGGTGGTTTCATGGGATGAAAACCTTGGGTCATAATTAGGTTAAAACATATGGAGAATTTGTTGACAGGGTACTAGAAAGATTTGAACAAAAAGATCCAGAATTGCCTTTCAAAGAACTAGCTCAATTGAAGCAAACTGGGTCCCCTACCGAATATATGTTGGACTTTCAAAAATTATCAGTCAAGGTGGCTAATGTATCTATGGGAAGATTAGTATTGCTGTTCACTGAAGGTTTGGATAAACCCTTAAGAGGTTTGGTCAAATCCCACAAGCCAACTACATTAAAAGATGCAATGAGCTTGACTAGGGATCTCCAAAATATGCTTCCTAAAACGAGATTTGCTCCTAAGCCTAGCTACAAATTTGAAAAGAAACCTTGGAAAAGGGATGGATATGATAAGAAACCTTGGCAAAGAGAGTCATTTGAAAGGAATAAAAAAGAGAGACTAAACATGGATGACCTTAGAAAAAAGAAATTGTGCTTCACATGCTTCCAACCATGGACACCGGGGCACAAATGTACCAAAGGAAAGGCTCAATACATAGAAGTATTTTCTGACAATGAGGAGTATGATGGGGGCATGGATGAAGATGGACATATTTCAGATCAAGAAGAGGCATATGAGACAGCAGTAAAAGAGGAAAGACAAGAAAAAAATCAGCCTTCACCGGACAAAGCAAGAATGGCAGTGCTTTCAGCAGTACCTTGCTATCATACTATCCGATGCAAAGGTGTGGTACAAGGACAAAGAACTTCAGTTTTAGTAGATGGAGGAGCCACTCATAACTTCATTTATGTAGAGATGGTAGAGAAAAGAAAGATACCTATTGACCCATTTTATGGCTTCACAGTTGTCATTCCCGGTCACAACACAATGCTATCCAAAACATGGGTTCCAAAGCTGCAAGTCACCATAGGTAACTATACTTTTGTTGATAGTTTTTATGTGGTTGATGTTGCTGATACTAATGTGGTTTTGTAAGTGAAATGGCTGTATTCAATAGGAGAGCATACAATAAATTATCAAATTCCCGAAATGAAATTCCAAGATTCAAAAGGAGTAGAAAGAATTGTGAGAGGGCAACACACTTATCCAAATCAAGTAGTAACTTGCAATAGTATGAGATCTATATTGAGGCATGGGGATATAGAATGGGATGTTGAATGTCATATTACATCTCCCAAGCCAACTATAAATATTGTCAAATACCCAAAGGAGATAGAGAGACTTCTGCAAAAATATGAAAAGGTTTTTAGAGACCTTCCACATGGTAGGCCACCGGGTTGAGCACAGTATTATTTTGGAGGAGGGCACTTCACCCGTTCAGATACCACCTTATAGAGATTGAAAAAGCTATCCAATAACTCCTAGAGTTGGGACTCATTAGACCAAGCTCTAGCCCTTATGCTTCTTCAGTAGTGCTAGTGAAGAAAAAAGATGGAACATTGAGAATGTGCATAGATTTTAGAGCCTTGAACAAAAATACTATCAAGAATAGGTATCCTATTCCTAGGATTGATGAGCTCATGGATGAGCTACATGGGACCAAATACTTCTCAAAAATTGACCTTAGATCAGGGTATCACCAAATTCGAATGAAATATGAAGATGTGCAAAAGACCGCTTTTCGATGTCATTTTGGCCACTTTGAATTTCTTGTCATGCCTTTTGGGTTAACTAATGCTCCAGCCACCTTTCAAGCATGTATGAATAGGGTGTTTTGCAAGCAAGTAAGAAGGTTTGTTTTGGTTTTCTTTGATGATATTCTCATTTATAGTAAAACATGGGAAGAGCATTTACAACAGTTAGAGATTGTGTTGAAAATCTTGCAAGAAGAATCCTTATTTGCTAAATTATCAAAATGTGAGTTTGGGATGAAAGAACTACTGTATCTTGGGCACATTATTGGGAAAGAAGGAGTGAAGGTACACATGAAAAAAATCAGGGCTATCTTGGAATGGCCATCACCAAAAAATCTTACTGAATTGAGAGGCTTTATTGGCATATGCACCTACTACAGAAAATTTGTGAAAGGGTTCTCCAAGTTGACTTCTCCACTCACTGATTTGACTAAGAAGAATTCTTTCAAGTGGGATGAAGAGGCTGAAAAGGCCTTCAAAAAAATGAAAAAGGTAATGAGTAGTTGTCCCATACTTGCACTTCCTGATTTTACTAAACCTTTTGTTGTGGAATGTGATGCTTCAGGTGGAGGAATAGGGACTGTCCTAAAGCAAGGTCAACACCCCATAGCCTTTGAGAGCAGAAAGTTGCAGCCTCATGAAAACTTTACTCCATCTATGATAAAGAAATGCTGGCCATTGTGCATGCATTGGCCAAATTCAGACAATACTTGGTGGGCAACAAGTTTGTGTTGAAAACTGACCATAATAGTCTAAGACACTTTCTCACCCAAAAAGATCTAAATGAAAGGCAACAAAAGTGGGTAAGAAAGATTCAAGCTTATGATTTTGATATTGAATATGTCAAAGGAAAGAATAATATAGTAGCAGATGCTTTGTCAAGAAGGCCTTCTTTTTCTCTCATGGATATTGCCAAGGATTGGAAAAACATGCTACTAGTTGAATATGCCAAAGACAAATTTGCTTGTGATGTGTTGGATGGAATCAAAGGGGATGGTAGTTATAGGATTTTGAATGGGTTGATATATTATAAGGGAATAATTTATTTAGTTCATAAATCCAAGCTCAAGTACCGAATTTTGCAAGAAGCACATGATTCCCCACTAGTGGGCCATCCGGGGATCTTCAAAACTTATAGACAGTTGAGGCAAATATTTTTTTGGAAGGGGCTGAAGGAAGATGTTCATAAGTATGTGAATGAATGTAAAGCATCTCAACAAAACAAATCAGAACTTACATGTCCAGCCGGCCTATTACAACCATTGCCCATTCCGGAGCAAAAATGGGACAGTATTTCCATGGATTTCATCACCGGATTGCCTAAATCCTTGGGTAAGGATTACATCTATGTGGTAGTTGATAGGTTGAAAAAAATTGCTCATTTCTTTGCTGTTACATCATCTTTTAGTGCTGCACAAGTGGCTGATATTTTTTTAAAAGAAATCTTCAGATTGCATGGGCTCCCCAAGAGCAATGTCAGTGATAGAGATAGTAGATTCATGGGTGCTTTTTGGAAAGAACTTTTTAGAATGGTAGGCACTCAATTGACTCCAAGAACCAGCTATCATCCACAAACTGATGGACAAACAGAGAGGGTAAACCAATGGTTGGAAGGATACCTAAGAAACTATGTGGGAGGGCAGCAAAAAGCATGGACAAAATGGCTACACTTGGGTGAGTTTTGCTACAACACCACTTATCATATGTCAATAGGAATGTCTCCTTTCAAATAATTATATGGTTATGATGCACGTACATTTGCTGACATTATATTTCGTGATAGTAGAGCCCCAAAGGCTAAAGATTGGGTGGAAGAGAGCCAAGAAATTTTAAAGCTCTTGAAAGACAATTTGCAGGTTGCTCAAAATCAGCAAAAACAATATGCTGATAGGCATAGAGAAGAAAGAACATTTCAAGTCAATGATTTAGTATATTTAAGTTTGTAGCCTTGTAAACAAACATCTCTAAAAAAGAATGGAGTAGAAAAATTAAAACCAAGGTACTATGGGCCATACAAGGTAGTGCGGAAGGTTGGAGAAGTAGCATATGAACTAGAACTTCCGGAAGGGAGTAAAATCCACAATGTATTTCATGTTTCTTGTCTCAAGAAAGCTCTCGGTCAACAAATCATCACTTCAGAAATACTTCCTCCTTTGGATGAAGAAGTTCAGCTCACACTTGTTCCGGAAAAGATTTTGAAGACACGGGAAAGAAGGTTGAGGAGTAGAATCATCAAAGAATATTTAGCGCAACGGAAGGACTTACCAAATGAAGATGCCACATGGGAAGAGGAGAATATTTTGCAGCATCCAAATCTGAAATTGCTTGAGGACAAGCAATCTTGGGTGGGGAGGACTGTAATGTCCCCATTCAAATAAGTGCATAGTAAGACAATCCCATCAATCCTACTAGTTTCCTAGGTTGGATGGGCACATGTGGGATGGTAATAAGGGAGATAATAAATTATATTTAGACATTAGAGGGGTTCAAGCATTTAATAAATATGGTGAATAAATAAATTCAAGATAAATTCTAAGTGGCAAGTGGTTTTGGAGACATATGGAGGTGGTGGGACCCACACTAGCTTGATTTTTCATAATACATGGTATCTCTCTTTTGCAAATTCGAATTAATGGGAATGTGAAAACTCTTGGGTGAGTTGGTAAGTCATAACACATGTCATTGAGCATTTTAGGTCGAATTGGGGAGGATTGGTAACCTCCATGGAAGATAAAGAGTCAAAGTGGAAGTTTGTGGACACTTGGGCTAGATTCCCTAGCCCCTATGACACCAATGATGGAGCATCTATGACAACTATGACAAATTGCAGACCTGGCCTCTGACATCTGACCACTATGACATGTTAGCACCAAAAATAGGCTCAAGGAAGGCGAATTTGGGAGTTGGAGAAGCCAAAGAGACTCAAAATCAAATTTGGGAGAAGATGGAAGGTTGGAACTAGGAGACACGTGGAAAATGTGGAATATTTCGTAAATGGAAATCTATTGAATCTATTGAGATGATTTTGACCCTTAGAAGGATAATTTTGGTTATAAAATGTAGAAATGAAGAATGAGAATGGATTTTGATGATTTGAGAAAAATTGCATTTGTGAAGAGAGAGCTAGTGGATGACTAGTTTCTTGCCTTAGCCAATTTCGAGGGTGAAAGATTCCCATCCAAGTTGGTGTTTGGAGAGGCCACTCAGGTCTTTCATGGTGATTTAATAGAGTTTGTATTTGCAGGTAGGAGCTACAGGAATTTTCATGGTTTGGTTTAGTGCAACACTTTCTCTCCACCGTTTCCAGTTTTGAAGGCATATTCATGCTCCTTGAGGGAGGGCGTTTTTGGTGAGCACTTGTGCTTCTTGAGAGATCTTATCATTATATATTTTTGATTTTAATAGCTTCATATCCTCTATTATTAATATTCATAACGTCTCAAATCGAAATACCCACTGGTTGTATGCAAAACTATTGATTAATGAGCAAACAATGTCCATTTCCCCAATGCATTGATGTATGACACTATAATGTTGATTATTTCGAATGGATGGATGATTATCTGATATATTTGTGATCAATATATTTCCATGGATGTCTTCTACAAGTTTCATGTACTGTACTTGAGCATTTGAAGCATTTTTACTCCGTTTAGTTGTATTGGGAGGTGAAATAGTGCCATTTCCCCAAGGGTCAAATTGGGGGCTTTTGATGTTGAATGTGAGAGAGTTAGAACAGTAGTAAAAATCAATTAATGGTGCATATGAGACCTTAATCACATACTTAACACATTATATACCTCTGTTCATAAATTCGTGGGAGTTTGGAGGCATTTGGAAGGCCATTTGCAGTGTTACCCGGGGGGATTTGATGCACAAATTACTAGTCAAAATTACCTATATTGATCAGAATACAAATCATGTTTGCAGTAGTATTTGGAGGGCCATAAAACATCTCTGAACCTGATATTCAATTCTAGATACCATTCATACACTCCTACATAATATTTGGGAGCATTTGGGTTGATTTGGAGGTCAAAACAGTTAAACTAGTAAAAGGTCGAAATTGGGGAAAAAGTGGAAAAATTGGCATTTTAATAGAAGTTTGAAAAAGGGTCATTACAACCAATAATCATAATCACTTCCATCAAATTATGGAATTGGCAAAGAGTTAGAATTTGACATTATGAACTTTAAACAAAATACCTACTCTGATACCAAATGAAGATTATAAAATAGCCTAGTTTAAAATAGCAAAATGAAATGAGACAACACAGAAAACAAGAGAGAAGCTTTTAATCAAACACAGGAAAAGAAAACCTAATTGTTTATTTCCCATTGATCTTTAGACTTCACAGCTACATACTTATATAGATTACCTTGCATAGAAATAAAGACATTATTTACATGTCATAAAATCAACTATAGGTTGCTATATAATTCTGCAAATTATTTAATTCTTCACATGCATTAGCATGAAGTGAAGTTTGCTGCAAATTTATTTATTAAACACCTTCAACCTAAAATAGACACTGTCAAATTCTACATAGCATCAGATATCAACACCTAAACCTTTGTATCATCTACCAAGGATGCAAGGCAGGGATGTGCATTGGCAAAATGGAAATATTTTTTTTAAAGGATTAAAGCTCAAAATTGGCACCAACATTCTTAGTCCCTCTAATAACATGTAAATGAGGCCAGTGAAGAGGATGCCAATATAGTCTCTACTCATATAATCCTTGAAGGATAAATGTAGTAGAAGTTAGAATAGAGCACTTTGGAAATTACCTATCCCGTGCCTAAAGCTAACATGCTGGTAAACATTCCCTGGGATTTTCCTGGATCCATAGTGAGAGCTCTAGCAAGTTCCATGTCAATTTATCATTGCTCTTTCCAGATTCGTCCTGTAACTCTCAGTTTTAGTTCTTTCCTGTCACCACCTGAGAAAAACAATGCCATGTTTCTGTGGATGATCACACCATCATGGCTATCACGCACCTTCCTATGCCTATCTCTGATGCTTCGTGGAACACCTTGCCAAAGCAATTTTCGACCATTTGCTCCAACCTCAAGACTGTAGCTAAATTTTTTTTCTTCATTATCATCTCCCATGAATCGCAAGAAAACAATATAGACAGGTTCCATGCCCAATTGAAATGCTTCAAAATGTAGGAAAAAATACTGCCCAAAGCAATTGATTACCTAGTAACAAGTGCCAGAAACAAAGAAGAAAAACAAAATCCATGTAAATCAACTGACAGAAGCATAAAAACACAATGTTGAAGCTCAAATTAGAATAACGTCAAAACACAAATTAGGACTCATAGTTAACATACAAGTAGCATTCTCAACTTCATGAGGATTTGATTTTACATATCGATGGTCAAATGTACTACCACTATGCATATCAATTTTGTGATAATCTCTCAAATGAGCCACTAGAAAAGGAATATCACCAGTAACAGTACATTAAGAAAGTAGTGATTGTCACAAGTCACTCTATGGTTATGAGAGTAGTTTTCTTAGCCTATGTCTCTCACTTGAGACACATGATTATGTATTGATTATGTTTCAACATTCTTAAAGAAAAAATTGATGATACTTTGCACAATGCTAGGCGAAGTTCCACGCACGATTAGAGTGAAATTTAACATAGAAATTTTGTAACAAAGTATTGCTTCTACCTAGTATCTAATAAATACATTTTGGCTTCAGAAGATCCATACCCATATATCTAACTTTTAAATCTCTTACAATGAATATTGATCATTGGCATGCAAATCTTTGAAACTGTCATCAAATGGCTGATTCAATACCAACTTAACTGCAATGGACTGGTTTGTGTCAAGGCATTATCTCGACAATTTCATAGATTGTGAACTATAAACAAGGACCATCAAAAACAAGGCAGCAACTCTAGAATATCTCATAAACTTTGCTTTAGAATGGTCACTTTTAGCATGATGTAAGCTAGGGAAGCTCTCGATGTTGAAACAAAATTTCTTTAAATGAACGTAGAAAATGGAGAAACTGCTAACTGCAGCAAATGTAGTTTGTATAAATATAAATTACATGGTTGAAATAAAACGACTCTTCATTAGCAGCAACCTCAACAGAAAAACTACATGCTGCAGAACCCAAATCACTGATAATTCAGATGGAGAGGTTTCATCATAGGAACTAATGATATAATAACTTCGGTGATAATGTGGTTATCATCTCAAATTTAAGTACATCCTGACATTTATAAATCATTTTGTATGCTTCTTTGAACAATGAAGGCTCACTTATATAGTATGTATATTCTTCAAACAAAATTGAAGAGCTTTTTAACAGCGAAGCAAGTAAACATAGAGCTTACACTAGCTAGGAGTACCTGTTCAAGTAATAAAAAGCCTTCCATTGTGTGGTGGCTTACCACATTGCAACCCAGATACTCTCTATAATTCTTGATAACAAATTTTATAGAGGTATGCATAAGTTGACATCTGATGTATAACTGCCGCTGTAATGAAGAAAGTTTTACAGATATCACATATACATGTTTTGGAGGAAGCTCATCCTTCATCACATCCATGCCCATACATTGTACAAAACCTTTTAACTGTTCGTATAATACATGTGATCTCTGATTCATTATTTTCACATCATCTACAGTATAATTCGCATGCTGCCCATTTTCAATAGGATTTTGGAACCTGCAGTTCAACATTGTTAGTCTAGGACACTGATCAATTTACAGTTCTATTGAATCTGGGACTAACTTGAATAGTAGACAAAGGAACATCTCCAGATGAAACAACAACAACGAAATTAGTCCCAATTACTGCAACGTTGAGAGTGAGTTGAAACTGAATGAATTTCTGAATGTTTGCATAAACTGAACGACCCCACCGAACAACCTGAAAACCACGGAAAACAACTGTAAGGCATCGTTAAATTCTGAAGAAAAACATGTAGATGTAAATGATTAAAACAAATATCCATGTCTTTAACAAACCTTCATAATGGAGGAAAAATTATCATCTAGAATAATTATATCAGAGCTTTCCTTGGCAACTTTTGTTCCTTGGATTCCCATGGAGAGACCTATATCTTCCCAAACACCAAATAATATATAAAATAAGTTCCAAATGTAACTTTATAGAACTAGAAATATTCTTGTGAACACAAGACTAGCTTACATAATCAGAATTTACAACAAGAAACCTACCTCATGAAGTGCAGGAGCATCATTCGTTCCATCTCCAGTCACTGCCACAACATGACTTTTTTTTCTCAGTGCTTGAACCAAGTAAAGTATGTCTATAGGTGAGGATATAATGAAGTTATATATTGTGTTCTGCAAAAGAAAATGAAAATTGTTTGAGTCCATCAAACACTAGCTTTCATAAGCATTAGTGGACCGCATGGAAAAAGAAAAATCATTCAAGTTAAGTCCAATATTTATTTCATCAAGCTAATCCAGGTATGATGCATAGACCATCCAAAATAAGCTTCAAAATAGTTACATTTATTTTGCATCATTCACTTCACATTTAAATCAAAGAAACATGTACAATGCAGCTCAGCTCCTATTGTACCGGGAAAGCAATGTGGCTACTACTAGAGCATCAGAGTATTACCACACAAAAAAAATTAAGATTTATTTCATTTTGCTAGCAGTATTATCAAATACAAACATCCACATGGGTAGAAGTATTGCAGATAGAGAAGAGACATATTCAACACTATTATTAATGTGTAAAAGTCAATACATAATGTTGTATCATGAAAGAGACTTAAGGTAGACAACCTCCATGAAATGACATGTTACTTAATTAACACTCAAGTCACTTCACTTTATTAACTGCGCATAACTCAAAACTCGTAAGCTATGTAGTGACACATCATATGACCATTATATAAGTATTTATAACTCTATTAGCCCTCCCTTAAATGGTCATATAAAAAAAAACTTGTTCCTAAACATTAAAAATTTATATGGACGAAGCATGTTGTAGAAGATTCTTGCAATCCACCTCTAAATAGTGCAGTTGATCAGTACCTAATATGATGATGGCATCAGTCAACCTGCCGGGAATCCAAAATAGCACATCCTGATGTCCTCTCCTTGCACCATGTACCTCTCTTAATTGTACACCAAAAATCAGTTTTTTATGCTGCCACAAAGTGAGATAAATATCAGATTTTGAGGTTGGCACATACTAACATAAATATTAGTATTCAATATGTTTAACCCAGAGCATGTCAAGTAACCCACCACTAACTCACTATTCAAACTAAAGTCAATGTTGGTTGAAATTTTCAGGTTGCATACCTGATGAGACTTAGTCTAGTGAACAAGTCTAAACATGTATTACAGTTGTACACTTGTACTTTATCTATTTTTTACATTAGCTTGTCTATTTGGGTGGCTTGGTCCAAATCAAATTTGATCACTCGTCCACTGTATTGGATTTTATTGGATATTTTATCAAACTTATCAATCTCCCAATTTTTTTTACTCCTATATATAGATAATACAAATGAGTGTACAACATATGTACAATTATGGCAATTCTTCTACTGTGCTTGCATACATGTATCCCACCTTAATCACTTGTATGTGAGTTCCTTTTACATTGCTATTGTTGTACATAAATCAGTTTGTATTAAACCCTTAATATTAGGTCTTTTCAGACTTTTGCAATTTCAACCTTCTTTGTGATGTTGTTATCTCCCATAATCTTCCCTAGCTCTCTCCAAGAGGTTTAAGAAAATTGTAGGCATGTCAACATCGCCACCATCAACACCCAACTGGACTATTGCAGCCATTACCTGTTCTAGATTGGAAGTGGGAAATAATTAATATTTATTTTATAACTGGTTTATCTAAAAATCAGAAACAAAATGATTCCATAATATAGTTGTGGATAAGCTTAGTAAAGCATTTCATACCTATTAAAACAACCTACAAGTGTAATACCCCAATTTTGACCCTTATGTTTTATTGGCTTTGATGTAACTATTATATACATGCGATGTATGTTTCCCTAGCGTGGAGCTCAAGGCCAAGGCCCCGCTAGTGTATGTTCGTATTTTATTTAAAATGGACAAGCATTTGACATTTTGTTAACCTTGTGCTATTAAGCCATGGAATATTGTAAATTGATGTAAATATTTAATATTGTCATAAAATACCAAAAACTGGCTATGGGAGCAACGAATGAGAAGGGGCCATGTGTATTCCACTAGGGAGTGGTGAGGGGGCTATGGAGATGAACCATATGCTACAAAATGTCATTGTGAGAACCCATTTGATTTTCCTTGATGACATTTATTTCTGTTGTAAGGAAGTAATTGAAGATTTCAGTCCATGGCTTCAATGGAGCATGGGCATCCTAGAAATTCGTATGGTAGAGTATGGGCTCTTTTTTCTTGTACCACAAGTCACTCTACCTCATGGTAGTTGCTTCTTCCTCATTTCCATTCCAGTGTAGAAGATCTGAGCATCAATTTTCATCCAAAAACGAATTCCCAGCAGTCAGCAAAACAAAAAATCACAACTTTGAAAGAACCCATGTTTTGAAGTGCCAAAAATGCCCAGATTTGGTATTTGACAGTAAAATCCAATGGGGGATCTATAGATTTGAACCTTGGGGAAAATTTGACAGTATTAGATACCCCAAATCCATTGGAAAACCTAGTTTTTATAGCCCAGAAAACAAATGACGGGATTAAGTTATTTGATGAATAGAATTGTGAGAAATCCAATTTTGAATGACTAAGTAGAGGTTGGGTTTGCTTGATAAACCCAGTGAAGGCTAGAATCTCAAGAATAAGCAGCTGGACCTTTCTATACCCATCCTGAAGAGCACTGGAGGGAAGGGACACCTGAGGGACTATGCATGAGAGAAGGGGACCTTCCTTGTGTTGGGTGTGGTAGGTAATGTGGGTTCCTTCACTGTTGAATTCCTTTGAGATACTCGTAGATCTGTGGATGAGCTCACTGGCTTAGTATTTCCCTCCTTTGTCTATTGTATGCTTGATAAACCCAACTGTGCATTGGCTTAGCATAGCTTTTGAGTGAAACCATGGCTGTGAGTGAGCCTGTTTAGTTCCTCCTTAGTGGATACACAACCCAGCTCGGGGGTGATCTCTCAGCTGAAATAATACAAGATGGACAGAGATCTATGGTTGGGTGGAATGTTTCTCTCACATAGCCAGTTGTTTGGACAGCTTCATCTTTAAGATAACTGTTTTATGTGATTTACGTTATATGCATTATGTGTTTTGCAGTGTGTTAATTCTGAATGATAATTTCCCATGTTAATGAAATGAAATGATTGTCTTAATGAAATCAAAATGAAGTCTGTGCATAGCATGAGTACGAGATTGAATTCTCTGCATAATGAACCACCATATGCCTATGTTAGATATGATGATGCATTATTGTTTGTGTGCTTGCAAATATGTTTATTTTCGCTATGTTTATATTGAGTATGAGTTTGCACACAAAAGATTTTAATTATTATGAATTTATGAGTAATGTATGGGGCTGAGATTATCAAATAAGCCCAGTAGATTGGTCATGCTCCCTCCTTTGCACCGGATTGTAGGGAAGGGGATGTGACAACAAGGATGCTAACATTGCTAAAATTTTTATAAAACAAATTTTTTGTTTGCATGGGATTCCAAAAGTTATAATTTCTGATAGGGACTTGAAGTTTATAGGAAATTTCTGGAAGTATTTATTCAAAGGTTTAGATACTACTTTAAATTTCAGTACATCATTTCATCCGCAAACGGATGGGAAGACAGAAAGAGTCAATCAGATTCTTGAAGATATGTTAAGAATGTATGTTAGAGATCAGCCAAGTAAATACGAGGAATATTTGCACCTTACTCAGTTTTCATATAATAATCATTACCAAGCTTCAGCAAAACTCAATACATTTGAAATTCTGTATGGCAGAAAGTGTAATACTCCTATTTCATGGAGAAATCCAGTTGACAGGTTAATGTTAGGACCTGAATTATTAAAATAAATGGAACTAACCGTGAAACAGGTTCAAGGCAATCTGAAAATTGCACAAGATAGACAGAAAAGTCATGCAGATCTCAAAATAACTCAGAAAGAGTTTCAGGTTGGTGAACATGTTTTCATCAAGGTAAAACCTAAAAAGAGCTCCTTAAAGTTAGGAAGTTGTGCTAAACTAGAATCAAGGTATTGCGGACCTTTTGAAATATTGTCCAGGGTAGGACCAGTGGCATATTAGTTGGCTTTGCCACCAAATCTTAAAGTGTACAATGTATTTCACATCTCTCTTTTGAAATAGTATGTGCATGATGCTACTCATGTGATTAATTGGAATGATGTACAAGTGGAACCAGAAGGCGATTTTTTGGTGGAACCGGATTGTATAGTCGACAAGAGGGAAATTTTGCTTCGTAATCGTATCATTGGACAGGTAAAGATGCAATGGAAGCACCTTAGTCTGGACGAAGCAACCTGGAAATTGGAAAGTAATATGTGGGTGGCATATCCAATGTTGTTCCAGGAAGAATTAGAGGATGATGAATAAAGTAACATCGAGGACGATGTTGAACTTAACAGGGGGTGTTTGTCACATACCCAAATTCTGAGTATTTTATGTTGTGAGAAAAACATTATGTTTTATGTTATTGTAAATTTTTGTGATTATTGACCAAGTGGGGTCAAGGATGACTATAATTAATTATACTGAATATTTTATTATTAATAAATAAAAGAAGAGACAAATATCCAAGGGAGGCTATTAAATGAGTTTTCACTGACCCACTAGGAGGAGTGGACTGGGGTGAGAGCAAACTGACACTTGGCAGCATCCTCAACTCACTTCTAGCTGTTGTAGGGGGAAACTTCCCTATTTTTCTGGTCATGTTCCCGAAGAAAGTGGAACTGAGCAGGTGGCTCAATAACTAAGAAACTGACCAAAAGACCTAGGCATGCTATTTTATCACCCATCGAATTCAGCAGGAGGCTTCCCAGTTTTACCTTGTGATAATTTTCAGAAAGAGAAAAGAAGAGAGCACAAAAGATTCGATGAGGGGAAGGCTAGTAAGTGATTGAGTGATTTAAGACTGTATTTTGAACTAGCACAGCCACATTGTTGAGTTCAATATTGCTAAAGGCAGAAGTATTACTGTTTAGTACTACTGCTGAGTTGCAAACGAATTTTTTCCATTCTCCACACACCATCTTCGTCCTGGTGGTTCAGTGAATAGGCTCGGGGGTACTAAGGTAAGTGATTTGGATGTCTTCAGGAGAAGGATGTGTGGAACGGGCTCCTTTGTTTGTTTGTCTCTTCTACAGTTATCAGGTTCTATTTGTGTTATCTTATTTACTTTCTGTCCAATTATTTACTAAAGAAATGAGTATATTACATTATCAGCTTTCTATTAAAACTCAGATATCCTTCGAACTGTTATTAAATGCTTGTAAAGTTCTATCATATTATCTATGCTGAAAATCCGTTTACCTGCTAGATATAAAAACTGAATGAATAGTTTAAATTCTGAATTTTAAATGACGAATGATAGAGTAGAAATACTTCTCTGTATTTTTCCACATACATTATGTATCGTACTCTAGTACAGAGAAGTTAAATTAGGAGTAGATTAGAATAATTCTCTATCATGGGCTGAAAATTTATTATAAAGGTATGTATCAATAAACTATTCTATATTATATGCAGTAAGGTATTATTTTTCTATAAACATAACTATATATTATAAATATTACAAGGTACACTAGTTTTCAGGAATCATCCTTTATAGTGAACAACATTTCAGAACATTTCAATGTTTTGTACAGAAATAATAAATCTTAAATCTAAGTTACACACATAGCATTATTTCTTTTATAAATAAATTCTAAACATTATTATTGCAAATATCAGTATCAAAATATCTTTAAATGAGCACAGGAAACTCCATAAATCTAACTCTTTTCATAAACGATGGTTAAACCCTAGTAGTATTCTCTACCATAATACAATATAAATTTTATAACAAAATTCACATCGAGAACATAACTCTGAAAGTTTTCATTATACATTAACAATCTCAACAATTGAAAAATATTTATTACCCTGTATCTTTAGATCCTTCATAATACAGTATATGCCTTGGTTTAAATTTCTTCTTTTAGATCCTTCATAATACAGTATACGCATGTACTTTGTTGGATCTTCAAATGCACTGCCTTCATGTGAAATAAGCTTTTGATTATGCTCCATTGGAGTAGAAACAAAATTACAATCCAGCATCCCAAATTTACCCAATATATCTCCAATATACTTCTTTTGAGAAATAAATATGTACTTTGGTTTTTGACCTACTTCAATTCCTAAATAATAATAAAGTAATCCCAAATCTGTCATGTCAAAAACCTTTTGCAACTCCTTTTTAATAAAGACTATATAGTCATCATTATTCCCTGTGATAAGCAAATCATCAACATAGACAACTAGATATACGATTGATCGCCCGACTTTCTTAACAAATAAAGTTGCATAATCTAGATTGAAATGCTTATAAGTCAATTTGACAAGATGCTCAGTTAACTTCTCATACCATGCTCGAGGTGCTTGTTTCAAACCATATAAAGATTTCACCAATTTACATACCTTCTGTTCTTTTCTTTTAATAAAAAAACCTTTCGACTGAAACATATAGACATCTTCGTTTAGATATTCATTTAAAAAGGAAGCTTTTACATCCATATGATGTATTTTCCATCCATTTTGAGCTGCAAGAGAAAACAAAGTTCTAATATTGCCCCATTTTGCAGTAGGGGCAAACTTTTCTGCGTAATCAACACCTTATTTTTAGCATACCCCTTTGCTACAAGTCTTTCCTTGTACTTGTGAAGTGAGCCATCAGCCTTATATTTAGTTTTATAATCCCACATAGATCCAATAGGTTTGATGCCAATAGGAGGGTCCACCAACCTCCAAGTGCCATTTTTAATAAGAGCATCATATTCTTTTCGCATTGCATCTTTCCATTCATTACAACTAACAACTTCTTCAAAAGTAGCTGGCTCATTAACAACAATAGAAAAATTTAACTTAAATTCATCAAACCTTTTTGGAATTGTCTTTGTTCGGTTGATCTATGAACTGTTTGCTGCGGTGATGGATGAATAGCTTCTTCAATTTCTGATGGCTGAATAGTTTCTTCAATTTCTGATGGCTGAATAGCTTATTCAATTTATGATTCTACATTATTGTCATTTATTTTTCCTCTACAGAATCATTATTATTAACTAATTTTTCTTCGTTCTCAGGTGTTGATACATAAGGAAAATTAATTGAAGGAAAATCCACAGACTGATCTAGAATCTGAATCCCCCCTTCAGGATGTGGAAGGTCATTATCCCATTCATAATAAAAATTCTTGGAAGGGAATTTATACAAATGATTGAGTTGTCTATCAACAGTAGAAGCATCTTTATCAAATTCAAGAAAAACTACATCTCTTGAAACAATAAATTTCTTGTTCTCCTCATCATACAACCTGTAAGATCTGGAAGTATTAGAATATCCCAAAAAAATACATTTGCGACTCCTAGCCCCCAATTTGCTATGTTGTTGTGTATGAATCAAGGCAAAGCAAGGAGAACCAAAAACTCTAAAATGTTGAATAAGAGGAAGACGATTATACCACATTTCATAAAGAGACTTATTATTAATGGCAGTAGAAGGACACTGATTACGAATATAGATTGCACAAAGTACTGCTTCTCCCCAAAACATCAACTTGACATTTTGAAAAAACATCATTGACCTTACCATATTAAGCAAAGTTTTTTCCATGCATTCCGCCTCACCATTTTGTTGTGGGGAATAAGGAATGATGGTTTGATGTTTAATACCATTATCTTGTAAGTACTTTTTAAATTCTTCAGATGTGTATTCACCACCATTATCTGATCAAAGAGTGCCAATATTAAGTTGAGTTTCATTTGTAATCCATAAATAAAATTCTTAAAAGTTGAACAAACTTGTGATTTCTATTTCAACAAGTAAACCCAACACATATTGGTGTAGTCATGAATAAATGTTAGCAGATATTTATTACCATTGGCAGATGGAACAGGCATGGGCCCACATAAATCTGAATGCATAAGTCCTAACTTCCTCGAAGCTCTGGAAGTAGACCTATAAAAAGATTGCTTACAATGCTTTGCTAAAATGCAAGCATTACATGGAGACAATTTTCTTGGAATAGTAGGAAGCCCTTGAATACCTTGTTGTTTCATAATCCTAATACTATCATAATTGATATGACCAAAACGAGCATGCCACAATAAGCTGGAAGACAGAGTATTACCATGCTAAGCCAAAAGAGCTAAGTTGGATAAAAAATATGATGTCCCTTTTAGTTTTAAAAGTTTGTCTTCTTCAACACGAGTCATAACAATCACATCATCAGATGTTCTTCGTATTTGAATTATACCATCAAACATATGCATAGAATTCCCTTGCTCCCTAATATGTATGAGAGACATCAAATTTCTTTTTAATTGAGGAATATAAATAACATCATGCAAAATATAATCAACAAGTCCTAGTAACTTAAGTTGAATAGATCCAATTCCCGAGGGCTTCAACTCTGACTTACCAACAAAATAAACTATCCCATCAATATGATCACTAAATGTCTCAAAACAATCTCTTATGAAGGTCATATGACATGTGGCTCCAGTATCTAAAATCCAAGTGTCTTCCCAAGAAGAAAAGAAGTGCTAAAAACTTCATTGATACTAAGATTACAATGTGCAACTATATAGTGAGCATATTCAAGTGGTTTTCCTTTGTCTAGAGGTTGTTGCTCTTTCTTCTCATTAATATTTTCCCAAGGAGTGTGACAATAATTGGAAGTATGACCAATTTTACCACATCTATAGCATTTAACAGATTGTCTATCATTCTGAACATATTTTTGTTGTCTGTCATCTTGATGATGATTACCCCCCCTGCCTCTAAATGTTCTCCTACCATGACCTCTACTACTATGGTCAAGTCTAGTAGACTCCCCTCTAGGATTCTACTCTTTCTAGGCGAGACACAGAGTCTCAACAGTGGAATGGGAAAGAGATTACTTATTCCCAAAGGATTTATCTCTTTCAGGAATTTTGTCTACAAGTACATCAAAATTCATGTCTTTCATCTGTCCACTAGCTTGAAGAGATTCTAAGTAGTGTGAATAGGTAGGATATAGGAATTTAATGAATGCGATGAGTTGCAGATCAACTTTGACACCAGTTGATTCAATACCATGAAAAATGGCTTTAATTTCGGAAGCTAACTTCATGGGATCATTCTCTTTCAGTTCAAGATTAAATAACTTCATCAACAATTGTATAATTTCCAGTTCTGAATGGGAGTCATAAAGATCTTTTAATTTCTTTAACGTTGTAAATGTTGTGGTGTTAGAAAGAATATGTTGACTTACCTCTTCAGTTACATAAGCGGAAATTAATGCATATGAATTTTTATCTTTACTCTTCCAAATCGCAAGTTGTTTGTCAGTTGTAGGCTGCTCTGGGTCATTATCATCCTTTCCTTCACAAACTTCCTCCCATAAATAATTAAAAATAAGAGTGTTCTTTATTTTCCGAAACCATTCTTGGTAGTTTGCTTTTCCGGAAAGAACTACTCCCACAATTGATATTAGTGAATTCATATTAGTTTCACACTTCAAATTGAACTTCTATTAAAAACTTGACACTTCACAGTCTTACCAGAGTTTCAGTTTCAAATCTCAGGCCCAGAATTTCCGTCACATTCAAGCCCAAAATTTGCCCAGAATTTTCGTCACATTCAGGCCTAGAATTTCCGTTCACTTGGCTGTGAGGTACCCATTGGCTTGGCTGTAGGGGGATTCTCCTTCGATCTCATAAACCACGATTGGGAAAGATAAAAAAACTTGACAAGAACAAGTGCTGGAATTGGATTGCTACAAGGGTCTCAACTCAGTAACGATTCTTCAATGCTCACTTAGCAACTATTCTTCAACACTCAAAACATGGAGTTTTTTGCACACAAAGATCACTTTCTGCACACAACGCTCTGATACCACTGAAGAACAGAGCGAAAAACAAAACTCCAAGATTTTCATATATCAAAAGAACAGAGCAAGATACCAAATATAAAGAACTTGGAAAAACAGTTGCCCACCAATCGACGGTTGCTAGAGCCGGTTTATTATGGCCATTGGTAACTAATCTAAACAGTAGCTAATAATATGCCCGAAGGATTTAGTTAACATATTTTGTTTTCTGCTATGTTCTTCATTTTCCATCTTTTGCATAAGTGGTGACACGGTCAACTAAGAGGTACTGATTATAACCTTCTCTATCAAATGAGATGGAAGAAGTGTTTTTTTGCATTGCAGGATTATTGGTTATGAATTAAAAATTGATAAATGGTATTGACATTGGCATGGCGAATGCAGCTTGAGTGTAGACGTGGAGAAGAAGCTTTGTCTATGTCCTGTTATATGAAAGAGAATCACGAATTAACATAGGAAGATGCTTTCACTGTTATCAATGCCAGGGTCAACAACTTATTGAAATAACTAAATTGGGAGTTTTCTTAGGCCCAGCAGCAACATTCTGATCACTTCCCGAAAATATGCTTTTGACATTCTGAGAGCTATCTACCACTTGGACAAATATCGATATGGATTGAGGGTTACGAGCAATGAAGTAAGGAATTTGGTCATAAAATCCTTCCTTGAAAATACTACCACTTGTAAATACTAATTTAATCAACCTATCAAATTATGTCATGTCGTTATGCATTTCTAACTACGAGCTAACATACCTGTTAGACAATGTCATGTCATGGCCAAGCTTTGTCTAAAGATAGAGGTTATCAAGGGAACTTAAGGGTGTGTGCAAGAAGATGAGGGTCACTTTAGATGCAATGCTACTTTTTCAAAACTCGTTCCTGATACATAAAACATAACGCGTTTATGATGTTTAGCACCTGCCATGGTAAGACCCGAGCCTAACATGTCATTGGACATGTAGGCTAGGTAACAATAACGCGTACGCGTTATATAACTAAAAAACGCGTACGCGTTATATAACTACAAAACGCGTACGCGTTATGTAGTTACAAAACGCATACGCGTTATGTAAATCTAAAAAACAATTTAAATACACAGTCCCGACGATTGCCGACCACCCGCGGCACTCACGCATCAGAAACGCGAAATTGACCCTAGACGAGGACGGTTTGTGGCCCACTCAAGTATTGGTGTTGCTCGATTTAGCTGGAGGGGACAAATTCACCGGTAGATTGTCATCCAATCAGGTAATTCATTCACCCATACTCTTTTTTTATCATTTTTAACCTAAATTATTATTATTTTTTTGTTTAAAAAAACCTAGTTTTTTAATATTGATAAAATTGGGAATAACCCAATCTTTCATTAAATTCACATCTCCCTCAATCTCCCTCAACCAAGATGAATGGATAATTAAAATGAATCGTTTTTAAAAAACTCAAAAATTCGTAATCCAACCTAAAATTGAAAAAAATAGAACTCGGACCCCCTTTCTACAATGTATCCATCTAAGTCACCCAACACGAGGACACGGGACACGAGTGTCCCCGCCGCCAGCCACAACTCACTAAATATAATGAAAATGAGTGCACTCATGTCTTTTCATTAGCTGGCAAGGTTTCGTATCATGTGAAAATGTTTTGTATCATGTGAAAAGATAATGATACTCTGAACTTATGAGGCACCAATTGGAGAGACTGCGACTACTGCTGTGGAATCAGGTGTGGCGACTGCTGGCAGTTTGGCCCCCACTTGCAGTCGTTCTCAAGAGATAGGTACATCTGCACCATGCCTGTTTACATCAAATCCAAATACATACAATTATCCTATAATGCTGAAACGATTGAAAGGAAATTTATAACAACTGATACAGATAACGCAGTACACCCCATCCCGTAGCTGGTTTTCATAATACCATCCAGCTTGGAAGCCCTTTTTGCTGTGGAATAAAACAATCCGAACGAGAATCGAACCCCTGACGAACAGTGGAAAATTTAAAAAGCAAAAGAAGAGAAATTGCTAGAAATGGAGACGAAAGAAAGGTTAGAAAAGAAACAACAACAAATTACTTCACTTCTGATTTCTCAGATGCCTCTGCTTCTCATGTAACACTCTCCTACCGGTACATATCAGGAGGCCAATGCCGGGAAAATGTGCCGATGAGTTCGCCAGGACGGGAATTATGGAATATCGGAGAGTGGAAGCATGCCGCAGACCCTTCCTCGAAAGGGATTATGTCAGGCAGCATCTTTGAACTCAATAAAGTCGAGCAAGCACATCCACAAGTCTGAGTTGGAGATCTATTGGGTGGATGCAGGTGTTGAGTTACCAGTGGTTTTGTGCAGCCGGATAGGGTTCGCACATGGAGGTAAAAAGCGGGCCTGAAGCGCGCTCTGAGCCCGCTTCCTTGTAACCAGGCTTCAAATTTGAAGCCTTTAGGGCCCTTCAGAGGTCATTTTACACGTCATAGAAGGCCACTTCAAATTTTAACATGCAAAAAAAATTTAATTTCATGGTAAGCCCTTCAATAATTAAAGTAACCACTACTGTTTAAAATTGCAACAGAAGGGTAGCTTCAAATTTCACCCATCAACAGTTTTTAGTGGGAAATTGGGAATGCGGCTACTAGCTAGTGACTTGGGAGTGGGACTCGGTTACTCTCCAATATCCACGTGTTCGATCATCCATGGATCATGGACCATTGGGCCTCTAATAATATCATTGTGCAACTTACGTGGACGGGCTTACACTGAGCAACCCATGGCTTGAACGCTTCGAAGTTCTCGTGTTTGTAGCGAGCGCTTACGTTTTTAACACATTTCATGGCATCAACAAAATTATTAAACCTGGTAGGTGGCTCATACGTGTTGTTGCTAGCGGGCTTACCAAGTTACAAGTTATCACATACCAATTCGTGAATGCTGACTCCGTGAGTTAATTGAGTATTCAATGTATAATATATTATGTTAATGTGCCCCCGCGAATTTGGCATTTCAGACAAAATCCACAATCCATAAACTTCTTGTAATGTTGCAGGTTGTTGCTCCTGCTCGTGGCCCCTACCTATAGCCCTGTGTTTTCTTTGTTGTATCAAGTTAATCCTACCGTCTACGGCTCCCAACCTCACACCCTGTGTTTTCTTTGTTGTATCAAGTCAATCCTGCAGCTCCCGAGTTCCACCTTTTGTTTTCTTTGTTGTATCAAGTCAATGCTCGAATTCCATGCTTCCATGGCTCCGACCATCAATATATAATATTGCATGAATAGAAACAAGCTTTTTCTTATAGGTCCCTATTCCACTGTGGTTGAGCTACTTCCAAGTTCCACCTACCCTATCTCCTCCAGTCCTCCAGGATAGTTTGCGAAGCGAAGCTGGCAATGCCAGCCTGCCATAAACATATTTAAAGAAATTCGTTTTCTTTGAGGAGCTCAACATCAAGGCTGACTAGATTTTTGACATCCTATGAATTTACAGGTCTGCTATATCCACTGAAAAATAAAGCCTCTCAACTTTACTACGTCAGTAAACATTGAAATTTTGATGTACTATTACATTTTCAAATGAAAAGAATAACTTATTATTAATAAAAAAATCAAATCACATTAATATATTAATGAATTTGAATTGAGCTTCCCAATATTAAAATAAATTATACATTTTAAATGATCCACAACCAAATATTATCCTGAGAAGGAAATGGAAAAAAAGGAATTTCCTCAACACAACATGCTATTTCCTTATGATGATGCTTTTACGTTTATGATTACCAACCTTGGAATCAGGTTTGGTTATCCGAAGGTGTAATATATTCTAAGCTAAGTCAATAGGTAGGGATGTTGGTATTGATATAATTATGACAAAGTTTTATAAAGGATTAGGAACAATTCCGTTGGCTTGTAGATGACATATTTATGGATAAAAAGATTGTTGTTATGAGATAATGACATCATGCCTCAAAAACATGTCCCATACAATCTAATGTTAATGGGCGCTCTACATAGAAATTGGAATGTCAACATTTGTGAGTACAATAAATATGTGGATGATTTTGGCCTACTACAACTTTAATATATTGAGTGGATTGATAACCTTCACAATTATATAAGAGATTGTAGCTATGACTAGGAGGAGAGTTAACAATGCAACAAAATCAAGTAATTGATTTTTGTGCATAAAATGAACATAAGACTCCCACCAAATTTCACTGAATCTACGTCTTAACAAAAGAACTCATCGTTTCATGGGATTCCACCCCATCAATCCTTTTAATAGTAATGGCCATAACAGTTGCTACAACCCTAGCGCGAGAAAAATCAATCGAGCTACGCATGACAATACTTGAAACCAGACTTTTTGAACTCCCTATTACGTCATAGGAATCAATACTACTTTCTCCACAACATGTGGCACCCTCAATATCTTCCATCACCGCAATTTACATTTGATAAAAAACTTGTTTCCAAATAGTAATGACCCCATTCTTTGCTCTAAAAAGGCCTCGGTTAACCTAGAATCCAATCCATGCAACATGAACACATCCATATATACACATAGAATAAATATTAATAAATTTCTCATATCCCTTCAATAGTGTTCAATATCTCATAGCCCTTCATAGTGAAATGGGACCCCACCCTTCAAATTTGATCCCTGGTCCCCACTAGACACGGTGACCCCCGGAATTATGACACGTAGGACACGGTGACCCCCGGAATTAATATATTTTTAAAATATATTAAAATTTAAAAATATAGACATATAGATCATCCAATAAAATTTAACATTTACAATTACAAATATTCAATAGAAATTACATTTACAATTACAAATATGAAATATTTAATAGAAATTAGATCATTCACAAATCACAACACATTTGTCATTCACAATCACAAAACACAATGAGACATTGAGACACATAGATGCAAACTCATCACTGCCCTGATCCTCCTCCTCCATGCCTGAATCAACAAACTCATCACTGCCTTGATCCTCCTCCTCCTCCTCTCTGCCAATCTGACTAACTTACTTTTTAATTGTCAAATGTTTAATTTTAAGTTTTAAATGTATGTAAGTGAATGCCATTAAATTGCTTATGTGAGTTTGATTTAATACATGTTCAATTTTGAAGAGACGTCATTATATACCATGTATATGTTTCTAATGATTTTCGTATTAATGTCTTTATTGCAGTTGTGGCTATGGATACCAATGCCGAAATATTGATTGAGCTTGCCCAATTGAGGGGCATAAGTGCAGCTTTTAGTGGTGGCGACAGGATTCGCCGTTCACTTGCATCAACCTTGGATGCAATTGTGGACACCATTTCACAATCTACGAATGTCCTATATGATATTGCATCTTACAGAGAAAGAAAAAGACAACAATATGATGATGGACTAGATTACAATGCAGTAAAAAAGTTGAAAATATCCAAAGAGCTTATATTTGCATTGTTTAGGGACCCTCGGACGGGGGAAATCCCAAATGCAAGCAAGCCGCATATATCCATTGAGTGGTGCACGTTTCAACCATTTGTTGATAACTGGATGGACAGATGGTACATGGTTTTTGATATGCCACCACACAACAACGGGGAAATTCCCTTATATTTCCTTCGAAAGATGTACGCAGAGTTCGTGTTGCATAAACACGTTAACTATTTTGACATATTACAGTTTCAGGGGATCGGTGGGGGGATTCCCCAAAACCGACCCAATGCCAGGCTTCGAGACCAGGATCGCCCTATCCCTGCACCTCGCAGGCAGTTGCCTGGGCCAGATGTCCCACCAGCACATCGCATTATTCCGCAGACACGGGATGCATTTTTGAGTTTGGCACGGGCGTTTGTTCGCCATGGCACGATGGTTCAACATATGGGTGAGGAAGGGACATCTGTCCCTGGTGTGGTACATACACCAGCTCGTCACCATGCTGGACCATCAGCTAGTGCAGGACCATCAGGACCATCCACTAGTGCAGGACCATCAGGACCATCCACTAGTGCAGGACCATCGACTATTCCCCATCCTAGTAATGATCCTCACGAGTGCACATCATGTGGTCGTCCCTGCTATGGTATTGCCTCAGATGTTTCCTTCAGTGGGTTTTTGAGAGAGGTATGTTGATGGTTAATTGTAATAAATTCTTCAGTTATTTTCGTCTTTGTACACATATATATAGTTTGAGCTAATATATTATGTTTGTGAACTTGCAGTTGATGCTTTATGCCGGCAGTGACGCCCCAGAGCCGGATGTTCCAGACTCTACAGGGGGGCATGATGCTACCCATTCGGTAGTCCCATCTTATATACCACCTATTGCCGTATCTCACACCAAGGTAAATATTTTAAAATTTCAGTTTTTTAATACTTGTTAATTTGTTAATTTCCACATACTTTACATTTTAGTTCATTAATGCTATCTGCGGTCTAATATTTACAATTATTAAAATTGCAGATGGCAGATCCTTCACTTGGGAAAGGTAATGTGGAGGTAGTACCCATGGTCATACCGTCCCCTGAAACATCTGGGCTCCAGGTAAACAATTAAAAATGACATTTTTTAAATACATGTTTGTTTGTTGAATCATGCATGTCTAACTACATGAACACTTGCTGACTGTAGGCACCATCCGAGACATCTGGCCCATTGCCTGGATTTGTATCTCCCTCCAGGCCATTCGTGAACAAGGGTCATGTGTATGTGAGGCGTTCTACTCCGAGAAAGACTCCAGCTGCCCACGACCATGGGCTTACTCACACCACGGTAATGTATATCCTTCGATGATATTTGTTGTTTAACTTGAAATCCAGTGCATAAATCGTTTTTGTTAATGTTTGAATTGCATGTTTACTGCATAAGGAACCCGAGTTGTCTACTGAGAACCTCGCATCGATGGTTGATGCAACAGTTAGTGCTGCATCTGCAGTGGCGACTGATCACACACAGGTATGTAACTATTTCAACATTATCTTTACATAGTTTATTATTGTTGGACCTATTGTTTATTCATGCATTTCTAACTATTTCAACATTTTTTCATTGTAGCCACCACCAGCAGGAGCAGTGCTTGGCACCCCTGGTTCGACCATCCTGGATGTTCAACCGACGGCTCCATCTACTACACAAGCAACGCAATCTCCTTTGTCAGTTGAGGTGAGATGTCCTTCAGTGACCAAATGTTTCATGCACTTTCCATGCACCAGTTGATAATTGTTGAGCTAATGTATTAGTGTACATAGTTAGTTGAATTTAACAATTGATATTTAATTTGCAGGATCCAGGGATGCACATTGATCCTAGGGATGTGCCTAGAGGATCAACATCAGGAAAGAACAAGAGAAAGCTTGAGTTTTGATAGTTTTGGATAGTTTTGGACACATGTGCTTTTGGATACTTTTGTATATATATGTACTTTTCGATACATTCAGTTTTGGAGACATGTACATTGACTTTATTGTGCATGTACTTTTGGAGACATGTACATTGACTTCATTGGATACATGTACTTTTCGATACTTTTGGATATACATGTACTTTTGGAGACATGCACTTTTGGAGACTTTTGGATATACATGTACTTTTGGAGACATGCACTTTTGGATACTTTTGGATATATATGTACTTTTGGATACATGTACTTGTGTCAATCTAATGTGTTGATTTGTGTGGATTATCTATTACTCATGAATGCACTATGTCAAAAGAACAAACTATTATATTCAAAGGTTTCAACGAATTCACTACATGCACGCACTAATTGGTATCTAATTAAAATTTGTGATTTTGGATGATCATTACAAGTTATGTCAAAGTTCTTGCTCGTGTAATTTAATCAAACTAAATGCAATACAATGTTTTCAAGGTTTCAACGAACTCACTCATGCACACCCATTGCCATCAACTACCAATGAAAATCTAACATTGAGGTTCTTCTTTAAAAATGGGTAATATTTCCTTGATGATCGTAAATTGAGAACCATTTGTAGCCACTCATATAATACCATCTTCACTTATCTTTGTACATGATAATCCATATAATGTGCTATGTTTTTTAACCTAAACAATCATCAAAAACCTAGAATTATAGGGATATGACAAAGAACCTTATGGGGCACCTTATATATTAACCTTGTGTATACATTAGGATCTTTGTCATACCATTGTTTGAAATGTCATTCAATACCTTCAATTTTATCAACATCAAATTAGTAGACAAAGTGACTCATCTTTGATCTCTTGTATAGGCCTTTGTGTTCCTTATCAATAAGATGTACATCATGAATATTATCATAGGTCTCATACATAGGTGCATCCTCATCCATGCAAACAAAGTTGTCATGGATCAACCTATTATCCCTTTATTCTCAATAATATTAGTATCATTATCTTCCATAGGATCAAATTCAACTCCATCACCCCCATTATTGCTACTCTAAATTGCAGCCTTAGGAGTTTTGATCATGTGTTTTTGTCTCTTTAGGAGTTTTGAAATATTATACTCTTTCCAAAATAATATGGAAGTTCAAATATTTAAAAGTGGCTTAAATTATAAAATGGGCGGAAATTCACCAAGTGTCCCTGAACGGCATTTTCATGCGACTTGCAACTCGACATAACTCGAAAACCGGACGTCGGACCGACGAACCGTCGACTCCGTTGGTCTCCTGGCGTGCGATTACCTCTAGGGGCCCTCTCCCTTGTCTCCCCATGGCCCAGCGGCTTCATTGTGCATTCATTTCGTAAACTAGGGTTTTGCTCAGTTTAATTGCATGCAATCTCGCATTGGTGGGTCAACTCTGCAAAAACCTCCCCCGAGCCAGTGTTGGCAGTGTTCCCACGTCGGCATTTCCCACACACACTTGCGGGAGCCAACGGCACGCAATCTTCCTGCTCCGTTTGCTTTTTGGCTCCCGGACGGAAATTCACCAAGTGTCCCTGAATGGCATTTTCATGCGACTTGCAACTCGACATAACTCGGAAACTGGACGTCGGACCGACGAACCATCGACTCCGTTCGTCTCCTGGCGTGCGATTACCTCTAGGGGGCCCTCTCCCTCGTCTCCCCATTGCCCAGTGGCTTCATTGTGCATTCATTTCGTAAACTAGGGTTTTGCTTAGTGTAATTGCATGCAATCTCGCATTGGTGGGTCAACTCTGCAAAAACCTCCCCCGAGCCAGTGTTGGTAGTGTTCCCACGTCGACATTTCCCACACACACTTGCGGGAGTCAACGGCACGCAATCTTCCTGCTCCATTTGCTTTTTGGCTCCCGGACGGAAATTCACCAAGTGTCCCTGAACGGCATTTTCATGCGACTTGCAACTCGACATAACTCGGAAACCGGACGTCGAACCGACGAACCGTCGACTCCGTTGGTCTCCTGGCGTGCGATTACCTCTAGGGGGCCCTCTCCCTCATCTCCCCATGGCCCAGTGGCTTCATTGTGCATTCATTTCGTAAACTAGGGTTTTGCTCAGTGTAATTGCATGCAATCTCGCATTGGTGGGTCAACTCTGCAAAAACCTCCCCCGAGCCAGTGTTGGCAGTGTTCCCACGTCGGCATTTCCCACACACACTTGCAGGAGCCAACGGCACGCAATCTTCCTGCTCCGTTTGCTTTTTGGCTCCCGGATGGAAATTCACCAAGTGTCCCTGAACGACATTTTCATGCGACTTGCAACTCGACATAACTCGGAAACCGGACGTCGGACCGATGAACCGTCGACTCCGTTGGTCTCCTGGCGTGCGATTACCTCTAGGGGGCCCTCTCCCTCGTCTCCCCATTGCCCAGTGGCTTCATTGTGCATTCATTTCGTAAACTAGGGTTTTGCCCAGTGTAATTGCATGCAATCTCGCATTGGTGGGTTAAACTTGCTCACCTTGCAAACATCATCCATCAAACAGAAATGTGATGGATTTGAAATCAATGGATTGCTTGTCACAATAGGCATTCATAAGTTTGCGTAATTGAATACTCCTCTTAATCCCTAAAAAATACTTCATTCCCATCCTGCAGATCCCAAACAATGTCAAAGGTAAGAAGGATTTCCATATAATCCAAATATATGTTTTTTTTCAAATATATTTTACATGGAAACATAGCAAAATGGAATCTAATATTTCGTTTGCATTGGGAAGAAAAGATTGGCAAGGCCAACATTGGCTTCCTTTTGGATTAATATCTCCATTTATAATTCCATAGATTTATACAGTTGTCTTAATCCTAACTGTATACATTGCACGAGAATAAACACCATCAATCTCATTTTTGAGACTTGGTTGTCATGTTAATGCAAATGTAAATGTAAAGGTTGCCTTTACAGGACTTTTGAAACTGTGTGGGAAAGGGGATCATGATCGAGATGTTGTGTGCATAAAAATTACATTCTGCAGGTAAAAATGGAAGTTTACGAGAAATTCTCTCATTAGTTACACAAAATCTATTGTTGAATGGTGTTCTTCAATAATTGTAGATGGAACAAGAAGATGAGAAGAGGACTCAATAAGGAAAGGACATGTGCAAAGATATTTTTGGGAGGTGGTTGATGTAGATCAATCACATAGAATAATGCATGGAATTTGTGGAGTTCATTTAGTTTGAAACTCAAACAATGTTATAGTAGAAATATGGACAAGAAAGTTCTACCACTCCCCATTATTCTAGGTATAAATATTGAATTATCCTAGTTGGATGAGGACTAATCAACCATTTCACCACATTATGATCATGTCTCAAATCTTGTACAACCAAGTTTAGGGAATATGAGATTAAATCTTATCAACTAGCATGAATACATTACATTTTGTCTATTTAGTTGACTCACACGTTGGAACTGATGTTTTTTAAAATGAACATATATGCAATGGTTTCCCTGAAAGATAATGAATGGGGCACTCACTATTTGTTGGCATGTTCCTTAAAGGCGAACCAAACCCTCATGTCTCACTAATAGATGACAATGGTGATCAACTTGTAATCAGTTTGATGGTTATTAAAGGATAATATCTAACACTGGATGACCAAACATGGAAGAAGGTTGGTTATGTATTTCAAGATTAGACTAGGTGAATCTATATACCACTTTACAAACTTAGTTTTCGATACAAACCTCAAACTACAAATAATGCCAAGGAAGCACCCATCAAAGGTATGATACTTCAAGCCTCATTGTGAACATGAAAAGTTAATGGAGATCATTAGTAATAGACATGATCCAAATGGTCTACTTAAATGACCATAGGTAAGTAGATAAGTAAGATTGCCTAACATGGTCACTCTTGTGTTATATTCCAAGGTATATGGGTTGTTTGTTATTTTTGTTAATTTTTCAATTCATTTATGTAGATTACTCATATTAAATTGTTCATAATGAATTAGTCTAATAATGGTGTCCTTGTATGTGTCCATATTATCCAAAGAATCATAAGCACATGAAATCCCATCAATAAGAACAATGGTCTTTTTCAACACCACCAAAGAAAAAATCAGAAAAATGAAATGACCTACTTCAAAAATTATTTTATTACTTATTGTGCATGGTCCATCAAACAAAAGGTAAACAAACACAATTATATGGCCTACAATGTAGGTCTTTTGATGCTCTATTTCACAAGGTTTTAACAAACACACTTGTTGTGATCATCATTAAAGTCTACAATTTCTTTCAATGAATGTGCCAAATTGACCTAACAACATAGGAAATTGAAAACCACATCCATTGAAAGGAATAATTCAGTTTTTTTTGTCATGAATTAATTTACTATCATGGATTTATGGCTCCCGGCAGTGTTCCCACGTCGGCATTGCCCACACACACTTGCAGGAGCCAACGGCACGCAATCTTCCTGCTTCGTTTGCTTTTTGGCTCCCGGACGGAAATTCACCAAGTGTCCCTGAACGGCATTTTCATGCGACTTGCAACTCGACATAACTCGGAAACCGGACGTCGGACCGACGAACCGTCGACTCCGTTGGTCTCCTGGCGTGCGATTACTTCTAGGGGGGCCTCTCCCTCGTCTCCCCATGGCCCAGTGGCTTCATTGTGCATTCATTTCGTAAACTAGGGTTTTGCTCAGTGTGGGAGTGTGCAATTTTTGCACACAGGGGTCAACTTTGGAAAATCATCCACCGGGAAAGTATGGCTAGTGTTCCTAGCCTGAACCTGTCTAGACACACCTGCAGGACTCCCCGAAACCCGGTTTTGTTGCATGGTTGGAGTTCTATGCCCCCGGTAGGTATCCAGCAGGTGTCCCTGAAGGCCTTCTGGTAGTGAGACGGGACGAGCCATAGAATGAAGACCGTGGCTCGGATCGACGAACCGTCGACTCCGTTGGATTCAGCACACTGGGATAGTGCCAGGGGTGCCCCTCCCCTCCTACCCGGTGGCCCATGTGTCACCTTGCAGGTCCATCTTGGAAACTAGGGTTTTGCTCAGTGTGGGAGTGTGCAATTTTTGCACACGGGGGTCAACTTTGGAAAATCATCCACCGGGCAAGTATGGCTAGTGTTCCTAGCCCGAACCTATCTAGACACACCTACAGGTCTCCCCAGAACCCGGTTTTGTTTCATGGTTGGAGTTCTATGCCCCCGGTAGGTATCCAGCAGGTGTCCCTGAAGGCCTTCTGGTAGTGAGATGGGACGAGCCATAGAATGAAGACCGTGGCTCGGATCGACGAACCGTCGACTCTGTTGGATTCAGCACACCGGGATAGTGCCAGGGGTGCCCCTCCCCTCCTACCCGGTGGCCCATGTGTCACCTTGCAGGTCCATCTTGGAAACTAGGGTTTTGCTCAGTGTGGGAGTGTGCAATTTTTGCACACGAGGGTCAACTTTGGAAAATCATCCACCGGGAAAGTATGGCTAGTGTTCCTAGCTCGAACCTATCTAGACACACCTGCAGGTCTCCCCAGAACCCGATTTTGTTGCATGGTTGGAGTTCTATGCCCCCGGTAGGTATCCAGCAGGTGTCCCAGAAGGCCTTCTGGTAGTGAGATGGGACGAGCCATAGAATGAAGACCGTGGCTTGGATCGACGAACCGTCGACTCCGTTGGATTCAGCACACCGGGATAGTGCCAGGGGTGCCCCTCTCCTCCTACCCAGTGGCCCATGTGTCTCCTTGCAGGTCCATCTTGGAAACTAGGGTTTTGCTCAGTGTGGGAGTGTGCAATTTTTGCACACGGGGGTCAACTTTGGAAAATCATCCACCGGGCGGGTATGGCTAGTGTTCCTAACCCGAACCTGCCTAGACACTTTGGAAACTAGGGTTTTGCAGGTCCATGAGGATGATGATGGTGATGATGATGAAGATGTTGATGATGATGGCTTGGTCTAAGGTGGTGCTCTCAACTAGCTAATTCATTATGAAATATTTAACAAGACATGAATTAAATTTAATATAAGTGTATTGTTTAATATAGTGAGCATGAATTGAATTAATTTTGTTGGGTGAAGCCAATAACCAACATGATGAACATAATATAATTTTAGGGTTTATTGATCATATGTAAAAAATGGCATATTCATAAACTTGACATACAAGAGAACTTTTGGCATATTTATAAACAACGTAAACGTAAATTTGGCATATCAAGAACGCAAAACTGACATATTCATATGAAACATACATGTGAAAATTGAGAATATATCAATATTCAATTACAAATAGTATAAATAGTATAGTATTAAAAGTATGTAACGTACCTCATCATGCTAGATCCCACCTATTATCATACAACCAAGCCCTCCGGATCATCTCTTATACTGATGGTCTCCATTAGTCTCTCGTGCTCTGTATCCGGTAAGAATTAGCGTACCTTCGATGTATTTCGACTAGGCATTGTTCGTACCTGAAGGTTTGTGCCAATGATTAAGTTGGTAAAGTGATACACACTTGCACCTGGTTTGTAATCCCTGTAAACATATCCACCCTTCTTTCTTCCATTGCTGTCCCGTGTCAAGTATTCACCTTTAACAACCATAGACCCAATTGGAAAGTGGTTGTTTTCATCGTCAGTCATGGACACAATGAGGGTTTGCTTTCCATCTATACAGCGTGCCAACCAGTATTCATCACCCCATTCAGTATCTTTTGAGGCAACCACTGCGTATATGTGCCCTGCATTATATGATTGTAGGTATATGATCAAAATATTTTTCGTGCGATACAAGGCCATTAATGTGCATTTGAAGACTACGTAAACAAACAAAAAATGTTAAGGAAATGCATCATACCAGGTTGTACAAGGTCTGAGACATGATCAAAATATGCAGAAATAGATGATTGGTCTTCTTCCAACGGAGTTAACTCAACAATTGCACGCTGATCAAGTGGAAGTGATATGCGATCCCATCCATCAACCCAATCCAATGATTCACACCCATCCCAGTCACCATCACAACAAGGCAGGCAAAAGCAAGCGAGTTTTCTGGTCCAAATTTCAAATACTCGGTTATCAGAGCTTCGAACCGAATGAAAGCCACGAGTCCCAGGCACAGTCTTGCATTCCCATGCATGTGAACGATCTATGTCTACCACCTCCCAAAAAAATCTCTCCACATGTCTCTTTCTTATGGATTCTACTCGCATAGTTGATTCCTCTCCCATTACTGACGTGCACCACCTGACTATAGATTGAGCATTTAGAATAGTAGATTCTGTAGATACTTTCAATTCCTCTCTTCGTAGGGCTGTTTTGACACATGCTCCAGCTCCATCATGCTCTCCTTTACCATGCCCAGTCTCAAAATAGTTCCACATATGTGGCACTTTGTAGTTTTTATGCAATGAACACAACCACTGAAATATGCATGCATTTTTGAACTGACCAGCACACCCATCAGACCAAATCCAGTGTCGGTCCATCTGTATGTTCCTTCCCTTCAAGTGATCATAGAACATGATGAAGCAATGACGTACATAGTGGAAGTCGTGGCACCTATCATCACTTATGTAGAAGTGATATTCCTTCAGAATTTCTCTTTGCTCTTCAGTGCTATTTGGGCCATGCCTATATGTGATATGGACCATCAAGGAAACCTACTCAAAGTGATAATACTGACTTTGGATCTCATTTTGAGGTTGCAGAGTGTAGTTCTCGGCAAAATAAACAACTGAAAGTATAGTACCAAGGGGAAATGTATCTCTGCATATTCTAAACTTCTCATCCTGCCATCGTGCCACGTGGACATGCTGAACATATTGATGTGTATTTTCAATAAATTCCTTGATGAAGTCACTAACTTGTACCTGGTGACACAAAATGATCTCAATGTCAGTTTTTTGTTGTAAGTAAGGATTGAAATGTAACCGTTACAACATAATTTTATAGATATAAATGCATACATGAGATGTCACCAATTGTATTTTTTTGCTTTCTTTCCCTGGGACTATTTCATAGTTGATATATTTGAAACTTTTCATGTCTGTAACCATTTTCCCAAATTCACTGTCTCCATTCTCGTGCATACATTGGCTCAATAATGCCATTCCAGCACAGTTGGAGCATGTTCCATCCAAACAAGATTTTGCATAGTATTTTTTCCCCTCGGGCCTATTGCACATGATGCTATGAATGAATTCTCTTGATGAAGTCGGTGGTATTGTCATGGAGCAATCCTGCACAATGTTAGTATGCAACACACGACGAATGTACAAAAATGTTTCATAGTAATATTCATATTCTACATGGTATCTACAACAACAAGTGTTGCGAAGAGTATTTATTCTAACATACCATGGCTTACATTTCTCAAAAGATCTTTGCCCCAAGTTCAATTGTCTATGCTCAATCTTAAATTTCTCGTAAAGCTCTGTCTGTGTTATATCAAGAAGATGCTTAGTATGTGGTTCACGATCCTTTGAACCCCTTCTTAGTTTTAGTACATCCTTTCGGTTTGAAGAAGGCCTTGTGTGATCATGCCAAAAACTGTGCACTAGTCCCTTTACTGCATCAACTAGCTTCATGTCACGACGTGGCAACCGACCAACAAAGGCCCAAAAATCTATCTGATCGGTTGTGTCAAGATGTTCTCTTCTAATAGAATACCTACGGAGGGTTTTTACATTCAAATTAACTAGTTCGGATGTAGGCCTGAGAATACGAAGGGCCCTGGTGTTCTTATCTGCAATTGATTGTGACAACACACGACGAGCAGCATTGCAGTCCTTTGAACGTGTGTTCTTACCAATTTTACCAAATGCATCTACTAGGCTTTTAACTATATGAGAACTTGGTTCATAATTCTTTATCATCTTTATCCCTAACTTTTTCCTAACAACATTCATGCTCCTAGATTTTAACAATGATAAAAATAATCTACATTTATCTCCATCACATTTAGAAACAAAATATTTATCAAGTATCTGTTGAGTTTGATAAGCAATACTACGTTTAGATAGCGTACCTTCAATGGAATTCATAAGTCTTTCATCAACTTGTATACGCTTCGGATTTCTTCGACGTGTGCTTGCTAATGGAGGTAAGGGGGTTGGAATTGTACCATGTAGCGCATCACCAAGACGCTCTGGCGTTTCAGTAGTATCTTGGTGTCCTTCATTCTCTTCCTGGTAGTTGGATGGTGGAAGTCCAACATCCTCATCCATGGTCTGTGGAAGTCCAACATCCCCTTGTGGAAGTCCAACATCCTCATCGATGGTGTGGATAACATTCTCTTCTTCAATAGTAGGCAAAATGTCCAACGCCTCTCTGACTTCATCGCTTGTATAACCACATCCGGATAGCAAATTGGATGTTTCTTCGTGAGCTTCATCTTGAGATGGTAACTTATCACTTTGACTTGAAGTGGGAATTGAAACATCCCCTAATGAGCACCTACGTTTTGCTTCTTGATTACTTCCATGGGGTGCTTGTTCAACAACTATTGTGGAAATTGAAGGTCCCTCTTGTCGTGGATTAATAGGATGAACCATGGTATCCTCTACAATTGGATTTGGATTAGTTTCCAAAGAAAGCCTCCGATTCATCATGTATATTCTTTTCTTTTCATTCTCTTCTTCAATGAATTCTTGAGATCTCTTCTTCCTTGTTGATTTGTTTACTCGGTTACGTGCATTCCCCATCACCACAATGATCAATTCAATATAGTTTGTTTTTGTTGCTTCTCAATTACAAGCTCTTCAATAATAAGCAAATGGAAGTTCTTCCTTGTTGGTCTTGAAGCTTGATATCTTATCTTGTGTGCTCCTCAAATATAAGCAAAATGAATCTTTCAAAGGCCTTATCTTTGGTGTTCTTCAATTGGAGATTCTTCAAGCTTGCTAATTATTTTCTTCAAATATGGCCATATAACCCAACACCACAGTGAGCAACCATGAAAGATGTCCTCAATGCTGCACTTGCATAAAAAAAAATGATGGAGTTGGTGTAGAATGTGAAAATTTTCAGACGCGGGCTCGTGCTATTCGAAAAATCGTGGGACTATTGTTTTCGTTCGGACTGAGTGAAGTTGCTCTCGGACAGCAACAGGCCATTATTTCTGGAGTTGAAAAACGCGTACGCGTTATATAAATACAAAACGCGTGCGCGATATGTAGTGAAAAAAAGCGAACGCGATATAGTCAAGCACAATAAATAGGTTAGGTGCACGGCTAGGGAAATGAACAAAATCAAAGAAAACTAATAATTTATATGATTGCATACAAAACAAATGTTTTGTATGGTTTAATACCCCCTAGCTCTCTCCCAATAATCCCTAGATACCCCCTATCTCTTTCTAAATATCTGTCCCTCATTCTCCCTACATGTTTCTTTCATGTTTCTTTCTCTCCCTTCAGCCATGTCTCTACCACCCCACTCTCCATCTCTCCACCTTCTCTTTATCTTCGTCATTATCCCTCCCTATAGCACTCTCTCCCTTCTTCTCCCTTAATCACTAACCCTCTACGCCTTTATCCCTCCCCCCTGCCCTCTCTGTCTTACCTTGTTCCTAGAGCCCCTCCCCCATAAAGGCCTTTAGACCCTCTTCTAAACATTAATCCCTAAGTGCATAAGTGCACAAGATGATGAGGAGGAGGAGGGTGATGACAATGAAGATGATCATGATGTAGATGAAGATGATAAAGATGATGAGGAGGAGGAGGGTGATGACAATGAAGATGATCATGATGCAGATGAAGATGATAAAGATGATAATGTTGATGAAGATGATGGTGATGATGATGATGAAGATGTTGATGATGATGGTGATGATGATGATGATGAAGATGATGGTGACATGATGGAGATGTTGATCTGATGAGGAAGATGATGATGATGATGGTGATGATGGTGATGATGATGAAGATGTTGATGAGGACGATGATGGAGATGAAGATGATGATGATGAAGAAGATGATGATGATGGAGATGTTGTGTTGATGGGGAACCTAGAGATGACAATGATGATGAAGATGGTGATGGTGATGGTGATGGTGATGACGATGAAGATTTTGATGATGATGCTGATGGCGATAATGATGAAGATGTTGACGATGATGGTGATGGTGATGTTTAGATGATGATCATGATGATGTTCAGAAGATCATGATGGTGATGATGGTGATGATGATGGAGAAAATGACAATGATGGATATGTTGATGAGGAACCTGCAGATGCCAATGATGATGATGATGGAGATGTTGATGAGGAACCTACAGATTCCAATGATGATGGTGATGACGATGAAGATGTTGATGATGATGGTGCTGGTAATGATGATGATGATGATGATGATGAAGATGATGGTGACATGATGGAGATGTTGATCTGATGAGGAAGATGATGATGATGATGATGGTGATGATGATGAAGATGTTGATGACGATAATGACGGTGATGAAGATGATGATGATGAAGAAGATGATGATGATGGAGATGTGTTGATGGGGAACATAGAGATGACAATGATGATGAAGATGGTGACGGTGATGACGATGAAGATTTTGATGATTCAATGCTGATGGCGATGATGATGAAGATGTTGACGATGATGGTGATGGTGATGTTTAGATGATGATCATGATGATGTTCAGAAGATCATGATGGTGATGATGGTGATGATGATGGAGAAAATGACGATGATGGATATGTTGATGAGGAACCTGCAGATGCCAATGATGACGATGATGGAGATGTTGATGAGGAACCTACATATGCCAATGATGATGGTGATGACGATGAAGATGTTGATGATGATGGTGTTGGTAATGATGATGATGATGATGATGATGATGATGATGATGATGAAGATGATGGTGACATGATGGAGATGTTGATCTGATGAGGAAGATGATGATGATGATGATGGTGATGATGATGAAGATGTTGATGACGATGATGATGGTGATGAAGATGATGATGATGAAGAAGATGACGATGATGATGGTGATGAAGATGATGATGATGAAGAAGATGACGATGATGGAGATGTGTTGATGGGGAACCTAGAGATGACAATGATGATGAAGATGGTGATGGTGATGACGATGAAGATTTTGATGATGATGATGATGATGATGATGATGATGATGATGATGATGATGATGAAGATGTTGACGATGATGGTGATGGTGATGTTCAGATGGTGATGATGATGATGATGATGATGATGATGATGGAGATGTTGATGAGGAAGGGGGAGATGACAATGATGATGAAGATGTTTATGGTCATGAAGATGATGATGATGATGGAGATGATGGAGATGATGGAGATGGTGATGAAGATGATGATGATGATGATGATGGTGAAGATGATGAAGAAGATGATGATGATGGAGATGTTGACCTGATGACGATGAAGATGATGATTATGGTGATGATGATGAAGATGTTGATGCTGATGATGATGGTGATGAAGATGATGATGATGGAGAAGATGATAATGATGGAGATGTTGATGAGGAACCTACAAATGCCAATGATGATGATGATGATGGTGATGACAATGAAGATGTTGATGATGATGGTGATGGTAATGATGATGAAGATGATGATGATGATGGTGATGGTGATGGTGATGTTTAGATGATGATGAAGAAGATGATGGTGACATGATGGATATGTTGATCTGATTCAAGGAAGATGATGATGATGATGATGATGGTGATGATGATGAAGATGTTGATGATGATGGTGATGAAGATGATGATGATGAAGAAGATGATGATGATGGAGATGCTGATGTTGATGGGGAACCTAGAGATGACAATGATGATGAACATGGTGATGGTGATGGTGATGGTGATGACGATGAAGATTTTGATGATGATGGTGATGGTGATGTTTAGATGATGATCATGATGATGATAATGATGATGGAGATGTTGATTTGATGAGGAATATGATGATGATGATGATGATGATGGTGATGATAATGAAGATGTTGATGATGACGATGATGGTCATGAAGATGATGATGATGAAGAATATGATGCTGATGGAGAATATGATGCTCACAACTCCCTCTAGTCTCTCTCTCCCCAACCATCAATCTCTCTCTCTCTCTCTCTCTCTCTCTCTCTCTCTCTCTCTCTCTCTCTCAAACACACACACATACACACACATTATGTCACTTTCCATTCTCAAACCCATCCCCCCTCCATCCATATCTATCTCCAACTTTCTCCCTCCATCCCTCACCCTACCTTCTCTCCCTCCCTCTCTCATCGCCTGTCTCTCACCTTCTATCACTCCCTCATCTTTCCCTCAACCTATCCCAATCTCTCCATCACTCCCTCTCTCTCCATCGCCACCACTCTCTGCATGTCTCCCACCAACACTTTCTGTCCCTCCCTTCCTATCTCTTATTTCGTTCTATCCCCATCTATCTCTCACTCCCTCCAAATCCATTCCTCCCCATTGTCCCTCTCCCTCCCTCGCTCTATGTCTCTCCCCCCCTTGTATTCTTTATTTCTCTCTCACATCCCCCTTGCCTCCATCCATTCCCCCTTGTCACTCAAGTCTCGCTTTCAACTTCTAACCCTATACCTCTTCAGAACCTATTCTATTCCTAATAGTGCTCTCAAGCTCCACTTCCCTTCACCCCCTGTAGCCCATCATGTTCTCATTCCCTTCATCTCTCCCCACTCAAGCTTCCAACATCCTTCTAAGCCCTTGACCCTTTCCCACCCCTATTAAATATTAACCATAGATTCCCTTGACCCTTCCCCACCCCTTCTCAAATATTAAACAAAAATTCCCTTGACTTCCACACCCCCTCTTTCTCAAGTATTAAACATGTATTTTATGATTTGAATAACGCGAGCGCGTTTTGTAACTATATAACGCGTACGTGTTATGTAGTTATATAACGCGTACGCGTTAATTATTGATATAAAGCGCACGCGTTATTTAGTTATATAATGCGTACGCGTTATTTAAATCTAAAAGCGCGGCAATATTTTTGAATTTAAACAGGCCGAGTCACATGCTCACATGTCAACAATAATCCTATGTGTATGCTTTGGAGTTTGCTTCTGTAATTCCAAACCTGTGCTATGTTAATGAAAAACCAAAGCTAATTGGGTATTTCTTCCAGTTTTTGGAGAAGCCTGTGCTTAGCCACTCATTACAATATTCTACACAGAGTCATTTTTGACGAAATCTTAGACACAAATAGCATTTTTTCTGCAGATTCCAAATATGTAACTTTTATTTTGAAATATTAATTTTTCTTATTTTCTTTCAATTTCTTTTTTGTCCTACCTCCTTAACTCGTGAAACACATTGTTAGTGTTTCTTCCATAACTTTTTCAATTCTCAATCATTTCAAAAAAAAATTGTATGGTGCACAAGAGGACACTAACCTCCACGTTCTATGAAAAACCCATTTCAAGATTTTTGCATTAAGACCTTCAAAGGCTCTACCCACAAAAGAGGTACTATTTTTGAGGTTTGATCACTTAGACAATTATAAAAAAATTATAAAATTACTAATTTAATTTTCGAAAAATAATGGCGCACAAGTGCTATGTGTTCTCTACATGCATGCCGATTTTTGTAGCTTGATTCCATCATTTAGGCCCTCAAAGGCTCTACCCACAAAAACATATACCTTATCATTTGCCTGAAAAATAAAAAGTGTCTGTTAGGAAAAATGAAACTTGACATAGCTATGCAAATTTTCAATACATAAAAGTTATATATTCAGAAACGTGATTCAATTTCCTACATTTCATCTTTTTTACTCAATGCAAGATATTTTCCGTAAGTAAATCAAAAAATCCAAGTAAGTTGAGGGATGCCTGCTTTTTCAGTTTTCTATTGCATCTAACGTGCCAAAAGTGACCCTCATTAGCTTGCACTGACCCTTAAGTATGTTGTCAGCTAATAAAATGTTTTATTTACGTGAAACCTTTAATAAAAATAAAAATAATAAAATTTCAAAATTATTTTCATGTGTTTATGTTTTATTGAAAAATATAAATGCTGTGATATTTCAATTAATTTTTTTATATTATTTCTTTTGTTGTGTTGTGTTGAGATGCTTTTGTATAGTTTAATGTGTTATACATGTTGCAATATAGAAAATACGTATCATCCATATTGTTTTAAATAAAAAATAGTATTTACAATCAATAGTAACTATTAATAATAAGGATATTATATGTTAATTATGAGCATCTAATGAATAAAATATGATCGACTATGGTCTTCTAGTTCCTTTATTGGTAAGAGTTCTTGTCCCATCATTCCTCATACGCGTTAGAGTTCTTGTTCATCATAGCTTCAATTAACTTTCCTAATCATGAATAGTAACCAAGAAAACTCTATCTAACAAAGTTCCTATCGATTGTAGTTAATGGGTTCGTTCATAATTCCCTAGTGAGAATTCATAACAAATAGGGACATTCACCAATGTTTGTTGGACAAACCTTGATCAGAGTTTCTACTGGAAAAAGGGGTTATCACTATTAGGAAGTTGACCAAATACCTACCTCTAGTCCTTCATCCATAGTTCTTGTTAGACACATTTTTAGGGAGCTATGACCAACAAACTATGATCCCTTTAGTTTCTATATTGATGTCGAGTCTTGTCAGTTAGATTTTTTTCAATCATAGTTCCAAGGAATTTTTTAATTGGGAAGCTTGACCAATAAAGGAATGGATAACTATGATGGGCATGAAATTTGACAAAGAAACTATAGCCAAAATGAACTTTGAATAAACAGAACTCTAACCATAAGAACTATGATTGAAAAAGGGACTCCTAGTGAAGGAGTTGGGATAGGAAATTAGTCAAGTTTCTTGTCCATTAGATTTTCCTTTCTATCGGTCATAATTCTAGGGAAATTTCTTAACCAAAAAATTGACTATGATGGAACTACAACCAATGAGAACTATCACCAACAAAGGAACCATTAACAACATCAACTCGACTGACAAGAACAATGACGAATGAACTATGATCAACTATGATCATATTTTTCGTTCTACGGGTAGAGTTCATGTCCTCACAATATTCGTGTAAGTTGGAGCTCCTATCAATCATAGCTCTATGAAAATTCCTAACCAAGAACTATGACCAAGGAAACATTGACCAGCAATGTTCTTGTTGGTTGGATTTTATTTCTATCAAAGTTCATAATCCCTTCATAGCTTATTAGTCAAATTTCTTGACCAACAATAACATTGATCAGCATTTGTCAATCAAAGTTCTTGAATGAAAAAATGAATTATGACTGATAGGAACTTTGATCGAGTCCTTGTCCATGTTCCTTTGTTTTGATTTCATATTGGTCAAACTTCTAGCAGAATTTCATAATCAAGAACTTTAACTAGGGATATCAATTAACTATGAACAATGAATTGTGATACTCCTATTCCTTCATAGATTAGATTTCCTATCCTAATGTTGGTCCTATAGGTCATAGTTCTAGAGAATTTCTTTACGGACTTTTTCCAAGGAAAAAAAAAAGTTCTAGAGAATTTCTTGACAAAGACCTTTAAACAATACCGGAAAAATGAAATATAACAAACAACAACATTGATGAAGGAACTACAATTGACAACCAATATGAACTATGAGAACCTATTACTAGCAACCAATATAAATTCTGATAGCTCTAACTAGTAGAAACTCTAATAAAGGAATTATGACTGAGTATGAACTGTATCAACACTAGCTTTATCAAATAAAATATGACCAAATATGATCGTCTTGTTCCTTCAACAATTGTAATTGTTGTCTATAAGTTTCTCCATGAGGACACTGTGAAGGAACATTGGTGTTTCTATCCTTTAACACTGGTCTTATCAATTAGAGTTCTTATCAATGATAGTTCTAGGGAATTTCTTGACTATGAACTCTAACAAACAAAATAACAATGAACTATAGCTAATAGGAACTTTGATGAAGGAACTATTAGTGACAAATTACATTGACTTTGATCGAGAGGAACTCTTATGAAGGAAATATGACTAATTATAACTCTAACAAATAAGAGTTTCAAATAATGAAATATTACTAACAATGATCGTCTTGTTCTTTGGTAGTCAAAGTTCCTATCTTAACATTGGTCATGCTAGTCAAATTTATTATCATTCAGAGTTCTAGGGAACTTTCCTAATGAAGAATGTGTGTCCATGTTGGTCATATTACCTTCTAGTTAATGTTCATAGTATCTTCATAGTTTCCTATTCAATTTTCTTGACCAATAGTAACTTTGACCAATATTTCTTAGTAAAAGTTCCTACTAGAGAAAACAACTATAAGAAATAATAACTTTGACCAAGTTCCTATTCATATTCCTCTATTCATGGTTAGAATTCCTATTGATCATAATTCTAGGGAACATTCCTAATTAGGAAGTTTGACTAGGGAACTATGAAGGAATTATGATCTTGTTCCTTCAATGGTCAATGTTCCTATCTTGATGTTGGTCCTATTAGTTAAAGTTCATGTTGAGCATAGTTCATAGACCATTAATAGTTCCCTAGTGAGAATTCCTAACTAATTGGGAATCTAACAAACTATTTTCAAGGAAAGACCCTATCTAGAAAAAGAACTATGATAAACAAGAACATTATTGATTTCTTATTATTGTTCCTTCAATTGGAGTTCCATTGGGAATACTTCCAAGGAACTATCCTAACTAGAAATTTTGATCAAGGATCCAAGAAGAAACTATGGATAACAAACTATGATCCCCTTGCTCCTTCACCAGTTAAAGTTCTCGATGATCATAGTTCCAATTAATTTCTTGACCATAAACTTTGACCAACAAATAGATAATGAACTATAATAGATAGGACCTTTGTTGAAGGAAATATGACTAACAATTATTAGGAATTATGATTGACCATGAACTCTACAGAGCTATTATTAAATATGATCCTCTTATTTCATTGTCGGAAATAGTTCCTATCTTGATGTTGGAAATTAGAATGTAAAAGAAATACCAAATTTGGGAGAATATACATACCCCACAAACTAGCCCCTTGTCCATATTTTACTACTCTCTTCTACTACTCATACTACAAAACAACCAAAAACATGAGTTTGGGTTAGTATTTTGTAAGATGTTATTCAAACATATATTATGAGACTATAATTTTCATGAAAAAATACATGGAAAATTTATGAAAATTATAGAAATACTATGTAAGAATTGAATAGTTGACAATGAAAGAATTGTAGTGGGAAAAATCATAACCAAGGTTCATGTTTTTATTTAATCACTTTATAATCACGATTTTCAAGTAAGGTAGAAGTGCAATAATTGTTTTCTACCTAGAATGTTGTTGAGGCCATGCCAAATAAAAAACCATGTGGAAAGTACATTCTATTCAAATCTACTGTTGTTTTTGGACCACATTGGACTTTTGATCTTTGTAGTATAGTTAACATTTAGTGATGTTCACAACAACGAATAACAAAGAAGTGCTCATCTTTTGCAATCTGATAATGTTTGGGCAAAGCAACTTTGCTCTATTCTTACCACATAAAGGGCAAGTTTTGATGTTCATAATCAATGAGTGAAACATGAAATCTTGGATTGGGACCCTCATTATTGACAATGGCCTATTCCTAATACATAACTTGGGCATCCAATGTCCAATTAGCGAAATAAGAAAGTTAGGATTGAGACCCTCATTATCACCAATTGCAAGTACTAGAGAAATCCATAATAACCAATATTTAATTTGAAATGGTGTTCTCCAATAAGCATGAGAGTAGTGGTGTCATAATGGAAATCCATAAATGGAAAGGTGGTAATTCTATCTTACCTTGGATAGTGGAAAAAAGCGATCATCCGAAGTTCAAGACTTGTAATTTTATGAAAATATGTCTGCCCTTAGACTCCATCACTAATCTTCCAACTACATCACCAAAAGTTCATAAACATCTTATGGACAAATGATATAGCAGACAGGATTGGGCATGCAAAATGAACTTTAGAGGATAAAAAATCTCTAAGTGTGATTGAAGTATCTGATATCTTGATGAAATTGTAAGATATTGAGGCCATAATAGCATTGTATGAGCAAAATTTCATCGGCCCGCCCAAAGTAGAATGTATTAATGCTTCAAATGATCAAGTTTGTTCTCTCTACCATGATATCAATTCCATTGGCCGAATATGCTATTGAAGAAGGGGAAATGCTTTTAAAAAAGAAGGGGTAGTACGATGTTATTGTAGCTATTCATTTAAGCCCAAAGCCTCCAAGCTTATTCTATATAAATTATTTTGTTGTTTTTGCAAAGAAGAAATAAAAAATATTGTATAAATTATTTGCTTCTATGTTCCAATTAAAATGATTTGATTAGTAAATAAAAACAAGAACCATGAAGTGTTAATGTCTCTAAATCATTGTTAATATGTTGGTTTGAAATTTTCAAAATATTACTATAACATCAAAGCTATTGAAACAAAAAATTTAAGAAAAAAAGAATCTATGCAACTAAGATCATGAACTTGAAACCAACTTCTATCTATTTTGACGAGGTATTAATTACACTTTTGGATGAGATGGAAAGTTTTTCATCACCGGAATTGCTAATTGATAGATCCTGCAAATGGATGCCATACTCATACTATGGATGGATGCGCGATGCCTCTGACACCTGACAGGCTCGCCTTAAAGACGAGTCTGTCTGTTGGATAAGGCTCGCCTTAGCTTAATCATTATGAAAATAGGCGTCAAAGGTTATAGTGCTTTTTTTTCCTCAGATCAAAGGTTATAGTGCTATCCACGTAATCACAAGATTTAATGCCAAACATGTAAGTACCTCACGGAACTTTAGATAAATTAATGTAGTTATGAAGATTTGATAGTGGACTAATGTCTATAATGTATATAATATAGATAATGTATAATGTATATAGGAAATAAATAAAAAAATATTATTATTATAACCAACAAACCATCGTATGGAGAGAAAACCCAAACCACATTACATTATAGAACTTATTGGAATTATCATGTTCATCCACTCCTATTCTTATTTTATTTTAATAATGGATTAAAAATAAGCGAAATCTTATCTATAGAAAAGCTTGGGAAATCTGATTTGAATACATATACTAATATTATTCCATTATTGTCCACAAATACACCAATCAACCTATTAAGCTCTTTGTTATTAAGGTTAACTTGATGGTGACGAAATAAATTTGTCTCCATTAGAACTATTATATCATACTAATGTATAATAAGTTAATAATGTGTAGGATAAGGAAAAGAAGTACGAGTAAGAATGTGATAAAAGTATGAAGTTTATCATTGTAGGTGAAAATATTATAATTTCATAAGATATATTAATAATAAATATGTTACATATAATTCAATTAAATATGAGAATGTTTAAATAATATAATAATTATATAATGTTATTAATAACTAATGGTTGGTAAGTAATAGTTAGATAATAAGAATACATTTTAAAATGAACATTATGTATATAGAAAGAGAAATACATATAAAAGTGAGAAATAAAACAAGTATTTTTCTATTTATTATTTTATTTTATTTTATTTTTATATAAATCAATTTGTTGTATTTGATAATCATATTAAAGATGAATTGTTTATATATTCATTATGAATAATATTAAGGAATCTCAAAAAAAATGGAATAATGAGTATATATATATATATGAAGTGGAAACTAAATTGTTATTCAAAGAAAATTTCATATAAGAGACTTATTAAGTTGTTAAAAGTATGATATGAAAATGTATCAACTTTAAAAGTTGCCTTGCATGTTGATATTGAAATGTTATATTTGACATCATTAATAGTAGCATAAGTGGCTTTTCTTGCTTGCAATTCTAAGTACTATTGTATATGTGACTAACTTAAATAATTAAGTTAATCATCTTGTTAATATATATGATCAAATATATGACCTTGGTTTCAAAATTTAATTATGACTAGTAAAGATATACATACGAAAGGGATTATAAATATAAAGTGGAATTCGAACATTTGAGCTATACTCATACACCATGGTAGGCTTATATATTATTTAATGTTTAGGAGGAATTGTGATGACAACTCAAGAAGGGTTTATTTTATTTTATTTTATGATTTTTTCATTTTCTAATAACAAAATTTAAAAACAAAAACAAAAAAAATCTTTGTAAGGGGTGTGGAGTTACAACAAAAATTGAAGTTTATATTCCAAACTTTTTAGACATCAAAACTAGGAAGAGAAGGAAAACTATTACATAAGTCTAAACTAGTACATAAGTTTAATTCGTCAAAGGAGAAGGTGAAAACCATATTATATGAAGGCACATTGAACTTGATTTTAAAGAATTTACCATCTATGGGATAGACCTTACCCGAGAGTGCCATATGGAATGTACCTCTTTCCTAATGATATTCCAAATCCTTATTATTATTATTATATATACATGAGATGAATATAATATAGAAATTGTGTTTGGTTCATTAGCATGGGAGTCCCGAGTAATAACTTTACCTTGACAATTATTGACCACTAAGGGGTACTAAGTTGATGGGCTTGGTACTATTCAAGTTATTATGTGGTAGACCACTTAAGAAGCCATCAAGATTTTGGTCTAATCAATTTCTTGCGAACATTTATGTATGTATGTATATAAAGTAATTTGTGTATGCTAGAATAAGATTCAATGAAGCTAAGAATCAACAAATGAGTCATAACAATACACCTTGAACCTAAGGAAATGCTATATAGGAGACAAGGTCTTCTATGAACTGTGATATAGAAAACAACAACAGATTATGATTATATGTTAACTAACTAGGACTAAATGGATTGATGAACCTTGATGAAGTTAGATCAATTGTGGGTATAACATGTAAAGTATTTAACTCGAGAACATATCCTATGTGATGGAAGAGGTAAAATTATATAATATCGACATGTTGATCATGTGAAGGTCTCATGGGAGTAGCATGGCTAAGGTATTTCAGTTGGAAAGAATACATATATGGTATCGAGATTTTCCTTAAAATTGTGAATGAACATAACTTCAGGACGAAGTTTCTTGAAGGGTGGGTATATGTAATGTCCCATATTTGCACACTTAGTAATTAAAACTTTAATGTGAATTAGCTTAAAATTTTCAGTTGTTTATTATATGTTAGACTCATATAAGTTGATTAAGACTATTGTTATGTGAAAATATGGACTCCCTATGAGTGGACGACAAATGGAATATATTGTTTTAATTTATTAATGACAATGAATATTTTATTTCATTTGAACATGCAAAATTGAATATAGAATATCCATATGTGGAATGCTAATTTAGTTGTTCGCAAGAAGAACTTACATGATTATATGTAAATGTTGTTTTAGAGATATGGATTAACACTCGAAAGATTTGGGTATGTCTATACATGAGTCTCTTGTTAATGATGAACTATTCCACATGTTGATTAGCTACAACATAGGAGGATTCCTATAGTTCCAAGGGGCACGATATGTCTTAGACATCAGGAGGATAATGATATTATATCAAAATTTTATTTTATTTAATTGTGAATTCCAATATTTCTATGACTTGTGGGTGAGTGTGAGTTTTGATAGGAATTGTGACTTGCCCAAAGTGGTTGTTCAATGACGGGACCCCTTAGAACAATGATGGCATAGTATGGTTGATGTAGGGTATTTACCCTAGTACTATCAGGGGGGTCAAGGCATTTCCCACCGTTTATCCCCTAAAACCTAGAGTCGTGGGAGGTTTGTGCTATGCACGCTCCCCTAGATGTGTGATGATGACTAGCAGATGCCTGCTAGGGAAGCTTGGCCGATGTAATCGATCGACACTTCTGCTTACGGGTTCTACATGTGGTTAGGTCGTGTAGTCGACGCCACAGTATATTGTAGCAGAGGACGGGATGGTGAGGTTAGGAGATGGAAATAGTGGTGACTAGGGGGTTGGAGTACTGATGGGATGGATGGTACCAATGATGGATTGGATGGTGTTCTTGATTGTTATTAACCATCGGGATTATATGCTTGATTTCATCATTATGTTTATCTAAGTTTGTCTTATTGCTTCTATATGAATGATTATGAATGATGAATGATGCATTGTTTAATTGTTCTTCTATATGTTGTTTGCGAGCATGTAATAATGATCTATTAGGAGCATTAAATGTGATTATTAGTACCCATGCTTAAGACGTGTGCACTGTCCATGCATATGCCAATTCGTGAGTACATTACTATGATTGGTCGATCAATGAATAAATTAATATGATTATATTAGCTATTAGTAACTTGGTTGATGAATTGATGAAAGCATTACTTGTGTGTTGAGTGTATGAGTTTGTTGACTTGTTTAATATGTTTTAGATTTATATAAATTGATTGGATTATTGAATAACATATATAATTATATACATATAATATAACATATGTCATAGAATAATATAGTATATATGAAAATATCTTATTTGACTTATGAGTGAAAGGATAATATAAATAAATGGATAGATAGGATTTGCACAAATTTTTAGAAAATAGTTGTCATAGTTGCATTAAGATGGGAGCATGACAAGTGAGACTTTGCATTCATGTTTATTAATATCTTAATTATTTAAATCAAATTTCTATTTTTTGGAGAAAATGAATTTATTGATTAATGATTATTATTTTATGGGAATTTATTGATGGATGAGGAAGATGATGAGGAGTTTTGATATAAATAGGAGACTTGAGAGTGGAAGGAGGGAGGTTCTTTTCCCTTGGAGATTATTTTGGTGAGAGTATTCTAGGAAGGAGAATTTTGCGATATTTTTGGGATGAGGAGTTTGGAAGAGTTGGAAGAGTTTGATAACTCTTGGAAGATTTGATGCATAGCCTACTAGTGTATCACTGTTCAGTTCTCTGGGGGTGTTCGGCAAGGAGGGCCAAGAGGCCATTTGGATGGGACCATTTAGATGGCTTCCTGGGGCTAGGGAGCTGGCTAGGCCCCTAGTTGGATGGGAGATAAAACCGTGGTTCCACTTTGGGAAAGGAAGATAGAATCAAATCAATATGAATATGGAAGCTTGCTTCAGTTTGGACTTCATCGCATTCTTATATTGAGGTATTTTTCTTGTGATTTCAAATTGTTTATATAATGTTGCAAATTTGTTAGATGCTATTGTAAAATTATTGTGTTTTTTATATGTTGCTATGGTTACATGATGATTATATGCTCCTTAGTCATAAAATTTATGTTTAATTAGATTAAAATTTATAATGCCAATGGAGGCATTAGAATTGACCTTTGGCCTTTAATGTAATTATTTAGTCTCATAATGAGAACAATTTCTAAGTTATGGGATGGACCCATGTTCTGGAAATCGTGTTTTTCAATCGCTTCTATAGGTTGGGTTTTCTAGGTTTGCAAGGAACTTTAATATTTAAGACTGGAGCGTTTATGTAACTGGATTTTGGTTAGCTCTGGTAAAATTATGAAAATATTTAGCTGCTGGGGTTGTAGGAATAATTCACTTTTAGTTTTATCTATCTCTATTTGTGTTTTTGCTTCTGGTTGAATTTGGATTTAGACAGTAATCGTATTGCTTTAATGTTGAGGGCAAAGCTTCTATCTGGAACATTCCTCATTTATAAATTATGGTTTGTTTATTTATGATGGAGAGAAAATGGCTCTATAATTTTATTCTTTTTAGTTTTTAAACCCTGTTTATTGTACATGGAAGATAGAGATAATTTAAATGGATGAAATGTGTTTAAATACAACTCACGGGCAAGGCCCTAGATTTGAATGTATTTTACTTGTCTTTTATAATTTTTAATGGTTTGTAGAAGAAATATGGGTTTAAGAAAATGATCCACGGCGTAGCATGTTGATCCTTCCCAACAGTTGTCTGGATTTGTTGCGTAGGAAAATTTGATTTCCTGAGCCTGAATATTAAAGGGTTTTTAAGGGGTTCTTAGAAGTAAAACATATACCTAAATTTTAAATGATTTTCTTGGTTTTAAGTTTTGTCCCGTTGTAAAAAAAAGGTTTCAACACTGGTATGAGATTTGATGTTCATAGCGAATTCTAAGAAGAAATGCAGACCTCTAATAGAACTCTGTCAGCATTCGTTTATGTAATTGATAGTTTGATTTATGTTACAGCGTGTGAGTTTGATTTATGTTACAACATGTGAGTTTGATTTTTCTTTAATTAAAAATAAAACCTAAGACTCTAAGGAGCCCAAGAGAATCAATCTCGGTAGGGGGGAGGTTCTACTGAAAATAAAATAATATAGGTTTTGTTTTGAGTGCAGGGAACATCTCACGAATTAACCAAGGGTTGGATAATCATAAGCAAACTTCTGTTTTAAATTTTTTAGGGTAATTCTAATATTGTAGCTTGAACAGGTGGAGATCTAGCACAATCTAGCACTGATAGCTCTTGTAGATCTTTAAACCTAGATTAAAGAAGGGTTTTAAAATTTATTTTTAAACAGTAACCTAAATTTAAATGTTTAAGCTAATTACTATTGACCCGGGGAGCCAATACCTCGACCCTTGCTCCCAATCCATAAATAATAATCAGATTACTATGGAAAAGAAAATGACAATAATTTAAACTCTAACTTTCAGCCTATAATAACTGAAAACATAAAAACAATTCATACATGAACTTTGCAGCTTGAATCTTCTTCTGGTAAAGACCTGCACACCTCAAACACTGATTAATGGAAACAATATGCTTTAGCTGACCTATAGGATGATTAACCGAATAACTTTGGAACTACCACTTTCCTCCCAACCATGCACCAGAATCGTTCTTGGTTCTAATCTGATCCCCCCCAAGCTGTCTCCAACATGCAAAGAGGTCTAGAGAACCTAGGGCATGTAGCTGATTGAACTGAATCTTGGAATAGTACTTTTCCATAATTATGAGACAATTCTCTCTTGGTACCATACAGAATGATAATAAGATAGATGATCCTCCCTTTGGAATTTGTCCTTGCTTTTATAGATAATATTTTGGAAAGACAGTTAAGTTAATAATAATATTTTTAATATCAACTTAAGTTTGATTTTTAGTTTGAAAATATAATTAAAAGTTTATTTAATTATAACTTCAGTTTTGAAAATTATAATTTAAAATAAACTTCAGTTCCATTTTAGAACTTTTACTTATTTCTTTTTTAACTAAATTGTAAACTTTATATTTTATTTAATTAATTTATATGCATGAGATTAGTTATAAGTATAATTCATTTATTTGGATATCTATATCTATATCTATATCTATATATTACTTTATCTACCTATGTATTATTTATTATTCTCATAATTTTTATAACCATATCTATATATTTAATATCTTTTATATACATACATATCTTTTCCATACCACTTTAGTATATAAGTGTGACTCTTTATAAATGATCAATTGATTTAAAACCAAGTAGTTATATAGTATTATAATCTTTGATGTTTATTAAAAGAATAGGGTCAACTCTTTTGACAGAGCTATTGGTAGGTTTAGAAGGTCTACTAGGTTAGGTAACTCTAGATCCCCTTTTGCATGTTGGATTACCTCATTTTCCGTGGTAGCTTCCTCAGTCCTTAATGAGATGAGTAATGCATCAATTAGTCAAAATAAAATGAGTATGATGACTGGTGTTATTCAGAGCCTTCCTCAACTCAACACATTTTTAAGTAAAGTAACCTCGGGTGCTATTCAGAGCTTATACTCAACACTCTTCAATGGACATTACGCTAGTGCAATTCCAGAGCTCCTCGCTCAACACTAGTGCTAAGATATATTTGTAAGATACAACTAGGGATACAATGGCCAAAGATCCAATGCTCGAGAGCGTATGCTCAACATCAAGTTGTAGTGCTCCATGGCTTATGCCCAACACTTTATGTACATTGGGGCTTACGCCCAACACATAATAAAAGTCCTCTATGTACATCGGGGCTTACGCCTAGTACATAGTTCATCCATGTGCTTCAGAGTCCACGCTCAACACATCATAAAAGTCAGTCATGCATATCAGAACTCTGCACAGTATATAACAAAGATCATCTCAGTATATTAGGTTTTTGTACCCAATCTCATAATAAACATCAATCAAATACATCGGGGCTTCCTGCCCAATATATAACCATAATATGCATCTGTGAGGGTCCATGCCCAAATATGTATATCTATAACTAAAGTAAGTCATGTGCATCGGGGCATACGCCTAGCATATATAATAAAAGTAAAACATGTGCATTGGGGCTTAAGCCGAGTATATCAAAATAAATTATATGCATTGGGGCTGACGCCCAATAGATAACATAATCAACAAAATTCGGGATATTACATGCAGGATGTAACCCTCCGTTTTGAATAATAGTACAAGATTTGACATTTCCTTGTGGACGTAGCCCATACATTTGGGTGAACCACTTATATATGGTCTCTCTCATGTTTGCATCTTAGTTATGTTATTCTATTTATTATTGTGGACTAAATTACTGGTTTTGGAACTATGAGTAATTTCACTAAAGAATCTCTATTTTTTATGACACTTATGTATTTATTGTTTCGGTCACGCACGCTTAAGTTTATTACTAATGAGTAAGTATATTTCATGAAGAGTTAGTAATAATTGAATATGAGCTTAATATGTTAGATGAATGGTTATCAGTTTGCTTGAAGTAGTTTATTATTGTTAAACATGAAGTAGTTTACTATTGTTAAATGTGGGGTATAGACGTAATGTTTTCCATTACATATAATTGTCTCAAGTAAGATAGAAGAAGTGAACTAGTTGTTATGACATGAGAAGTTATGTTGTATAAATATGACTATGAATCTTTGCATAAGTAAGTAAGGAATGAACAAAACTAATGTTTATGCATGCTTGAATATTTATTTTATGGATAAAAAATTGTCGTTTGGTTAATGCAAGGTTGGCTGACTTTTGGTACTTAATATAACGAATCTTATTATGACATGGAAATCCCACATGCGAACCTATTTCGTGTTAAGGCATGGGTTTGTAAAGGGTATAATAATCATTGTTTAGGATACAAAAGATTCTTATAGAATAGTGGATAAACTATTAGTAAGATTTATTATCTTTCCATTAGAGATTTCTTTATAGAGGATGTACATCGATGGAGGTAGTGTGTTTATTCCTCCTGGTTATTCTTAATATTAGAGTATAACCAAAAGAATGTATGGAACTTAAGAATCAAAGAAGTGAAAGTCTTTGAAAAATCATAAAAATACTAACTCGGATCATTTGGGTATGTTACATAGTTAACGCCTCTAATGAAATTTTATATATTCTTTAATCAAATCTACATTGAACAGATAATTTTAAATTCCATGATCTACATGGTGCTTATCGTCCGCCAACAAAATTAGAAAACTTGAAAGATCACATTGGTACATCAACATTAGAATACCTCGACCACGTTTTATTCGAGAGAACATTCAAAATTCAGAACAGTGAACATGTCCATTAATTCAAGATATGTATTGTTGTACGAATAGATTAAAACTGTGCTATACCAAAAAGGATTGCTCGCACCAGCAAATAGGATTGCTCACAGTCCTATCAAAAAGAATTGCTCGTAGCAAAAAGGATTGAATTGTATTCAAATATGAAATGGCAGTAAAGTAGAGAATTTTCTTTTCATTTGGAATTAAACCAATCAATAGATCAGCGCCCCCTTGTAGGTTTTTTCGAAGCCATCCATGGGTCATTATATGGTGCTCTAGACCGCTCTTGAGCTAAGTGAGCATGGCTTAGGAAGCGACTAGGCATGGCATGGAGCTCACAAAGCGACTGGGCATGGCTCAAGAGCCAAGTGGTGTGTCTGTTGTAGGAGTAGATGGGCTTTAGGGGCAAAAAGTTGACAATTTTGGCAATGTTTGACTGCGGTGATGCAATCAGTAAATAATGATGGCCAAAAGCAACCTGCACGAATGATCTTTTGGGCGGTGGCCATGCTGGAGAAATGGCCTCCGCAGGCACCGCTATGACAATCATTGAGGACTTGTTCTGCCTCACTATGGGATAGGAAACGTCATAGGATGGTATCAATGCCGCGTCGATAAAGCACATCCCCTAACAAGAGGTATCGGGGGGCGTGGCGACGTATACGACGCTGTCCGTCACGATCGACGTGGGGTCGAAATTTCTGCGTGCGGAGGTAAATTAGGATGTCACCGTACCATGGGTCATCAGACGAAATAATGAAGATGTGATCGTCAATCAGATCCGTTTGCATAGCGGGTGATGAAGAAGAGGATGGGAGATTAGTGATAAGATGGGAAAGCGCGAGGGCTTTGGTGCTCTTGGGAGTTTTGAAAGTGAGGTCATATTCCTGGAGGATAGTGACCCATTTAGAAACACGATCTTGTAGGAGCTGTCGGTTTAGGAGATAGACCATAGGGTTGGAGTCAGCGACGACCGTGGTATGACCGAGCAGAATGTAGTGTCACAATTTTTGGACGGAAAAGACTACAGCTAGGGCTAATATTTCCTCGTATGGGTAACGTAGGGGTGGGCTAGACAAGGTCTGGCTGACGTAATAAATGACATGTTCTTGGTGAGAGGCATCTTCTTGGACTAAGACTCCGGATACGGCATGTTCAGATGCCGAGACGTAAAGGATGAAGTCCTGAGAGAAATCCGGAGGGGAGATCAAGGGGGCTTGTGTGAGAGCTTTCTTGAGGGCTTCGAATGCCATGTCTGCTTGCTCATCCCAAACAAAGGGTATGTGGGTGGGAAGTAGGCGTCAGAATCGGTGAAATTTGGTGCCATAATTAGGCACGAAGCGACGAAGGAAATTGGATCGCCCCTGCAAACTCTGCAGTTACCAAAGCGTGCACGGAGAGGGAAGGTCTAAGATGGCTTTGACTTTCAGGGGATCAACAGTAATTCCATCCTGGGAAACAACGAAACCCAACAAACGGTCTGCAGGAACGCAAAAGACACACTTGTGTGGGTTCAAGTGGATTTTATATTTGCGACAACGTAGGAAAACTTGCCGGAGGTCGTTAAGGTGGTCTGATCATTTTCGGGAACGAGCTGTAAGGTCATCAAGATAGACCAGCAGGATATGGACCAAGTCGTGAAAACAATAGGTCATGGCCCGCTGGAAGGTGGCACCAGCATTTTTGAGGCCGAAAGGCATGACAGGATAGGCAAAGGTGCCCCATGGGGTAGTAAAGGCAATCTTATACTGATCCTCCTTACGAATCTGAATCTGGTTGTATCCGAAAAAACCGTCCATGAAAGATAGGATTTCATGTCCCGCACACGCATCAATGAGGTTATCAATGAATGGCGTGGGGAAATTGTCTTTGGGACAAGCGTGGTTTAAGTTACGGAATTCAGTGCATACTCTAAGGGTGCCTTGTTTTTTGTTGACGAGAACGGGGTTTGAAACCCATGTGGTATAAGCGATAGGATAAATGAATCCTGCTTCGCGAAGTTTCTCAACCTCGGCTTTAACGGCGGGAAGCTTGGAAGGATGAATGGGTCGTTGTTTCTGATGAACGAGGGGGACATCAGGCCCTGTGTCAATGTGGTGTTCTATAATGGTGGGTTCAAGACCAGGCATTTCGGTATAGGAATAGGTAAAGACATCACGGAATTCTTGAAAAAGCTTTTTATATGCCTGAGTTTCCGCTTGAGTGCAAGATGCACCTAGCGAGATGAGGTTAGGTTTTCCAGGTGTGGTGGAAATATCAATTTGTATAATGGGGGAAATGTTTGACATGTTCCCTTCTTCAAAGGCATCCGGTGCTGGGATGGGGTCCTTGAGCCAATCGACCTTAGTGGGTATGAAATCTTTGGATTCGACCGATAGCTGATTAGATGCCGTGGATGTAGATGCCTCTGGGAGGAAGTATGAGCGATGATGCATATCATCCCAAGGGTAATCGGGTGCAATGAGCGTTTCCAAAATTTGCTCATCAGTATGGAAGTAGTCAGACCATAAATCAAGGGGTTCTGGTTTGAAAGTGGTGGTCGAAGAGATCATATAAATGGTGTTAATCTCTCCGGATGCGGATGATGGGGGAGGGTAGATCTCCTCAATGAGGGGAGGAGATATTTCTAAGTCGACGTTATTCAACTCATACAATGCTGCTCTGTAATCTGGGATATCAGGACAGTGATGTGAGTAATGGCTGTAAATACCGCATATGGCACAAGGGTGGTTAGTGCGCAGTGACTTATCACGAGGCTTGGGATTTGGGTCGAGTTTGACAACCGGGATGTTGGGGTCGTCGTCCAACATTTGCATGTGTTCCTGTAATGCAGGTAATTGTGGACACTAATGAGTTGGATGGCCTAACTCATCACACAATGAGCATTTGGGAGGATCACGAAACACGGGGGGAGGTTTAACTGCTTTGGGTGGGGGAACCGTAGTGTATGGTTGTGGGCCTCTGCCCCCAGTGGGTCTGATGAGAGGAGGGGGATTCGTGGATGACGAAGGAGTAGTGATACTGGGAGGTGGTTGGGTAGAAGTAACAATGGGTTGCACCGGTTGCAGGATGACATTTGGTGTCGACGGAGGAACGGGAGGCAAAATATACCACATGGGTAATCCCAATGTTAACCCGGGGAGACTAAGGGTAGCCATAACCGGAGCGCTTACTGCACTCGAGGGAGGGAATAGAAAGGGGATTGTGTGGATGGGTGTAACACCGATGTGACTAGGGACCAATGGTGGTTTAGGGAACAAGGGTGGTTGATTACCGGGTGTTTGTGTATTATGGGAAAGAGCACAGAGGTTGGCGATGTGAGTCTTCGGTGACGGTGGTGGAATGGCCTGGAATGTAGAAGTCATCGGCGCGTCGGAGTACAGTCCGGGTCCTACTAAGGAAATGAACGAGGTAGTTGCACCACAAACAGGTTGTTCAACCATGGGGAGAACATTTTCAGGTGTGGCAGGGGCCTTAGGATCGTAGTAGGTGAGTTGGTTTCCCTTGACCACGCGTCCCTCATGGGGGAACTGCATGGTATGAAAAACAGATGAGGCAACAGCCCGCATGGCATACACGTAGCTGCGGCCAAGTAAAAGTTTGTAGTCAAGTTGGGCATTGATGACCTCAATGTCAATGAGCACGGTTTTACCAGCCAGCTGGATGGGACATTAGGTAAGAGACCCTGGGGTTGAGCCGAACGACCGTCGTAGTCTCACAACGCAGTGGTGGACTGCTGGAGAGTACGGGATCCCAACTTCTGCGAAACGAATGTGGACATGGTGCATGTAGAGGCCCCTTCATCGATAATGCACCGATGGATGACAAGATTCCGAATGGAAACGGAAACTTGGAATGCTAAACTGGAAGGCAGTCGTGGTTCGGACTGGTCTGAATCGAATGCGATCAGTTGTGAATCATTGGGGTCAATAGCGCCAATGATAGAGAGCAAAGTCTTGAGCTGCGAAGGATAGTTTTTTAAAACTTCCAAAGCAGACATGGCTGCAGGAGACTGGGCTAAGTCATCTAGAATGTTTTAATTCGATGCAGCACGAGCATTGGGATTATTGTTGATGCGACGAAGTGGGAAGCGAGGTGCTTTGGGAGCGCCATCAAGTGGAGCCGGAGGTATACGTAACGTTTGGTCTGTGGGATTAATGTTAGTGTTTTTGTCGGCAGGAGGGGCTTCAGAGGTGGAGCCATATTGGTTCTGACGGGTTTGGAGGTTGGCATCGGCAGTTGACATCATCAACAAGTGGTGAGTACCTGAATCGAACATGGGTTGATCAGGAGCGGCATAAGTGATCTGTTGTGGTGGTGCGTTGCCCTGAGGAGGAGCTAACGGCTGAGTGTTCACTACACCTTGGTTTGGAAAGGGTTTTTGGAGCACCAAAGGTTGATGTTGAGGTGGTGGAGGGTTGGGTGGCGGCTGAGGAGCCGCTTGCCCTTGACGATGGGCATCGTCGGTCCAGAGTTGCCGAGCTCGCTCCAAATGTGGGCAAGCATGCGCGTAATGACCATAAACCCCGCAAATAGAACAAGGATGGTTTGTTCTGAGGTTACTATTTTTAGGCTGCCCGGGATTATGATTCGGATTCCGGTTGAAAGGAGCAGCATTGTTATTTTGCGGAGGATTGGGAGGTGGAGGACCTTGATGTTGTTGTTGGTTATTACCGCGGTTACGTCCTCTTCCACGGTTCTGTTGCCCACCCTGGTTGTGCTGGTTTTTTTGATGCTGGGGCTGGTTTTGCTGTGTGTACACTTTCCCTTTAGCAGTGGGAGGATTTTGGTTCTCCGTAGGTGCGGGAGCAGGTTGTGGTGGATAATAAGCCGGTGGGGATGGAGGTGGACCAGTTACCTACTGGGGTTGTTGGTAACCCTGAGCTATTGGAGGTGTTGGGTTAGCTGTCGCAACTAGCTGTGGGTAGTGCACTGGCTGAGGTGTGGCTGGGGGGGCGTATGCGGGTGGTGCATGACCAAAGCATTGAGGTGGACATGAAGGCCCATGGGTATGGTGGTGATGTGCCATGGGAGCATATGAACTGGTTGCTCCAGATTGAGAGGTATCCCATGAAAGGTCGGGACCATGGCTAGTATGTGCAATGGAAAAGGGTTGGGGATGCGAGGCCATACGACTAATGATGCCATCAGCGGCATGGGATACCCCCGGCGCATCGTGTTGGGATGACTCACCCCGAGGGGCGTCTGGTATAATGGTATATAGATAACCCGATTGGGCATAAATGAGATCAAATTGTTGGGCTTTGAGGATGGCCTCTTCTTCAGACTGGGGTCGTTCGGATGCCACATCCTTCGTAATGAGAGGGAGGAGGGATTTTAGGAACCAATCTAAGAAGATGCGGTCATCTAACTTGATTTTGCAGAGGCTTCGGCATCTATGCCACTCATGAATGTGGTCAGTGATGTGGGTGGCCGTGTTCTGTCCGCAAGACAATAGGATCTCAACTCCCGCATCATAGCGAACAGGTAATTGGAAGAACCGCAGGAAGGTCAAGGCAAGGGAGGTAAAGGTGGCATGGGTCCCATGGGGCTGCTCGATATACCACTTAGCTGCAGAGCCAGTGAAGGTGCGCTGTAACGGATGGAGGCGGACAGAGTCGTCCACTATGGAGTTGGAGGAACACCATAGATGGAAGGACATGATATGGTTCTGGGGGTCCTCACCTGCCTTGCCCTCAAACTTAGGGATGTCGGAGGGGAGTTTGGTAGGCATGAGAGGCCATGCAGGATCGTGTCTGATAGGGTCATTGGTGAGCCTGGCTAAGTCTGGTAAGTTCAGACTTGCCATGTAAGGTAAGGTAGCAGATGTATGAGGCGTAGTGACTGGGACATGACTAGTCATGGTGGTATGATGTAGGGGTCCAGTAGCGCCTAAAGGTATGCTAGGTATTGAAGGTATGTGTCCCCCAATAGCTGTGGTCTGGTAAGGGCCAGCGTTTCCAAGTGCAACATGGGTTACGCCAGGGTTAGGAATAGCAATGGTGATTCCTGGAATCTGGTCTGTGGATCTGAGAGGGGGTGTGACCCCTCTATTCGGCATACCCATAACAGGTGGTGGCCCTGTGTTGGGGATTCCTATAACAGGAGGTGGCCCTGTGTTGGGCATTCCTAAGGGTGGAGTGTTGCCCATATTAGGCATACCCAGGGGGGTGGTTGCTTCCATGGATGGCACCGCAGTAGAAGGGTCTGTGGATGTCTCACCTATGGTGCTGGTAAAGAGTGGGTCAAATGGTGTTCCAGCCATAAGGTTGGTTGGGAATAACGCAGTGGGGTTTTCGAATTCTGCCTCAGAATCAGATGTGAAGTGAGGTGTGTCAGAATCGGATGACTGTATGGTTGACCGACGATGTGTTGAGTCAAGGGATAAGGATCGGCATCGGTGACGTGGTGAGCCAAGTAGACTGAACTCTGGGAGTTCGCCCTGAAGACGACGAGAGCGTGTAAAATTCTCAATGGTGAGAAATAAGTTTTTGTCTAAAAAATCTGTTTTGTGTAAGGTGGTAATGTATAAAAAACTCAAAACCCTAATGCAACCAAGGGTGCAAAAAGGGGAGTGAAAATGAAGGCTCTCAGGCCAAAAAATCAACCTAAAAAAAGGCACTTATTATAGCAGCTGTGCTATAATAAGTGGAGGGATGCAAAAAATGGTCAGAGTACCAAAATGCAAACAGCTTCTAGAAAAAATAGGTGTAACTAGACCAAAGGTAGGTTGTATCATGCAAACACCTAACTAAAAGTATTGTGAACCAACAAACGATATTCTCTGCAAGGTGATGAAATCCAAGTCAGACAATATTGAGTGTTGAGTCAACGGCTAGATATCCCCCTACCGGGAGGGACACCGGGTAATCAATCCTAAAGAATGGCAACTAGGATACTCCGTTCATGACACGTCGAGAAAAGGTAAATCTGTCGTTTGGTCATTTTACCGCAATACCCCCATACAAGGATATCCCGAGAACTGCGAATGGTAGCCCTTCGGTTACTGAATGGATTTCGGTATTCCACTCAGGCTTCCGGAACCATCCTTGCGACTTCAACCCTCTTAGGGGAGAGGCCTTCCCATAAACCGGTTGTGATCGTGCCAATAAATACTAGGAGACTTTGGTTCCCTAATGGACAACAACTATGTCTCAGATGTAATAACTGAGGGGTGTTATTGGAACACCTATCCCCTCAATACTACCTAGCTACAAAGTTCTTTTAGTGCTCCCCAAGTGGGGTTAAAAGTGGGTTGAAATTAGGGTAAGTTTTAAGGCTCAGTTTAAATTATGTGTTTGAGTGGGTGCACGTGTGATATTTTAAACTGAAATTGAAAAAGTAAATGCTAAGTATTCAAAAAACAAAGGATTTTTTGAAAATAGAAAAGCAAATAATATGACTTTTTCAATAAATGAAAATTAAATGCTTTGCAAAGACTATTAAAAAAAAACAAGGGATCTTTTGAAATAGGAAAGCAAATAATACAACTTCTTTAAGAAATAAATGGATTTCTTTTTCAAAAATTGCTATGGGAAAAATATGAAAGAAGTAAACAGTAAAATTTTTTAATCTAGATAAAATGCAAAAATAAATCCTTCTTTCAATTTCTGAAAATTTTTAAAAAGACCTTTTAAATGTGCATTCTAAATAGTAAAAAGTTTAAATGGTTGTAATAATGCATATTTTTTGATACTGTAAAATAGCTTAGTGGGCAGAAAATACAGTAAAAAATTAATTTTTTAAATGAATCGGCCGAATGAAAAAATTGGCATCGCGGGTTTTGACAGAACAGCCGCGATGGACTGTGCGGGTTTCTGTCGCACAATCGCGATGGGCAGTGCGGAAAAGGTCCTCGAAGCCCCGATGTGCAGCGTGCTAAATGGCCGCGAAGCCGCGGTGAACTGCACGGAAAAGAGCCGCACAGTGGCGATGAGCCGCGCGACTGTCAGGAAAAAAACCGCGAGGCGAAAGCCGTACGGCGACGCCGAAAAATGAACCCGAAAATTGAGAATTTCGGGCTGTTAATGGCAATAAAATGGGCCAAGATCTAGAATAGCAATTGATCTGCTGTCTAGGGTGGCAGATCTATGAATTAAAATAACTAATACAATAAAAAACTAAGATCTAAAGCAAAAGTGAGATCTAAAGATTCGAAAAGCAGCGGACTCGCCAAAAACTATTGGCTTGGTTTTGCAACCAAGCTTAGTGCTATGGGAACCTGCTAACTAGTAGCAGCAGTCTCAATATTAAGCAAAAACAATAAACTAAATCTAAACTAAAACTAAACTAGCATGTGCATTTTTTAATTAAAAAACAAGAACAAGAAATATAGAAAATAAATTTGTATTGAAAATGGGGGCAAGCAAGTGCTTGCAATAAGAATACCTCCAAGTGATGAAGATAGTTGAGAAGCTCCAAGGATGAGCAGCTCCAAACTCCAAAGGGTCCTTTCTCCAAGGTTGCTACAATGGCCAAAAACTCAAGGGAGATTTTGGCAGCATGAGGATAGGAAGATGGATGGATGTGAAATGAGGATCCCATACCACCTTTTTATAGGTTTTAGTGGTGGGGAATACCATTGTGGTTTTGTGGAAACCAATGGTATTGACCAACATGGTTTAGGTACTTTTCCCTCCTTTTTTCCTTTTTTGAATAAAATTAATATTTTTATTCCCTTTTTAATATTTTGGGGAATTTTGGACCCTTTTTGAGGGTTTATTATGCTTTCTTAGGAAAAATAATCTTTTTGAGTGGGAAAAAGGGGTGTACTAAGGTCTTTTGGTGACCTTTTGTTGGCTTCAGAGGCTCAGATGGTGGAAAAGTGGACAAATGGATCATGTGAATAAGGGAATGAGCTAGTGAGCACTTTTTGGGTGTTAACAATAATGCTAAACCCTAGCCTATTGATGATAATGAAGTCTGCTGGTCTGTAATAATGTTTAAAGAAAACAAGAATAATAGATATTGATTCTACAATTAGGATATCTAGGGTAATGAAACACTTGATTTGGCAGCTGTTAAATGTTTGTAAATAATAGTGTGCTGAGAACGGGTCAACCTTGGTTTGTGTGTAGAGATACAGTATTTTGCTCTGTCAATTCAATAATGCTATTCTCTCCTTTGCTTTTAATAATATGATACTCTGTGATGTAAATTCTACCACATACAGTTGATAATACAGAAATGAGAAAATGACAGTGCATACGTCAATCAATTTAATTGCTTATGAATATAACAGTTTTTCTATTTTAATTCTATCTCCCTATATTTGTCCAATTGGACTTCTGGAGAAAATGAAAGAACGATATAGTACTCTTTTTTTTGCATAAAAATAATATAGTGAGGACAATAATTTCTATAAAGATCAGTCAAATTCAAATAACAAATAAAAGAATGGGTATGTGGTTAAACAAAATGCATGATGTTGGTTTCCTTTGAAGGAATAACTAAAGATCATTAAACCCTAGATGTTAACACCATCTCCACCTTCAGAAGTCAGAAAAGAACCTACTATTATAACTAGTTTCTGTTATGTTGTTTCAGCATATAGATTTGAATAGTAAAAACAATGCATGTAGAGATCTAATCTACAGCTGCTAAAATATAAGATGCATGGGGAACATAAGTCTATGCATGGGTGGTCTCTTGGGTTTATATATTTAGATGCATGCTAGGTTTCACTTTTAACTGAACAGGTTTAATGCTACCTCTCTGTACTGGAGTACAATGCAGCTTCACACATGGGGAAAAATGCAGAGGAGTCATTTTGTCAGTTCAGCAATTTAAAATCAAACAGGATCTAACATTTTACTGCTACTGATCATTAATAACATTTCTAAGCCACTTTTTGAGATCATTCCTGTGATTGAAAAAGAAACACAAAAAGAATAGAACCTGGGTGTGATGGGAGGAACAAATCACTCAAGAAGCCTGTTCCACCCAACCTGCTCCCAAGCAGCCAAGATGTCTACCTTAGGACCCCCGAGCCTATCCACTAATCCACCAAGAGGAAGAAAGTTTTGAAGCTTAGGATCTCTACTAGCAACAAAAAGAAATTTATCCAGCCTTACAGGCTTAGTAATCAATTGGACCGGCACCAACACCTCTGGTTTGTCCTTCTCATAACACTTGCAGACTTATACTTGCACTCTCCACAACCTCCCTATTAGAATCTCTCAACCATAACCTAATTCCCTCAGGAAATGTTTCTATAGAAAACATTGTAATAGCTCCCTGCTCAATTCGAATTGCCTTTTATAGGATGCCTAGGTCTTTTTGTAATTAACTGGTCATTAGTGAGCTACCTGCTCACCTCCCTCCACCTGGAGGGGGAAATGCCACAAAATTAGGGGTAGTTGTCCCATAACAAAAGCTAATGGTGGAGTGCAAATGCTGCCATCTATCCCAGTCCTTCTAGCAACTTCCATTCCTCCTAGTGGGCCAGTGGACACTCTTGTAACAGCTTTCTTGACTGTTTGTCTCCCATTTTTATTTATTAAATAATAGTAATGAGTCATTACATTCATCTTTGACCTAATTGGTCATAATTACAAAAAATTTAATTATAATTTATCACAAAGTACTTTTGCAAAAAGGATAATAGTAGAAAATAATTATTCTCAAAAATTGGGTAGGTGACATACACCCCCCCTCAAGCCTCAACATCGTCCTCGATGTTGCTTTATTCACTCCTTGAGTGTTCCTGGAACAAAGTTGGGTATGCAGCCCACATACTACTCTCCAACTCCCAGGTATCCTCTGTTGGGATATAGTGCTTCCATTGCACTTTTACTTGGCCAACCGTGTGGTTCCGGAGTAGAGTTTCTTTCCTTGCAAGAATACAGTCTGGTTCCACCGAAAAATCGCCGCCTTGTTCCACCTGAACATTATTCCAATTTACAACATGAGTAGGATCATGCACATATTCCTTTAAAAATGAAATGTGAAAAACATTATGGAATTTGAGGTTTGAAGGTAAGGCTAATTGATATGCCACAGGTCCAACTCTGGACAAGATTTCGAAAGGACCAGAATACCTGGGTGCTAGTTTGGCACAACTCCCCAATATTAAGGAACTCTTTTTTGGCCTTACCTTAAGAAAAACATGTTCACCAACCTGGAACTCTTTATGAGTTCTTTTAAGGTCTGCTAGACTTTTTTGTCTATCCTGGGAAATTTTAAGATTCCCTTGTACTTGCTTTACAATTAATTCTAATTCTTGCAACAATTCGGGCCCTAAGGTGACCTTCCTAACTAGATCACTCCATGACACTGGTGTGTTACACTTTCTTCCGTAAAGAATCTCAAATGGGCTAAGTTTGGCTGAAGCATGGTAGTGATTATTATACACAAACTCTGCGAAATGCAAGTAGTCTTCCCACTTACCAGGCTGATCCTTAACATACATTCTGAGCATATCTTCCAATATCTGGTTCAACCTTTCAGTCTATCCGTCTGTTTGTGGATGAAACGTAGTGCTGAAATTTAAGGTGGTGTTTAACCCCTTGAACAAAGACCTCCAAAAGTTACCTGTGAACTTTGAATCTCTGTCTGAAACTATTACCTTGGGTATTCCATGCAGTCGGAAAACCTGCTTCATAAAAATTTCTGCGATATCGGGAGCTTTATGGGTAGTTTTGACAGGGATAAAATGGGATTCCTTACTAAGTTTGTCTACTACCACCATAATGGAGTCGTGTTGTCTTTGATTCTTTGGTAACCCAGTGATGAAATCTATACTTATGACTTCCCATTTCCAGTTGGGTATAGGCAAGGGCTGTAGCAATCCAGCAGGATGCTGATGTTCCACCTTAACTTTTTGACAGTCAAAACACTTGGCTATATATTCTGCTACTTCATCCTTCATCCTGGGCCAATAGTACTCTTTCCTTAGCATTGTGATGGTTTTCTGGTAACCTGGATGGAAAGAATAGTGGCTTTTGTGCATCTCATCCAAAATCAGAATTTTTACTGTTGGTACGTTTGGTATGTACAATCTATTTTTGTACAACATTAAGCCATTTTCCTTGAAACTGAAATCTGTTACAAAAATATGTTTCTCCAAATCTGTTGTGTATGTACTGATGGCTGAAATAAAATGTATCCTTGCATTACAACTTAATGCGTTGGCAACTTTATTCTCCTTCCCCTTAATGTGCTGAATTTCAAAATGATACTCACTTAGAAAAGTTAGCCATCTAGCTTGCCTGGCATTCAAATTTGTTTGATCTAATAAATATTTCAGCCCCATATTATCCGTCATTAAGGTAAATTTTCTGCCAATAAGGTGGTGACGCAACATTTTCAAGGCATGAATCACTGCTAACAATTCTAGATCATAGGTGGAATAGTTCTTCTCATGTATTTTCAGTTTTCTTGATTCATATGCTACAGCATGTCCCTCCTGCGTTAGGACTCCTCCCAATCCATCATTGCACGTGTCTATGCACACTACGAAATCTTTATTAGGATCTGCAATCCTCAAAATAGGTGTTGAAGTCAGCAATTCTTTTAACTTTACAAAACTGTCCGCACACTTTTGATCCCAGACAGACTTCTTTTCCTTTTTCTGCAGCGGCGTTATGGGGTTTGCAATCTTGGAAATCCCTTCAATGAATTTTCTATAATAACCAGTGATTCCCATAAATGATTCCACATCGGTCACATCTTTAGGAACCAACCATTCGTTAATGGCCTTTATCTTGGCGGGGTCAACCAAAATCCCTTCCTCAGAGACTATGTGTCCTAAGTACTGAATCTTGTCCTTGTAAAAATCACATTTGCTGAACTTAGCATACAGCTGGTGCTCCCTCAGAACTTGCAGAATGATACGTAGATGTTCTTCATGCTCTTCCTTGTTCTTAGAATATACCAAAATGTCATCGATGAACACAACTGCAAACTTATCTAAGTACTTGTGCAGAATTTTGTTCATTAAACACATAAATACAGTAGGTGCATTAGTTAATCCAAACGGCATGACAATGAACTCATAGTGTCCATAACGAGTTCTAAAGGTTGTTTTTAAAATGTCTTCATCCTTCACACAGACCTGATGATATCCTAATCGTAAATCAATCTTCGAGAATACTGTTGCTCCGCGTAGCTGGTCAAAAAGATTGTCAATCCGGGGCAGCAGGTACCTATTCTTGATCATCATTTTATTTAGTTGACGATAATCTATGCAAAGTCTTAGGGTACCATCCTTCTTCTTAACAAAAATGACCAGTGCTCCCCAAGGAGACACGCTGGGTCTTAAATCTTTTTTATCGATCAGCTCCTTCAGTTGAGATTTTAACTCATTCATCTCTAGTATATTCATCCGGTATGGATCTTTAGAACTTAGTACAGCACCAGGTATTAATTCAATAGTAAAATCCAGGTCCCTTTTGGGAGGTAATTCTGGGATCTCTTCCGGAAAAATATCTTGGAAATCCTTTAAGATAGGTATGTCCTCTATTTTCAGTTTGTCCTCCTTAGTACTTTTCTCATCATGAACCGCATTTACTACAAACATCTGACATCCTTTTCTGATTTACCTTTTTACTTGCATGGCTGAAATCTACTGAATGGATGTTTTTCTTGGGATGCCTTTTACCTTTGTTGTCTTTCCTTCATCATCCAAGCAAATGAAACTTTTTTCATAACAATTCAGAATGACACGATGGGTTTCTAACCAGTCCATACTGACTAGGATGTCATATGACCCCAAGGGAAAAATATTTAACTTATCCCGTGTTATTAGTTGATTCATAAATAAAACACAATTTTCCACAAAATCATAAACCTTTCTTTTCATTCCTGTCGCTAATCTAACCAACCAGGATTTATCGAATTTCTCTATTTTCAAATCGAGTCTTTCTACAACAACTGGTGATATATAGCTTAGACTAGCACCGAGGTCAATTAAAATAGAAACAGGGTGGTTTTGCAGCATAACTTCGACTTCCACCATTGAGACTTGGTGTTCTGCTTGCCGGTTGTCTAATGCTGCACTAATTCTGGGTACTTCTCTTGCCACATCTCCTACAGTAGCTTCAGACTATATGGAGTGAATATGGTTGGCCGCTCATTTCTTGAGGGGACAATCTGAGGCATAATGGGGCCCTTGGCACTCAAAGCATTTTATGGGTGGATTCTTTTCATTGGTCCTGGCAACATTGGGGACATTTCTGCGTGTCGTAAATTTCTGCTACTGATTATTTATGTTCTGCTGAAATTTTTTATTCTGAAAATTTCTCTTCTGAAAATTTGAATTGCCACCATATCTAAAATTCTTCCTCTTCTATTCAAACTTACTAGATTTTTGGTTTTTCCAGCTAGGTACCCCTTCCCTTTTCTTATTCTAGTCAAAGCAAAAAGTGGCTTTCCTCATGGCTTCTTCTAGTGTCTTAGGGTTATCGTACTCTATCTTGTCCTTGATGTGGAAAGGTAGACAACTTAGGTACCTCTGGACCTTCGGTTTTTCTTCCACCATGTACGACACATACCTTAGCAAACTTAAAAACTTGTTGTTCAGTTCTTTCATGTTCATCGTTCCCAATTTCTGATCATAAAAATCTTTGGATATTTCTTCATAATACTGCTCAGATAAGAATTTCTTCTTGAAGTGTCTTTTAAAAGTACTCCAACTCACATCTTGGTCTTTTATACCTTTTACCCTTTTAAGGTCTTGCCACCAAATATCTGCCTTCCCGATCAAATTATAAATTGACATCTTTGCCTTTAAGGATTCCGAATAGTCGTAGATCTGAAAATACCTTTTCATGCCGGACAGCCATGCTTCCGCTGTCTCTCCTTTCTTTGTTTCACCGTTGAAAGTTGGGGTTTGATTTTCTTGAACTCACCAGATATCTGTTCGTAATGTTTATTTCTTTTTCTTTTTGGCTTGAAGTCTCCTTCACTACTGTCACTAGAGTAGTTATGCTTCTTTTTACATGTATGTTTGGCAGCTCTTGATGATGTTGAGTGGCTGTTTCCCTCAACTGTTTTTGTTTGTTTATCCATTCCTTAATGAGATAGCTATTTAGTATCAGAAGTATGTTCAAGGTTCTCTTTATATTTTGGGTATTGGTCGAACAGTGCTTGCTTCAACTCCTCCTGTCTCCTTAGGATTCTTTCATTGTCCTATTTTACTGACTGGATCTCTGCCTTTAATTCTTGAAAAGCACGCAATAATTCTGACGAATCATTACCCCGATTTCCTTGTAATTGTTGTTCCATACTCGGGCTGTTTGGCGGAAATCTACCCCTTATGTGTTCAGCTGATCCTTCCATATCTGTAAATCAAAGAAATTTTTTCTGTATACAACAAAATAATTTAAACTTGAGTTAGCGAAAAATTTCACAGTCATAAATTTTTGTGTTTGCATGTTTCTTGAACCGTCTTTAGGCCTAGAGTTTGAACATGAGCTCTGATACCACATCTAACATCCCAATATTTTCATAAAAATTTTAAAATTTTTAAATCGTCATTAAATGCTAATATTTGTAAAATGCGGAAAATAATAATATTTAATAAAGCAGTAATTAATAAATGCGACATTTGGTAGGAACAATTTAACTGCTGTGTCTTTTTGTCTTCTGATGGTGTATCATGTCGGAGACACATCATGAATCCAATTATGATTATGTCCTTTATTTATATGCTGGAATGATTGAAAATTGTGATGTATTTGGAAAACAGAATTCTTCTCGACAAGTACTGACAGTTTAATTTTTCCAGATGATGATGAAAGGGGTCCCACGAGGTGCCTCGAGGCTTACTTAGATACTCAGCTAAGCATTGTACTCGTCCTTCATGCGCAGATTCACAGGTAAGAGATCGCGATAGACTTCAGAGTGTTTAATAACCGTGATATAAATAAAAACTGCTTATGATTTCAACGCTACAGGTATGGTTTTCTTCCAATTTGTAAGATGAACTTGGCTATCTCAAAAACTGCAGAAAACATCAATCTCAGAGTGTGATTGTTGGGAATGTTCTTCATTAGGGGTTTATGACTTCACTTTTTATCATTCCATGAATGACTTGTAGTTGTTAAAATAATTCTTTTATAAATTTCGACGGTGACTGTTTAAGACAAGGACACATGGTCCTAAGCATACCATAGAGAGAGTAATAAGGTGATTCTAGTTCTCTATTACCTGGGCAATTAAAATGGTGATGCATTATGTTTTAATACCCTACCATGCAATGTATGCAATGGTTCCTTGGCTGGCCACCATACCCTAAGGGTGTAACCTTGTGAATTTATGCAATGGTCAAAACTTGATGAACTATAAGATGAACTTCATAATGATTTTATATTAAGTTGGGGCGGAGTCAATCCATACCCTAGGATTGAACGCGACCTAGGTGGATATATGTATACTATGGGTGTACTTAAAATCGATTAAATGGAACATATAAGACCTTTAATATATGCTACCATTGAATGTTATACCTTGGTATAATTTATAGAGCCAAATGCAATTAAACGTTGATCCATATGGTTGGCAGGTGGAATGATGGCATTGTAAAAAGCCTGCGTACGAATTCAAGGGTGTAGTAAATGATTGGGTTGTAATCAATTTGCATGGCCACCGTGTTAATGGGGATATTATGTGCACGTTGTGAAGGGTCTCCAACATGTGAGAAGGTTCGTCGATGCTGAGTTGTAACAGGCCTCCCGCCCTGGTGTCAACAGAGTTGGCAAATTTGTGGCTTGGGAGGTAGATGGGTGATTTAATACTACTTCTGCCACCCTCCAACACAACTTAATGAAATTAGATCTCCGTCGTTGATTATTGTGCGTTGGGATTGTGATGAACCCTAACGTAACTTATGGGATCTTGTAACATTTTTTTGGTCATTGTTTCGGTGGTGGGGTTTGGGGGGTGAGGCCAATCGACCGAGAGGCACTTAGGGTTTTGATGTTTTTCTAGCCTTCCTCGGGCTCGATCCTGAGACCGGTGGAAACCTCCATACTGTAAGTGAATGCTATCAATGGAATCTGAGTCTAGAGTTGAAAAGTGTGGCAATCCACAGGCTGGATGAGTGCGGCCGTTGGGGCATTGTAGTGACTTGAAGGTGTAGGTTTCAGTGGGGTTGTAAGTTTCCAATAAGTATCAACATAGTGTGACCCTCGAGCTAGTTTCTTCTCCTTCAAATTGGATGGATGGATGGCTTCGTCAAGCTTCTGTCATGACTCAGGTACCATAAAGTTTCAAGGATTTTAAAGTTTTCTTTGTTGCATGCACCGTTATTTCATGATTCATATTTAACTCAGTGTATGGTTGTTTGGCAGATAGCTCCCGGCGAACAACAGGGTGCCAAGAAAAGTTGATAGGGAGGAGAAACATAGTGAATCCCACTGGTAAGCTTCAGTGGTATCCCTCCGTCGTGGTTCTCGTGGAATCGGACTTGATGAGCAGGGTGTTGGTAGCATGCCTTCTCGGCAGTGGCTTTTGTCTCGCCTGTAGCAATGGCAAAACGTTACTGTTTATGTTTTGTTTGTTTAGTGTAGATGATGTGAATATTTCTTAAATGTATGGCCGGACATCCTTTGGCTCGGAGAACTTGATAGGTTTTGAACCCTTGTTTTGCAAAGAATTTAACGGTATTTAACATCTGATGTCTGTCGTTTTGGCACTTCTGAGTTGATGGAAGAACAAGTGTGGAAAGAAATGTTGACTATGGTTTTGTTTCAATAACTGAGTAGTGTAAAAAGAATGGGTTTTGGAATGGAACCCTCAGTAAACCATGAGGCGTCTATAGGTTGCTGCCAGCGTAATTTTCAATGGAAATGATAAATGTTTAGGGTTTAATGTTTATGTATAGTGTTTTCAAACTTCTCATTTTTGAATTATGTTCCAAGGAACGAGAGGCATGTTTAAGATGTTTATTTAAATAGTGGCTATAAGCCGATAATGGTCTACTTGGATTGCGTTACATATGTGCATACTTGGGTTAAGACGATAATAAAATGGTGTTGGTTTTGTTTGAATACCACTGTGATAATGCTAAACTCTAGCCTGTCGATGATAATGAAGTCTGCTGGTCTGTAATAATGTTTAAAGAAAACAAGAATAATAGATCTTGATTCTACAGTTAGGATATCTATGGTAATGAAACACTTGATTTGGCAGCTGTTAAATGTTTGTAAATAATAATGTGATGAGAACGGGTCAACCCTAGTTTGTGTGAAGAGATACAGTATTTTGCTCTGTCAATTCAATAATGCTATTCTTTCCTTTGCTTTTAATAATATGATACTCTGTGATGTAAATTCTGCCACATACAGTTGATAATACAGAAATGATAAAATGACAGTGCATTCGTCAGTCAATTTAATTGCTTATGAATATTACAGTTTTTCTATTTTAATTCTATCTCCCTGTATTTGTCCAATTGGACTTCTGGAGAAAATGAAAGAACGATACAGTACTCTTTTTTCTGCATAAAAATAATACAGTGAGGACAATAATTTCTATAAAGATCAGTCAAATTCAAATAAAAAATAAAAGAATGGGTATGTGGTTAAACAGAATGCATGATGTTGGTTTCCTTTGAAGGAATAACTAAATATCAGTAAATCCTAGATGTTAACACCATGTCCATCTTGAGAAGTCAGAAAAGAACCTACTGCTATAACTAATTTATGTTATGTTGTTTCAGCATATAGATTTGAATAGTAAAAACAATGCATGCAGAGATCTAATCTACAGCTGCTAAAATATAAGATGCATGGGGAACATAAGTGTGTGCATGGGTGGTCTCTTGGGTTTATATATTTAGATGCATGCTAGGTTTCACTTTTAACTGAACAGGTCTAATGCTACCTCTCTGTACTTGAGTACGATGCAGCTTCACGCATGGGGAAAAATGCAGAGGAGTCATTTTAGCAGTTCAACAACTTAAAATCAAACAGGATCTAACATTTTACTGCTACTGATCATTAATAACATTTCTAAGCCACATTCTGAGATCATTCCTGTGATTGAAAAAGAAACACAAAAAGAATAGAACCTGAGTGTGATGGGAGGAACAAATCACTCAAGAAGCCTGTTCCACCCAACCTACTCCCAAGCAGCCAAGATGTCTGCCTTAGGACCCCCGAGCCTATCCATTGATCCACTAGGAGGAAGAAATTTTTGAAGCTTAGGATCTCTACTTGCAACAGTAAGAAATCTATCCACCCTTACAGGCTTAGTAATGAATTGGACCAGCACTAGCACCTCTAGTCTATCCTTCTCATAACACTTGCAGACTTATATTTGCACTCTCCACAGCCTCCCTATTCGAATCTCTCAGCCATGACTTGATGCCCTGAGCAAATGTTCTGCAGAAAACATTGTAAGAGCTCCCTGCTCAATTCGAATTGCCTTTTATAGGCTGCCTAGGTCTTTTTGTAATTAACTGGTCATTAGTGTGCTACCTGCTCACCTCCCTCCACCTGGAGGGGGAAATGAAAAAAAATTAGGGGGAGTTGTCCCATAACAACAGCTAATGGTAGAGTGCAAATGTTGCCATCTGTCCCAGTCCTTCCAGTAGCTTCCATTCCTCCTAGTGGGCTTGTGGACACTCTTGTAACAGCTTTCTTGAGTGTTTGTCTCCCATTTTTATTTATTAAATAATAATAATGAGTCATTGCATTCATCTTTGACCTAATTGGTCATAATTACAGAACTTTTAATTATAATTTATCACAAAGTACTTTTGCAAAAAGGATAATAGTAGAAAATAATTATTGTAAAAAATTTGGTAGGTGATAGTCTTCCTCCAAAAATCTCTTCTCTGGTTTTTAATCCACAGTTGGCCCTTCAATCTTGTTGGGAATGGTTCTGAGGTCTCTTATGAGGGGATTGGAAGGATCAACCTTGAGCATGGGTACTTCTCCTATGTTCTCTATGTCCCTACATTGAATGCCAGCCTACTTTCAGTCTACCAGATGACCCATACTGGACCACCCAAGAAGGTGATATTCACTCCAAATGAGGTCGAAATCCAACAGCTTTCAACTGGAAACATCATAGCAAAATATGTTGTCGATCACAATTTGAAACTCTATGAGTTTTCTCACTTCCTACCATACTCCAAATAGGCCACTATTCACACACATGAAAATGAAGAGAGTAGACTCTGGCATGAAATATTTGGGCATCTCAACTACAAGTACTTGCAAGACATGCACCCTCAAAAGATGGTTTATGGACTACCTAACATCAAGTTTTCCCAAGGCACCTGTAAAGGTTGATTGAATCGAAAAGATCCACAACCTAAGGTTGAGAAAGATAAATTTCACAGAAACGAGCAAAATGCTAGATCCAGATCCATAAGAACCTGATGATCTAGCACCTAAAGATCCAACTCCTCTTGCAAAATGGGCCACCACCACTCTTGCATCCACCAATGATGTTGTTGGAGATACATTACCTTCAAGAACCACCAGATCCGATCTTCAAGATACAAGGATTGTACTCTCTCACACAGATCCATTTCTTATTGAGAGATGCTTTCTTATGATTGGATCAAATCCAAAGACCTTCTTTCAAGCCTCCCAAGATCCAATATGGGTAGAAGCTATGGATGAAGTGTATGAATCTCTTCAAAGAAATGAAACTTGGGATCTAGTTTCTCTCCCTCCTGGGAGGAAGCTTCTTGAATGCAAGTGGGTATACAGAGCAAATATGGACTCAGATGGGGTCACAAAAAAATACAAGGTTTGATTAGTTGCAAAGGGTTTCTCCCAAGTCCATGGAATAGACTATTCTGAGACATTTGCTCATGTTGCTAAGATGGATTCCATCCATCTTGTTCTTGCTCTTGCTGCATCCAAGCATTGGGAAGTGCATCACATGGATGTCAAGAGTGCATTCTTTCATAGAGATATAGAGGAGGATATCTACATGAAGCAAATTGAGGGGTATATTGATGACTCTTCATTGGTGTGTAGATTGAGGAAGTCCTTGTATGGGCTCAAGCAAGCTCCCCCAGCTTGGTATGCAAAGATGGACTCCTTCTTTTTGTCACAAGATTTTAAGAGGTGCAAATCTGATTCGAATGTCTACATGAGACATGATGGTAACTCCCTACTCCTTATTGTTCTTTATGTTGACGATTTTTTTATTACATGGAGAAAATATTCATGCATAAGATCTATCAAAACAACTTTGCACAACTCCTTCTCTATGTAAAATTTCGGACTGCTAAAGCATTTTCTTGGTCTTAGAGTCACTGAGAGTGATTTAGGAATCAAAGTTGCACAGTCCAAATATGCATCAGATCTATTTGATAGGTTCCATATGAGCGAATGCAAACCAACAACATTTCCTTTTCTTTCAGGGATCATCCTTGAGGATGGTTCTTCCACACCTCTGGTGGATAGTACTTTGTATCAACAGTTGATTGGGAGTATATTGTTTCTTACACACACTAGAACTGATCTATCCTATGTAGTTAGTGATGTCTCCATATGCATGCAGGAGCCTCATGAGATTCACTTGAAGGAAACAAAGAGGATCTTGCATTATTCTCAAGGGACAAAGACCTATGGTATTCACTATGTAGTTGGGTCTCCTCTGAACCTACTTGGGTATACAGAATCATATTGGGCTGGAGACAACTCTGATCAAAAGTCTACATATGGTTTTTTTTTCATGATTGGATCTGTTTGATGCACCTGCAACAATTAATTAATAAGAATATGCGAAATAGCAGAAATGACAGAACTCAGAATCACTTTTATATTGATCACAGGCCACTTCGAGGGGGCAACCTCTTATGATCAAGCTCAATACAAATAACTTCACGGTCCTTCATAGGTCTCAACACACACTTATATACTAAGTCTAGGCACCAATACTATGGGTCAAAACCATGGGTGACTACAAACTATGGATCAACAATACTACGGGCGACATACAAAGCATATGCGCCAACAACAATAACACAAACTATTGATCAACAAATACTACGGGACGACTTACAAAGCATATGCGTTCCACAACAATATACTAACAAAGTAAAGACATGGGTTCCTAACATCCTCTCCCCCTTAAAAAAAGCTTTGTCCACAAAGCTTTAGATGTGGAAATTTTTGTTGAATCTGAAGGAGTGGTTCCCATGTAGCATCCTCCAGTTGCATGCCGTGCCACTGAATTAAGACCTCCGTCATAGAGCGAGAGCGAAGCTGACGAGTGCGCCGATTGAGGATGGCCTCCAGCTCCAAAAGGATGGATCCTTCATTATCTAGTTCGGGTAAAATCGTTTTTCCACTGATGTTGGTGCCAAGAACTTTCTTCAGATAAGAGACATGAAAGACTGGATGAATGCGGGAAGAAGGAGGAAGTTCCAATTTATAAGCAACTGACCCAATATTCTGAAGAATCCGATATGGCCCATAGAACTTTGGAGCGAGCTTATGATGCCCTTTGAGTTTCAAGGAGGATTGCTTGTACGGATGGAGACAAAGAAAAACCATATCGCCGACTTGAAAAGTGCGCTTAGAACGATGCTGATCAGCTTGTTGCTTCATGCGATTTCTTGCCATGTAAATATTGTCCCACAAAATGCAAAGAATCTGATCGCGGTTTCGAAGGACCGTGTCAACTTCGTGAACTGGTGAACTGGTGGGGGTGTATGGAAGAAGAACTGGAGGTGCCTGACCATAGACTACTTCATATGGGGTCATTTTAGAGGCAGTGTGGTAAGAGGAATTGTACCACCATTCAGCGAGAGGGAGCCACTTTGCCCACTGATGTTGTTGTTCCAAGGTGAAGCAACAAAGATAAGTTTCTAAGCATTTATTGATAATTTCAGTCTGACCATCTGTTTGTGGGTGATACCCTGAACTCATCTTCAGTTTGGTGCCAGTGTGGCAAAATAGTTCTGTCCAAAAATGACTGTTGAAAGTCGCATCACGATCTGAGACAATGGAAGAAGGGATGCCATGAAGACAAAAGATCTGGTCCAGGAAAATTTGAGCGACTAAGGAGGCTGTATAGGGATGGCTGAGAGCACAAAAATGACTATATTTGGAGAGGCGATCAACCACAACGAGAATCATTGTCTTCCCGCCAGATTTAGGGAGCCCTTCAATGAAATCCATAGAAATATCTATCCAAATCCGTGTAGGTATGGGAAAGGGTTCAAGCAATCCTGGAAGGAGTGTTGTTTCACCCTTATTGCGCTGGCAGGTATCACATTCGGACACCATCTATTGAATTGTCCTTTTCATGCCCTGCCAAAAGAAGTTACGCCGTGCCCGTTCATACGTTTTGAGGAACTCAGAGTGCCCTGCCGATGGAGAAGCATGGAGTTCATAGAAGACAACCTATTGAAGATCTGTGCTCGGGGGAAGCACCAGACGACCCTTGTATCTCAGAGAAGCACCATCCCAAGAGTAATGTGGTACAGCAGAAGGGTTGTTGGTCAAGCGTTGGATGATTTGATATAAGGAAGAGTCATTGACATAACCCTGTTGAACAGATTGCAACCAATTTGGAACAAGCATAGAAATAGCTGAAAGAGAACCTTGGGCATCAAATGTGCGAGAAAGAGCATCTGCCACAATATTGTCTTTACCCTTCTTGTAAGTGATCTCATAGTCATAACCCATGAGTTTGCTAACCCATTTCTATTTTGTCGGGGAGGAGAAATGCTATTCCAAGAAATATTTCAGACTCTGGTGATCAGTCTTGATGCAGAAATGATTCCCTAATAGGTATGGGCGCCACTTCTGTACTGCATGCAAAATAGCCATCATTTCCTTCTCATAGGTAGAGGCAGCTAAATTCTTACCTGAAAGGGCTTTGCTGTTGAATGCAATGGGGTGTTCATCTTGAAGGAGAACAGCACCAAGTCCATTGCCACAAGCATCACTCTCAATAGTGAAGGGCTTGGAAAAATCAAGCATAGCTAGAACAGGTGTAGTACACATAGCTTGTTTTAGTTTGTCAAATGCACACTGAGCAGCATGTGTCCATGTAAAAGCATAATTTTTCAATAGAGCAGTTAATGGAGCTGCAATCTTCCCATAATCCTTGACAAACTTGCGGTAGTAGCTAGTCAACCTCAAAAACCACGAAGGCTCTTGAGTGTCTGAGGATGCGGCCAATTGTTCATGGCATCGATTTTGATAGGATCCACGCGAACCCCTTGTGCTGAGATAATGTGCCCGAGATACTCAACTTCCTTCTGTCCAAAAACACATTTAGACTGCTTGGCATGGAGATGATGGTCAGAGAAAAGTTGCATGACAAGATCCAGATGCTGGAGATGTTCATCCCATGTTTTACCATAGGTGAGGATATCATCAAAGAACACCAGAATGAATTTCCGCAAGTAGGGTCGAAATATTTTATTCATTAAGGCCTGGAATGTGGAAGGAGCATTAGTGAGGCCAAAGGGCATCACCAAAAACTCATAATGGCCATCATGTGTGCGAAAGCTGTTTTAGGCATATCATCCTCATGAACCTGAATTTGATGATACCCAGAACAAAGATCCAACTTGGAGAAAAAGTGAGCCCCATGAAGCTCATCAAGAAGCTAATCAACAACAGGAATTGGAAACTTATCCTTGATGGTGAGGTGATTAAGTGCTCGGAAGTCAATGCAGAGGCACCATGACCCATCTTTTTTGCGGACAAGAATAACTGGAGAAGAAAAGGAACTAGTGCTTGGACAAATAATACCTTGCTTCAATAAGTCCCGAACGAGCATTTCAATCTCCGTTTTTTTGGTGAAATGGGTAGCGATAGGGCCTGATGTTGGGATGAACGCTGCCAGGAAGCAGCTGAATACGATGGTCTTCTGGCCTGGAAGGTGGCAATCCCACTGGTTCAGCAAAGACACCTGTATATCGATCCAAAATTTGTTGTAGATCCAAAGGAGTAGTGGAGACCACTGATGGTTGCATCTGAATGGAAGGGATCTGAGCGATGAAACCATGTGAATTCTTCTTGATGATTTTTTCCATGTGATGTGAACTGATGATGGTGAGAGAACCTAGTTGTAATCCTGTCAATGTGTGTTTTTGTCCATTGAGGGAAAACTGCATCCAAAGTTCAGCAAAATCCCATAAGATAGGGCCAAGTGTACGTAGCCATTGAGTGCCCAAAACCACAGCACATCCGCCTAAGGTCAAGGAAAACATGTCAGAGCGTAAGGTATAATCTCCCACAGAGATACGCACATTTCGACACTTCCCTTTGCAAGGTAAGGTGCCCCCATTGGAAACCATGACTTCAAAGTTGGAGCAAGGATGGATAAAACAATCAACTTGTTTGGTGATCCGAGGGTCAATGAAATTATGAGTGCTACCAGAATCAATGAGTATTGTAAGAGGAAGCTTCTTGAAGTAACCCTTGACCCACATTGTTTGGGGGGTGGTGATTCTAGCTAAAGCATAGAGAGATATCTCTGGCTGGTCATCCTTAGACGGAGGGTCAACAGGCGGTTCCTGAATGTCGATCGGAGCATCCAGTGTTTCTGGATCTTCATCACCAATTTCAGAGGTAGGTGGAGAATCCACATACAAGATATAGAGCTTTTGCTGAACACATCAATGTCCCCAAGTGAATTTCTCATCACAATTATAGCAAAGCCCCTTTTCTCTGCGTGCTTGCATCTCTGTTTCAGACAAACGCTTGATAGGAGTTGGTCGAGGAGGCTGTAGTAGAGGTGGTCATTGAGAACCCATATTTCGGAAGGAAACAAAAGTGGGCTTGGAGCGTTGTTGGGATGCAATCTTGTCTTCTGCCAACTTAGCCAACCCTAGGGCTTTCATCATTGTGTTGGGACATAACATTTTGACCTCAAAGCAGATGGCATCCTTTAGACCACTGATAAAACAACTTCGGTAAAAGTCATCAAACAATCCTTCGGTGTGGTTGGATAGTTTCTCAAATTCAGTTTGATACTCTCTCACAGTACCAATTTGGAGAAGTTTAGTCAGGGCTTCTGTGAAGTCATCAAAAGCACTAGGACCAAATTGTTGCAAAAGGAGCTGGCAAAAGTCTGGCCATTTTGGCTCTTCATGAGCCTTGATGTACCAACGGTACCATTGAAGAGCTTCCTGTTCCAAATAAAAGGATGCCAGTGGAAATTTGTTGACATCAAAAGTATTATGCAGACTGAAATACTGTTCTGCACGATAGATCCATCCAGTTGGAGCAGTACCATTGAAGCGAGGAAAATCAAGCTTCGGATCACGGAAATTGCTGGAAGAAGAGAACCCATTGTCTGATGAATACTTGGACTACCGTTTGTTGTTCATAGCTGAATGTTCAAGATGGAGACCGAGAAATTTTACATCCAGATCCTGGAGTTTGGCTTGGATGGCTGCAAGTGCGTCTTCCATGGTTTTTGCTCCTACACGGGTGACAAGCATAACCAGGAGTTTTTTTTTTTTTTTTGGTTGACTGGGTAGTAAAACAAAAACAGAAACTGCTTCAGTAAAGGAAAATCTGGATTTGGGAAAAAATCTAAAGGGTAATTGGGGTTTGACTAGGTTTTGGACACTGTTGAATAGACAGGGAAGCAAAAATGAGGATTTCAGAAGCAGGGTGAAAGAATGGGAAAATTTGGCAGAGGGGGACATAGAAGCATAATTTAGAAAGGAATTCTGTGGTAAAATTTGAAGGTGATTGGGTGAAATCTGAGGAAGTTATGGCAAACCCTAAAATTAGTCAAATGTGGGATTTCGGAATTTGGGAAGGGAAATTGGGGATAGGGTCCTCAGGAATGAAATATGCATATTGGGATGACAGGGGTTCCCCAAAAATTTCAAGGGAAGCAGAGTGAAAACAAGGGAGATATGGAGAAAAAATGGATTTTGTTTTTCCCAGACTGGAGCGGCTAAGACTCCGAAGGGATCTGGAACAACGTTGAATGGATTGAAAACGGTTGGATCTGGAATGGATTGCAGAATGGATCTGAACGATTGGATCTGAAACGGCTCATCAGTGATTGACAACAATTCAGTTGAAAATAGATATGGACCCCAGGTATGTGCGGCTTCCTAATAGTTCAGTGGTTTCACTCAGCCACCAATGCTGTCTGACGGCTTGCGTATTGGGGCAGTTCCCCTCACTCCACAGCTCAGGTAAAACTGATAACCGCTTTGCCACAAACGACAGCTCTTGGTTTACCTCACGGGTGGGAGCTAGTTAATCAGGTAGGGGTCGTTGCCCATTTCGGTGCCAGGTCCTCTCAATGGGCCAACTACTTCGGGGTTCCTGTGGTACTCCTCACAATGAGTTTTAGGGCTTATGCCCAAGTACTTCCCACAGTTAAGCACATAGGGATTATTCCCAAATCCGAATCTGCAACAGATGCAAAAAAAAATTTGGCAGAAATCTCGCCCAGCGAGCGCAAGAAAGTGATCTGATACCAGATGTGATGCACCAGCAACAATTAATTAATAAGAATATGTGAAATAGCAGAAATGACAGAACTCACAATCACTTTTATATTGATCATAGGCCACTTCGAGGGGGAAACCTCCTATGAGCAAGCTTAATACAAATAACTTCACGATCCTTCATAGGTCTCAACACACACTTATATACTAAGTCTAGGCGCCAATACTATGGGTCAAAACCATGGGCCACTACAAACTATGGATCAACAATACTACGGGCGACTTACAAAGCATATACGCCAACAACAATAACACAAACTATTAATCAACAAATACTACGGGACGACTTACAAAGCATATGCATCCCACAACAATATACTAACAAAGTAAAGATATGGGTTCCTAACATCCCCTCCCCCTTAAAAAAAGCTTTGTCCTCAAAGCTTTAGATGTGGAAACTGTTGTTGAATCTGAAGGAGTGGTTCCCATGTAGCATCCTCCGATTGCATGCCGTGCCACTGAATTAAGACCTCTATGATAGAGCGAGAGCGAAGCTGACGAGTGCACCGATTGAGGATGGCCTCCGGATACAAAAGAATGGATCCTTCATTATCCAGTTCAACTAAAATCGTTTGTCGACTGATGTTGGTGCCAAGAACATTCTTCAGACAAGAGACATGAAAGACTGGATGAATGCAGGAAGAAGGAGGAAGTTCCAATTTATAAGCAACGGACCCAATCTTTTGAAGAATCCAATATGGCCCATAGAACTTTGGAGCGAGCTTATGACACCCTTTGAGTTTCAAAGAGGATTTCTTTTACGGCTGGAGACGAAGAAAAACCATATCGCTGACTTGAAAAGTGCGCTCAGAACAGTGCTGATCAGCTTGTTTCTTCATGTGATTTCTTGCCATGTGAAGATTGTCCCGCAAAATGCGAAGAATCTGATCATGGTTTCGAAGGACGGTGTCAACTTCCTGAACTGGTGAACTGGTGGGGGTGTATGGAAGAAGAACTGGAGGTGCCTGACCGTAGACTGCTTCATATGGGGTCATTTTAGAGGTAGTGTGGTAAAAGGTATTGTACCACCATTCAGCGAGAGGGAGCCACTTTGCTCACTGATGTTGTTGTTCCGAGGTGAAGCAACGAAGATAAGTTTCTAAGCATTTATTGATAATTTCATTCTGACCATCTGTTTGTGGGTGATACCCTGAACTCATGTTCAGTTTGGTGCCAGTGTGACGAAATAGTTCTGTCCAAAAATGACTGGTGAAAGTCGCATCACGATCCAAGACAATGGAAGAAGGGATGCCATGAAGACGAAAGATCTGGTCCAGGAAAATTTGAGCGACTGAGGAGGTTGTATAGGGATGGCTGAGAGCACAAAAATGACTATATTTGGAGAGGCGATCAACCACAATGAGAATCACTGTCTTCCCGCCAGATTTAGGGAGCCCTTCAATGAAATCCATAGAAATATCTGTCCAAATTCGTGTAGGTATGGGCAAGGGTTCAAGCAATCCTGGAAGGAGTGTTGTTTCACCCTTATTGCACTGGCAGGTATCACATTCGGCCACCATCTGTTGAATTGTCCTTTTCATGCCCTGCCAAAAGAAGTTACGCCGTGCCCGTTCATACGTTTTGAGGAACCCAGATTGCCCTGCCGATGGAGAAGGATGGAGTTCATAGAAGACAGCTTGTTGAAGATCTGTGCTCAGGGGAAGCACCAGACGACCCTTATCTCAAAGAAGCACCATCCCAAGAGTAATGTGGTAGAGCAGAATGGTTGTTGGTCAAGCGTTGGATGATTTGAGATAAGGAAGAGTCATTGACATAACCCTGTTGAACATATTAGAACCAATTTGGAACAGGCATAGAAATAGATGAAAGAGAACCTCTGGCATCAAATGTGTGAGAAAGAGCATCTGCCACAATATTGTCTTTACCCTTCTTGTAAGTGTTCTCATAGTCATAACCCATGAGTTTGTTAACCCAATTCTGTTGTGCCGGGGAGGAGACACGCTGTTCCAAGAAATAGTTTAGACTCTGGTGATCAGTCTTGATGCAGAAATGATTCCCTAATAGGTATGGGCGCCACTTCTGTACTGCATGCAAAATAGCCATCATTTCCTTCTCATAGGTAGAGGCAGCTAAATTCTTACCTGAAAGGGCTTTGTTGGTGAATGCAATGGGGTGTTCATCTTGAAGGAGAACAACACCAAATCCATTGACGCAAGCATCACTCTCAATAGTGAAGGGATTGGAAAAATCAGGCATAGCTAGAACATGTGTAGTACACATAGCTTGTTTTCGTTTGTCAAATGCACACTGAGCAGCATGTGTCCATGTAAAAGCATCCTTTTTCAATAGAGTAGTTAATGGAGCTGCAATCTTTCCATAATCCTTGACAAACTTGCAGTAGTAGCCAGTCAACCCCAAAAAACCATGAAGGCTCTTGAGTGTCTGAGGATGCGGCCAATTGTTCACGGCATCGATTTTGGCAGGATCCACATGAACCCCTTGTGCTGAGATAATGTGCCCGAGATACTCAACTTCCTTCTGTCCAAAAACACATTTAGACTGCTTGGCATGGAGATGATGGTCATAGAAGAGTTGCATGACAAGATCCAGATGCTGGAGATGTTCATCCCATGTTTTACTGTAGATGAGGATACCATCAAAGAACATCAGAATGAATTTCCGCAAGTAGGTTCGAAATATTTTTTTCATTACGGCCTGGAATGTGGAAAGAGCATTAGTGAGGCCAAAGGCCATCACCAAAAACTCATAATGGCCATCATGTGTACGAAAAGCTGTTTTAGGGATATCATCCTGATGAACCCAAATTTGATGATACCCAGAATGAAGATCCAACTTGGAGAAAAAGTGAGCCCCATTAAGCTCATCAAGAAGCTCATCAAAAACAGGAATTGGAAACTTATCCATGATGGTGAGGTGATTAAGTGCTCGGAAGTCAATGCAGAGGCGCCATGACCCATCTTTTTTGCAGACAAGAATAACTGGAGAAGAAAAGGAACTAGTGCTTGGGAGAATAATACCTTGCTTCAATAAGTCCCGAACGAGCATTTCAATCTCCGTTTTTTGGTGAAATGGGTAGCGATAGAGCCTGATGTTGGGAGGAACGCTGCCAGGAAGGAGTTGAATACGATGGTCTTCTAGCCTGGAAGGTGGCAATCCCACTGGTTCAGCAAAGACACCTGTATATCGATCCAGAATTTGTTGTGGATCAAAAGGAGTAATGGACACCACTAATGGTTGCATCTGAATGGAAGGGATCTGAGCGATGACACCATGTGAATTCTTCTTGAGGTGTTTTTCCATGCGATGTGAACTGATGATGCTGAGAGAACCTGGTTGTAATCCTGTCAATGTGTGTTTTTGTCCATTGAGGGAAAACTGCATCTAAAGTTCAGCAAAATCCCGTAAGATAGGGCCAAGTGTGCATAGCTATTGAGCGCCCAAAACCACAGCACATCCGCCTAAGGTCAAGGCAAACATGTCAGAGCACAAGGTATAATCTCCCATAGAGATACGCACATTTCGACACTTCCCTTTGCAAGGTAAGGTGCCCCCATTGGCAACCATGACTTCAAAGTTGGAGCAAGGATGGATAAAACAATCAGCTTGTTTGGCGATCCGAGGGTCAATTAAATTATGAGTGCTACCAGAATCAATGAGTATTGTAAGAGGAAGCTTCTTGAAGTAACCCCTGACCCGCATTGTTTCGGGGGTGGTGATTCCAGCTAAAGCATGGAGAGATATCTCTGACTGGTCATCCTGAGACGGAGGGTCAATAGGAGGTTCCTGAATGTCGACCGGAGCATCCAGTGTTTCTGGATCTTCGTCACCAATTTCAGAGGCAGGCGGAGAATTCACATCCAAGAGATAGAGCTTTTGCTGAACACATCTATGTTCCCGAGTGAATTTCTCATCACAATTATAGCAAAGCCCCTTTTCTCTGTGTGCTTGCATCTTTGTTTCAGACAAACGCTTGATATGAGTTGGTCGAGGAGCCTACAGTAGAGGTGGTCGTTGAGAACCCATATTTTGGAAGGTTACAAAAGTGGGCTTGGAGCGTTGTTGGGCTGCAATCTTGTCTTCTTCCAACTTAGCCAACCCTAGGGCTTCCATCATTGTGTTGGGACAGAACATTTTGACCTCAAAGCGGATGGCATCCTTTAGACCACTGATAAAACAACTCCAGTAAAAGTCATCAGACAATCCTTCGGTGTGGTTGGCTAGTTTCTCAAATTCGGTTTGATACTCTCTCACAGTGCCAATTTGGCGAAGTTTAGTGAGGGCTCCTGTGAAGTCATCAAAAGCACTAGGACCAAATTGTTACAAAAGGAGCTGGCAAAAGTCTGGCCATTTTGGCTCTTCATGAGCCTTGATGTACCAACGGTACCATTGAAGAGATTCATGTTCCAAATGAAAGGATGCCAGTGGAACTTTGTTGACATCAAAAGTATTATGCAGACTGAAATACTGTTCTGCACAATAGATCCATCCAGTTGGAGCAGTACCATTGAAGCGAGGAAAATCAAGCTTCGGACCACGAAAATTGCTGGAAGAAGAGAACCCATTGTCTGATGAAGACTAGTACTACCGTTTGTTGTTCATAGCTGAATGTTTAAAATGGAGACCGAGAAATTTTTCATCCAGATCCTGGAGTTTGGCTTAGATGGCTGCAAGTGCATCTTCCATGGTTTTTGCTCTTGCACGGGTGACAACCATAACCAGGAGTTTTTTTTTTTTTGGTTGACTGGGTATGAAAACAAAAACAGAAACTGCTTCACTAAAGGAAAATATGGATTTGGGAAAAAATTTGAAGGTTAATTGGTGTTTGACTAGGTTTTGGACACTGTCGAATAGAGAGGGAAGCAAAAATGAGGATTTCAGAAGCGGGGTGAAAGAATGGGAAAATTTGGCAGAGGGGAACAAAGAAGCAGAATTCACAAAGGAATTCTGTGGTAAAATTTGAAGGTGATTGGATGAAATCTGAGGAAGTTATGGCAAACCCTAAAATTAGACAAATGTGGGATTTTAGAATTTGGGAAGGGGAATTGGGGATAGGGTCCTCAGGAATGAAATATGCATAATGGGATGACAGGGGTTCCCCAAAAATTTCAAGGGAAACAGAGTGAAAACAAGGGAGATATGGTGAAAAAACTGGATTTTTTTTTTCCAGACTGGAGCGGCTATGACTCTGAAGGGATCTGGAACAACGCCAAATGGATTGAAAATGGCTAGATCTGGAATGGCTTGCAGAATGGATCTGAACGGTTGGATCTGGAACGGCGCAGCAGTGATTGACAACAGTTCAGTTGAAAATAGATATGTACCCCAGGTATGTGCGGCTTCCTAACAGTTCAGGGGTTTCACTCGGCCACCAATGTTGCCTGACGGCTTGCGTATTGGGGCAGTACCCCTCACTCCACGGCTCAGGTAAAACTGATAACCGCTTGCCACAAACGATAGCTCTTGGTTTACCTCACGGGTGGGAACTAGTCAATCAGGTAGGGGTCGTTGCCCTTTTCGCTGGCAGGTCCTCTCAATGGGACAACTACTTCGGGGTTCCTATGGTACTCCTCACAATGAGTTTTAGGGATTATGCCCAAGTACTTCCCATAGTTAAGAAGATAGGGATTATTCCCAAATCCAAACCTGCAACAGATGCGAAAAACAATTTGGCAGAAATTTCACCCAGCGAGCCCAAGAAAGTGCTCTGATACCAGATGTGATGCACCTACAACAATTAATTAATAATAATATGCGAAATAGCAGAAATGACAGAACTCAGAATCACTTTTATATTGATCACAGGCCACTTCGAGGAGGCAACCTCCTATGAGCAAGCTCAATAGAAATAACTTCATGGTCCTTCATAGGTCTCAACACACACTTATATACTAAGTCTAGGCTCCAATACTATGGGTCAAAACCATGGGCCACTACAAACTATGGATCAACAATACTACGGGCGACTTACAAAGCATATGCGCCAACAACAATAACATAAACTATTGATCAACAAATACTACGGGATGACTTACAAAGCATATGCGTCCCACAACAATATACTAACAAAGTAAAGACATGGGTTCCTAACAATCTGAACCTATCTGTTGGTCGAGCAAAAAACAGACTGATTTAGCTCTTTCTTCAGCTGAGGCTGAGTACAGAGGTGCATGGAATGCAGCCACACAGTGTATCTGGTTGCAGGGCATCTTGTCAGAGTTTGGAGTTCGATTCAGTACTCCACCAATAATCTATTATGACAATCAGAGTGCTATCAAGATTTCTACAGATCCAGTTCTTAGATAAAGAACCAAACATATTGAGATACACGTACATTACATCCGAGGATTGGTGCATAATCGTACCATCACACTACTCGACTGTCCTATGGAAGATAAGATTGCAGATATCTTCACTAAGTCCTTCTTGGTGAAGAAGTTCACTTACCTCCGATCCCTTCTTGGGGTGAGTGATGTACATGATTGATTAGCTTACCACAGTCTATATTGAGGGGGCTATTTCTTCCCACTGGGTTTTCCCTCTTTCCTTACTTTATGTTTAGATTGTTGTATGGGGTTATCTTTGGTATCAGTTACGAGGGCCCTACTAGTTTTCAGTTATGTGTTTCCTCATAGTCCAGCTTGCAGGGGGTGTTGAAATACTCTCACCATCATCATTTGTATTTGCATGCATGCATACTACATGCATCCAGTCATCAGTATGCTAGTCTCCCAGCACCTAGTGCTTATTTTCATCCCCCTAGAGCCTATTTTTAGCCATCAATAACCCTCCTACCTACCTAGTGTGCTTTTTTTTCATCATCTTGATACTAATGCGCCCTACTACACACTTCTAGGATTCCATGCGTCAATCATTAGGGTAATTTTGAGGTCTAAAATGGGCCTCCTAAGACATATAATAAAATATTATGAGTGGGGCATTTTGTGGGGGAGGTATCTTTACAACTCAATTTTTACATTACAACCAATGTAACTATGGTTAAATTAGATTGAAAAGATGTTTCAAATAAAAACAATTAAAAAAACTTCTTTGATGTGACTAAAAGTAAGAGTACTTTTAAATACATGAATTTCTTTTAAATATAATATGATGAATGTACTTATAAAGAAATGTATTTATAAGTTTGAATTTTGAAATATTACTTATTGAATATTCAAAATATATTTATAAAACTATATATTTTGAATTTTGAATTTTAAACAGAAAGTAAATTTATATAAATAGATTACCATTTTTTAAGAGTATATATTTATTATATAAATCTAACTTGCTCATTAAAAATAAAACTCAATCATATATTCATATAAATAGTATTTATATTTTTTAATAAATCTAACCTAATCATTTATTTATATTATTGTTAATATTTTTAAATATATTAACATCTATTTATATAAATATTTGCATTATTTAAATATACTTAATAAAATTAAATATTTTTAAAATATTCATTTAACAATCAATCAATTTTATTTTTTTTATTTAATTCAATAACATAAATGATTTAATAGGAATCAATGATCTCATAACAAGTATTCCATTGCATATATATCTATGCATTATTAATTAAATATAAAATTAAAAATTTAATAGATTAATATAATATGTATTTGTTTTAAATATTAATTTAATGGATCTACTTCTTGTTTAATTTATTTTATTTTATGTAGAACACGTGACATAACAATTATGGATTTTTATGTTGAATACTATGCATTCATTAGATAAGGAGTAAGTATTTAAAATAACATATTCTATAATGAAAAGAATTTACACATGTTTCAATGTTTTTTGTATTTTTAATTTATTATTTAATAGTATAAATTATATATTATAAAAAGCAATAAATATATAAATATACGTATTATAATATTTAATGTATATATTATAAAGTATAAATTATATATTTTATATTGAAAAGTATTTAAATGATTTTGATTTTGAAGAGATTTCAATGTTTTTTTATATTTATAAATTATTATTTAAAAGTATATACTATGTACATTGAAAAGTAAAGATTTGATTTTGAATAAAGCATTTATGTTTTTGGTATTTGTAATTTATTTTAATATTGAAATATAGAAAGTAACTTTCCTTTTTAGTACTTTAAGAGTACTTTAGTACATTTATATTATATTCAAAAGTAATTTATAAGTACTATTTTCATTATGAGTACTTTACTTACAACATTGATATGGTTAACTATGAGTTTTTATTCCTCATTTAGAATTTGACAAACAAACACCTTTAACTCAACCAATGCCACCTCAACTATTATAGATGATGTCATCCTTTAAAATGTGATTGGTTCTTTTAAAGTTGATTTTGATAGTACATTTTTTGCTTTGAGGCCCATTTTTTACCTCAAAATTCCCCAAATGTCATGCGTTGATTGCTCAGTTCAACTGACTGTAGCTTCTAGTTATCTGTATTAGAGTGCCACTTGAATACTGACAGTCTGCCATGTGCCCTTGGAGTCTCCTTCCCTTGATTAGTGCTCACATGCATCATTTAGACTCAGTTAGACTCATATTTGACTGACCTTTGACTATCAGTGGCCACTACCACTAGTTGGGCGATGTCGCCAATGCATTCCAAGCCACAACTTGAGGAGAATTGGAATCACCTTTGGGGTAGTCGAATTCATTCTATTATACTCTCATATTTTTTCCAGCTTACAACTAATGAATGACATTACAACAACTTTCCACATTCTTTGAGTTTCATGTGTGAATATTGATTCAATTCTTATTCTTCTTCTCTACAATTCTTGAGTGAAATTTGTGAGGTTTGTTCAAGCTGAGTGATCTCTACTATAGAATTTCACAAGATATAGGTTTGATGAAGTTCTTTCTAGGTATAGAAGTAAAACAATCATGAAAATGCATATTTATTTCTCAAAGTAAATATGCTAAAGATGTACTCAAACGGTTCATAATGGTTAATTGAAAACCAACACCTACACTAGTGGCAATAGGTACAAAGTTGAGAAAAGATGATGAAAGTCCCAAACTAGATCCAACATTGTATAAGAAACTCGTAGGAAGTGTCATGTATCTCACAACTATGAGACCAGATATTATCTATGCAGTCGGCTTGACTTCCAAGTTCATGGAGTCTCCCAAAGACTCACATTGGCAAGTGGGAAAAAGGATCTTACGATATGTTGAAAGGACTTCAAGCTATGGCATTTTATACTCAAAGACTAACTATGATATTTTAATAGGTTATACTGACAGTGATTTTGCAAGAAGTTTGGATGACAACAAGAGCACTTAAGGTCATTTTTTTCATCTTGGTTTAGGGGTGATTTCATGGGAATCCAAGAAGCATCCCATCATGATGATTTCATCTATGGAAGTGGAATATGAAGTAGCAACAATAACAACATCTCAAGCAGTCTAGTTATGCAGAGTTCTGGATGGTATTCAACAGACACAAGAAATCCCAACAACAATTTATTGAGAGAACAATTTAGTAATTGCAATGTCCAAGAACCATGTATTTCACCAAAAGAGCAAACACATTGATACCAGATATCATTTCATCAGAAAACTTGTAAACAATGGTAAAGTTCAGGTAGAGCATTGTAAATCAATTGGTTGACATATTCACAAAACCATTAACAAAATATATTTTTGAAATTCATAAAGATAACTTGGGCATTGTAAATGCTAAAGCACTCAACGGTCGTAATTAAGGAGGAGTGTTAAAAACTTTAATTAAATCCCACCATGTATCAATTGTTAGCTCAGTTTTATTATTAGAATTTAAGTTGAGTTTAGTTGATTAGCATGCAAATATGAATTAGCCTAGGGTTTTAGCATGTAGCAAGCATATAAATTCATTTTTTATGTTCATTGTAATTTCCAATTAGATCTTCCTTGTTTATCAAGAAAGCTTTCATAGCAGCTCGTATTCACATTATTAGTGTTTAATATCTCTTCCTCCAACCTTCAAACTGGACAACGAATTATGCACGCATGATCTAGAAGCCAACGGTGTAATAAAAATAAGATCCATTCGTGATCGACATAATGATGAACTAAAATCATTGTAGAACCCTCTTACAATGGTTATATATATATATATATATATATATATATATATATATATATGGATATATATATATATATATATATATATATATATATAATGACAACTATTTTTGTTGATTTGCCTCGAGTTCTAGCAAATGTGAGATTACAAACTGAGGTGAGTGTGTACTGCAAAACAAAAAGGGGCACATGAGGTGATTCTTATTAGTGTTGGAGTTTGATGAGATAAATTGCCATCATGAAATTTTGTTAATTAATAACTTTATATAATATCTTTATTTTGAAATTTAAAAAAAAAATCATTTAAATCCATAATAAACTCATAACTACATTTACAGATTTCTAAACATTTTATGTTGTGAGAAAAACATTATGTTTTATGTTATTGTAAAGTTTTGTGATTATTGACCAAGTGGGGTCAAGGATGACTGTAATTAATTTTATTGAATATTTTATTATTAATAAATAAAAGAAGAGACAAATATCCAATGGAGGTTGTTAAATGACTGTTCACTGACCCACTAGGAGTAATGGACTGGGGTGAGAGAAAATTGACACTTGGAAACATCCTCAACTCACTTCTAGCTGTTGGAGGGGGCAACTTCCTTATTTTTATGGTCATGTTCCCCAAGAAAGTGGAACTGAGCAGGTGGCTCAATAACTAAGAAACTGTCCAAAAGACCTAGGCATGCTATTTTATCACCCATCTAATTCAGCAGGAGGCTACCCAGTTTTACCTTGTGATAATTTTCTGAAAGAGAAAAGAAGAGTGCGCAAGAGATTCGATGAGGGGAAGGCTAGTAAGTGATTGAGTGAGTTACGACTGCATTCTGAACTAGTGGAGCCACATTGTTGAGTTCAATATTGCTAAAGGAAGAAGTATTATTGTTTAATACTACTGCTGAGTTGCAGAGGAATTTATTCCATTCTCCACACAACATCTTCATCCTGGTGGTTCAGTGAACAGGCTCGACGGTCCTAAGGCAAGTGATTTGGTTGTCTTCAAGAGAAGGTTGGGTGGAACGAGATCCTTTGGTTGTTTGTCTCTTCTACAGTTACCAGGTTCTATTTGTGTTATCTTATTTACTTTTTGTCCATTTATTTACTAAAGAAGTGAGTATAATATGTTATCATCTTTCTGTTATAAGTCAGATATCCCTCGAACTATTATTAAATGCTTTTAAAGTTCTATCATATTATCTATTTTGAAATTCCATTTACCTACTAGATATAAAAACTGAATGAATAGTTTAAATTCTGAATTTTAAATGACGAATGATAGAGTAGAAAAACTTCTCTATATTTTTCCACATACATTATGTATCGTATTCTAGTACATAAAATTAAATTAGGAGTAGATTAGAATGATTCTTTATCATAGGCTGAAAATTTATTATAAAGATTTGTATCAATAAACTATTCTATTTTATATGAAGTAAGGTATTATTTTTCTATAAACAGAACTATATACTATAAATATTACAAGTTAGACTAATTTTTAGGAATCGTCCTTTTTATTGAACAACATTTCAGAACATTTCAATTTTTTATACATAAATAATAAATCTTAAATCTAAGTTACGCACATAGCATTATTTCTTTTATAAATAAATCCTAAACATTATTATTGCAAATATCAATATCAAAATATATTTAAATGAGCACATGAAACTCCATAAATCTAACTCTTTTCGTAAACGATGGTTAAATCAAACCCTAGTAGTATTCTCTACCATAATACAATATAAATTTTAAAACGAAATTTACATCAAGAACATAACTTTGGAAGTTTTCATTATACATTAAAAATTGCAACAATTGAAAAATATTTATTACCCTGTACATTTAGAACCTTCATAATACAGTATACGTCTTGGTTTAAATTTCTTCTTTTAAAACAATAGTAAGTAACAGTACGAGCCGAAGCCAAAGGCATCGCCCAGGTTTAAAGAGGATTACAAATATACATTGCATTACAGCATATCTAAAAAGAATTAAGACAAAACCAAGGTTCGAGACCGTAAAGGCTCACCCAAATGGTCGATACATTTATAAAAAAAAATTACAAAATGATTGGTACTAGAGTTCAAAAATGCAGAGGATTAGGGTTTGAGTTTCGACTCACCCAACCTATACCTTAAATATTTAACTATCAAATTAAAACCTAAATGTGTAATTAAGGTTAGGGTTTAAAACACTTAGCATCTAAGAGACCAAACCATCTGCACTATATAGCTAGGTTAGGGTTTAAAACACTTAGCATCTAAGAGACCAAACCATCTGCACTATATATCTAGGTTAGGGTTTGAACCCTGCAACATGATCATTTTTTTCTTGGAACCATTTCTACTAACAAACAATACAAACTCTAATTTGCAACATAATTAAAATGATGGGCTTCTCCCTAAACACAAGAAGTTTACATCAAAATTTATTCATTGTAAAAAAAGATGAAAATGACGAGAGCATCCTTCTAATTGTGAATCATACCACACTTAAATTCTTGCAAATCATCTTTATAAAACCATAAAATTTATTTACAGAGCAGTATACGAAAGAAGCATTGAGAAACCAACGCGATCTCAGAGGCCCGAGGGTAAAACCCTTTCAGTTATAAAAATTTCCATACGACTTACAAAGTGTGAAAAAACCCAACAATAAAAACCAAAACCAAATCAAATGCAAGTTTGAACTGCAACTCGTCGAAGGAACTCAAACTGGCAGTAATACCTTTCTCACCACCTTTTTCACTACGCAGAGTTACAACTTAGGTTGCCAAAAGGAACCACTGAGGCTTACCCATGTTTTTGCGCACCATAGCCATAGCCAACGAGGGTCACACCTTTCAAAGGTAAAGTTTCGGCAGGAAGCAACCTATCATTGAGTAACCAAGGAAAAAAATGTTCACAGTTAGTGATTTTGAAACGAGAACGCTTAAAACAACAAACGGATAACACTGTAAGAGATTGGGTAATTCGTTTACCTTCTTAAGGTGACTGTAATCGCAACTTGAGAACAACCATCGAAACCTTGGAGCATCGCACAAAGACTTCTAACCCTAATACCTCAGATGGTTTTCGGCCTCCAGAACCGGTTTTGCAAAACATCAATGAATAGAACTAGTGAGGTTTGAGGTCAAAGCACGGTTAGGGTTTAGCCCGGAACCCAAAAAAGTTCACGTGAAACCATGCCATGGTGGCTTGCCACTGTACATTCCACCTTGGGCACATTTAATTGTCATAAAAGTTCCAATCCATCACCTGCCATCGTATAGATGCACTAAGTAGCAAGCTTATTGGACCTTACATTAAACAAAACATTTAGTGAGTTGTATTGCAACTTAGAAACCCTTGGGTTGTTAATACAAGGTGTAAGACCATGATCGTGGGCTTTAAAGACCCTGTCATGTGGTTTTAATAAATGGAAACCTTGGTATAAAGGATCAAACACATTAACGTGGATCATAATTATAACATAATATAAATAATAACATTAAAAAGATGAAATGGATAACACTACAATATGGAGAACCAAAACCACATTAATTCATATGTATAATGTTGACCTAGCTTGTGATATTAAGGCTTTGCAAAAATACATCTAAGAGCATCGAATCTAAAATAAAAGATGTTTATGTGATAATACTATAGTACATAAAAGGGTCATAGCTATTTTACGAATTCACATAACACCTATAGAGCAAGTTTTTCCGACGTAATAAGTCTAAGACAATTATAATGTACACTATGTAAATGTTTAGTTGCCAACTGTTAAATTCCGAAGAAGTATAATTATTACCTGCAGAACTGAAAAAGGAACAGTTTATGCATTAGCTAGATAATAGCTAAGTAAGCCCCGGGTACCTTTAGGACCCCTTCATCAAACAGGAAAATCAAGCGGTTAGCATCCAAGAACAAAACAATAGTGTAACATGAGATAAATTAAATGACGATGTCTGTACATATAGATAGTAACCATAATTTCAGATAACAAAGACATGATTAAACCTCTGGCATTTTGTTGCAACATTAATACATGCATTAAGCCAATCGCATGCAATAAAGACATTTACGACCAAATATAAACATAGTACGTAATTGATGGAACGTATTTATAACATTGACGACTAATTGAAGAATATGTTGTCACATTATATAATTAGTCTGTGCATAAAAGAATTAATTTATCATAAATGCTATTCCCACATAACAAATATAAGCATTTAATGTTACTTAGAAAAATTTTAATTTTTGTGAAATTTGGGGATGTTACATGTATCAGAGCACAAGTTCAAATACTAGGCCTGAAGTGGCTCAACTCGCGCATTTAAAAATCTAAAACAAAATTGGAAATTACTGATTTTTATTTTATTTTGTTTATGACCAGCACTTTACAAATTTAGTTGCAGGTATGGAAGGATAAGCAGAGTCAGCTGAGGACAGGTCCCATAATAATGAACAAAATAATGAGCAAGGACATATTAATGCAGAAAATTTATTTGTTGAATTTAACAATAATTGATTTGAGTTGATAAGGACAGTCAAAGACTTAAAAATAGAAACAAAAACAGTTAAGGAGGAGAACGAACGAATTCTAAAATCTCAAGAGGAGTTGAATCAAATCCCGCAGGATAAATTCCATAATAACAATAAGGATAAAAGAACAGAAAATAACTTTGAATCTGGAACTATGTTCTACCAATGTAAAGTTAAAAAGTTAAAACTGACTAATTATGACAGTAGTTCTTCTTCTTAATGTTATGAAAAAGAACGCAGGAAAAAGCACAAGTATTCCAGTGATAGTAGTGAAAGTGACTGCTACACTGAAAGAAAGAAGTACAAGCGATACAAAGAAATTTCTAGTGAATTTAAGAAAATCAAACCACCAAATTTTAATGGAGAAACAGAAAAGAGTGAGGAAGTTGAAGCATGGTTGTCCGGTATGAATAAGTATTTTCAAATCTACAATTACTCAAGTCATTTAAAAACTAGAATGGCAATTTGTAATCTGAGTGGAAAGGTAGACATCTGGTGGCAAGATTTAAAAAGAGTTAAATGCTTAAAAGAGAAAAATGTAAACTAGAGTAATTTTAAGAAGTATTTTAAAAGAAAGTTTCTATCGGAACAGTATTATGAGGAACGAGCTAAGGATTTTTATGAATTAAAATTAGATTCCCTGGATATGAGAAAATTAAGTAGCAAGTTTTTAAATTTGTTAAGGTATGTTCCTTACATTACCGAAGAAAATCCTAAGGTACAGAGATTTCCGAGTTGTCTACCCTCTCATATAAATGAAAAAATTGAGTATGATGACCCCAGAACTCTTGAAGAAGCCATGAGAAAAGAAAATATTTGTTATGAACAGAACAGCAAAAGGGAAGGCATACCAAGTTGGAAAGTAAAGAAGCCTAATAATTTTGAACATACGAAAAATCATTTTTCTTTTAATCGCAATTTTGGAAGTAATAATTCACGTAATTATTCTAACAGAAAAATTCAAGGGAATAATTCAAGAGGTAATGTACAGTCAAATTTTGCAGCTGCAAGAAACAGTGATCCACGTAAAAATTTTGTTAAAAACAATGAACCTAAAGAATCTGTTAAATGTTGGGATTGTTAGGGACCTCACTATGCATCAAACTTCCCACTCAGAAAGAGGACCGTCAACAACATACACATAGTACATGAGGAGGCTACTGTTGGTGACCTAGCGAGGGAATTTCCCATAATCAATGCAACCTTGGAAAACTGATAGGTTGATCATCAAACTTCCATGGTTGAAGTAGAAGGTATGCTGAAAAATAAACCCATATCTATTTTAATTGATCCAGGAGCAATTTTTAGCTATGTGTCACTTGATTTAGTTAAATGTTGCAATTTGAAAGTAGACAAGTTTTAAAAGTCATGGCTGGTCCAATTAGCTACTGGAACTAACAGAAAGGTGACTGATTATGTCAAAGAATGTGAATTATTAATGAATCAGTTTAGGACTCATGTTAAGATGAATGTGTTACCTTTAGGTTCTTACGATGTTCTGATTGGAATGGATTGGTTGGAAAAGCACAAGGTAGTATTAAATTGTTTTGAAAAGACTTTTACTTGTTTGAATGATAAATGTGAAACTGTAACAGTAAAAGGAATTCCTAGAAGTACATCTGTTAGACAAATTACTGCTTTGCAAGTTAAAAAGGCTGTTCGAAAAGGGTGTAAATTGTTTGCTGTAAATGTAATTAATGACGAACAATCCACTAAGGAAGATAAGTTAAAGGTGGAAGACTTACCCATTCTAAAGGAATTTTCTTATGTATTCCCGAAAGAAATTCCAGGACTACCTCTGAAAAGGGAACTAGATTTCACCATTGAGTTACTACCAGGAGCGTTACCAAACTCAAAGGCTCCTTACAGAATAAACATTCTGGAGCTTAATGAACTTAAATCACAGCTTAAGGAACTAATTGATAAAAATTATATAAGACCAAGCGTGTCTCCATGGGGAGCACTTGTCATTTTTGTTAAAAAGGAGGACGAAACTATGCGTTTATGCATAGATTACCATGAGTTAAATAAAATGACCATAAAGAAAATATATCCTTTGCCCCGCATTGATGATCTGTTTGATCAACGGTTCGGTGCAACAGTATTTTCTAAGATAGACTTGAGGTCAGGGTACCATCAAGTTAAAATTAAAGATGAGGACATCTGTAAGACTACTTTTATAACTCGCTACGGGCACTACGAATTCGTGGTTATGCCTTTTGTGTTAACCAATGCCCCAACAGTCTTTATGTGTCTTATGAATAATGTTTTCAATCAATACTTAGATAAGTTTGTAATTGTTTTCATTGACGACGTCTTAATTTATTCTAAGACTAAAGAGGAACGCGATGAACACTTAAAGATAATTTTACAAGTGCTAAGAGAACACCAACTTTACGCTAAGTTCAACAAATGTGATTTCTTTAAAGATAAAATACACTACCTAGGGAATTACAGATAAAATCAGTTAATGAATGGCTTGCCCCTAAAGATGTAACTGGTATGCGATCTTTTATGGGAATTACAGGTTACTATCATAAATTTATAGAAGGATTCTCTCGAATAGCGAATCCTATAACCTCTTTACAAAAGAAAGGTAAGAAATTTATTTGAGATCAAAGATGTGAAGAAAGTTTTAAGAAATTAAAGGAACTGTTAACAACTGCACCTATTCTAAACATTGCGGACCCAAACAAGGATTTCATTGTGTGCACTGATGCATGCAATGATGGACTTGGCGGAGTCTTAACACAAGAAGGGCATGTGATTTCCTATGAGTCTAGAAAGTTAAAGGTTCATGAGAAGAACTATGCAATGTATGATTTATAGTTGGTTGTCGTGATACATGTGTTAAAGATGTGGCTCCATCACTTAATCATAAGAAAGTTTACACTAATGACAAATATTAAACGTCTAAAATATTTATTGGATCAACCAAATCTAAATGCAAGGCAAGCTAGGTGGCTATCTTTCCTTAGTGAATATGATTTTGAAATTGAGCACATTAAAGGTAAAGAAAATAAAGTTGGTGATGCATTAAGCAGAAATGCAAGATTAAATGTCGTGGAAACAATCAGTACTTATAAAATAGATTTAGAAAATCGGATTAAAGAAGGAATCAGAATGGATGAAAAATATCAAAAATTACATGAAAAAGGTTGCTGAAGATAATGCTAAAAATTTAATAACAGATTTCATAATTGATGAAAGAGGATTAATGCTATATAAAAATAGACTTTATGTGCCTAATGTTGCTGAAATTAAGTTGTTGATTTTAAATGAATTACATAAAAGTCCATACTCAGGACATCGTGGTTACCAAAAGATGATAACAATGCTGAGGACAGATTACTTTTGGGAAAAGATGAAAAATGAGGTAGTTGAATATATTGTTAGGTGTATCACTAGTACAAAATGAGAAATTAATGACTAAAAAAATGACTAAAATTCGACTATAAACGACTATTTTTTATTTGGTGACTAATCATATCCGATTTCCACTATCTTATCTCTAGTCGTATTTCACTAGTCATTAATTGGGTGACTTATTAGTCATTGATTTAGTCATTGATAGTCACTGATTCAGTCATTGATTTAGTCATTGATACTCATTAATTTAGTCACTGATTGTCACAATTAATGACCAAATATATGACTAAATAAACTACTAGATGATAACATATTAATGACTAAGCTAAATACAACTAAACATTAGTTGCACTATAAGATACTGGAAATTAGCTACTAATAGTCGTATATATGTGAATTTAGTTGTTTTCTTAGTCACTCATTTATGATAGGGTGCAGAGGAATCGAACCACCAATCTGAGCTAGCACCCTTTAAGAAGTTGTTATTGCTTGAAAATGATGATATTCAAGAAGAATGGGCATTAGCTCTAAGTACTCTTAGCCACTAGATAAATGGAAATGAAATGAGATGAAATATTAACAACAACACCTTCGAGTTTGCTTGCTCACAAGAAGTATGAATACTTATGTGATCATTTTATTAAGAGGTGACAGCTTAAACAGCCACTAACCTGCAATCAAGGAAAGAAACCTTGTTCAGATTGATATATAAATAAAATAAAAGTTAAAGATAGACTATGCCAATCCCACTATCATATATACCTCGAAAGAGAACTAGCAAATATCCCACAATTGTTCAACTTTGTCCAAAATTCCCACATGGAATGCCACTGTTTAAACAAAACAAAAAGAAATTGAAAACATGAAAGTAGTAATTTACTCTACCTGTATATTGGATGCAGAGTCCCATAGCTGTACAACAGAATTAGTCAAGCACATGCAATAAAATTATAAATGGACAAAAAGAAGAAAACAATGTGGTTTAGGCCTTCCTTTATATCGAAAGAGAATTGAAAGATTCACAACCTCATGTATCTCTCTACTAGGGTCAGATAGTTTCAATCATATTTGGATGTCCATCTTAACTTCAAAGGACCAAAACTTGAACAAGTAAATTTGGAATATTTAAAATATATGTACACAAAACCTCCACATCTAATAAACCAATCCATCATTTACTTATTGCATGATATTAGAATGGATGGACATATTGTTAGACAACATTTGGAGAGTTTTTATAAGATTTGGATGTTCATTCCTAGGATGTATATGCCCATCCTAGGAAAAAGTAACCTCTGAAATATTTTTTAAAAATCAGATAGAAATTTTGGAATCAACAAGAAAGGATCCCTTGCAATTTTCTTTAGTCTCCAATGGAGCAACTCATTACCCAAAATGTATATAGAATAGTAAAAATAAATATGCTACTAATTCCATTTGACATCAAGAAGAATGGGCATTAGATCTAAGTACTCTTATCCACTAGATAAATGGAAATGAAATGAGATGAAATATTAGCAACAATACTTCCGAGTTTGCTTGCTGACAAGAAGTATGAATACTTATGTGATCATTTTATTCAGAGGTGACTTAAATAGCCACTAACCTGCAATCATGTAACATCCCGCTAATTCGACCCTTATTTGTTATTATTGTAAATTGTAAATGGGTAAGCGGCCTTGGTGAGGAGCTCAAGGCCAAGGCCCCACTAGAGGACCTTAAAACTAGTGTATGTTCATAAGTATTATTCTTAGACCTAAGAGACGAATAACGACGACGAAGCTAAAATGACACATACTTAGAAAAGAGTAAATTAATTTGCAGGTCAATCTTAAAATTTATATGTATCGTCGGGAGAATCGTCATTTCATCGCAACCTTCTAAAACGATTTATAAAGTATATCTTGCAATATGAAGATAGTAAGACTAAATAATCTTTAGTGATTAGTAAGAGTTACCCTTATCAATTAAAAAGATGGTCATCCCTAAAAATAAAAGAGATTTGGTTGCCATAAGCACTAGAAGGAAGATGAACAATGGATGCTCACTAAATTTATTGTGAATTCATACTAAACTTAATTATAGTATTTATAACCTAGAAGGTTATTATAAAAACCTGTTTCTTAAGAAAATTAATCTCATCATTTTAGTGATTATATTATCACTATCCGAGAGGCCGATAGAAAATTATATTTTTTTAATAATGGCGTAAAAACGAGGTGATCATTATCTAAGAGATTTTTTACGTCAAAAATAACATATTGATAAACTTATAAACCATATCCATGATTTTGATAAATTTATATGTTTAATATATATTTTAATTAAAGACAAGTTTGACTTCTCACGTCTAAATTGATCGAAGGGAAGTTGATCATAATAAATGTACATATCTACATCTATCCCTCCACTAAATGAGAAGGGGAGTGCCATTACAATTCAAAGTTCGGTTAAAACACCACTCGCTTAAACCTGGAGATACTTTTGGATAAATATCTCCACATTGGAAACAACGACCATTGTTGGAACCATCATCTATCAACCGTTTGGAGATTTTAGTGGGAGTTTGTCTCTAGATTGGAGCATCGAAATCATGTTGGCGTCACTTGTTCCTCTCATAGAAGTGTTAAGGTGTTAAGAGTTATCGGGTGTCATTATATAAAGAGGGGATGCAGCGAAAAAGGGGGGAGATTGTCGCGATAGTGGAGCCTTCGTAAGAACACTCCAACCCATTCTATTTCCATTTGGATACACGTTGATAGACTACTAACTAAGACTTGAATTTTCGGATAAATTTCTCTGGATGTTGAGAATGCCGAAATTGTGAATTGACATCTGGCCAAGTTTTTTTGCCATCATACTCGTTAGTTGATGTCTCTAGTGTATTATTTAATTAGCTGCGAGTGAGTGAAGGCGGTATTTTGATTTATGAGGATTGGACAGTTGATAAGATTTTGGGGCCTCTTGGAAAGAGGAGAGTGCTGGGTAATCTGGGCAAGAAAGAGGCGATCTCTACTCTTCAGAATACATGTGCAAATAAGCTCATTTCTGTACCTTTTATTTTGTAACAACTGTTAATAAAATTCGAAGGGTTTATGTTCTTATAGTTGTTAATGTTGTGTTCGTCAATATTTGACAATGAATTAAAATATGGTAGCATCCCAGTATATACATGCAAATCGATCGATGGAGTTACCAACCAAACCCAGATAGGATCATATTTTCCTAAGTTTGTAAGTCAATAGAAATCACAACGATCTCCACCTTAAACTATGCTTTGACATCATATGGATCCTTGGATCTCTGCGCATACATTAGCGTTACCGAAAACGTTAGGGTTCTCGATTGTATAAACATGCTGCCTGTTTGACCTATACTGCATACTAGTGTTTCCTTGCATGTTTTTCTAAATACTTTACTACTTAGAAACATAATTTATTCCTGTACATTTTCTGAATTTGATTGGGATAGCGTAAATGCTTAATTCTCCGAGTTTCACGCCCTTTTATGGTTACTACCTTCGGATGGAATTAGAGTTAAATCTATGTAGTATGTGTTTGCAATAAAGTTGACCTATGCCCCGATGATCATTTTAAGATCTCTGCAAAAACAATTTAAGTTCATAGTTGATTCTATTTTTTTCTTTCTTCTTGATCTCTGTAGAATTACGGGGGACATCCTAGCTATCTCTGCTCTGTCCCTTCTTGTGATCTCTGAAGAATAGGTTTTAAATTTAGGATCTTATTTAAATATTGTTATATTTATTTAAGTATAGACTTATCTCTGCAAGAGAAGGAAACGCGTCCGCTCTAATCCCTAGCTGAAAGCTATATATATATAAGGTAACGTTTTAAGTATTGAGGTATTTTTATATTTTAAGTTCAGAGTGAATCTCTGCAAAAGGGAAAATACAATCCGAGCTAAATCTAGCTGGAAGTAATGTTATATTATAAATGAGGTTATGTGTTAGAATACCTCCGATAGAGTACTTCCCAGCAGATTCGTAGTTCTGAAATGAGCTTTATTAATGTTGTATTTAATATCTTTGGATCCGTTGATGGAATCTTGTCCACGAAGGTTCGTAACGTGGGCCCCTCCTTAGTCATCGTGTTGCACTTTCTCTGTTTAAAGTCGACCGATTATCTGGCACAGACAATTCTTTGGTTGTTTAGTTGATGTAGAATTTGCAGTAGCTTTCGGGTTCCAGTTATGATGGGGAGTGAACCCATAGAATATTATTCTTCTGGCCAATAAATATTTGAACCATGTGTTAACGATCTTGAAACAACAACATAAATGAGGATTTCATTTGTTAGTTTAAGGAAATCACGTGACCCTTTCTAAAACCGTGTCACTAGTAGCTTACACCGATTTTTCCACGTAGACTCTGCACACAAATTTTGATAAGTGGGTTATTACAGCAAATATTCTTTGTTGAATTTTCTCAGCTCTTGCTTTGCAGTATGCGAGTTAGGCCGAGTTGTCTTCGTCCATAAACCCCATAAATTACATGTGTAGCCGGAAAAGAAACTCTCAAGTAAAATACATTTGTATATTGTTTAAACTACTTTTAGAAAACATGGTTCATACCTTATCTCCCGTTGTCATATATAATATATATATAACCACTAACTTGACAAACGTAGGGTGTGAATTGGATAATATTACTACTATCCAAAAGATATGATATGGTTTGATATTTACTAGTTACATACAAAAATGACCTGGAAATGTAAGGCGTGGGTTTCGTTGAAATTTATATTGAACAATGGATTCATTTTGTACTTACTCATATATTATAATACTTTGTATTGATAGATAGTTGTGGAAGAGAAACCAATCGGCTGAAATGTTTTGAATGGGCTCTATGAAGGATCTACGTCTATGTATATAATACAGTTGGATTATAATTAGGTCGAAAAGATTAAAAACTATAGAACTTAGGTCGAATGTTAGAAGATAAGCTAAGTGTCTGGATTACATGTAATATCTCTTTTAAATTTTGAGAAAACTAGTGGGACATATTTTATGCAAGATAGATAATAAAGCAAAAGCAAAATCTCGTAGGAATAACACTTTATGTCAGGATATTTTCTTAGATCATTGTGATTACCTCTTTTAGTATTAGAAGAATCGAGATGGGTGTTCAATATTTAAATTAGAACCTTGTAACTGTGGGAATGGTTAGTATTGACTATCTCGTAAAGGATTCCTCGATGAGAGGAACTGCGAGAAAGGAGACTTTGGCAATGTCTAAATTGCAGCTTGTAAACATTATGTTTTTCTAATAATAAATGATGTGCACACCTTTGTGGACTAGCCCGTGTATGGGTGAACCACGTTACTTTTGGTCTCATTTATTGTCTATGACCTTTATTATATCTGCATGTGCCCTCATGACGATTGTGTGATTTTTCTCTCATATAAATTATCTTAATTGTTGATGTTTATATCGCATTTGTCGAATGCATCTTAGTAAAGGGTATTTCATGTTAAATGTTGTTAAAATATATTTTCGTACTAAATGTTGTTTTAAGGATATTTCATAGGATCAAATTAGGACAACAAAGATGTAAGTATTATTTTGGTTCAAGTTGTAAATCCTCAATTTAGAATGGTAGTATTTAAGTATATGCTAGTATATTGCCAATGTTTGAAGGTCTCTATGTTTGAAGTTATATTTTTATAAACATGGCATACAATCACTTGGGTCCTTTAAATACAAAGGTTTCATACGAGGACCAATGAAGTGCATAAGAACCACTTAACATAAAAAGGTAATTTTCAACTGTTGCAAGGATGTACAAATTTATGAAGTGTTACATGTCGCATTTATTAAATAGGAATTCAGATGCTAATTATATATTTATATTTATGCAAAGCATTTTGTGGGCAATTAGACAATTTGGAAGGGAAATAAGACCCCTTAGAAAAAAATTTAAATTTTTACAAATTTGGGTACGTGACAAATCAAGGCAAGAAACCATGTTTAGATTGATATATAAATAAAATAAAATAAAATAAAAGTTAAAGATAGACTATGCCGATCCCACAATCATATATACCTCGAAAGAGAACTAGAAAATCTCCCACAACTATTCAACTTTGTCCAAAATGCCCACATGGAATGCCACTGTTTAAACAAAACAAAAATAAATTGAAAACATGAAATTAGTAATTTACTCTACTTGTCTATTGGATGTAGAGTCTCATAGCTATACAATAGAATTAGTCAAGCACATGCAATAAAATTATAAATGGATAAAAAAAAGAAAACAATGTAGTTTAGACCTTCCTTTATATACTCAGATATATATTATCATCAGACTTTGTCTCTTAGTAGACAAGTCACTAATGAAACAATTGAAATACCTGAGAGAGAGATAGATAGGTAGTTGTAGGGAAGAATGAGACAAATTCAGGCCTCAAGGTATTAATCAAAACAGTCTAGAAATGAGGATGAAATTTCAATCCCATTGTTGCAATAAATGACAGTCTTTTAGGACAATCATACATCAAGAAAATAGAAGCTCCTTTCAAATGTGCAGAGGAAGCCTTAACCCACACTCTAGCATGTCCATCAGACTGCGTCACACTTCCATACATAGTAGTAGCCTCAAGGAGGATGAAAAGGAGCACAAAAAACCTCTATAAAGTCTAAACAGGCTCGACATGTTGCAGCAGGCTGAACAAGAACCACAACAACCCTAGCAAAGGTCATGGTAGGCACCAACAACAACACACTCACAGAAAATACCTCAGAATAGTCAACAAACCACAGATCGAGTCAAGGCATCCCAAGGAACAATCATGGTTCAGTCTAGCAGACTCAACAAAGGTCACAAGCCAGCTTAACAACCCCAAAAAGGTCATGGCTTAGTCCAAACAACTCACAGAGGTCACAGTCGCTAAATGGAAATCCATTAAAGAATCAAATGATAAAGGATTCATCTCAGTAGAACATCATAGATGGGTAATTGCTTCTGAAATATTATACATGCAATTAATAAACCCCTTATTACTAAACCATAGTGTTACAAACTCTACACAATACAAATGGAGAGAGAAACGCAGGCCCAACTAGACCTATCATACCTCAACTCTTAAACTATGAGGCATGTCCATAAACAGGCCACCTTCCTGCTAAAATTTGTTGAAATGGAGGTGCCTTAAGAAAACAGTTAAATCACTCCTAGGAAAACATCAAATGATGGAAAATATTAATGGGAGAATCAATAAGATAACATGTTAAAGTCTAAATGATATAGATGTCACGGGTAGTTGCAATAAAAAGAAAATAAACATAATGGAGTAATCAGGTACCATGGTAAGAATTCATATCACAACAATGAAAGTAATTGTTAGTAAGGTGGGAATTCATATCACAACAATGAAAGTAATTGTTAGTAAGGTGGCTTGAAAGTTCAGGTGGAATGTAACAGAAAAATAGATTGGTACATGCATTGCATATAGATTTGCCAAATAAGCTTTCTACAACATGTACAGTTTCTCTAAATGGAATAGAGGGTTTTCTAATTGTTTATGTTCTTATGAAGTATAAATGATTAAAAGTATTCGAGAACCATATTTTCTTTTTTTCCTTCAAAACCCATATGTATCACAATCCATGTTCGTTACTTCAGAACATGACTATTTGTTTCCCATGGAAACACCACAATTCTACAGGAAAACTTCCCAAATCAAAACTGAAATGTTTGAACACATTCTAGGAAATGATGGTAAGAATTAAATTTAATCAAATCCTTCCCATTTGAAAAAACACAACATCCTAAAGGCTAAATCAATCAGAACATTTAAATAGAACTTAACATTTCATTAAAAAACCATTTGCTTGGCTAGCATTTCATGTTTTATCAAAGAGAATCAAAGATTCAATGAAAATAACATGAACAAGAATGTTGAGACCTAAACTACAAACACCATCTTAATTTATGTACAACAAATTGTTACACAGAAAAGTATGTCACCATATCAAACAAATCTGAAATAATTGTCCAGCTTCCATTTACCAAATGCTTATAATAATACATCTAATTTACACATACTAATTATTGAGAAGAAAGTCCTGACCTTGTTCAAAAGAATCGAGGAACCTGTAGCATATCCAAAGGATCATGAAAAGAACTGTGCCTACTCATACTTGGTCCTCATCCACCAAGGCAAGTGTTTCCTACAAGAGAGAACACTGTCCCCTTTAGCTGTGAGGAAGGACAATTTCCATTTTTACAGGCATGAAGGATGATTCACTGCATTTACTCTCTTCCTTCACAATTGATGGGAAACCTAAGTTCTCAGGTAAACCAAGAATAAATGAGGACTCTGAAGGGCTATGAGTAGGATCATTAGCTATCCTAAAATGGTGACCAGATGACAACAACTTCTTCTGTTGAATCTTTTCCTCTGTATCCTGAGCAAATTTTGTTGATAATTGATGTTGTGCATAATTATTGATAGTATCTATTTTAGTTTTAGGTTGCATATGTTTAGTAAATAATTAGCAGCAAACTTCACTGCATGCTAATGCATGTGAAGAATAAAATAAATTTGCAAAATTATACATCAATCTACAGCTGATTTTACGGCATGTAAATAATGCCTTAATTTCTATGCAATGTAATTTATATAAGTATGTAGCTGTGCAAGTCTAAACATCAATGGGAAATAAACAATTAGGTTTTCCTTTCCTGTCTTGAATAAAAAGTCTCTCTTATTTTTCTGTGTTGTTTTCTTTGTGCTGTTGTAAATTTGGCTCTTTAATAATCTTCATTTGGTATCAGAGCAGGTATTTTGTTTAAGTTCATAATGTCAAATTCTAACTCTTTGCCCATTCCAGAATTTGATGAAAGTGATTATGATTATTGGTGCATCAAGATGATGACATTTTTGACAGGAAAATATTTGTGGGAGATTGTAGAATCAGGTTATGAAGAGCCAGTTGATTGGAACACACTTATAGCCAATGATAAAACAACTAAGAGGGAAGCCAAGAAGAAGAATGCCCAAGCTTTATTTCATATTCAAATAGATCTAGATAAGAGCTTATTTCCAAGAATTGCAGGAGCAAAGTCAGCTCAGAATGCCTGGAAGACTCTACATGAAGCTTACCTAGGTAGTGATCAAGTTAAATTTGTCGAGTTGCAGACATTGAGGACAGAATTCAAGAATTTAAAGATGCAAGAAGGTGAGAAGGTGAGTGATTACTGTGTAAGAGTAAATGATTTTGTCAATAAATTTTCTACTCTAGGAGAAACTATTGATAAAGAAGTTGTGATTAAAAAGGTGTTGAGGTCTTTAACACCAAGATGGAACCATGTTGCTATAGTCATTGAAGAAAGCAAGGATTTGACTAGCCTTCACTTTGATCATCTAGTTGGATCTCTTATTTCTGATGAAGACAGAGTGAGAGATTCATTTGGAGAAAGTGATGAGAAAGCTTTTTCTACAAAGCTACAAATTACAAAGAATACAGATGCTAGTTCTAGCTCGAGAAGAAACCAAGCCCAAGGTAAAGGTCAGTATCAATTTTTTCCAAGAGGAGATAGAGGAAGAAGAGGTGGTTTCAGAGGAAGAGGTAGAGGCATATTTGATAAGAGAAACATCCAATGTTATAATTGTCAAAGGTATGGTCATTTTGAAAGGGATTGTAGATTAAAAGAAAACAAAAGTGTTAATTATGCTCAAGAGGGTGATGATGCTTCTCCAAATAATTTGTTTTTATCTTATGGCAAAACTGAAAATACAGTTAAAGATGTTTGGTATCTAGATTCAGGTTGTTTTAACCACATGACAGGAAATTGCAAGATTTTCTCTACAATGGATGAAAGTTTCAAATCTAATATCAAACTTGGTGATGAAAAAACCTTAGAGGTTTCTACAGAAGGAGATATGGCAGTCCATACAAAAGAAGGTATGAAAAGTGTTAAAGATGTTTATTACACTCCACAGTTAAAGCATAATTTATTAAGTGTTGGGCAGCTGTGTGAAAAGAATTACGGAGTAGTGTTTGATGATAGACAATGCACAATTTATGATAAGAATCAAGGCAATAGGGTGGCTACAGTTGTGCCTATGTCAAAGAATTGGATGTTTCCATTGAAGTTTGGAGAAACTAGCATCAACCTTGCTAATATGGCATATGAGGACAAAGGTTGGTTGTGGCATCTCAGGTATGGTCATTTGAATTTTCACAGTTTGAAGCTTCTAACATCAAAAGAATTAGTTTATGGTTTGGTTAAGGTTGAAGAGCACAAGGAGGTTTGTGAAGGATGTGCTAAAGGAAAATATGCGAGAGAGAAATTTCCTAGAGGCAAGGCATCGAGGGCCCATTATCCACTTCAGCTAGTTCATTCTGATATGTGTGGTCCTATGCAGACAGAAAGTTTGGGTAAGTCATCATATTTCATTACTTTTATTGATGATTACTCAAGAATGTGTTGGGTTTATTTTTTGAAGAGCAAGGGTGAAGCATTTGATACATTCAAGAGGTTTAAAGCCCTTGTAGAAAACAAAAGTGGTTACAAAATAAAATGCTTAAGGATTGATCATGGAGGAGAATTTTGTTCAAGAGGTTTTCAGAATTTTTGTGATATGAATGGCATTAGAAGACAACTCACCACTGCTTACACACCTCAACAAAATGGGGTAGCTGAAAGAAAGAACCGTACAATGGTGGAAATGGCAAAGAGTATGTTACATACCAAAGGATTAAGCAATTCCTTTTGGGGTGATGCAGTTGCTACAGCAGTGTATAGTCTCAATAGAAGTCCCACTCGTGCACTTCACATGATGACTCCTTATGAAGCCTGGTATGAGAAAAAGCCTAATGTTAATCATTTCAAAGTTTTTGGTTGTTTAGCCTTTGTTCATGTAGCTGATCAAAAGAGACAAATGTTAGATCCAAAAAGTGAAGCATGCATTTTTGTTGGATATAGTGAGCAAAGTAAGGCTTACATGTTGTATAATCCTCTCACCAATCGCATTGTTGTGTCAAGAGATGTAATTTTTTTATGAAGGGGGAGTTTATGGTCATCAAAAAGACCATGTTGAGAAATCAAAATCTGGTTTGGGTGGTGATATTATTGATGATATTAATAATGAGAATCCCATTAATGTTTTAGTGTGATGCACCTGCAACAATTAATTAACAAGAATATGTGAAATAGCAGAAATGACCGAACTCAGAATCACTTTTATATTGATCATAGGCCACTTCGAGGGGGCAACCTCCTATCAATAAGCTCAATACAAATAACTTCACAGTGCCTTCATAGATATCAACACACACTTATATACTAATTCTAGGCGCCAATAATATGGGTCAAAACCATGGGCCACTACAAACTATGGATCAACAATACTACGGGCGACTTACAAAGCATATGCGCCAACAACAATAACATAAACTATTGATCAACAAATACTACGGGATGACTTACAAAGCATATGCGTCCAACAACAATATACTAACAAAGTAAAGACATGGGTTCCTAACATCTAGTTCCAAATGCTACAAATCCACCAAGTAGCCCCTCATCTAGTTCTCCATATTCAAGTCCAAGTACCGTAAGGAAGGTGAGAAGCTTGAATGAAATTTATCAAAGAAGTATAAGTCTCGCACATGAAGAAAACCTAAGAGGTGAGACTGTAAATTTTGATTTATTTTCACAAGTTGATTTTGAGCCATCAAGTTTTGAAGAAGCTTCTACTAATGAGGTTTGGGTGAAAGCTATGCAAGAAGAGATAGATTCAATTCATAGGAATGATACTTGGGAGCTTACAGATCTTCCACATGACAAAAAAAAATTGGTGCTAAATGGGTCTACAAGACAAAGTATAACAGTGATGGGACTGTTGAAAGACACAAAGCAAGGTTAGTTGCTAAGGGATTCACATAGAAGTATGGCATTGATTATGAAGAAACCTTTGCACCTGTAGCAAGGCAAGAGACTATCAGAATGTTGATTTCACTGGCAGCACAAAAGAAATGGAGCATTCATCACATGGATGTGAAAAGTGCCTTCTTGAATGGGAACTTAGAAGAGGAAGTCCATATGGAACAGCCACATGGTTTTGAAGTGCAAGGAAAAGAATATCAAGTCTACAAGTTGAAGAAGGCTTTGTATGTCCTAAAGAAAGCACCAAGAGCCTGGTATGCCAGGATTGATGGATATTTTCAAGAGAACGGCTTCAAAAGAAGTAAGAGTGAACCTACCCTTTACTATAAACAAGAAGGTAATGATATTCTTATTGTCAGTTTATATGTTGATGATTTGTTGTATATGGGTAGCAGTTCTAAGATGAAGGATGAATTCAAATTTGCTATGATGAGTGAGTTTGAGATGAAAGATTTAAAGCTCATGCAATATTTTCTTGGAATGGAAGTTTATCAAAGTGAAGATGAAATTTTTGTTTGTCATACAAAGTATGCAAAGGATATGTTGAAGAAATTTGATATGGCTGATTGCAAACCATTTCCTACTCCAACTGCTCATGGAGTTGTGTTGTGTAGAGATGATGGTGCTGAAATGGTTGATGAGATAGTTTACAGAAATATTGTTGGAAGCTTAATGTGTCTAACACACACAAGGCTTGATATTGCTTATTCAATTTCACTTGTTTCTAGGTATATGACAATGCCATCTGAAATGCATATGAATGCAGCTAAAAGAATTCTGAGTTATGTGAAAGGAACTCTAAATTTTGGCATGCATTACTATACTTCTAAGAGTTTTGAATTGGTTGGCTTCAATGATTCTGATTGGGAAGGTAGTTTGGATGATAGAAAGTCTACATTTGGTAACTATTTTTCTTTTGGTTCTGGTTTGATCACTTGGAGCTCAAAGAAGCAAAGTATAGTTTCTCTTTCTTCTACAGAAGCAGAATATGTTGCAGTCACCTCAGCAGGCACACAAGCATTATGGCTTAGAAAAGTTCTTGAAGAAATTGAAGAAAAATAAATTCAACCTACAGTAATTTTTTGTGATAATATGAGTGCCATCAAATTGGCCAAGAATCCAGTACACCATAGCAGGACAAAACATTTTGACTTGAAGTATCATTTTATTCGAGATTTGGTGCAAAAGAAGCAAGTTGAATTGAAATACATCAACACTCAAAAACAACTAGCAGACATCTTCACTAAGGTAGTCTCAAAGGCCCGGTTTTTGATTCTCAGAGATATTATTGTGAGCCCTCTCAGCATCAAGGGTGAGTATGTTGATAATTGATGCTTTGCAGAATTATTGACAGAATCTATTTTAGTTTTAGGTTGCATATGTTTAATAAATAATTAGCAGCAAACTTCAAACTTCATTGCATGCTAATGCATGTAAAGAATAAAATAAATTTGCAGAATTATACATGAATCTACAGCTGATTTTACGGCATGTAAATAATGCCTTAATTTCTATGCAATGTAATCTATATAAGTATGTAGCTGTGCAAGTCTAAACATCAATGGGAAATAAACAATCAAGTTTTTTGTCTTGAATAAAATGTCTCTCTTATTTTTCTATGTTGTTTTCTTTGTGCTGTTGTAAATTTGTCTCTTTAATAATCTTCAAATTTGCCAGAAAACTCATTCAACTGTCCATTGGTTAGGAACTTTTCAGGTAATGTATCTTCAAATAAATGATGAGAGAACCTCTATAGAAAGTTTTCTTCAATCAAGGAAGCATGATTTTCGGTCAATTGGACCTGACCACTAGATACCGTATCCTCTGGAAGGCTGGAACATGCCATGAAACTTGTAGAACCTACATTGGAAGGATTGTGGCCCATAGTTGAGGCCATTGACCTATATCCATACAAAAATATCTAATCAACTAGTATTGATTCCCCATCTCTCCTGTAGCCAGCATGTCTACCATAGTCCCTTGCATAAAACTCTTATGTGTCACTATTACTACTCTCATCGTTTGCTCTTGAATCTATCACTATCAAGAAATTAAAATTACCCAAAATATTACTTGCAACACTAATTTAGTTACAAAAGCTTTATAATATATTCTCTACAAATAAGTTAGAACAATGTTTTTTTAAGAAAATGTGAACTTACACCAAAATCTCTGTGTTGAATTGAAGTATACAATTTAAAATACTGAGAAGGTAAAAAAGCATACACACCTAAACTTGGAGAAAAAGCTTGTGCCTCTACAGATTCCCTTTCTCTTGATTGTTCCATTAGATGACCATTATTTTGCTTCACAATTGGCCGAGGAACATGGTTGAAAGGCATTGACATCTTATTTTGCAAGGTGCCTAATGTTTTTGTTGGAGAAATATCTCCTGGGTACACAAATTGAGGATGTTGATGCATATCTAGCATCAAGATCCGACCCTCAAAGTAAGGAGAAACAGAGAAGGTAATAGTTTGCTCAGAAAGGGTTTTCAGGCGTAGATCACATTGTATCAATTTCTCAAAGTGGCGATTCAATACCCCTTTAGAGAATTGGAGGAGATGTCAACTGCCAAAAGAAAAATGTATTGTTTCAGTTTCATGGTAAGCATGTGAGTAGTAAGCTCAATCAATTTGTCTAGATATTGGAAAATAAAGGAAACCATGTTTAGCAAAGTGATATAGCTGATTGAGGCCCTAAGTCCTTGCACACACATTTTCAATGTTTCCATTGATGTCTACATTGTGCGAACATGAGGATTTGTTGGAATTCACCTCATGAGCACCACAAGGATAATCCTATTCATTGCACCAAGAGAAGCAAGGTGCTCTATAGCCACAGTGGGGGAATATGTGTCTCAATGTGCCAGAAAAAAGAAACCTCTTTTTTCTTTACTTACTGTACTTTATAAAAACTAGCACAGATCCATGTTAGCCTCAGCTATATTAAATGCCGAGACAGATCAAAATATTAATGTGCCTATAGGCTTTTTATCCATCCTGGCTCTCAAGAGATCCAGGGTTAACATGGATGCTCGCTTTCCCTCCTGTGAAGTATGATGCTGATTGCCAAAGTGTGTGTTTTTGAGGTTGTGGATTTGTCTCTCTGAAAAACAAAGGAGTTCTAGATATCTACAATGGTAAGGAAGGAGGATATCAGAAAACATATGCCATTCAATACCAGTTTAATAAGTTTAAATTGAATAATAGACGAGAGAGTTAAACAAAAAGATGTTCTTCTGTATTTTCTGTTTGCTAAGGAGGTATAGTCCTGGATTCAAATATTTTTTGCATGCATGTTCACATTACATCTCTAACAGTGGTCCATCTTTCTTGGGGATCTTTGGTGCTGCAAAAACTATTTGGACTTGTGATGCACCTACAACAATTAATTAACAAGAATATGCGAAATAGCAGAAATGACAGAACTCAGAATCACTTTTATATTGATCACAGGCCACTTCGAGGGGGCAACCTCCTTTGAGCAAGCTCAATACAATTAACTTCACGGTGCCTTCATAGGTCTCAACACACACTTATATATTAATTCTAGGCACCAATACTATGGGTCAAAACCATGGGCCGTTACAAACTATGGATCAACAATACTACGGGCGACTTACAAAGCATATGCGCCAACAACAATAACACAAACTATTGATCAACAAATACTACGGGACGACTTACAAAGCATATGCGTCCAACAACAACATACTAACAAAGTAAAGACATGGGTTCCTAACATCCCCTCCCCCTTAAAAAAAGCTTTGTCCTCAAAGCTTTAGATGTGGAAATTGTTGTTGAATATGAAGGAGTGGTTCCCATGTAGCATCCTCTGGTTGCAAGCCATGCCACTGAATTAAGACCTATGTGATAGAGCGAGAGCGAAGCTTACGCGTGCGCCGATTAAGGATGGCCTCTAGCTCCAAAAGGATGGATCCTTCATTATCCAGTTCGGGTAAAATCGTTTGTCCACTGATGTTGGTGCCAAGAACTTTCTTCAAACAAGAGACATGAAAGATTGGATGAATGCGGGAAGAAGGAGGAAGTTCCAATTTATAAGCAACGGACCCAATCTTCTGAAGAATCCGATATGGCCCATAGAACTTTGGAGCGAGCTTATGACTCCCTTTGAGTTTCAAGGATGATTGTTTGTATGGCTAGAGACGAAGAAAAACCATATCGCCGACTTGAAAAGTGCGCTTAGAACGGTGCTGATCAGCTTGTTGCTTCATGCGATTTCTCGCCATGTGAAGATTGTCCCGCAAAATGCGAAGAATCTCATCGCGGTTTCGAAGGACCGTGTCAACTTCCTGAACTAGTGAACTGGTGGGGGTGTATGGACGAAGAGCTGGAGGTTCCTGACCATAGACTACTTCATATGGGGTCATTTTAGAGGCAGTTTGGTAAGAGGTATTGTACCACCATTCAGCGAGAGGGATCCATTTTTCCCACTGATGTTGTTGTTCCGAGGTGAAGCAACGAAGATAAGTTTCCAAGCATTTATTGACAATTTCAGTCTGACCATCTATTTGTGGGTGATACCCCGAACTCATCTTCAGTTTGGTGCCAGTGTGGCGAAATAGTTCTGTCCAAAAATGACTGGTGAAAGTCGCATCATGATCCAAGACAATGGAAGAAGGGATGCCATGAAGACGAAAGATTTGGTCCAGAAAAATTTGAGCGACGGAAGAGGCTGTATAGGGATGGATGAGAGCACAATGATGACTATATTTGGAGAGGCGATCAACCACAACGAGAATCACTGTCTTCTCGCCAGATTTAGGGAGCCCTTCAATGAAATCCATAGAAATATCTGTCCAAATCCGTGTAGGTATGGGCAAGGGTTCAAGCAATCCTGGAAGGGGTGTTGTTTCACCCTTATTGCGCTAGCAGGTGTCACATTCGGCCACCATCTGTTGAATTGTCATTTTCATGCCCTGCCAAAAGAAGTTACGCCGTGCTCGTTCATACATTTTGAGGAACCCAGAGTGCCCTGCTGATGGAGAAGCATGGAGTTCATAGAAGACAGCCTGTTGAAGATCTGTGCTCTGGGGAAGCACCAGATGACCCTTGTATCGCATAGAAGCATCATCCCAAGAGTAATGTGGTACAACATAAGGGTTGTTGGTCAAGCGTTGGATGATTTGAGATAAGGAGGAGTCATTGACATAACCCTGTTGAACAGATTGCAACCAATTTGGAACAGGCATAGAAATAGCTGAAAGAGAGCCTTGGGCATCAAATGTGTGAGAAAGAGCATCTGCCACAATATTGTCTTTACCCTTCTTGTAAGTGATCTCATAGTCATAACCCATGAGTTTGCTAACCCATTTCTGTTGTGCCGAGGAGCAGACACGCTGGCCCAAGAAATATTTCAGACTCTGGTGATCAGTCTTGATGCAGAAATGATTCCCTAATAGGTATGGGCACCACTTCTGTACTGCATGCAAAATAGCCATCATTTCATTCTCATAGGTAGAGGCAGCTAAATTCTTACCTGAAAGGGCTTTGCTGGTGAACGCAATAGGGTGTTCATCTTAAAGGAGAACAGCACCAAGTCCATTGCCACAAGCATCACTCTCAATAGTGAAGGGCTTGGAAAAATCGGGCATAGCTAGCACAGGTGTAGTACACATAGCTTGTTTTAGTTTGTCAAATGCACACTGAGCAGCAGATGTCCATGTGAAGGCATCCTTTTTCAATAGAGCAGTTAATGGAGCTGCAATCTTCCCATAATCCTTGACAAACTTACGGTAGTTTCCAGTCAACCCCAAAAAACCACAAAGGCTCTTGAGTGTCTGAGGATGCGGCCAATTGTTCATGGCATCGATTTTGGCAGGATCCACGCGAACCCCTTGTGCTGAGATAATGTGCCCGAGATACTCAACTTCCTTCTATCCAAAAACACATTTAGATTGCTTGGCATGGAGATGATGGTCAAAGAAAAGTTGCATGACAAGATCCAAATGCTGGAGATGTTCATCCCATGTTTTACCGTAGATGAGGATATCATCAAAGAATACCAGAATGAATTTCCACAAGTAGGGTCGAAATATTTTATTCATTAAGGCCTGGAATGTGGAAGGAGCATTAGTGAGGCCAAAGGGCAGGACCAAAAACTCATAATGGCCATCGTGTGTGTGGAAAGCTGTTTTAGGGATATCATCCTCATGAACCTGAATTTGATGATACCTAGAATGAAGATCCAACTTGGAGAAAAAGTGAGCCCCATGAAGCTCATCAACAATAGGAATTGGAAACTTATCCTTGATGGTGAGGTGATTAAGTGCTCGAAAGTCAATGTAGAGGAGCCATGACCCATCTTCTTTTCGGACAAGAATAACTGGAGAAGAAAAGGAACTAGTGCTTGGGCAAATAATACCTTGCTTCAATAAGTCCCGAACGAGCATTTCAATCTCTGTTTTTTGGTGAAATGGGTAGCGATAGGGCCTGATGTTAGGAGGAACGCTGCTAGGAAGGAGCTGAATACAATGGTATTCTGGCCTGGAAGGTGGCAATCCCACTGGTTCAGTAAAGACACCTGTATATCGATCCAGAATTTGATGTAGATCCAAAGGAGTAGTGGAGACCGCTGATGGTTGCATCTGGATGGAATGGATCTGAGCGATGATACCATGTGAATTCTTCTTGAGGAGTTTTTCCATGCGATGTGAACTGATGATGCTGAGAGAACTTGGTTGTAATCCTGTCAATGTGTGTTTTTGTCCATTGAGGGAAAACTGCATCCAAAGTTCAGCAAAATCCCATAAGATAGGGCCAAGTGTGTGTAGCCATTGAGCGCCCAAAACCACATCACATCCGCCTAAGGGCAAGGCAAACATGTCAGAGCGCAAGGTATAATCTCCCATAGAGATACGCAAATTTCGACACTTCCCTTTGCAAGGTAAGGTGCCCCCATTGGAAACCATGACTTCAAAGTTGGAGCAAGGATGGATAAAACAATCAGCTTGTTTGGCGATCTGAGGGTCAATGAAATTATGAGTGCTACCAAAATCAATGAGTATTGTAAGAGGAAGCTTCTTGAAGTAACCCCTGACCCGCATTGTTTGGGGGGTGGTGATTCCAGCTAAAGCATGGAGAGATATCTCTGGCTGGTCATCCTTAGACGGAGGGTCAATAGGCGGTTCCTGAATGTCGACCGGAGCATCCAGTGTTTCTGGATCTTCGTCACCAATTTCAGAGGCAGGCAGAGACTCCACATCCAAGAGATAGAGATTTTGCTGAACACAGCTATGTCCCCGAGTGAATTTCTCATCACAATTATAGCAAAGCCCATTTTCTCTGCATGCTTGCATCTTTGTTTCAGACAAACGCTTGATAGGAGTCGGTCGAAGAGCCTGCGGTATAGGTGGTCACTAAGAACCCATATTTCGGAAGGGAACAAAAGTGGGTTTGGAGCGTTGTTGGGCTGTAATCTTGTCTTCTTCCAACTTAGCCAACCCTAGTGCTTCCATCATTGTGTTGGGACAGAACATTTTGATCTCAGAGCGGATGGCATCCTTTAGACCACTGATAAAACAACTCCGGTAAAAGTCATCAGACAATCCTTCGGTGTGGTTGGATAGATTCTCAAATTCGGTTTGATACTCTCTCACAGTGCCAGTTTGGCAAAGTTAGTGAGGGCTCCTATGAAGTCATCAAAAGCACTAGGACCAAATCGTTGCAAAAGGAGCTAGCAAAAGTCTGGCCATTTGGGCTCTAGATGAGCCTTGATGTACCAACGGTACCATTGAAGAGCTTCCTATTCCAAATGAAAGGATGCCAATGGAACTTTGTTGACATCAAAAGTATTATGCAGACTGAAATACTGTTCTGCACGATAGATCCATCCAGTTGGATCGGTACCATTGAAGCGAGGAAAATCAAGCTTCGGACCACGGAAATTGCTGGAAGAAGAGAACCCATTGTCTGTTGAAGACTCGGACTGTCGTTTGTTGTTCATAGCTGAATGTTCAAGATGGATACCGAGAAATTTTTCATCTAGATCCTGGAGTTTGGGTTGGATGGCTGCAAGTGCATCCTCCATGGTTTTTTTCTCCTGCACGGGTGACAACCATAACTAGGATTTTTTTTTTTTTTGGTTGACTGGGTAGGAAAACAAAAACAGAAACTACTTCAGTAAAGGAAAATCTGGACTTGGGAAAAAATCAGAAAGGTAATTGGGGTTTGACTAGGTTTTGGACACTGTTGGATAGACAGGGAAGCAAAAATGAGGATTTCAGAAGCGGGGTGAAAGAATGGGAAAATTTGGCAGAGGGGAACAAAGAAGCAGAATTCAGAAAGGAACTCTGTGGTAAAATTTGAAGGTGATTGGGTGAAATCTGAGGAAGTTATGGCAAACCCTAAAAATAGACAAATGTGGGATTTCGAGCTTTGGGAAGGGGAATTGGGGATAGGGTCCTCAGGACTGAAATATGCAGAATGGGATGACAGGGATTCCTCGAAAATTTCAAGGGAAACAGAGTGAAAATAAGGGAGATATGGAGAAAAAAATATATATATTTTTTCCAGACTCGAGCGGCTATGGCTCGAAAGGGATTTGGAACAGTGCCAAATGGATTGAAAATGGCTGAATCTGGAATGGCTTGCAAAATGGATCTGAAATGGCACAATAGTGATCGACAATAGTTTAGCTGAAAGTAGATATGGACCCCAGGTATGTGCGGCTTCCTAACAGTTCAGTGGTTTCACTCGGCCACCAATACTGTCTGACGGCTTGCGTATTGGGGCAGTACCCCTCACTCCACCGCTCAGGTAAAACTGATAACCGCTTTGCCACAAACGACAGCTCTTGGTTTACCTCACGGGTGGGAACTAGTCAATCAGGTAGGGGTCGTTGCCCTTTTCGCTGGCAGGTCCTCTCAATGGGCCAGCTACTTCGGGGTTCCTATGGTACTCCTCACAATGAGTTTTAGGGCTTATGCCCAAGTACTTCCCACAGTTAAGCGGATAGAGATTGTTCCCAAATCCGAACCTGCAATAGATGCGAAAAAAATTTGGCAGAAATTTCACCCAGCGAGCCCAAGAAAGTGCTCTGATACCAGATGTGATGCACCTGCAACAATTAATTAACAAGAATATGCAAAATAGCAGAAATGACAGAACTCAGAATCACTTTTATATTGATCACAGGCCACTTCGAGGGGGCAACCTCCTTTGAGCAAGCTCAATACAATTAAGTTCACGGTGCCTTCATAGGTCTCAACACACACTTATATACTAATTCTAGGCTCCGATACTATGGTTCAAAACCATGGGCCGTTACAATCTATGGATCAACAATACTACGGGCGACTTACAAAGCATATGCGCCAACAACAATAACACAAACTATTGATCAACAAATACTACGGGACGACTTACAAAGCATATGTGTCCAACAACAACATACTAACAAAGTAAAGACATGGGTTCCTAACAGGACTCTTGGAGTGTCTGACAGATTATCAGAATAGTCAGATTACACTTCATGTGGCTAAAAAAGTGTACTATGACATTTGAAGATCTGGCCAAAGAAGAATAATCAAATAACAATCTCTATTCAATATTCTATAGAGAATTAATTTTCAACTCATTTGATTTCCTTAAGAAAAGATTGTGATATGTTAGATATAGGAGCTAGATCTCATGCTCTTGTCCTATTTGCCTGGGTAGATAGGGAAAAGGCTATGTTGATACACATATGGTTTCGATGTAATCTATCAAGGGAAGACAATTTCCTTTCTTATAATATGAGCATCAATTTTATTCAAAAAAAAGAAAATGTAGGGGCATGTCACATGTAAACCAATATCCAATATATGTTAACTTGCTGTAATTTTACCAAGGTATTTAGGACCCAGTTTTTAGTAAGCCATAGGCATTGGATCTTAGGAAAGACATCACAATATTTCCTAAGGTTTGCCTCAGCACCGATGAACTCCAAGTTTCTAACAACACAAATTATATTTGAATATTGAATCCCTCTTTCAAACTTTTAATTTTGAAAGCTTTACCACAAATCTACAATATTTTTTGTTATAAGGATAAGGGTTAATGATATGATGCCTCTAGCCTATGTAGAATTTTCCTACTGTACAATAAAAGAGAATAGGAATAAATAATCATATGGAGCTATCAGACGGTATGCGCAACACTTATGGAAAACTGCACCCAGATATGCAACAAGCAAGTTAAAAATGGAAGATGAAAGACTCATGCTTGTTATTGAACACAAAAACGTATAGCAACCATCTCTCTTTCAAGAATGAAGATAATTTTCTGACACTTTTGGAACACAAGGGTTATTGTCATATACCAAGCCAGTTGAGTATGCAATAGCATCCCTAAACATGGCAAGGCTAATTTGATTTTTTCTGCTCCTCATAGAAATGACTTATGGTCCTCAAACTATTACACATTTAAATAGTCAATACACTAAATGTGTCCCCCTAAAATCCTAAACCACTGTATCATCTACCAAGGATGCAAGGCAGGGATGTGCATTGGCAAAATGGTAATATTTTTTTTAAAGGATTAAAGCTCAAAATTGGCACCAACATTCTTAGTCCCTCTAATAACCTGTAAATGAGGCCAGTGAAGAGGATGCCAATATAGTCTCTACTCATATAATCCTTGAAGGATAAATGTAGTAGAAGTTAGAATAGAGCACTTTGGAAATTACCTATCCCGTGCCTAAAGCTAACATGCTGGTAAACATTCCCTGGGATTTTCCTGGACCCATAGTGAGAGCTCTAGCAAGTTCCATGTCAATTTATCATTGCTCCATCCATATTCGTCCTATAACTCTCAGTTTTAGTTCTTTCCTGTCACCACCTGAGAAAAACAATGCCATGTTTCTGTGGATGATCAAACCATCATGGCTATCACGCACCTTCCTGTGCCTATCTCTGATGCTTCGTGGAACACCTTGCCAAAGCAATTTTCGACCATTTGCTCCAACCTCAAGACTGTAGCTAAATTTTTTTGCTTCATTATCATATCCCATGAATTGCAAGAAAACGATATAGATAGGTTCCATGCCCAATTGAAATGCTTCAAAATGTAGGAAAAAATACTGCCCAAAGCAATTGATTACCTGGTAACAAGTGCTAGAAACAAAGAAGAAAAACAAAATCCATGTAAATCAACTGACAGAAGCATAAAAACACAATGTTGAAGCTCAAATTAGAATAACGTCAAAGCACAAATTAGGACTCACAGTTAACATCCAAGTAGCATTCTCAACTTCACGAGGATTTGATTTTACATATCGATGGTCAAATGTACTGCCACTATGCATATCAATTTTGTGATAATCTCTCAAATGAGCCACTAGAAAAGGAATATCACCAGTGACAGTACATTAAGAAAGTAGTGACTGTCACAAGTCACTCTATGGTTACGAGAGTAGTTTTCTTAGCCTATGTCTCTCACTTGAGACACATGATTATGTATTGATTATGTTTCAACATGCATAAAGAAAAAATTGATGATACTTTGGACAATGCTAGGTGAAGTTCCACGCACGATTAGAGTGAAATTTAACATAGAAATTTTGTAACAAAGTATTGCTTCTACCTAGTATCTAATAAATACATTTTGGCTTCAGAAGATCCATACCCATATATCTGAATTTTATATCTCTTAAAATGAATATTGATCATTGGCATGCAAATCTTTGAAACTGTCATCAAATGGCCGATTCAATACCAACTTAACTGCAATGAACTGGTTTGTGTCAAGGCATTATCTCGACAGTTTCATAGATTGTGAACTATAAACAAGGACCATCAAAAACAAGGTAGCAACTCTAGAATATCTCATAAACATTGCTTTAGAATGGTCACTTTTAGCATGATGTAAGCTGGGGAAGCTCTCGATATTGAAACAAAATTTCTTTAAATGAACGTAGAAAATGGAGAAACTGCTAACTACAGCAAATGTAGTTTGTATAAATATAAATTAAATGGTTGAAATAAAACGACTCTTCATTAGCAGCAGCCTCAACAGAAAAACTACATGCTGCAGAACCCAAATCACTGATAATTCAGATGGAGAGGTTTCATCATAGGAACTAATGATATAATAGCTTCGGTGATAATGTGCTTATCATCTCAAATTTCTTGTACATCCTGACATTTATAAAGCATTTTGTATGCTTCTTCAAACAATGAATGCTCACTTATATAGTCTGTATATTATTCAAACAAAATTGAAGAGCCTTTTAACAGCGAAGCAAGTAAACATAGAGCTCACACTAGCTGGGAGTACCTATTCAAGTAATAAAAATCCTTCCATTGTGTGGTGGCTTACCACATTGCAACCCAGATACTGTCTATAATTCTTGATAACAAATTTTATAGAGGTATGCATAAGTTGACATCTGATGTATAACTGCCGCTGTAATGAAGAAAGTTTTACAAATATCACATATACATGTTTTGGAGGAAGCTCAACCTTCATCACATCCATGCCCATACATTGTACAAAACCTTTTAACTGTTCGTATAATACATGTGATCCCTGAGTCATTATTTTCACATCATCTACGGTTGAATTCGCATGCTGCCCATTTTCAATAGGATTTTGGAACGTGCAGTTCAACATTGTTAGTCTAGGACACTGATCAATTTACAGTTCTATTGAATCTGGGACTAACCTGAACAGTAGACAAAGGAACATCTCCAGATGAAACAACAACAACGAAATTAGTTCCAATTACTGCAATGTTGGGAGTGAGTTGAAACTGAATGAACTTCTGAATGTTTGCATAAACTGAACGGCCCCACCGAACAACCTAAAAACCACGGAAAACAACTGTAAGGCATCGTTAAATTTTGAAGAAAAACATGTAGATGTAAATGATTAAAACAAATATCCATGTCTTTAACAAACCTTCACAATGGAGGAAAAATTATCATCTAGAATAATTGTATCAGAGCTTTCCTTAGCAACTTTTGTTCCTTGGATTCCCATGGAGAGACCTATATCTTCCCAAACACCAAATAATATATAAAATAAGTTCCAAATGTAACTTTATAGAACTAGAAATATTCTTGTGAACACAAGACTGGCTTACATAATCAGAATTTACAACAAGAAACCTACCTCATGAAGTGCAGGAGCATCATTCGTTCCATCTCCAATCACTGCCACAACATGACCTTTTTTTCTCAGTGCTTGAACAAAGTAAAGTATGTCTGTAGGTGAGGATATAATGAAGTTATATATTGTGTTCTGCAAAAGAAAATGAAAATTGTTCGAGTCCATCAACACTGCTTTCATAAGCATTAGTGGACCGCATGGAAAAAGAAAAATCATTCAAGTTAAGTCCAATATTTATTTCATCAAGCTAATCCAAGTATGATGCATAGACCATCCAAAATAAGCTTCAAAATAGTTACATTTATTTTGCATCATTCACTTCACATTTAAATCAAAGAAACATGTACAATGCAGCTCAGCTCCTATTGTACCGGGAGAGCAATGTGGCTACTAATAGAGCATCAGAGTATTACCGAAAAAAAAAATTAAGATTTATTTCATTTTGCTAGCAGTATTATCAAATACAAACATCCACATGGGTAGAAGTATTGCAGATAGAGAAGAGAGATATTCAACACTATTATTAATGTGTAAAAGTCAATACATAATGTTGTATCATGAAAGAGACTTAAGGTAGACAACCTCCATGAAATGATATGTTACTTAATTAACACTCAAGTCACTTCATTTTATTAATTGCGCATAACTCAAAACTCGTAAGCCATGTAATGATACATCATATGACCATTATATAAATATTTATAACTCTATCAACCCTCCCTTAAATGGTCATATAAAAAACAAACACGTGTTCCTAAACATTAAAAATTTATCTAGACGAAGCATGTTGTAGAAGATTCCTGCAGTCCACCTCTAAATAGTGCAGTTTATCAGTACCTAATATGATGATGGCAGCAGTCAACCTGCCTGGAAATCCAAAATAGCACATCCTGATGTCCTCTCCTTGCACCATGTACCTCTCTTGATTGTACACCAAAAATCAGTTTTTTATGCTGCCACAAACTGAGAGATAAATATCAAATTTTGAGGTTGCCACATACTAACATAAATATCAGTATTCAATATGGTTAACCTAGAGCATGTCAAGTCACCCACCACTAACTCACTATTCAAACTATAGTCAATGTTGGTTGAAATTTTCAGGTTGCATACCTGATGAGACTTAGTCTAGTGAACAAGTCTAAACATGTATTACAGTTGTACACTTGTACTTTATCTATTTTTGTACATTAGCTTGTCTGTTTGGGTGGCTTGGTCCAAATCAAATTTGATCACTCATCCACTGTATTGGATTTTATTGGATATTTTATCAAACTTATCAATCTCCCAATGTTTTTTACTCCCATATATAGATAATACAAATGAGTGTACAACATATGTACAATTATGGCAATTCTTCTACTGGCTTGCATACATGTATCCCACCTTAATCACTTGTATGTGAGTTCCTTTTACATTGCTATTGTTGTACATAAATCAGTTTGTATTAAACCCTTAAGATTAGGTCTTTTCAGACTTTTGCAATTTCAACCTTCTTTGGGATGTTGTTATCTCCCATAATCTTCCCTAGCTCTCTCCGAGAGGCTTAAGAAAATGGTAGGCATGTCAACATCGCCAACATATATTTCCAAGCTATCTACACACAGGTAATGTATTGTTGCTCGGCTACCCTTTCCATTTTTTCATTTCCATATTTTATTTCCACTAAACCCTCTAGTGGTCATGGACTCTGTTCGTAACTAGCAAAGCCATTGGTTCCTTACATGTGTTTCATTGATTTTCAACATGTTCAATTGGTACCATTGGTTCTTACACTATCATTGATCAAATCCAAAAAATGTTGCAGCTAAAAACAGTGGAACAAACAAGGACTCACCATTATTTACTTGATGGGGACCATTCTTCCCATAACCCATAGAACACTGTCTTTGCCTTCGGATCACCTATTGTTGTCATTTTATGATGCAATATGGTTGCCTGAAATAATTCCATAGACTCTATCCATTGGAAACTCTCAAAACTTGTGTCCTACTCATCTTCATTGAGAAGATGCAAGAGAAGCAACAACTATTGTTAGAATAACAAGAAAGACAATGCCGACAACATAAAGAATTTCAAACCTAAATGATGCAAATTACGATGACCAAGGTCCTATTCATCTTCATTGAGAATATGTAGGAGAAGCAACAGCTATTGTTAGAACAACAAGAGAGACAATTCCAACAACATAAAGATTTTCAAACCTAAATGATGCGCAGCCACAACCCAATATTACCCATGGCATTCCCATTATTCGAAAAAATTTCAAGGTGGAACTAAGTTGTCCATGCCTAAGTTTAATGGGGATCTCAATGGAAACAAATCCAACTCTTGGATACAAAGTCTAACAGATTATATTAATAAATTTGTTTGTTGAAGTTCACATGGAGGACCAAGCCCTTCAATTGTAGCAAACCCACACCCTATTATATTTTTGGCTTACTCCGAAAGTATTTACACCATGTTTGGGGGTGCTTCATTAGATTTGGGGTAAATTATGTATGTTCAACCCCTGGATGATCCGAAATGAATAGTAGCATGAGACATGGTCGATGGTGGATATGCACACTTGAGATAGCTTGCTCAATGAATGCTTGACCTAAGTTAATTTTTGTCTCAATATTATTCCCTTGAGCATTGGAGATCTCTTGCCTAGATGGTGGACACAGTGACACACTTCATGATGGCCACATGGAGAATTCACTTTGTAGGAGAACGCCTTGTAGGGAATATGGAGTGTTTTTCATCATGAAGGAAATATTCAGGCCCTATATGGCATGTGGTAGCTTGGATTCTCCTTCAAGGGATTATAGTTTGCTCGAGGATGCCTCAAGATTCGATAATGTTCTTATTGGGGGTAGATGAGCTAGTGATGTACTTTGCTTTGGAGGATATATGGAGTCTATGGAGGCTCAAGATGGAGTGGTTTGGACTTTCCTTGAGTAGCTACATCAACTTGGATTCCTTAGTGTGCATGACATCATCATTGGAGTGTGACACTTATACTCTAGAGTGGACATCTCACTTGTGTTGCCTACAACAGATCATGTAGATTGTTTGTAAGGGCTTGTGCCCACATACTATATTAGCCTCCCTTACTTCTCATGTGAATAAATAAAGAAGAGAGTTTTTCATCAAGAATTGTGTGTTCATATTTCTTACTCTTGAGTAGAGATGTGACATAGAAGAGGAGCACATTTTTCCTCTCTCTCTAGGTCTTCACTTGTACTTGTTTCTCTCTCTCCCTTGGGAACTAGGGTTTCTTGATCTCTTTGGATTTTCTAGAGCATCTTGAAGTTCTAGAGTTAGGGTTTTACCCATGGAGATTGAAGAATTGGGTTTTGAGGGAAAAATATATGGTGGAATTGTGAAGAAGAATAAAAGAGGACAACTTTACTTGGAGATAGTGTTGGAGGGATTCCTACACATGCCCTTCTTGGTGGAGTTAGGGTTTGGTGATTTACCCTAGGTAGGGTTTGATGATTTACCCTAGTTGCAAAGACAAAGACCACTAAATAGGCCTTTGAATGATTTAATGTCACCTACCAACCAACACTTTTTCTTAGTTAATCTTGTTGGATAGAATGAGTTCAGGTTAAACTTGATTCTCAACTAAATCAGGATCTTTTGTTCTAATATATAATATCCTCCCTTTTGTTTCATTTCAGAGGTAACTCCCATTTTTACATAATTTTCACAAAACTCAGTCAATTGCATTTTCTTATGATTGAGATATTCAATTTTCACCTAACATGTGCAACCTTTATTCTTGGATCAGAATTTGTCACTATTAAATTATATCAGAAGTTAGAACTGCATAAAATTATTATTAATGAAGTTAAACTCAAACACAAAATGAAACATTTGATCCAAATATAACACTAAAATCAATACCAATAATTGGTATAAGAAATAAATTACATCTAGCATGAGGCCCATGGATTTCATCCCATCTATGAGGTAAAGAGCATCTTGGAGTCTAGCTCTTTTCAACCAACAATCAAAGTGTGAAAAGTGTCCCGAATTGGTTGGACTCCATCCAATAACATGTCACCATATTCCCACAATAAGAAATGTATGAATCATTTCCACACCTGGTTAGGAAACTATTATAAATATTCATCTAACGTATTATCAATAAGTAATAAAAAGACAGATCCATCCTAACAACCTAATTTTCATTGTAATATATCCATTGCTAAAACTTAATGCAACATATACCTTGTCTATGTCGTAAGAGATCCAAGAACTATGTTGTATTCTGAAATATTGTTAGCATAGTTTCTCTTTGCATATTCCTCAGGTGCAACAGCTGAGAAGGTATCTGTAATCACCGCCATTTCCCCTTTACATGGAAAAGGAAATGAACCATGTTGAGTACTGATGCTACTACCAAACTCTTACCTGCAAACAAAACAAAGTTGTTTCATATTTATAGAATAGCTAACTTGAAATTTTGCAATAATGGAACAAACTGTAGATATTAGTATGTTAAATTGCTCTTTTCCTGAGAAACTGAAGCAACGACCAATCTTCTTGCATGTTTTATCCTGAAGCTTATCGAAGGGTAGATTGAATACAAGGAGAAAACGATAGCAAACAAAACCTTTGCTAACTACCATAATGTTTCTTATGATGATCCTTGCACAAAAGATTCAAATTCCAAACTTAGTAAGCCATACATGCCAAGCATTCATATGGGCATGCCTCATCTTTAATCTAATGAAAGGAGTCAAAGATAAAATATGGATCCTCGTACCATTAAGAATGGATGGATAGAATAGCATAGCAAGTTGGAAGAATATGTCATCACTTAGTAAGTATGACATGGAAACAAGGTACAATGGATACAGGGAATAAATTAGTAGATGAGATAATTTTATTAATGTATAATAACCTGTGTATATTTCCTTTTCTTTGGATAATCATTAACATACATTCGTGGGGATAATCATTAACATACATTCGTGGGGATTTGACTGTTATATTTTGTTCATTTTATTTTGTGTATGAATTCCTTAACCATTCTCTTAAATTGAAGAATCCACCTTCCTATTGGGTATTCAAATAACACTAGTTAGCAAGTCAGATTCCAGTTCAATTCCTTGAATTGACAACTATTACAAAATAGAGACAAAGAGAGCTAATGTAACAGAGAACACTTTGTCCAAAAAATATCAATTCAATATCTGAGCACCTTTTCAAATCCTGGAATGAGATGTTGAATACTTGGCATCAGTATTTGTTGGAAGCTGAGAAGCTTCAGTAAGGGTCAAACAAAGCAAGGTTATAGATATGGAAATATCCTAGAAAGGAAGATGATGAATGATGAGGAAATATTTTGTCAAATGAAAGCAAATATTAAAACACTACAGAATATGATATCATGTCTTACAACCACCAAGTTGGAGCATTATAATTGTGAGAATGAGAAGGGGGACCTGAAGAAACCAAAAACAGTTATGCAAGGTTTCTCTAAAATAAATAAATTTGGCACATACCCGAGACTGTTTATAGTGGAGGAAAAGGTCGATATTCAACCATCTTTTAAAAGATTAGAATAGTCTCCATGAATATTGCCCACAAAACGATATATACAAATATGAAACTGTGAAAACGTATGACATAAATTTCGAGGAAAAAAATAGTAAAACCATAGTGACACAGTTCAAGTATCAAGCACATAAAATCACTTTTAAATGTAAAAATGTGATATTAGTTTCAATTTTGATGGGCTAAATACATTTTAACTATGTTACACTAGCTTTTTTAGTTCTCTAAAATGGCTATATTCATTCCATGCATAAATACCACTTCATCCCAGTAGACCACTTCCTTATTTTTTACTTATGTTTGGTCGGATTTTAGTATGCTCCTTAACATTGTCTCAAATTTTAACTCTAATTTTATTAACAATTTTTTTGAACTGTGTGGAAAATGTTGATCTGTCCACTTCGTTTTTCCAATGCATTTCACCTAAGATTTATTTTTAACTTCCATTTGCTAGCAAACACAAATTTACTTTGCCAAGCCTACTAGATATTCAATTGTTTCAAAGGAATATGTTGCTCAAATAAGGGTGCAATTAAGCTATCTAACTTTTCATGTTCACTCAAAACCCAAGCAAAGCCAAGTCTTCAAAGGATAACTTATAAAAAAGTAGGTTCAAAGAAGAACAAGTATTATCCATTCATTAAAGTAAACAAGTGTAACCTTCATTCATTCAACACACTCAAGACTGTCCGACGACTAATATCAACCAATATAAACCATTAACCCAATCATTCCTTAGAAATAATTACCCTTATATAGATCAACTACTACTGATGGATTTTTGATAGATCACAACAAGATAGATTGATTCAACATTCATAGTAATTGGCAAATAGAGAACGATTCCAACCTAGCCAAGTTTGGGTAACTAACATTTTTTTCTTCAAGTAGGGTATGCCTGGACTGGTGGTGTGGTAGAGAGTATTCAAACTATTGATCAAGTGAAAAACAACCTGACCCAAATGTTTATCTCCTCCCATGTTCCACCCATGAAGTCATTATCAACAATAAATAGGTTGTGTGCCCACTCTCTACCATATTGTGTAGTCAGTCTGTAAGTCACAATATACAAAATATATGACCACTAGTTCAAGCATCTAGCATTCATGAGTTATGTCACCAACCATGAAGGAAAGCTTTCATTTAGTTCATTCTCCTCTAAATGAAAAAATAGAATAGGAATATCTGAGTTCAATCATTCGCCATCCTTTAGTGGAGTGGGAGAATTGGTTGAATGGCCTTAGCATTAAAAAAAAAAAGCTCATAAATGCACCATCTACCACCAGTTGCATTAATAGTGACTTGAAAGACCCTTAGCTAAAATTCCCCCAAGTGTAGTATTCAAATGTAAATACTTCCCTACCGTATAGACCTGAGACCTAACCCTACGCAGACTCTCTCCTTCTTTACAATCTGTAAGCTCCATTGTTCCTTGGCATTCTCATATCATTATTATACATATATACCCTACGCAGACTCTCTCCTGATGTCGTCCCCTCCGTCCATCCATATCACTGGTAAATTCTCCAGTGTGGCAGACGAGTGCCATGGTTCGGTAGTCGACAACGTCAATTTGGGATGGGAGAGTGCCCCAAGAGAGGGAAGTCCTTGAATATGCCTATCCATGCGAAAAAGTCATTGTTTCGTCGATATCTGGAAAAGAACAAGCAACTTCCAGAACTTTTCTTCCCGCCCAAATTTTCCCAATGCTATCACAAGAATTCATTGCGATTTGAGACAAGTGGTGGCCAGGATGCTGCCTCACGAAGCTGGAAAATGGCGATAATATTGACATTAAAGAACTTGTCCTTATATATAATAGAGTAGCTTACTTTCAATATGTAAAAGATCAGGCCTTAGTTCAGGAAACTTTGATTCCACTCAAACACTGGGTCCATATTATTTGATTGGATTCGCTATGAACACCCAGTATCAAATCCCCCCACTATGCCTAGCATATGGCGGTGTTGATCGTCCTATTCCTTGATTGTTGTCGGTGCAACACTATCAACAAATACGACTCCAAGATCCATGCCAGTAAATCGAGTGAATGAAGATGAAACTTAGTCCCAATCATTGCATTGGGGATTGTATGTATCCGAATGCTTAATAAAACTGTAACATGAAATAATTGTAAAGAAAGGGATCATATGCCTGGTCAGGGCACAAGAAGAAAAGGGGACCTCTCCTTTCTTTCTTTTTGCAGCATCACATGGAAAAACCTGTGATCCAGAAAACAAACTCCCTCTTACCTCAATGCCTTTGTTCATAGATATTGGATTGTTGTTGTTAGCTGCAATTCTCATGAGGAGGATTAACATCTATGAGAGGATTGAATTTCTCTTCCTCTTGGTCTATGTGGAAGTCCTTTTATTAACTATCGTCGAATGGCTTCAGGAGATGCGATTTTGACTACAGGAGGAGCATGGATAGGTTCAGAGGATGCACTATAATTGTCTAATTCAAGATTGATAGCAAAATCAGAATCTATAATCCATTTACCAATTGTAAATCGAGAGGAGGGAGGTTCATTGGGGTTGATTCTGGAGTGTATTGACCCTCTTTCTTTTCCCGATTATTAACCCTACCTACAAATTTCATAATAAAAACTGTAAAAACACAATAATTGAAAAAAATTGACCCTCTTTATTTTCCCGATTATTAACCCTACCTGCAAATTTCATAATAAAAACTGTAAAAAAACAATAATAGAAAATAAAGGGTTATTCCTTTGCCATACTTACAATCTCTGGAAGGCTCGACCTCGGTTCCATCTAAAACATCAAATCTAAACAAGGAGGAGAACATCAAATCTGAACATGGAGAAGAAAAATCCCCAATTAAAACCTTTTCTGCCAAAGTTTATTAATTTTTTCATTGTGTTGGTTTTATTACTTTATTTTCTGTTTTTATCTTTTATTCTATTGATATTATATATATTACATATAATATAACATTTAACTATAATATATTTATATATATTAACATTATTATACATTAAAGTTAAAATTAAAATTTTACTATAATGTTTTAAATTGAAAAATTAAAAGTTTAAAACATTAAAGTAATATTAATTAAAAATATAAAGATTAAAAGATTAAACAATGGAATAAATATGATTTAGCAAAGGTCGTGATGTTCTTAATTCCAAAATAAGGCTTGCACACTCCTCCCTTGGACTAAATTTTAATGCTACATGTGGTTTAATTCCAAAATAAGGCTTGCACACTCTTCCCTTGGAATAAATTTTAATGCTATAGGTGGAAAAATCAGAGACCCCCACCTAATATTTTGTCATTTTTAGTTGTGTTGATCTAATAGTATATTTGATCCTCAAACCTGCAAATGGATACATTTGGTATAGGGTTTTGAATCCCATTTAATTGGGTTTGAGCATGAAGGTGGGATATATCACACGCAAGGGATGACGATGATCAAGGGAAACTACAAAATTTATAGTTCCTGCTCTCGAAAAGGTGATTGGCATCTTCAATAGGCACACAAGGGTCTTGTGGTTAGTGGTAATCTTGACCTCTCATTTCAGTTTATCGACATGTGTTTTGAATTTGCCTTGCTTGGAATTAGTGGTTATGTTTCTAGGCACTTTTGTGTATCTTGGGTCAAAGAAAATTTGTTAAATTTGTGTTGAAATTCACAACATAAACAACTAATTCACATTAATCGTTGTTAGCTAGTCATATTTATATTCCTGTGACTAAATTAGTTATTTATGTTAGTCATTTTTATTTTAGTCACTTGTTATCTAGTCATATATTTTATCCCGTGTTTAAACTAGTCATTTATCTTAGTTGTTTTTTGTTGGCTTCTTTAAAATTGTTCAATTTTAGTCGTTTATCCCCTGAAAAAATTATGGTTATCCCTTGAAAAAACTATGGTGACTAACATTTTTAGTCGCCTAGTCACTTATCTCTCATTATGTACTAGTGTATGGAATATCAGCAAATAAAGGCTGAACATCAACACCCAGCTAGACTATTGCAGCCATTACCTGTTCCAGATTGGAAGTGGGAAATAATTAATATTTATTTTATAACTGGTTTACCTAAAAATCAGAAACATAATGATTCCATAATGGTAGTTGTGGATAAGCTTAGTAAAGCAGCCCATTCCATACCTATTAAAACAACCTACAAGTGTAATAGCCCAATTTTGACCCTTATGTTTTATTGGCTTTGATGTAACTATTATATACATGCGATGTATGTTTCCCTAGCGTGGAGCTCAAGGCCAAGGCCTCGCTAGTGTATGTTGGTATTTTATTTAAAATGGACAAGTATTTGACATTTTGTTAACCATGTGCTATTAAGCCATGGAATATTGTAAATTGATGTAAATATTTAATATTGCAATAAAATATCAAAAACTGGCTATGGGAGCAACGAATGAGAAGGGGCCATGTGTATTCCACTAGGGAGTGGTGAGGGGGCTGTGGAGATGAACCATATGCTACCAAATGTCATTGTGAGAATCCATTTGATTTTCCTTGATGACATTTATTTCTGTTGTAAGGAAGTAGTTGAAGATTTCAGTCCATGGCTTCATGGAGCATGGGCAGCCTAGAAATTCGTATGGTGGAGTATAGGCTCTGTTTTCTTGTACCACAAGTCACTCTATGTCATAGTAGTTGCTTCTTCCTCATTTCCATTCCAGTGTAGAAGAACTAAGCATCAATTTTCATCCAAAAACGAATTCCCAGCAGTCAGCAAAACAAAAAATCGCAACTTTGAAAGAACCCACGTTTTGAAGTGCCAAAAATGCCCAAATTTGGTATTTGACAGTAAAATCCAATGGGGGATCCATAGATATGAACCTTGGGGCGAATTTGAGAGTATTAGATACCCCAAATCCATTGGAAAACCCAGTTTTTATAGCCCAAAAAACCAGTGACGGGATTAAGTTATTTGATGAACAGAATTATGAGAAATCCAATTGTGCTTGACTGAGCAGAGGTTGGGTTTGCTTGATAAACCCAATGAAGGCTAGAATCTCAAGAATAAGCAGCTGGACCTTTCTATACCCATCTTGAAGAGCAATGGAGGGAAGGGACGCCTGAGGGACTATGCATCAGAGAAGGGGACCTTCCTTGTGTTGGGTGTGGTAGGCAATGTGGGTGCCTTGACTATTGAATTCTTTTGAAATGCCCGTAGATCTGTGGATGAGCTCACTGGCTTAGCATTGCCCTACTTTGTCTATTGTATGCTTGATAAACCCAACTGTGCATTGGATTAGCATAGTTGTTGAGTGAAACCATGGCTGTGAGTGAGCCTGTTTAGTTCCTCCTTAGTGGATACACAACGCAGCTTGGGGGTGATCTCTCAGCTGAAATAATACAAGATGGACATAGATCTATGGTTGGGTGGAATGTTTCTCTCACATAGCCAGTTGTTTGGACAGTTTCATCTTCAAGATAAGTGTTTTATGTGATTTACGTTATATGCATTATGTGTTTTGCAGTGTGTTAATTCTGAATGATAATTGCCCATGTTAATGAAATGAAATGAAATGATTGTCTTAATGAAATCGACATGAAGTCTATGCATAACATGAGTATGAGATTGAATTCTCTACATAATGAACCATCATATGTCTGTGTTAGATATGATGATGCATTACTGTTTGTGTGCTTGCAAATATGTTTATTTCCGCTGTGTTTATATTGAGTATGAGTTTGCACACAAATTTTTTTAATTATTATGAATTTATGAGTAATGTATGGGGATGAGATTATCAAATAAGCCAAGTATATTGGTCACGCTCCCTCCCTTGCACCAGATTGTAGGGAAGGGGATGTGACAACAAGGCTGCTAACATTGCTGAAATTTTTATGAAACAAATTTTTCGTTTGCATGGGATTCCAAAAGTTATAATTTCTGATAGGGACTCAAAGTTTACAGGAAATTTCTGGAAGTATTTATTCAAAGGTTTAGATACTACTTTAAATTTCAGTACATCATTTCATCCGCAAACGGATGGGAAGATAGAAAGAGTCAATCAGATTCTTGAAGATATGTTAAGAATGTATGTTAGAGATCAGCCAGGTAAATAGGAGGAATATTTGCACCTTACTGAGTTTTTTTATAATAATCATTACCAAGCTTCAGCAAAACTCAGTGCATTTGAAATTCTGTATGGCAGAAAATGTAATACTCCTATTTCATGGAGTAATCCAGTTGACAAGTTAATGTTAGGACCTGACTTATTAAAAGAAATGGAACTAACTGTGAAACAAGTTCAAGGCAATCTGAAAATTGCACAAGATAGACAGAAAAGTCATGCAGATCTCAAAAGAACTCAGAAAGAGTTTCAGGTTGGTGAACATGTTTTCCTCAAGGTAAAACCTAAAAAGAGCTCCTTAAAGTTAGAAAGTTGTGTTAAACTAGAATCAAGGTATTGCGGACCTTTTGAAATATTGTATAGGGTAGGACCAGTGGCATATCAGTTGGCTTTGCCACCAAATCTTAAAGTGTATAATGTATTTCACATCTCTCTTTTGAAATAGTATGTGCATGATGCTACTCATGTGATTAATTGGGATGATGTACAAGTGGAACCAGAAGGCGATTTTTTGGTGGAACCAGATTGTATCCTCGACAAGAGGGAAATTTTGCTTCGTAATCGTATCATTGGACAGGTAAAGATGCAATGGAAGCACCTTATTCTGGACGAAGCAACCTGGAAATTGGAAAGTAATATGTGGGTGGCATATCCAATGTTGTTCCAGGAAGAATTAGAGGATGATGAATAAAGTAACATCGAGGACGATGTTGAACTTAATATGGGGTGTTTGTCACATACCCAAATTCTGAGTATTTTATGTTGTGAGAAAAACATTATGTTTTATGTTATTGTAATTTTTTGTGATTATTGACCAAGTGGGGTCAAGGATGACTATAATTAATTATACTGAATATTTTATTATTAATAAATAAAAGAAGAGACAAATATCCAAGGGAGGTTATTAAATGAGTGTTCACTGACCCACTAGGAGGAGTGGACTGGGGTGAGAGCAAACTAACACTTGGCAGCATCCTCAACTCACTTCTAGCTGTTGCAGGGGGAAACTTCCCTATTTTTCTGGTCATGTTCCCCAAGAAAGTGGAAGTGAGCAGGTGGCTCAATAACTAAGAAACTAACCAAAAGACCTAGGCATGCTATTTTATCACAAATCGAATTCAGCAGGAGGCTTCCCAGTTTTACCTTGTGATAATCTTCAGAAAGAGAAAAGAAGAGAGCACAAAAGATTCAACGAGAGGAAGGCTAGTAAGTGATTGAGTGATTTAAGACTGCATTTTGAACTAGCGCAACCACATTGTTGAGTTCAATATTGCTAAAGGCAAAAGTATTACTGTTTAGTACTACTACATAGTTGCAGATGAATTTTTTCCATTCTCCACACACCATCTTCGTCGCGGTGGTTCAGTGAACAGGCTCAGGGGTACTAAGGCAAGTGATTTGGCTGTCTTCAGGAGAAGGTTGGGTGGAACGGGCTCCTTTGGATGTTTGTCTCTTCTACAGTTACAAGGTTCTATTTGTGTTATCTTATTTACTTTATGTCCAATTATTTACTAAAGAAATGAGTATAATACGTTATCAGCTTTATATTAAAACTCAGATATCCCTCGAACTGTGATTAAATGCTTGTAAAGTTCTATCATATCATCTATGCTGAAAATCCGTTTACCTGCTAGATATAAAAACTGAATGAATAGTTTAAATTCTGAATTTTAAATGATGAATGATAGAGTAGAAATACTTCTCTGGATTTTTCCACATACATTATGTATCATACTCTAGTACAGAGAAGTTAAATTAGGAGTAGATTAGAATGATTCTCTATCATGGACTGAAAATTTATTATAAAGGTCTATATCAATAAACTATTCTATATTATATGCACTAAGGTATTATTTTTCTATAGACAAAACTATATATTATAAATATTACAAGGTAGACTAATTTTCAGGAATCATCCTTTATAGTGAACAACATTTCAATGTTTTATACATAAATAATAAATCTTAAATCTAAGTTACACACATAGCATTATTTCTTTTATAAATAAATTCTAAACATTATTATTGCAAATATCAGTATCAAAATATCTTTAAATGAGCACAGGAAACTCCATTAATCGAACTCTTTTCCTAAGCAATGGTTAAATCAAACCCTAGTAGTATTATATAGCATAATACAATATAAATTTTAAAACAAAATTCACATCGAGAACATAACTCTGAAAGTTTTCATTATACATTAACAATCGCAACAATTGAAAAATATTTATTACCCTGTATCTTTAGATCCTTCATAATATAGTATACACCTTGGTTTAAATTTCTTCTTTTAGATCCTTCATAATACAGTATACGCATGTACTTTGTTGGATCTTCAAATGCATTGACTTCATGTGAAATAAGCTTTTGATTATGCTCCATTGGAGTAGAAACAAAATTACAATATAGCATCCGAATTTACTCAATATATCTCCAATATACTTCTTCTGAGAAATAAAGATGTACTTTGGTTTTTGACCTACTTCAATTCCTAAATAATAATGAAGCAATCTCAAATACGTCATGTCAAAAACCTTTTGCAACTCCTTTTTAATAAAGACTATATAGTCATCATTATTCCATGTGATAAGCAAATCATCAACATGGACAACTAGATATACGATTGATCGCCCAACTTTCTTAACAAATAAAGTTGCATAATCTAGATTGAAATGCTTATAAGTCAATTTGACAAGATGCTCAATTAACTTCTCATACCATGCTCGGGATGCTTGTTTCAAACCATATAAAGATTTCACCAATTTACATACCTTCTTTTCTTTTCCTTTAACAAAAAAACCTTTTGACTGAAACATATAGACATCTTCGTTTAGATATTTATTTAAAAAGGAAGCTTTTACATCCATATCATGTATTTTCCATCCATTTTGAGCTGCAAGAGAAAACAAAGTTCTAATATTGCCCCATTTTGCAGTAGGAACAAACGTTTCTGCGTAATCAACACCTTATTTTTTAACATACCCCTTTGCTACAAGTCTTTCCTTGTACTTGTGAAGTGAGCCATCAGCCTTATATTTAGTTTTATAAACCCACATAGATCCAATAGGTTTGATGCCAATAGGAGGGTGCACCAACCTCCAAGTGCCATTTTTAATAAGAGCATCATATTCTTTCTCCATTACATCTTTCCATTCATTACAACTAACAACTTCTTCAAAAGTAGCAGGCTCATTAACAACAATAGAAAAATTTAACTTAAATTCATCAAACCATTTTGGAATTGTCTTTGTTCGTGTTGATATATGAACTGTTTGCTGCGGTGATGGATGAGTAGATTCTTCAATTTCTGATGGTTGAATAGTTTCTTCAATTTATGGTGGCTGAATAGCTTCTTCAATTTATGATTCTGCATTATTGTCATTTATTTTTCCTCTACAGAATCATTATTATTAACTAATTTTTCTTCGTTCTCAGGTGTTGATACATAAGGAAAATTAATTGAAGGAAAATCCATAGACTGATCTAGACTCTGAATCCCCCCTTCAGGATGTGGAAGGTCATTATCCCATTCATAATAAAAATTCTTGGAAGGGAATTTATACAAATGATTGAGTTGTCTATCAACAGTAGAAGCATCTTTATCAAATTCGAGAAAAACTACATCTCTTGAAACAATAAATTTCTTGTCCTCCTCATCATACAACCTGTAAGCTCTGGAAGTATTAGAATATCCCAAAAAAAGACATTTGCGACTCCTGGCCCCCAATTTGTTACATTGTGTATGAATCAAGGCAAAGCAAGGAGAACCAAAAACTCTAAAATGTTGAATAGAAGGAAGACGATTATACCACATTTCATAAGGAGACTTATTATTGATGGCAGTAGAAGGACAATGATTACGAATATAGACTGCACAAAGCAGTGCTTCTCCCCAAAACATCAACTTGACATTTTGAAAAAACATCATTGACCTTACCATATTAAGCAAAGTTTTGTCCATGCATTCTACCTCACCATTTTGTTTTGGTGAATAAGGAACGGTGGTTTGATGTTTAATACCATTATCGGGTGAAAACGTGAAGGTGGGTAACACTTTCGTGAGAAATCAGTGCAAAATCGTCTTAGCGGAAGTTATTCGGCCGAATAAAAATATTATTCGGCCGAATAAAAATAATTGTTCGGCCGAATAATTGACATTATTCGGCCGAATAATTTTGACGTTATTCGGCCGAATAACCACAAACAGTTCTCCGTCCCGTTTAACGGAGACTCTTGAAATTTGTGCAAACGGTTGCCGGACGGAAAAAAATTTCGGGCAATAGTTTATTCGGCCGAACAATTATTCGGCCGAAGAATTGTTCGGCGGAATAATTATTCGGCCGAATAATTGTTCGGCCGAATAATTATTCGGCCGAATAATTCTTCGGCCGAATAATTTTTCTGCATAAAAAGACAGCATCGGCTGCCATTTGGCATTCCCTGTTGGAATTGTTTGGACCCCGCATGGGCCCGCAGTAGTCCTTTGCCACCCTGCCGACGCCCCAACCTGCTGCTCGCCACCCCGCTGCTCGCCGCGCTGCTTGTGTTTCACGGCTGGCTCTTTCTCCGCGACTCGCGTCTGCTCTATTTCTGCTGTCGTTCGTCGGTTCTTACGTTTCGTCGGGGTGTGATTTGCGCTTGCTCTGTTCGTTCTAAGCAGCGAGTTCGTTGGTTGTCATTTCTGCTGTCGATCGTCGGTTTTCACGTTTCGTCGGGTTGTGATTTCTGCTAGCTGCTGCTCATTGGAGGTAGCGTGTCGGTTGGTCTGTGTTCGTTGGCAGGTGTGTGTTGGTGGGTTGCTGCTTTGAAGGTGTTGCGGTTTTATCTGAACGGTTGAAGGTGCGTTTTCGCTTTTGATTTTACTTAATGAATCTGTTTGTTAATGTTATAGGGCTTATCTAATGACGTTAGTTGTTGTTTGTGAAGGAAATAGGTGTTGTTTTGAGCGTTGCTGGGTTGAATAGAGGCGGCGTTGGGATCGACGATTCTTCACTGCATTTTTATATACAGGTATGCATCGTCGTAAACTTTGTTTTTATGTTGTTGGCAGTCTTAGAATTAAAAAAATCTGTAGTGCGTCTTAATATTGGAAGGTTAAATGTTTTAAAATGCAGTTTTTATTTTAGAGAATCAGTTTTCTGTCCATGAACTCTGTTCATGAACAGTTCAGTTCGTGAACTCTGTTCATGAACAGTTCAGTTCGTGAACTCTGTTCATGAACAGTTCAGTTCGTGAACTGAGTTCATGAACAGAGTTCTGTTCGTGAACTAAGTTCATGAACAGAGTTCTGTTCGTGGACTGAGTTCATGAACAGAGTTCTGTTCGTGGACTGATGTACAGAGTTCTGTTCTTGAACTCTGTTCATGAACAGAACTCTGTTCATGAACAGAATACCATTACTTATAGGTTAGATATGAATATGAATAATATAATAGTACTAGCTATGATTAGGTAATGATCTTTAGCTGTAATAATGTTGTTATCATTGCTTAAAGGGTATTGGTTCTCTGATTGACGTAAGCTTTTAGATAATTGAGATGAACTAACCCCATTAAAGTAGGCGGTCCTTTCGATTCAATCTAATCACATGCATTCAACAATGAATCTCCACCTGCTACTTGGAATTGGGTATCTGTATAATATCATGAAAACTATGGACTTACTACTACTCCATCAACCATGAATGTTCATTTGCTATCATAGAAGTTCTGTTCATGAACAGAGTTCTGTTCATGATATGCTATGATATGCATGAAATTATTGCTTCTTTATATATATGGATATTTAAACCCTAATCCCTGACGAGTTTCATATTAAGTTTTCCAAATTCTCAATGAAGTGATGATAAAGGATATACTAAACAACTTTATAAATGATCAACATGTGGTGTGACTATGTTAAGTCAGGTACAAGAATGTCAATTGAGTTCATGAACTCTGTTCATGAACTTTGTTCATGAACAGAGTTAACTTAGAAAGTCACTTAAAAATTCAATATTGTAAGTTATTAAGTATTTTTTTTATAAAAATTAAGGAATGTTTGTTTATTGAGATATAGAATGAAAACATAAGTGATAGTTTAAAAATTAGGAAGGTGATTGAACTATTACAATATGGGATGATTATTGATGTCATGTTTATGCTGCAATATTGTTCTTAGAGTTAGGAGAGTAACTTACAAAAGAAAGTAAGTTATAATATTTTAGGTGGCTCTACATTTTTTACGCAGATCTTAAGAGATATGTTTTTAATTTTGTAGAATGAACATGTACAACTTCAATGTTTGTAAATTGTTTTATCATAGATGTTAACTAGAAGTTTCTTAATAAGGGTATATTTATGTTATACTATTTGAGGAAGCTCTACATTTTGTATGCAGATTTTTAATAGATATGTTTTGAGTTTGTAGAGTTAACATGTACAACTTCAATGTGTGTAAATTGTATTATCATAAATATAAGTTAGAATTCTTTTAATAAGAATACATATATATGTTTAGTGAGATGTTTGTTTGTTGACATATATAATTCAAACATATTTGTTGGATTAAGAGTTTTTAAGGTTATTATACTATTTCAATTAATTGTGTTTTATAATGAAATGATTATTAGATATGTCCTTTATGTTGCAATATTAGGTAGGGTAAGGAATTTTAGTTAATTAATTAGAGTTAGGAGGGGGACTTAAATTTTGTTGGAGTTTTTAATCAAATATTGGCTTGATGCTTGTAGTGGTAGTTATGTACATTTTCAATATGTTAATGTTTGTGTAAATTTAGAAGTTATATCAAATGGAAAGAGAGTCTGCGAAGGGAAAGCGTAGGAGGTCATCACAATCTTTAGGAATTGGTGTTCCAATTGGTAGTCGAAGGTTGTCGAATTCACCGCAGGGTTCAGGTTTATTGCATGGGTCCCAGTCGTTTGATCACCAACAAGTTCGAGGGGGTACAAATGATTCTCCTTTGTCTTCTGTGGGAGAGCGTCGATCCCAACGTTCTGTTGGTATGAACATTAATGTTTAATAATGTATAATTTGTATTTTTTGTGTGTTGAATTTATGGAAAAAGTTAATTTTTGACTACGGCTATATTTGAAGCAGAGCGATGTTCAGAAGATGTGCGTAATTCGATGGAGCGAGGGGAAGATCAAGATAGGAATATAGATGATGGAATAGGTGTGGGTGGAGAGCAGGGTCCTGAAGTTCCTCCTAGAGCTAGGACGACATATGTTCCACTAGCTGAGGGGTGTACACCCATATCAACTTATCCGTCTGATTTACCTGATGAGCTTCCATGGCGAGGTGTTGTGCAACAAACTATTCTTGAAAGTTGTAAATCCCACTATGACAGGTTGAACAATGATCTTTGTTCTTTGGATCTCCCTCCAGAGAGTCGACAAAGTCTAGAGATTGTTTTGGCATCTTTGCAAAAATTCATTGATGCATACGATGAACTTGGACCAACTACAAATAGTTTTGTTCATTTGATGCGGATGCGAAAGGAGCAAGTTATGGGTCCAGATAAGTGGGAGGTTGTGAAGGAGAGAGTCAGTAGAGAACAAGCCAATTCAATGTTCAATTTCAAAGAAGGCCTTAAGCGAAAAATGTTGAAAGTGCAATATTTCAAGCATCCTCAAATTGCACATTTCATATATGATCGATTTCTTGCAGCTTATGGTCGATTGCCTTGGAACGATGAGGTTCCTAATTATTTTGCTAGATTTTTTTATGCGGAGTTTTTTCTAGGTATGAAGCCTAACTATACTGATGTTCCCTCTGACTTTTATGGAGCTGGAAAGGGTAGAATATATAATCGAAAAGGTGCTCTTAGAGACCCTGCCACTATACAACCTCCACCTGAGATACCTCGTCCACCAAGGGTTGTGGCTTTAAGATCAGAGATGGAGACAACATCTCAACTAGGGACAATTGGAAGGGAATCAGTAGGTGATGGTTTAGCTTCAGCTCTTGCAGGAGTAGAAGTTGGTTTGGGGCGAGAGAAGGCTCGCGCTATTCTTCGTCAGAGTTTTGTCTACAAGACGAATGATGAGGTAGATGCATTGAGCATTGATGATCTCAGGGCTTATGCTAAGTCTTGTCGAGATATAGCTTCAGATGTGTTATCTAATGACACATCGAGCATGGGAGAGGTTTGTTGATTATGCTATGATAATCTATTTGATTTTTTATTAATCATTTTGAATTGAATATTTTGCTACATGGGAATAAGTATATTAAGCAAATGTATTTTGTTTGTAGTTTACCAGAATGTTAAATGCAAATAATTTTCGAGTCTCCAGTAGTCAAAATCAAGAGCATCCTAGTCAAAATGAAGAGCGCTCAGGAGAGGTATTTTAATTATAATATTTATGATTGAACATGATATTTTTTTTGTTTACTTGAATTTTAATAAATATCAATGTATCTTATTGTTAATTTGACTTATCTATGCAGGTTTCATTAGATTCCAACTTTTTAGATGATTTACCATCTCTTGTGAGCTAATGATTTTAATTTTTTTGTTTTGGTTTTAAGTTAATTTGCTTAATTTATTATTTGTATCTACTATGTTTTATTTACTAACAAAATTTAAATTTTAGGGAAGAGACCACTTGGAAATTGGGGGCGAAGATGTGGGGTCTTTAATGAATGCAGATATTGGCACTGAGGTAATTTTGTCGAACTAGAAATGATTTTTGACATAAGTTTAATGTTTTATATTTTTTTGATTTATTTGAAAATTGTTTTTGTACATGTTGCAGCTTGGCTCTTTGAGATTTTTTGGAGCCAAAGGAAAGTCTCTAGGGGAAAAAAGTGGTGGACATGCATCCAAAGAATTTGATGTACGGTTTTTTTAATAATTGAATTGTTTTGTATATGAGTTTAATATCTTAATATTTTGAATTTAGTTTAAAATTGTTTAAATAATTTATGATCTAAATTTATAATTTGTTTTTTTGTGTGTTGTAGGTGGAGTTGAGTCCCAGGGAAGGTTCTAGTGGAAAATAGTGGAAAGATATTGGTCGAGATGGATAGTGGTTCAGACTTTATAGTTTTTGTTGATATCTATATATTGGTGTTGTTTTGAACATGGAGGGTATTTATTTTTTGATTATATATATATGTACATTGAATTCACAAGTTCATCAACTCTTTTTTGGATTATATACATGAGTACATGTCCATTATTTCTCATTTGGTAAATGTTTAGAATATGTTTTGCATGAGTTTTGATAATATTTATAATATGTTTCGCATGAATGTTTGAAATGTTTTTATAGGTGCAATCCAAGGTTAGGAAATGTTGAATGATGACAATGAATGTTATGAAGTTAGAAAATGGGAAGTGTTAGGAATGTTTGAAATGTTATTTCAAGTTGGGAAATGTTGAATGTTGAGAATGAATGTTATGGTAAGAATCAATGTTGGAAAAAAATGAATGGGAGGTGTTAGAGAAAAAGAAATGTTGGGAAAGAATGAATGGGAGGTGTTATGGAAGAATGAATGTTTTCAATTTGTTATGTTGAGAATAAGTGTTATTATAATATGTTTTGCATGAATGTTTAAAATGTCTTGATAGGTGCAACCCAAGGGTAGGAATGAATGGGAGGTGTTGGAAATGTTTTTAAAATGATAATCTAAGTTAGGAAATATTGAATGTTGAAAATGAATGTTATGGTAAGAATTAATGTTGGGCAAAATTAATGGATTTTTAATTAATTTAATTTTTATTTTCAATGTTCAGGTACATTTGATGAAGGCTGAAATCATGGCAAATGGGGGTAACGGTTTTTTGTTTTTTAATCATAAGCGAAGATTCCAGGATTGTGAAGTTTGTGCTAAATTAGAGCAATGATTTTAAACAACAATTTGATGAATTTTCATTGATTTGTTGTAAATAATCATTTCTCTAATTTAGCATAAGCTTCACAATCCTGGAATCCTTGCTTGTGATTAAAAATCAAATGATCGTTATCTCCATTTGCCATGATTTCAGTTATGTGAATTTGCACAAGCGATATTTTAAATTAAAGATTTGGGACGGAGAACTTGGTTACAATTTTAAGACATCTATTTAAGATCATATTTATGGTGAAGTATGTATTAAAGAAACATGTTCGATGGATTAATATACTACAAAATTTAATAGGTCTTTTTGTATTTTTTCGTTAGTATTAATCAACCAAAAGTAAAAATTCGGGGCGGAGTGGGCATAGCCACATCCGTTATCTCATCCCTTAGTGGTCTAATAGACATATGGGGACCCAAATAAAGTACTTTTGAATTTTTAAATTATATTTGAATTCATTTTTAAGCATGTTAAAGTACAACCATTTAAGCTTAGTTGTCATTCAAGAAAATATTCATAAAATCTCAATGAAAAAATATATTGGGCACAACAATTTTGATAATTGGACAAAAAATATATTGCACACAACAATTGACATGGACAAAAATATAGATCAATTTATTTTTGATATATAGTTAAAAACATCGTAATGGAATACCATCTTCAACTATCCGTTCATGGTCACATATGGATAGTTTCCATTTTTTGGTTTTCAACTGTTTTTTTGATGGAACTTGTATCAATTTTATTCGAGATGCACATACTAAATGACTATATTGACAACATATAACATCAGGCTCATAATCCTGAAAGTATACATAATTTTTAGTCATATGCGTCTGCTGAAAAAAGTAGCCTTTTAAAATGATGGATCCTCTTTCGTATGTAAATCCGTTGTCGTTGTAGTCCTCCAATAATTTCATTTTTCCTTCGGTGCATCGCATCAAATAATATTTGACATTTTCGTTGTTGTCTATATTTGAAGATCTCTAGTTCCATGTATGGTGCTAGCGTCATATGGTATTGATCTATTTATATCTTGGACCCCAACAAGCCAAAAAAACCTACACAATAAATAGTGTACATGTGTACTTAAATGTTAGTATATACATTTTTTTTAATTTTAAGAAATAATATAAATTAAAAAAATAGTGGACATACCTGCGCACGTCTTTTGATTGTTGATTATAATCATGGCTTAGATTTAATTGACACCATTGGACAACCTCTGCAGCTGAATGAAACCGTGCTGAAGAATAGTTCATTTGCCATCTTCGAAGTGCTCTTTTCACGCATGCTCCTGCACCATCATGCTCACCTTTTCCATGCCCAGTTTCAAAGAAATTCCAGCGATGTTTGATGTTCAGCGCTTTATGAAGTCGACATAACCAAAAAAATGATCGTGAAGATTTAAATTGACCCGCACATCCATCAGACCATATCCAATGCTCTTTGAATTTGACTTCGCGTTTTTTCAGTGAGTCATAGAAAATATTTTCTATACAATGTTGGACAAAATGTGTGTCGTGTGTACGATCATCGCTGATATAGAAGTGATATTCTTTAATCACATCTCGATTGTCACATGTGCTTTCAATGCCATCGATATCCTGTTGAGAATGTCTATATACAACATGGACAAATATCGAAACTTGGTCAGAGTGATAGTATTCACTCTGTATTTCGTTTTGTGCAGCAAATGTATAGTTTTCAGCAAAATCAACCACCGACAAAATTGTTCCGGGTGGAAAAATTTCACGAGACTGTTTGAATTGAAGATCTTGCCATCGTGCTCTATGTGAATGCTGGGTGTATTTATAAATTTCGTTTTCAAATTTTTTGAGAAAATCTGTGACGCATATCTTGTCTTCTAGCAAATCAATTCTTTTGGAACGTGAATCACTAGAACTTGTATTATAGTTGATGTATTCGTATCTCTTCCAATCAACATTTACATTTGACAACGATTGATCATTATCGATAGGGTATTTATTGTGGAATAACACCAAATTTCCACAATGATGACAATGTTTTCCATTGACACATTTCTTTGAATAAAATACTTCATCGTGATTTCTCTCACATAAAATTTGAGATATGAATTCACGTATCGTCGGCGGAGGTGGTGAATTTGTCCAAAACATTTTACCAAATTCAAGAAACGTGTCATAATATAACTGAAATTGCACATGATAACGGCAACAACATGTATCACGTATAGTTATAGGTCGAACATACCATGGTTTTTGTTGCACAAATGTAGTGATTGATATATTAATTCCACGATGATCTTCCTTGAATTTATTGAACAATTGTACTTGTGTCATGTCCATTATATGTTTTGGTTGGCTTTCATATACATTTCGTGATATTCTTTTGCGTATCACATCTCTTGAATTTGGTGAAACTCGAGCATGTTCCAACCAATATTCTCGTACAATATCTTTAACCCCTGCTCCTAATCTATCTTTGTAAGGTTGTCTACAAATAATTGCCCAACAAGCAAGTTCATTATTTTCATCTATTTGCATTCTGAATTTGCTATGTTTGTATAATGTTTTTCTTGATGTTCCAACTGCTTTTGCTAGTTCTGTTGTCAAACGCTTTTGTTTAGTACTAGCTGAAAGAATTGCTGTATGAATTGCTTTACGTGCAGCACTGATATCTTTCTTCCTGGATTTTTCAAATTTTTTTATTGCATCGCCTATATTTTCCATCACATTTTGTTTCAATTTCGACTCTTTTGTTACTTTGTGAATACCCAATAACGATGTAGCACCTTCTAATTTCTTGGACACTAATAAACATCTCAAAATTTGTGCTTGTCCTGCTATTGAGTAATCTTTGAGAACTTCATCATAAAATTTTGTAGCACGATATCGTGCAACATGTATTGGTAGTTTTTCTCCATATTTGTCGCAATCAATGTCTTCTAACATTTCATCATCAATAGTAAAAGTACCTATACATCAAGTTAAATTTAATTTAACATATATCAAAAAATAAAATTCATTATAAAAAAATGAATTTGGAAAATATATGATATATACATACCAGGTTCAATTTCTGGATTTTGAACTTGATCTTCAATATTGATTTCATCGACATTAGCATGTAAATCACTATTTACATCTTCTACAATGTTCTTTTCAACTTCAATTTGTTCTTCTTGTACTCTATTTTCAATTTCCATTTCTTCAACATTGTCATGTAAATCTGTATTTATATCTTCAATAGTTCTCTCTTCTGTTTCAGCAACCCTTTGTTTTTTGGCAATATATCTGAGTTTTTGTTTCTCTCTATTATCATCATCATCACGTTTACGATCAGCTTTTCTTTTACGATTTCTCTTATTGCCCATGGTTGTTTAATCTATAGACGATAAATTAAAGAATCATGTTACTTTATAGTAAAAACAAATAAATTAAGATTTAAAAACATTTACGGAATTTATAAAAACATGAACTGAAATTTACTTTACCTTTTAAAAATTTTGTAAGAGTCTTTTGAAGAAGATTTTTTTGGAATTAACTTTCCTTTGAAAAAATTCTCTGAACAAAAATCTTCTTTGGAAAATAATAAAAACACCTTGTGCCAAGGAAGAAAATAAAACACGTTGTAAATAAATCTTTGTTGTAAAATTCATTCCAAGAATACTTTTTTGAAAAAATATCTACGAAAAAAACCACTAGAAAAAAATACTTTCAATAAAAACTTATTTATAAATATATCTGGGAAAAAATCATTGTAAAGAAACAACTCTTTGAAAAAAACCCAATTTCAAAGAAATAAGAAGTACAAAATTACTTTGTAAAAAATCCTTTGCAAAATAAGATAACTATTTGAAAAAACTCCTTTCAAATAAATAAGAAGTGCAAAACTACTTTGAAAAAAAAACATTCTTGCAAAGAACCTCCTTGCAAACATGTCTAAGAAAAGAAATATTTTGAAAAAAAACCTTACAAATATCCCTTAAAAAAAACACTTTCAATGTGTCTTTTGGAAAAAAGAAGAAGAAACATACTTTGTAAAAATCTCTTTTTCAAAATAATGTTTTCTTTGCAAATATACAACAAGAAAATAAATATTTGGAAAAAACTTCTTGCAAATATGCCTTAGAAAAAAATTTTCTTCAATGTGTCTTTGGAAAAAAGAAGAAACATACCTTGTAAAAACCTCATTTTGCAAAAAATGTCTTCTTTATAAAAATGCAATAAAAAAGAGATATGTTGGAAAAACTCCTTCAATGTGCCTTTTATAAAAAAGAAGAAGACATAGCTTGTAAAAACCTCCTTTTGCAAAAAATGTCTTCTTTGTAAAAATGCAATAAGAAAAGAGATAGTTTGGAAAAACTCCTTGCAAATATGCCTTAGAAAAAAAAACACCTTCAATGTGCCTTTTGTGAAGAAGAAGAAGAAACATAGCTTGTAAAAATCTCATTTTGCAAAAAATGTCTTCTTTGTAAAAATGCAATAAGAAAAGAGATAGTTTGGAAAAACTCCTTGCAAATATGCCTTAGAAAAAAAAACTCCTTCAATGTGCCTTTTGTAAAGAAGAAGAAGAAACATACCTTGTAAAAACCTCCTTTTGCAAAAATTATCTCCTCCTTCCGAAATTAGTTTGACAAAAAAATGCGAAGTTCAAACATGCGAAAATAATGAATTAACTTTACGTTTATTTATATGAGTATAAATTTTTATTTTTATTTTTTTTTCCGGCCGACGTAATTTTTTTTCCGTTTAGTTATTCGGCCGAATAACCTTTGCCATAAGTCACGGCGCCGTTACGGAAAACAGTTATTCGGCCGAATAATTATTCGGCCGAATAATTTGTTCGGCCGAATAATCTCTGAAACATGACCGATTCAGATCTCTGCAAAAATTTCAGGTTTCTCCATTTTCGGAAGGAGAAAACCACCTCTTACACAACAAAACAAATGTCGGACTTCATACCAGTAGATTCATCATTGAATCTACTTTACGAGGGTATAAATTTTGTTGTATATAGATAAAAACTGATATTTTTTAAGTTTTATATTTGTAACATGTGTCGAGTTATGATTCAGCTCTTTAAAAAAACAGCGAAAAGAAAAATCCATAACTTTGTAAATACAACACCAAAAAAATCGAAGAAAATGTGGGTCGATTCATTGACGTGTCTACTTCAAAAGGGTGGTCGTAGATTTTTTGATTTTATAGCGGATTGAGAGAAAAGTGGTGCAACAAAAAGGTTGTTGAAAATCGACTGAGTTTCCCCATGGATCGACTTTAAAAAAATATAATAATTAGTATAGAGGTCCATTGGATGCAAACTTATAGTCAGACGTTAGTACATTGTGTGTAGATTGTCGTAGCATTTTCAGTTTTTGCAAAACACAAGTCTAACAACGATTTTAGTGGTGCAACAAATCATAACTCTTTTGTAGTCTTTTCATTTTATAAGAACACACTGTCAAACATTTGCGAAATCGACATATCAAATCTTAATAAAAAAAATTGAAAAAATTATGAGTAGAAAGCTAACATAATTCTACAAAAGTTTTCTTTTTACGGCAAAGTGAAATTTTAAATAAAAATATCACTTTTGTTCGCCCGAAGTTGGAAGACATGAAAAAAACATAATTATTTTCTCACGAGACCCCCCAAAATAGACACCCATCTTCATTTTTTCACCCTATCTTGTAAGTACTTTTTAAATTCTTCATATGTGTATTCACCACCATTATTTGATCGAAGAGTGCTAATATTAAGTTGAGTTTCATTTGTAATCCATAAATAAAATTCTTAAAAGTTGAACAACCTTGTGATTTCTCTTTCAACAAGTAAACCCAACACATCCTGGTGTAGTCATCAATAAATGTTAGCAGATATTTATTGCCATTGGCAGATGGAATAGGCATGTGCCCACATAAATCTGAATGTATAAGTCCTAACTTCCTCAAAGCTCTGGAAGTAGACCTATAAAAAGGTTGCTTACAATGCTTTCCTAAAATGCAAGCATTACATGGCGACAATTTTCTTGGAATAGTATGAAGCCCTTGAATACCTTGTTGTTTCATAATCCTAATACTATCATAATTGATATGACCAAAACGAGCATGCCACAATAAGCTGGAAGATAGAGTATTACTATGCTAAGCCAAAAGAGCTGAGTTGGATAAAAAATATGATGTCCCTTTTAGTTTTAAAAGTTTGTCTTCTTCAACACTAGTCATAACAATCACATCATCATATGTTCTTCGTATTTGAATTATACCATCAAAGATATGCATAGAGTTCCCTTGCTCCCTAATATGTATGAGAGACATCAAATTTATTTTTAATTGAGGAATATAAAGAACATCATGCAAAATATAATCAGCAAGTCCTGGTAACTTAAGTCGAATAGATCCAATTCCTAAGGGCTTCAACTCTGACTTACCAACAAAATAAACTATCCCATCAATATGATCACTAAATGTCTCAAAACAATCTCTTCTGAAGGTCATATGACATGTGGCTCCAGTATCTAAAATCCAAGTGTCTTCCCAAGAAGAAAAGAAGTGCTAAAAACTTCATTGATACTAAGATTACAATGTGCAACTATATAGTGAGCAGATTCAAGTGGTTTTCCTTTGTCTAGAGGTTGTTGCTCTTTCTTCTCATTAATATTTTCCCAAGGAGTGCGACAATAACTAGAAGTATGACCAATTTTACCACATCTATCATTTAACAGATTGTCTATCATTCTGAACATATTTTTGTTGTCTGTAATCTTGATGATGATTACCCCTCCTGCCTCTAAATGTTCTCCTACCATGACCTCTACTACTATGGTCAGGTCTAGTAGACTCCCCTCTAGGATTCTACTCTTTCTGGGCGAGACACAAAGTCTCAACAGTGGAATGGGAAAGAGATTACTTCTTCCCAAAGGATTTATCTCTTTCAGGAATTTTGTCTACAAGTACATCAAAATTCATGGCTTTCATCTGTCCAATAGCTTGAAGAGATTCTAAGTAGTGTGAATAGGTAGGATATAGGAATTTAATGAATGCGATGAGTTGCAGATCAACTTTGACACTAGTTGATTCAATACCATGAAAAATGGTTTTAATTTCGGAAGCTAACTTCATGGGATCATTCTCTTTCAGTTCAAGATTAAATAACTTCATCAACAATTGTATAATTTCCAGTTCTGAATGGGAGTCATAAAGATCTTTTAATTTCTTTAACGTTGTAAATGATGTGGTTCTAGAAATAATATGTTGACTTACCTCTTCAGTTACATAAGTGGAAATTAATGCATATGCATTTTTATCTTTACTCTTCCAAATCGCAAGTTGTTTGTCAGCTATAGGCTGCTCTGGGTCATTATCATCCTTTCCTTCACAAACTTCCTCCCATAAATCATTAAAAATAAGAGTGTTCTTTATTTTCCGAAACCATTCTTGGTAGTTTGCTTTTCCGGAAAGAACTACTCCCACAATTGATATTAGTGAATGCATTTTAGTTTCACACTTCAAATTGAACTTCTATTAAAAACTTGAAACTTCACAATCTTACTAGAGTTTCAGTTTCAGATCTCAGGCCCAGACACATTCAAGCCCAGAATTTGCCCAGAATTTCCGTCACATTCAGGCCTAGAATTTCCGTTCACTTGGCTGTGAGGTACCTGTTGGCTTGGCTGTAGGGGGTTTCTCCTTCGAGCTCATAAACCACGATTGGGAAAGATCAAAAAAATTGACGAGAACGAGCACTGGAATTGGATTGCTACAAGGGTCTCAACTCAGCAGCGATTCTTCAATGCTCACTCAGCAACTATTCTTCAACACTCAAAACATGGAGTTTTTTGCACACAGAGATCACTTTCTGCACACAACGCTCGGATACCACTGAAGAACAGAGCGGAAAACAAAACTCCAAGATTTTCATATATCAAAAGAACAGAGCAAGATACCAAATATAAAGAACTTTGAAAAACAGTCGCCCACCAATCGACGGTTGCTAGAGCCGGTTTATTATGGTCATTGGTAACTAATCTAAACAGTAGCTAATGATATACCCGAAGGATTTAGTTAACATAGTTTTGTTTTCTGCTATGTTCTTCATGTTCCATCTTTTGCATAAGTGGTGACATGGTCAACTAAGAGGTACTGATTATAACCTTCTCTGTCAAATGAGATGGAAGAAGTGTTTTTTTTCATTGCAGGATTATTGGTTCTGAATTAAAAATTGATAAATGGTATTGGCATTGGCATGGCGAATGTAGCTTGAGTGTAGACGTGGAGAAGAAGCTTTGTCTATATCATGTTATATGAAAGAGAATCACGAATTAACATAGGAAGATGCTTTCACTATTATCAATGCCATGGTCAACAACTTATTGAAATAACTAAATTGGAAGTTTTCTTAGGCCTGGCAGCAACATTCTAATCACTTCCCGGAAATATGCTTTTGACATTCTGAGAGCTATCTACCACTTGTACAAATATCGATATGGCTTGAGGGTTACGAGCAATAAAGTAAGGAATTTGGTCATAAAATCCTTCCTTGAAAATACTACCACTTGTAAATACTAATTTAATCAACCTATCAAACTCTGTCATGTCGTTATGCATTTCTAACTACGAGCTAATATACCTATTAGACAATGTCATGTCATGGCCAACTTTGTCTAAAGATAGAGGTTATCAAGGGAACTTAAGTATGTTTTCAGCTAATAAAATGTTTTATTTACGTGAAACCTTTAATAAAAATAAAAATAATAAAATTTCAAAATTATTTTCATGTGTTTATGTTTTATTGAAAAATATAAATGCTGTGATATTTCAATTAATTTTTTTCTATTATTTCTTTTGCTGTGTTGTGTTGAGATGCTTTTGTATAGTTTAATGTGTTATATATGTTGCAATATAGAAAATATGTATCATCCATATTGTTTTAAATAAAAAATAGTATTTACAATCAATAATAATTATTAATAATAAGGATATTATATGTTAATTATGAGCGTCTAATGAATAAAATATGATCGACTATGGTTTTCTAGTTCCTTTATTGGTAAGAGTTCTTGTCCATTTTCTTTTCCATAGTAATCTAATTATTATTTATGCATTGGGAGCAAGGGTCGAGGCATTGGCTCCCCGGGTCAATAGTAATTAGCTTAAACATTTAAATTTAGGTTACTGTTTAAAAATAAATTTAAAAACCCTTCTTTAATCTAGGTTTAAAGATCTACAAGAGCTAGTAGTGCTAGATTGTGCTATATCTCCACCTATTCAAGCTACAATATTAGAATTACCCTAAAATATTTAAAACAAAAGTTTGCTTATGATTATCCAACCCTTGGTTAATTCGTGAGATGTTCCCTGCACTCAAAACGAAAGCTATATTATTTTATTTTCAGTAGAACCTCCCCCCTACCGAGATCAACTCTCTTGGGCTCCTTAGAGTCTTAGGTTTTATTTTTAATTAAAGAAAAATTAAACTCACATGCTGTAACATAAATCAAAGTCACATGCTGTAACATAAATCAAACTATCAATTACATAAACGAATGCTGACAGAGTTCTATTAGAGGTCTGCATTTTTTCTTAGAATTCGCTATGAACATCAAATCTCATACCAATGTTGAAACCTTTTTTTTTACAACGGGACAAAACTTAAAACCAAGAAAATCATTTAAAATTTAGGTATATGTTTTACTTCTCAGAACCCCTTAAAAACCCTTTAATATTCAGGCTCAGGAAATCAAATTTTCCTACGCAACAAACCCAGACAACTGTTGGGAAGGATCAACATGCTACGCCGTGGATCATTTTCTTAAACCCATATTTCTCTTACAAACCATTAAAAAATATAAAATACAAGTAAAATACATTCAAATCTAGGGCCTTTCCCGTGAGTTGTATTTAAACACATTTCATCCATTTAAATTATCTCTATCTTCCACCTACAATAAACAGGGTTTAAAAACTGAAAACAATAAAATTATAGAGCCATTTTCTCTCCATCATAAATAAACAAACCATAATTTATAAATGAGGAACGTTCCAGATGGAAGCTTTGCCCTCAACATTAAAGCAATACGATTACTATCTAAATCCAAATTCAACCAGAAGCAAAAACACAAATAGAGATACATAAAACTAAAAGTGAATTATTCCGACAACCCGAGCAGCTAAATATTTTCATAATTACATAAACGCTCCAGTCTTAAATATTACAGTTCCTTGCAAACCCAGAAAATGCAGCCTACAAAAGCGATTGAAAAACACGATTTCCAGAACATGGGTCCATCCCATAACTTAGAAGTAGTTCTCATTATGAAACTAAATAATTACATTAAATGCCAAAGGTCAAGTGTAATGCCTCCATTGGCATTATAAATTTTAATCTAATTAAACAAAAATATTATGACTACCCAGCATATAATCATCATGCAACCATAGCAACATATAAACAACACATAATAATTTTACAATAGCATCTAACAAATTTACAACATTATATAAATAATTTGAAATCACAAGAAAAATAACTCAATATAAGAATGCGATGAAGTCCAAACTAAAGCAAGCTTCCATATTCATATTGATTTGATTCTATCTTCCTTGCCCAAAGCGGAACCACGATTTTATCTCCCATCCAACTAGGGGCCTAGCTGGCTCCCTAGCCCCAAGAAGCCATCTAAATGGTCTCATCCAAATGGCCTCCTGGCCCTCCTTTCCCGATACCTCGAGAGAACTGAACAATGATACACAAGTAGGCTATGCATCAAATCTTCCAAGAGTTATCTCAGTATATTGGGTACAAAACCTTAATATACTGAGATGATCTTTGTTATATACTGTGCAGAGTTTTGATATGCATGACTGACTTTTATGATGTGTTGAGCGTGGACTCTGAAGCACATGGATGACCTATGTACTGGGCGTAAGCCCCGATGTACATAGAGGACTTTTATTATGTGCTGGGCATAAGCCCTGATGTACATAAAGTGTTGGGCATAAGCCGTGGAGCACTACAACTTGATGTTGAGCATAAGCTCTCCAGCATTGCATCTTTGGCCATTGTATCCCTAGGTGTATCTTACAAATACATCCTAGCACTAGTGTTGAGCGAGGAGCTCTGGAATTGCACTAGCGTAATGTCTGTTGAAGAGTGTTGAGTATAAGCTCTGAATAGCACCCGAGGGATACAATGGCCAAAGATGCAATGCTCGAGAGCTTATGCTCAACATCAAGTTGTAGTGCTCCACGGCTTATGCCCAACACTTTATGTACATCAGGGCTTACTCCCAGCACATAATAAAAGTCCTCTATGTACATCGGGGCTTACGCCCAGTACATAGGTCATCCATGTGCTTCAGAGTCCACGCTCAACACATCATAAAAGTCAGTCATGCATATCAGAACTCTGCACAGTATATAACAAAGATCATCTCAGTATATTAGGGTTTTGTACCCAATCTCATAATAAACATCAATAAAATACATTGGGGCTTCCTCCCCAATGTAAAACCATAATCTGCATTGTGAGGGTCCATGCCCAAATATGTATATCTATAACTAAAGTAAGTCATGTGCATCGGGGCTTACACTCAGCATATATAATAAAAGTAAAACATGTGCATTGGGGCTTACACCGAGTATATCAAAATAAATCATATGCATTGGGGCTTACGCCCAATAGATAACATAATCAACAAAATTCGGGATATTACATGCAAGATGTAACCCTCTGTTTTGAATAATAGTACAAGATTTGCCATTTGCTTGTGGACATAGTCCATACATTTGGGTAGACCACGTATATATGATCTCTCTCATGTTTGCATCTTAGTTATGTTATTCTATTTATTATTGTGGACTAAATTACTGGTTTTGGAACTATGAGTAATTTCACTAAAGAATCTCTATTTTTTATGACACTTATGTATTTATTGTTTTGGTCACGCTTGAGTTTACTACTAATGAGTAAGTATATTTCATGAAGAGTTAGTAATAATTGAATATGAGCTTAATATGTTAGATGAATGGTTATCAGTTTGCTTGAAGTAGTTTAATATTGTTAAACGGGGGGTAATGTTTTCCATTACATATAATTGTCTCAAGTAAAATAGAAGAAGTGAACTAGTTGTTATGACAGGAGAATTTCTGTTGTATAAATATGACTATGAATCTTTGCATAAGTAAGTAAGGAATGAACGAAACGAATGTTTATGCATGCTTGAATATTTATTTTATGGATAAAAAATTGTTGTTTGGTTAATGCAAGGTTGGCTGACTTTTGGTACTTAATATAATGAATCTTATTATGACATGGAAATCCCACATGCGAACCTATTTCGTGTTAAGGCATGGGTTTGTAAAGGGTATAATAATCATTGTTTAGGATACAAAAGATTCTTATAGAATAGTGGATAGACTCTTGGTAAGATTTATTATCTTTCCATTGGAGATTTTTTTATAGAGGATGTACATCGATGGAAGTAGTGTGTTTATTCCTTCTGGTTATTCTTAATACTAGAGTATAACCAAAAGAATGTATGGAATTTAAGAATCAAATAAGTCAAAGTCTTTGAAAAATCATAAAAATACTAACTCGGATCATTTGGGTATGTTACATAGTTAACGCCTCTAATGAAATTTTATATATTCTTTAATCAAATCTACATTGAACAGATAATTTTAAATTCCATGATCTACATGGTGCTTATCGTCCGCCAACAAAATTAGAAAACTTGAAAGATCACATTGGTACATCAACATTAGAATACCTCGACCACGTTTTATTCGAGAGAACATTCAAAATTCAGAACAGTGAACATGTCCATTAATTCAAGATATGTATTATTATACTAATAGATTAAAACTGTGCTATACCAAAAAGGATTGCTCGCACCAGCAAATAGGATTGCTCACACTCCTATCAAAAAGGATTGCTCGTAGCAAAAAGGATTGAATTGTATTCAAATATGAAATGGCAGTAAAGTAGAGAATTTTCTTTTCATTTGGAATTAAACCAATCAATAGATCAGCGCCCCCTTGTAGGTTTTTTCGAAGCCATCCATGGGTCATTATATGGTGCTCTAGACCGCTCTTGAGCTAAGTGAGCATGGCATGGAGCTCACAAAGCGACTGGGCATTGCTCGGGAGCCAAGTGGTGTCTGTTGTAGGAGTCGATGGGCTACAAAATAGATTGTATAATTTTTTCTTTTTGTGCCATTTCAATAATTTCATATGGCTCCCTAGTGCTTTCATATGCTTATGATAGTGAGTTTTGGTTTATGAAAATTCTTAATCTATGTTAAAGAGATGAAAACAAATCTAATTGATTCTTAACTGTTATGATAAAATAAAAAATTTAACATTCAAAATTATAAATTTATATGATCTAAATAGCCCATTAACCCTATATAGATCTAAAATCATAACTAAAACATCTTCTTACTTATGCTTAAACTGATTCCTATACTTGCATAATCCCTTTTAAATTTAGATTTTTAAACCATTTCCCATGTTTTAAAGAGTTCCTCTAAATATTCTAAATTTATGATATTCTTTTATTTTCTTTTAAAAATTTCAAAATTTATTTATATAAACAATATCACATTCTTAAATAGCCCATTAGCCTTCCATACTTAATCACGAATAACTATTTCATCATATAGTTTAGTATCCTAATCCTCGAGCTCTCATGAGTTACCTTCATGTCTAAGCTTTATAACAACAAAAACTTTCTTGAATTTATGATATTTATGCATGTGAATTATATCAACAGTAAAACTATTGGCCTTTAGTTTTGCGTTTTTCTTTTTAAGTTATATGAAGTCATTTAACTTTTGTTACTTTCGTTTATTTGTTGAATGGTGGTCAATGAGAATTTTTTTGTGATTTTTGGATTTGATGAGTTTGATGCAACATGACGACTGTATGTTATATTTGTTTTAGTTTGTTACATAGATCTCAATTGAACTATGTGTTTGCAATTTTGTTTGGTTTCTTAGACATAAATTCCTTATTTATTTGTTTGAAATGTTATCTTGTAAATATAATTAATAGTTAAATTTAATATAATTATTAATAATTATATGTAAATTTGATATTATTTTTTTTTTAAAGTAAATATGATTTTTTTTCAATTTTTTAAACAAAAATTAATAGTGAACTATAACTAACAACTAACCAGACTTCATTGTTCAAACGTACCGTTTTAACAAAATGAAAAATATAGAATTACTATAACAAAATTATTATTAAATAAATATATAGTAAAACTAAAATTTCAATACTTTTCTCGTGATTGACTTTAATTAATATGTAAATAGTTATAATAGTTATTTTAAGCAATGAATGCTTTAATGTCAGCTTTTACTGTTTTTGTTTTTATTTTGCAAGTAGCCACTTGAACTTTGACACTACACGGATAAGCTTTTTAAACACCTAACTTTAGATTAACATTTTAAATATTCTTGACACCTCCCATTCATTCTTACTATAACATTCATTCTCAACATTCAACGTTTCTTAACTTTATATTGTACCTATCAAAAGTTCCAAACATTCATTCTTAACATTTTAAACATTCATGCAAAACATATTCTAAACATTTTACCAAATGACAAATAATTAACATGTACTCATATATAATCCAATAAAAAAGTTCATGAACATGTGAGTTCAATGTACATATATGTATAATCAAAAAATAAATACCTTTGATGTCCAAAACAACTACAATATATATATCAACAAAAACAAAAAAGTTTGAACCACTATCCATCTGGACCACTATCTTCCCACTATCTTCCACAAGGACCTTCCCTTGGACTCAACTCAGCCTACAACACATGTATAAAAACAAATTATGAATATCATAAATTATTTAAACAATTTTAAACTAAATTCAAAAAATTAAAATATTACACTTATATATGAAAGAACAATTCAATTATTAAAAAAGTTGTACATCAAATTCTCTGAATGCATGTCCACCACTGTTTTCCACCAGAGTCTTCCCTTTGGCTCTAAAGGATCTAAGAAAGCCAAGCTGCAACATGTACAAAAATAATTTATGAATCCAATAAAGTATTGAAACAATTTTAAAATAAATTCAAAAAATATAAAATATTAAACTTATATCAGAGATCAATTAAAGTTAAACAAAATTACCTCGGTGCCAATATCTGCATTCATCAAAGAACCTACATCTTCACCGCCAATTTCCATATGGTCTCTCCTATAAAATTTAAATTTGATAATGAATAAAACATAGTAGAAACAAAAAATAAATTAAGCAATTAACTTAAAACCAAAACAAGAAAATTAAAATCATTAGCTCACAAGAGATGGTAAATCATCTAAAAAGTTTGATTCTAAAGAAACCTGCATAGATAAGTCAAATTAACAATAAGATACATTGATATTTATTAAAATTCAAAAAAAAAGATAAAATATCAAGTTCAAGCATAAATATTATAATAAATATACCTCTCCAAGACACTCTTCATTTTGACTAAGACACTCTTCATTTTGACTAGTGGAGAGTTGAAAATTATGTGCATTCAGCATTCTAGAAAACTGCAAACAAAATACATTTGCTTAATATACTTATTACTATGTAACAAAAAATTCAATTCATAATGAATAAAAGATCAAATAGATTGTCATAGCATAATAAACAAACCTCTCTCATACTCGATGTGTCATTGGATAACACATTTGAAGCTATATCGCGACAAGACTTGGCATAAGCCCTGAGATCGTCGATGCTCAATCCATCTACCTCATCATTCGTCTTGTAAACAAACTTTTGACGAATAGTAGCACGAGCCCTCTCTTGACCCAATCCCACTTCTACTCCAACAAGAGCTGACGCTAAACCATCACCTATAGAATCCCTTGCAGTTTCCCCAAGTTGGGATGTGGGCTCCATCTCCGATCTTAAAGCCACAACCCTGGGTGGACGAGGTATCTCGGGTGGAGGTCGAAGAGTTGTAGGGTTTCTAAGAGCACATTTTCGATTATATATTCAACCCTTTACAACTCCATAAAAGTCAGAAGGAATATTAGTATAGTTTGGCTTCATACCTTAAAAAAACTCCGCATAGAAAAATCTAGCAAAATAATTAGGAAACTGATCGTTCCATGGCAATCGACCATAAGCTGCAAGGAACCGATCATATATTAGATGTGCAATTTGAGGATGCTTGAAATATTGCACTTTCAACATTTTTCGCTTAAGGCCTTCTTTGAAATTAAACATTGAATTGGCCTGTTCTTTGGTCACTCTCTTCTTCACAACCTCCCACTTGTCTAGACCCATAACTTGTTCCCTTCGCCTCTACATCAAATGAACAAAACCATTCGTAGTTGGTCCAAGTTCCTCATATGCATCAATGAATTTTTGCAATGACCCCAAGACAATCTCTAGACTTTGTCTGCTCTTTGGAGGAAGATCCAAAGTAGAAAGATCATTGTTCAACCTATCATAGTGGGATCTACAACTTTCAAGGATAGTTTGTTGCACAACACCTTCCCATGGAAGCTGATCAGGTAAATCAGATGGATAAGTTGATATGGGTGTACAACCCTCATCTAGTGGAACATATGTCGTCCTAGCTCGAGGAGGATCTTCGCGACCCTGCTCTGCACCCGCACCTATTCCATCATCTACAATCCTATCCTTATCTTCCTCCCGCTCTGTCGAATTACGCACATCTTCTGAACCTCGCTCTGCTTCAAATATAGCCTTAGTCAAGTGTTAACCTTGTCCAAAAATTTAAAACAAACAAAAATACAGATTATACATGTATTGAAACATTAATGTTCATACTGACAGAAGGTTGAGATCGACGCTCTCCCACAAAAGATAAAGGGGAATCATTTGTACCCCTATCACCTTGTTGGTGATTGGATGACTGTGACCCATACAATAAACTCGAACCCCGAGATGAATTCGACAACCTTTGACTACCAATTGGGACACCAATTCCCGATGAATGTGATGACCTCCTACGCTTTCGTTTCGAAGACTCCACTCTTTCCATTTGATATGATTTATAAATTTACACAAATGTCAACTCATAACATATTGAAGTTGTACATGTTAATTCTACAAATTTAAAGACATATCTGATAAAGAACTACATACCAAATGTAGGGGTGTCTAAAGTAGTATAAGTGATTTTTTTTTGTAAGTCCCTCTACTAACTCTAGCATAATTAATTAACTAAAATTTCTACCATCACTACTATTGCAACATAAAGATATATTTAATAATCATTTCATAATCAGATATAAGATATAATGCAATTAATTGTAGTAGTATAGTAACCTTACAAATTTTTCATCCATCACATATGATTCCATTATATATCTCAATAAACAAACATCACACAAAATATATATATATATATATCCACTTATTATAAAAATCGTACTTTATTTATAAGAAAGAAAAATTTACACAAATGTCAACTCATAACATATTGAAGTTGTACATCTTAATTCTACAGACTTAAAGACATATCTGATAAAGAACTACATACCAAATGTAGGGGTGTCTAAAGTGGTATAAGTGATTTTTTTTTTGTAAGTCCCTCTCCTAACTCTAGCATAATTAATTAACTGAAATTCCTACCATCACTACTATTGCAACATAAAGATATATTTAATAATCATTTCATAATCAGATATAAGATATAATGCAGTTAATTGTAGCAGTATAGTAACCTTACAAATTTTTCATCCATCACATATGATTCCATTATATATCTCATTAAACAAACGTCACATATTATTTATAAGAAAAAAAAATAATGAAGGACTTACAACACTATATGACTCTTTATATGACTCTTTATATGAACAAAGTTGTTGAGCCCAGAATTGGCCCTTTTTGACCATCATTTATCATCTTCCCTTCCCTTGTCTTACACCAATTACCTTGGAAATTCAACTTATTGTCCTTATCTATTCCCCAAATTACCAAGGTATGGCCGATTATTGTTTTATTGTGTTAATACTTATGATTGTGATGATTAACGCTGTGCATCTCTTAATCTGTGCTAACATGATGCGATTTATGAAGGTAGTAAGACAATAGACTGCAGGAAGATCGGAGCTGAACAAGTCATGAAGGAACGTTCATCGCTTGTGGAAGGTTCCTTGGCGCTCAAATCGTCAATCAAGGCACAGTCGTGGCAGGGCAGCTGTAACAGAAGAACTATATTAAGTATGTCGCTGCTCAAATCCAGCTGTGAGCTGGAATGACCGTCACTCTTGGGACAATTTATACTTCTCTTATATTTCAGTTCTGCCACGCATTGTAACAGCTAAATTATTTAGGGCGCCTGAAGATCAGAGATCTTCATGGCTGCCCAATTATAGGTTTAGATGTTGCAATTGTATGTATAAGTATGGGGAATTGCCTCGACTAAGGGGTTGGACAGCAATTAATTAATTTATCTTGTATTAGTAGTCGAGCCAAAACTGTGTACTCATCCTTCTGTTAATATACTGAGTTGCTTCTGAGTTAAAGAGAGTGTTGTTCAACCAGCGTCTCTGTGTGAAGACTGGGCCCGTCTTCCACAGAGATTGCTGTGTTAATTTAGGATTTCATCTTTCTTGTTGTGTGATGCTTGATCTTTCTTTTGTACGCAGCAGCAACATTCCTTGTGTGGATTTCTCAGTAAATGATTTATTCGTGAGATTGGTGAATGGTATCGAATAACAGTCGACTGAGTTAGGTTCGTTTTATATATTTCAATTTCTGTTCACACTGCTGTGTTCATCCTACAGCTGAAACGTAATCCCAGGAGCTCTTACAAATTGGCTTTCCTGTTATGTGTTGATTGATTTATATTTTGCAATCCAGTTTCTTAGAACAGTTGCTTTAATCTCTTTTATCAAATTCTAGAGTAATGTTCAGGTCATGCTTTATGATTCCCAGCTTGATTAAATTAGACAGTTGATTATTTTAGAATGCAATTGAGATTTCCTTCCTGCAATCGTTGATTAGATCTGATATTAATTCTGCTTGATGCATAATAGAAAAGAGTTGTAGTATAGCAGTTAGAAGGCAATTGGGATTGCATAGATTCTTGGGATGAACATGGATGATAGAAGATAAAAGTATCACTTCTAATGGTTTTGTGTTTAAGCATATATTGTGCACTTGTCCTTTGAAATAAAAAGACTTCCTCGGGTTGACAATAAATTTCATACGCTCTGTGTGTTTGATATTTAATTATCTGCAATTAGAGTGCTTGACATTTTGGCGCCGTTGTCGGGGAAGGATGAAAATTAAACACTAGTCATTAGTCGTATTTGATATTTGCTTTTAGCCAGTCTTTTGGGTTGGTTTTGAAATGATGTGCTTCGCATGAATACGAGGAGGGTAAAACGCGATCACCTCCCAACCCCCAAAACTCCACAAATTACTAACAGTGCAGGTGGTTCGGGTCGTGGTCGAGGTCCACCGCTGGGCAGAAGAACATTCATCGACGACCTTGTTGACAAAACGGATTCAGCTGTCAGATCTCGTCAACGGGAGACTCCTATCAAAAGAGGCCCTGCTGATCCTGGAGCGCCAGCATCAGGATCTACAGTGGAAGATACAGGAGCAGCTGTGATTCCTGCATATACTCCTGCTAAAGAAGGAACAGCTGATCCAGCTGTTACAACTGAAGAATACGCAGCTGTTACAACCGAAGAATACGCAGCTGTTACAATTGAGGTAAGGGACGAAGGAACAATCGAAGGAGAAGATACAGAAGAAAAGATGAATAATAGACATGAGAACGAAGAGGAAGAAGCAGTGGTACAATACCATCATGAAGACAATTCCCCGCCAGAAACTATGGCTACATTGCAATTCCCAATACAGCAGCTAGAGGGGACAGCTCCTATGAAAAACATTTCACCGTCAGTGTTACCCCGCTTCCATGGCAGGGCGGCAGAGGATCCAGACGAATTCCTGTTTGAATTCGATATCCTCTGTCGCAGCTATGATTATGTTACAGATGCTCAAAAGTTGAAGCTTTTTCCTGCCACCCTGAAGGACAATGCATTACGATGGTTCATGAGCCTTGGGGGAGGAACTGTTGCTAATTGGAATAAGATGAAGCAAGTATTCCTGGAAAAATATCAAGAATATTGTAACACCAGGGACAAAAGGGAGGAGTTATTCAAGATGGTACAGAAGGAGGATGAAAGTTTGGAGGACTTTGTGGAGAGGTTGCTGTACAATGTGCAGAGAGCTGGACAGACGAATATGGGACTAGATGTGCTTAAGATAATCCTGCTTCGAGGAATCAGGGACGATTGTTTAGACATGCTAAATTTATTAGGAAAGGGGGATATCTCTAAAGAATCTTTTGAGACAATTGTGGAATTATGTAAGAGATATTCCAGGGGATCTTCTAGGCATAATAAGCAGCATAAACGAAATAACCTGGAACGTGATGTCTTCGACAGAACTCAGAAGTCATCCAATGGGGGAGCTACACGTGCAGAGATAGGCAATCTTCTTGAAAACTTTAAAACAGAAATGATGAGCTCTATCTCTTCAGAGATTGACGTCTTGAAGGCCAAGCAAAGACAGGCAGTGGAGGATCTCACACTAGGGGTGTTTTGTCCCCGATGTAGAAAGACTCATCCACTGAAGGAATGCCCTCTTGACAAAGTACAAGTGTGTCAGCTGTGCGAGCTGAATCATGATATGAAAGGATGCCCCACGTTGCCCCAAGTGAAGGCTGTTCTGCAGGCATCAACTCCAGAGGCGGATTCAGCCTACTTCATTGCACAGAAGAAACCCTGGCAACCCCGGAATCAAGGTATGTCTCCCGATTCATTTCCATTTTTGAATAATTTGAATAATTGGAATACTAATATGCAAAATGTGAATACACAATTCCCTTCAAATTATGCTCAGTGGAATTCCCCTCAACCTGCGATGCAAGGATATAATTCATGGAGTCCTTAGACACAGCCTCCACACCAACCTACTTCATGGTCTCCTGGATGGAGGAACTTCCATCCTGGGAACCAGTTTCCTCAACCACCTCCACCTCAACAGTTACCGTATCCTCCATATCCTCAATTTCATCAATATCCTCAATACCCACCTCAGCAGTCGCAGCTGCAGCTGCAAAATAATCCTGTGCCTAACATACCAATACGGCCTCAGCTGCCTGCCCAACCTAACCCTAACCCAAACAATAAAACAGTCCAGCAATTGGAAGCTCTCAATATGCCAGCCTACTCTCTCTCCCCTGTACCTTGTAATGATATTCACTTACGGTCTGGAAAGATAGTAGAACGTGGAACTGCAGAAAATATTCCACCAACTGTGTATGACAAAGGAGAGAGTTCCCAGCATCCTTTTGATCCGGTTCCTATCATTGAAGATGCTGAGCATCCCTCAGATGGGAGGGCTGAAACATTAAACGATGAAGTGGATAACACGCAGCCTACCCAGTTGGTAAGGCAACCACCTTACCCTGAGAGATTGATGCTGCTACAAAGAGGGGGGCAACCTCAATTCAATCTCTTAGGAGAATTGAAGAACCTTTATGTTAAGATTCCCCTTTTACAAGCTCTTCAAGATGTACCTATCTACGCTAGAACTGTTCGGGACCTGTGCACTAAAAGACCGGGAAGGAAACCCAGAGATCCTCCTACTGTTCATGTTATAGGGAATTTATCCGCTTTAATGACTGGAAAAACCCCTATAACCAAGTATGAGGATCCCGGCAATACTACTGTTACTGTACACATAGGACAAACACAGATACCCAACGTACTAGTAGATTTAGGAGCTGCGATCAATGTTATAACAATGGAGACTATAAAGAAGCTCGGATTCACCAATATTAGACCGACCCCTACTATCTTAGAATTGGCAGACATATCCACTATCAGACCTGAAGGGATTTTGGACGACCTTGTTATTTCAGTAGACTCATGGGAATACCCTACCGATTTTCTGGTATTACAATCAAAATCACAGCTGGGGGGACATCCATTGATTTTGGGGAGGCCCTGGTTGGCTACAGCTGATGCTTGTATCAGCTGCCGATCAGGATCTATGACTATATCTGATGGCATGGAAACCAAAAACCTCACCCTGTACCCTCCAGCACGGCCGAGTCTAGAAACTGAAACCTCCCTTTGGATAGAACAGGAAGAAGAGGAAGATGTTCAGCCATTACTAACAATAGGGAAGGCACTAACCTTCAAAAACGAAACAGAAGACGATGCCATTAATAATTTCATTAGCGAACCTGCTTCAGTAAACAAGGAAGTTTATCAACTCCTGAACAGTACCCTCGGTAAAGAAGAACAAGAACAGCTTATGGAGGAAGCACTAGCAAATGACACAAACGTAATCCCAGTATTGAAAAACTCGAAAAGCATTCCTATTGAGGTAGAGCCTGGGAGAACTTTGAACATCAATCCTGGTCTCTCCTCAGAAGAACAAAAGCGCCTAACCAATCTCTTGAAGGAACGTAAGGGGGCATTCACCTGGGAGTATACAGACATGAAGGGTATTCCCTCTAGTCTGTGCACTCATCATATTTATATTAAAAACGACTCCCGGCCTGTATGTCAACCCCAACGACGCATGAACCCCAATCTGAGGGATATAGTGAAGGAAGAAATCCAGAAACTCTTGGAAGCAGGATTCATCTATCCTATCTCAGACAGTGAGTGGGTTTCCCCACTTGTAATTGTACCCAAGAAAAATGGTAAATGGAGAGTCTGTGTCGATTATAGGGAGCTGAACAAGGCTACACAGAAGGATCACTTTCCTCTGCCCTTTATTGACCAGGTACTTGATAACCTATCTGGGAAGAAGTTCTTCTCCTTCCTGGATGGGTTCAGTGGGTACAATCAAATTCAGATTGCTCCAGAGGATCAGGATAAGACCACCTTCACCTGCCCCTGGGGAACGTTCGCCTACAGGGTGCTTCCCTTTGGATTGTGCAATGCACCTGCAACGTTTCAAAGAGCTGTGATTGGCATATTTTCTGAATTGGTTAATGATAGCATGAAAATTTTTATGGATGATTTTACTCCTTATGGCAGGGATTTTGAGGAAGCACTGGAAAATTTGAAGAAAGTTTTAATTCGCTGTGAACAGGCTCGCCTCTCACTGAGCACTGAAAAATGCCACATGATGATGAGTGAGGGGGTGGTATTAGGACATTTCATCTCTACTGACGGTATTCAAGTGGATCCTTCAAAAATTAAGGTGATAAAGAATATACCAACCCCTTCAACTCAGAAAGAAGTGCGAAGTTTTCTGGGACATGCTGGGTATTACAGGAGATTCATAGAAAATTTCTCCAAACTTGCTTCCCCTTTGTTTTCATTGTTAATGAAGGACGCACAGTTTGTATGGAGTACAGCATGCCAGACAGCATTTGATGAGCTTAAACAGAAACTGTCCACAGCCCCTATTTTAAGGGGACCTAATTGGACCATACATTTCCACATTTCTTCAGATGCTTCTGATACCGCCATTGGAGCAGTGCTAGGACAGCAGGATGGTCAAGTACCTTATGCTATTTATTATGTTAGTAGAAACTTAGCCCCTGCTGAACTAAATTATACTGTTACTGAAAAAGAATTCCTTGCTATTGTTTATTCTATTAATAAGTTTCGGCATTACATTACTGGGTATCCTACATTTGTGCATACTGATCACTCTGCCATTAAGTATTTAATGAATAAACCTGTCACTAATGCCAGAGTAACCAGGTGGCTTTTATTATTACAGGAATTTGATATTACTATTATAGATAAACCTGGAAAAGAAAATGTTGTTGCTGATTTTTTATCACGATTTACTAACAGTGATGACAGTTCACCTGTTGAGGATGCTTTCCCGGATGAACATTTATTCGCACTCTCAGCTCATTCACCCTGGTATGCAGACGTTGCTAATTATTTGGCTGCAGGGAAGCTTCCGCCACATATGTCTAAACGAGAGAAAAGAAAAATTATTCAGCAAAGTGCCAGGTATTGTTGGCTCAAAGGCCATCTCTTTTACACAGGACCTGATCTTGAAATTAGAAGATGTGTAAGGGAAGATGAGATCTTTCATATACTGAAGGCCTGTCACGATGAACCTTGCGGAGGACACTTTGCAGATAAAAGAACAGGACATAAGGCGTTGCGGATGGGCTATTATTGGCCGACACTGTTCAGAGATGCTAAAAAATATGTTCAGTCCTGTGACAGCTGCCAAAGGATGGGCCAACCTAATAAGACAGATCAGATTCCTTTACAGCCCCAAGTGGTACTGGAACCGTTTGATAGATGGGCATTGGACTTTGTTGGTCCTATCAACCCTCCTTCCAAACAGAAGGTTTACATCTTGGTGTGTACAGATTACATGACTAAGTGGGTAGAAGTTGTAGCTTTGGCTAAAGCAAATGACCAGGCGGTGATTGATTTCCTGTACAGTGAAGTTTTTACCCGTTTTGGAGTACCAAAGGAAGTAGTCACCGATGGGGGACCACAATTTATTTCACACCAATTTGAATCCTTGCTCCGGAAGTATCATGTGCAGCACAAGATAGCTTCACCTTATCATCCCCAGGCCAATGGCCAGGTGGAAAGCACTAATAAAGTCATCGAAGCAATCCTTACTAAAACAGTTAAAAGCCATCGAAGGGATTGGGATGACAGACTTCCAGAAGCGCTGTGGGCATATCGCACGACTTGGCGCAACACCACGGGCTTTTCTCCCTATGATCTGGTGTATGGTAAGAGTGCCATCTTTCCAATTGAATTTGAGATCAAGACCCTGAAAACAACCATTGAAATGAACCTGGATGTAACAGAAGCCCAGAAAAGAAGATTGAATCAATTGAATGAATTGGATGAGAAACGGTTAGCTGCGGTAGACCAGACTGTGCTGCTTCAGCAACAGAGATCTAATTGGCATGACCGATTCATCAAAAAGAAAATCTTCCATGAAGGAGATTGGGCACTATTATATGATTCCAGATTCAAGAAGGATTTCAAAGGGAAATTACGCACAAGATGGCTGGGTCCATATTTGGTTGACAGGGTATTTGACAATGGCACTGTTCGCCTGGTCACCATTGATGAAAACCGTATACCATTACTTGCTAATGGCCACAGACTGCGACTGTATCGAAAGCCTATTTCGAAAGATGCATTCATTTCACAGATTGCTGCTGATCCAAACTACCAATTGGCACCAGAGCAGGAACATTTCTCTACCTTTGCCAAATCTTAAAATGAAAATTATATTCGCTGTACATAAATAATTTCTTGCTGTAGCGTATAGTTGTCATTTTCTTTCTCTTTGCATTTGATCTCTTTGTTTGCTGTTGTCTTTTTAAAAAATTTCAGGGAAGCGCCAGGAGAACGATCAGTTTGGGGCCCGTAATGAAAATCTCTCTATGCTGTCCTTGTGTTAAAAAAAAAAAAAAAAAAAAAAAAAAAAAATTCGGCAGCTGCAACATATTTTCCGGCAGCTGCAACATATTTTCCGGCGGCTGCAACATATTTTTCGGCAGCCGTATATCCTTTTCCGGCAACCATATTCTCCATTTCCCGGTACCCATAATGCCCGTTCCGTCAGCCGTCAATCTTTTTCGACTACTACAATTTCGGCAGCTGCAACATTCGCGGCTGCAACATTTGCGGCTGCAACATCAGCGGCTGCAATATCGGCAGCTGCAACATCGGCGGATGCGACATTAGCGGCTGCAACATTAGCGGCTGCAACTCCAGTCTCGGCAGCTGTAACATTAGCGGCTGCAACATCGGCGGCTGCAACATTAGCGGCTGCAACATCGGCGGCTGCAACTCCAGCTTCCGCGGCTGCCACTTCATCGTCCCCATGGTTGCCACCTCATTCACCAGCTATGGCCACCTCATCCCCCACGGCTTCCATCTCATTTTCCGCAGCTGCCACTCCACTTACCAGCCACGGCCATTTCACTTCCCGGTAGCCGTAATGTTTTTTTTCCGCCTGCCGTCAAATCTTTTCCGGCAGCTGCAATTCCGGCAGCTGCAACTTCGGTAGCTGCAACTCCGGCAGCTGCAACTTCGGCGGCTGCAACATCTTTTTCCTGCAGCCGCCACATTATTTCTCGGCTGCCACCTTATTTCTCGACGGCTGCCACCTCATTGACCAAGTCACCTCCACATCATTTCCACATAGCTGCCATTTCTTTTCAGCGGCTGCGATATATTTCCCATAGTCGTAAAATCTTTTCCCGCCAGCTGTAAGCTTTTTCCCGCCGCCGTAAAATTTTCCCGTGACAGCCGTAATTTTCCCTGATATCGTAAATCTTTTTCCAGTTGCTGCCAATTCCTTTCCGGTGGCTGTAACTTCTTTCCTGCCAGCTGCAACAAGCTTTTTCATCGGCTGTGTGATCATTTCTTTGGCAACTTGCAGTGGTAACTCCCGTGTTAACAGAAGGATTGTTCAACCTGCTAATTATGATGCTGATTCACCCCAGTCTTGCCGGCGACCTCATCATTTTAACCCGGAGGATGCGACGCCTTGTGTTTTACCGGCGAAGGAAATCAGTGCCTTATCCGAGTCATCATGATCCCACGTCTGACTGTGCACGCGTTCGGCTCCGTGACGTCACCAACTCCATGCTCCACCAGTTTCCGCAGCCTTTCGACGCACAGTTTTATGAGGTATGGCTTTCATTTATCACGTGATTGAGCATTGATATCATGTAAACGAGATTGGCCGTACCTTCACTCGTACCACCATTTATATCTGATTAAACCTTTCCCTCGTACGACGTAATACTAATAACTGCCACCTTCCCCAATTCGGCATGAAAATTTTAAACTCTTCTCTGCGCTTAACTTTCCGAATTAGTTCATTCGCTCAACGTCTCCGCTCAACGATTCGTGCATTCTCCGTGCTGCAACTTCCATTCTGGGATCCTGTACTCTGTCGAACAGTAGTTTCATCTTGCAGCCAGGACCATGGGCATTCCAGTTCGCCATGAACCTTTCAATACCCGGGAACTTAGACGGAATCCGCAAGTTATGGCCATTTTTCAAGCTGCTGGCTGGGTCGAGTTCTTTGAACGATTGGACGGATTCGATCGGGACGCAGCCCTGCAATTCGCATTGAATCTTACTAAAACACACTCCACGGTGTGGGGGCTGTGTATAGATGTTTCGGAGGTCATTATATCCGAGGTTACAGCTATCCCGTTGGTGGGAAAACCTTGGTTTAACCGTCGAGTCCCTGCAACACTTGCACGGGAAGAATTTTTACTTCCAGGGGAGCAAGTTGAAGCATCCAGGCGAGGGATTGCATTGAAGTCACTGCCGCAGCCATGGGACCAGGTTGCTATCTTCCTCAAGAAATACATAACTTGCGAAGGTAGATACCAAACTGTGTACAACTCTGAACTTCCTTTGCTTTCTCATCTCCGTCATGGCATTTTGTTAAATATTCCATTTTATCTATTGCATGATTTGCGCCATATGGAAACATTTGTTCAATCTGCAAAGCACCCATTATCCTCCCTCACTCACCATGGCCTTATTAAGTTAATTATTATAAGAACCCTGGCCCAACATAATATAACATGGGAGCAATTCATTACCCGACCACAGCAACCTGTTCCCTTGAGGGTCATCCCATTACAGCAATTACCGGTTCCGCCACAACAGGAGGACCGGAGTTCCTCCAGTGAAGTTGGGGGGAGGGATGAAATGGAAGAAGAACAACAGGGGGCACAGGCAGGACCGTCTGGGGTGGAGAAACAGGGGGCACAGGCAGGACCATCCGGGATGGACAAAACCACAGAGGAAGAACAAACAGGGGCACAGGCAGAGCCATTTGAAGTGTATGAATCCCCAGCACAAGCAGAACCAGTGGGGGATGACACTGCATTTGAAGGAGAGCGAGGGGAAGCACAAACAGAGCTGTCAGGTGACAATGTAGATGAAACCCTCGCGGAAAACCTAGATAACAGGGCAGCTCCGACAGCAGAAGGTGAAATTGGAGCAGCATCAAATGCTGCGACAATGGAACCTGAAGATGACGGAGCCAGAGCAATGGAAGACGATATTGAGCTGGTCACAATCGAGTCTTCACCGGAGTGGGTAGGAGGAGGAGCTGTGATTGAAGAAGAACAGCATGGGGGGCAGGGAAATGTTCCTTTAACTTTAGTTTTACCTCCCTATATTCCAGCTCCACGAGAAGAAACATTACAGAAAGGGAAGTCACAAAAGAAAACGCCACAGAAAAGGAAGAGGGCCACCAATGAGTTTGATTTAGTGGCACCAATTAGAAGGAAGCGAACTCGGTCAATTACAGCAGCAGAGGCAACTAGAACAAAATGGGAAACCTTAGAGACACAGGTTGAACCCCCAGTCCTTACACCAAAACCGAGGGATACCCCACAACGACCAGCGGAGGAAGAACCTGGAGTTGAGGGACTCTTGTATGAAAATGCAATGCTGAAAGAGGACCTCCAAGCACTTAGAAGGGAGCTGGAAACATGGAAGGAAGTCTACAGAAAGCAGGGTGGAAGGAAGATGTATACATTAATAGAGGCTGCAGACCAAGTGGAGGAATCAGCTTCTGCTGGAGCTGGAGAAAAGGATGAGCGAATACTCTGCCCCACCTGTGGGGAGATCTTTGAGGAAGCAGGCCATAAAATTTTGCTTAGCACCTATTCAGCACAACAGCTTGTAGCCACAGAAGGGAAAGCAGTGGAGAAAGAGGATGCTGCAACACAAGAACCAGCACCTTTAAACATCCTTGCTGCAGCTGCTACTTCCCATGATGGAGAAGTCATAGAACAGATGGGAGAAGAACAGGGAGTGGAGGATGCCCTGGAAATTTATGAGGAATGTATGGCAATCCCAAATTGCTCCCACAACACAGAAATCATAGAACAGATGGGAGAAGAACAGGAAATGAAGGATGCTCTGGAGCTTATAAAAGAATATGGTGAGACTCCAGAATGTTCCCTTGATACAGAGATCATGGAGCCAAAGGATACCCTGGAGGATAGTGAAGAATTTTGTGCTGTAACCCCAGAACGTTCCCAGGACACAATAATTTTAGAAGAAGAAACGGAAAGGCAGGACAGTGATAAGTTGGAACAGGATGCTGCAACACAAGAACCAGCAATCCTGAATTTGACCGCCCAACCGACTGAGCAGACAGGAGAAGAAGCTGGGACAGAGAATATTCTGGCATTCAACGATGAACTCTGGGTAGTGACCCCAGAAAGCTCTCATGATACAGAACTCATAGAAGAGGAGCTGCAGCAAAAGAAGGATGAAGAGGTAAGCCAGGATGTTGTCACACAAGAACCAACATCCTTGGATACTGCAGCAAGAACCCCTGAATTGCAGTTGGGAGATAACCCGGGAGTAGATATCATTCCTGATACACAATGGAGTTATGATGAACAGGTACAGACACCCTGCTCAGGTGACACTGAAATCTTGGAGGAGGAGCTGCAAATTGAAAAGGATATCCAATCTCAGCAGCCAAATGACAAAGAAGACACTGTTACACAAGAACCAGTGTCTCCAAAAGCAATAAAGGCAGCTGCTGAAGAAGGTTTAAGGGATGTTGCTGTTACACAAGAACCAGCAACTCCCTTGTTAAGATCAGATGTGCTGGAAGACACTGTCCCACAAGAACCAGTGCTTCCACCTCCTACAGGTGTCATTGAGTTGGATTCAGATTGAGTGTGTCTTTTCAACTTCCCCAGGCATAGCATAAGAGAACTGCAGAAAGGTCCCCACCACATCAAGTGCATTCTCAGATATTAGTAAGTAGCAGTGGAAGGGGAACAGTGAAGTTGGAAGATGCCGGGCTGCTCACAGAAGCTTTCCAAAAAGATAGAAGGGATGCCTGATTTATCTACATTCTTTCCTCTTGCCTGGGCAAAGTTCAGTGCAATATTCAGATGCAGGTTGTTGCATGAGGACATGCAACAGGATAGTTGGGGGGAGATGTTGAGCCCAGAATTGGCCCTTTTTGACCATCATTTATCATCTTCCCTTCCCTTGTCTTACACCAATTACCTTGGCAATTCAACTTATTGTCCTTATCTATTCCCCAAATTACCAAGGTATGGCCGATTATTTTTTTATTGTGTTAATACTTATGATTGTGATGATTAAAGCTGTGCATCTCTTAATCTGTGCTAACATGATGCGATTTATGAAGGTAGTAAGACAATAGACTGCAGGAAGATCGGAGCTGAACAAGTCATGAAGGAACGTTCATCGCTTGTGGAAGGTTCCTTGGGGCTCAAATCGTCAATCAAGGCACAGTCGTGGCAGGGCAGCTGTAACAGAAGAACTATATTAAGTATGTCGTTGCTCAAATCCAGCTGTGAGCTGGAATGACCGTCACTCTTGGGACAATTTATACTTCTCTTATATTTCAGTTCTGCCACGCATTGTAACAGCTAAATTATTTAGGGCGCCTGAAGATCAGAGATCTTCATGGCTGCCCAATTATAGGTTTAGATGTTGCAATTGTATGTATAAGTATGGGGAATTGCCTCGACTAAGGGGTTGGACAGCAATTAATTAATTTATCTTGTATTAGCAGTCGAGCCAAAACTATGTACTCATCCTTCTGTTAATATACTGAGTTGCTTCTGAGTTAAAGAGAGTGTTGTTCAACCAGCGTCTCTGTGTGAAGACTGGGCCCGTCTTCCACAGAGATTGCTGTGTTAATTTAGGATTTCATCTTTCTTGTTGTGTGATGCTTGATCTTTCTTTTGTACGCAGCAGCAACATTCCTTGTGTGGATTTCTCAGTAAATGATTTATTCGTGAGATTGGTGAATGGTATCGAATAACAGTCGACTGAGTTAGGTTCGTTTTATATATTTCAATTTCTGTTCACACTGCTGTGTTCATCCTACAGCTGAAACGTAATCCCAGGAGCTCTTACAAATTGGCTTTCCTGTTATGTGTTGATTGATTTATATTTTGCAATCCAGTTTCTTAGAACAGTTGCTTTAATCTCTTTTATCAAATTCTAGAGTAATGTTCAGGTCATGCTTTATGATTCCCAGCTTGATTAAATTAGACAGTTGATTATTTTAGAATGCAATTGAGATTTCCTTCCTGCAATCGTTGATTAGATCTGATATTAATTCTGCTTGATGCATAATAGAAAAGAGTTGTAGTATAGCAGTTAGAAGGCAATTGGGATTGCATAGATTCTTGGGATGAACATGGATGATAGAAGATAAAAGTATCACTTCTAATGGTTTTGTGTTTAAGCATATATTGTGCACTTGTCCTTTGAAATAAAAAGACTTCCTCGGGTTGACAATAAATTTCATACGCTCTGTGTGTTTGATATTTAATTATCTGCAATTAGAGTGCTTGACAAAAGTCTTTAAACTCTGTTCATGAACAGAGTCTTTAAACTCTGGTCATAAACAGAGTTCTTAAACTCTGTTCATGTACAGAATTTAAAGACTCTGTTCAAGAGCAGAGTTCTTGAACTCTGTTCAAGAACAGAGTTCAAGAACTCTGTTCATGAACAGAGTTCAAGAACTCTATTCAAGGGTAAAATTTTTCATCCTCTTTATATCTTATTATATAAATTTAGTATAAAAAATTGGCGAGGTGCAAACTTCAACGTTTATTACAAAAAAATTGCACAAGCAGTTAAAACTTTGCTTCCTTAGGGACCCCTTCAGTTGGTTAGTAGACTAAGTTCACTTTTAAACAGTCCACTACTAGGTCCACTCAACTAGATCCATAAGTTGGGCTGAAAGATCTCCAATAACATCATATTCTTATAGAACTCGGTTCATGAACAGAGTTTTTAAACTCTGTTCAATAAAATGAACATAAAATTTAATGTAAAAAAAAAATAAACAGTCTAATTTTAATTTTGAATGCAAATATTTTTTATTAATTTTCTTTAAATGAGAACTATATTTTTTAACAATCCAAAAAATTGGGAAATGAGGCATACCTGTAAACCAAACTCGCAGTCAACAGATTGTCGAACCAGACGAACACCAATGCCGCACCGGATACGACCACCAACTCGCCGAACGAAAAACATTTCCTACAAACATCAACAAATTGTATTAGCAACAAAAAACTATAAAAATATGAAAACAAAAACAAAACGAAACAACTTATCGTCAAAACATACCTGAGAAAATGACAAACTATCAACTCTGCGCCGAACACCAGAACACCAATGCCGCACCGAAGACAACCACCAACTCAACAAATGACTTGACCTGCACACACTACCACATTTTCGGCACACATTAAAAGATGAAAACATATGCATACATCAAAAAACAAATTGGAAAAAAACAAACAAACATGAAAACGAAACATTTAGACTAATTCTTAACTCCACGCGGATCCATCAGGGAGCGACCGTCCAATGGAAAACAATGATTTCAAGCTGGCAGATAGCAGCCTCGTCGACGAACAGAGAAGCTGAGTGCTGTGGCGAGTAGTGACGAGAAAGCAGGCGAGGAGTGGCGTGAAAGCGGGGGAGGAATGGCGAGAAAACGAGCAAGGAGTGGTGAGAAAGCGGGCGAGGGTCAACAATGCAACCATGCAGGGTGGTGAACGTCGACAATCGTAGCACGTATCGACAGTAGGCCCACAAGCGGGGTCCGGAAAATTGCCAGCAGATAATGCCGAACTGTGGACGAGGTCGGGCTTTTATGCAGTAAACTTGTTCAGCCGAACAATTATTCGGTCGATTAAACTAACACCCGAAAACTTTTCCCGGTCGGCAGTGCTTCGCACACATTCCAAGGGTCCCCGTTAACCTAAATGGAGAACTGTTACTAGTTATTCGGCCGAATAACTTATGCGTTATTTGGCCGAATAATGAAAGTTATTCGGCCCAATAACATTTGTTATTCGGCCGAATAACGTTTATTAATCAGCCGAATAACCTCCGCTAAGTCTTTTTTACACTTGTTTCTCATGGAAGTGTTACACACCTTCACGTTTTTTTTTTTTTTTAACAAGAACATGGAAAATAGGTATATTTATAAAGGCTGTACACAGCCATTCATTACAGGTTTCCAAAAAGATTTGACAGAGTAGCAAGTGTCTGAAAATTTATAGCTAAAGATTCTAACTGCCTGCCTGTAATAGTTCTAAACAAAGCCTTTCTAAAGCTGTTCAAAGTAGAGTAGGGATAGACCCTGATAAACTGATTGTTGAGAATTATACAAAAAAACATAGAGTCTTAAACATCAAAAAATGGAACCTGGACTGAGACTGCTAACTGTCCACAGCTTTTAAAATAGACAGAGGCCGCATCCTTCCTTTCCTTCTTTATCTCCTGGTTAACTGTCAGACTGTCATGGACGCAACTTCCCTGCGTTTTCCCAGTGATGACAGCGATATCTTCCTGCAAATTATCCACCTTGCCCATCAATTCAAACAAATTTCTCTCCAGGTCGTCAATTCTGGAGTCCTGGCAAGCGAGCTGGTTCACGGTATAGCTTAAATCCTTAGCCATTTCCTCATGCTGATCCACACTAGTGCAGACTGCGTTATAGGTGTTTCGCACAGAGAGCTTAACTTCAACCATGGTGCGGCTCAACGCGGCTATGGCCGCCATTATATTCTGTATTGTGCCCGCCCCGAGGTGAGTTAACAGACCAGAACGGGAGGATGGAGAGCCCAAGTCGCCGAGAGAGAGCCGGTTCAGCGCACTGGAGAGGGGACGAGCCATTTCGTAGCACTGCGAGGGAGAGGCAGATCGCTGAGTTATTAATGGCTCGTGGGAGCTGACAACACCACGCGGGCCCATGTGCCATGCACGCTGGAGAGGGAGGCGTGTGGCAGGGGCTCGAGAAACTTCGCCGACGGAGGGAGACGGGGTAAGGGGGACCCTCAAGCCACTAAACCCCTCCAACTTCATAACTATAACAATGTTTCCCATTTATCAAATAGATTAGGGTATAAATTGAAACCCCAAGGCACCATTAAGACCCTCCATGTACCGAATGTCTAACAGTGTTCCTTTGTTGGCCGCTGCATCCGCTAACTTATTGTTCGCTCGACAGATGTGGAAGAAAGAAGTCTTATAAATATGAGGATTAGATTTTATTCTTTCCATGTACCTATAAGCTCTCGATCCTTGAGGGGCTACACCCCTTCTCATTGTTTGAATGACATGCCTAGAATCCCCATAAACTCTGAGATTATCAATGCTGAGGGAGGAGATCATATTGAATGATAAGACGAGAGCTATCCATTCAGCTTCATTGTTAGTCCTGTTTCCTAATCCCCACGAGAAAGTTTCAATTTTATTTCCTCCGGGATCAAATAAGACCCCACCCGCACCTGCCACCCCATCCTTCACGTTTTTACCCATTGATGGGATGTGAAATTAATTTATGGCCAAACGACAAACCAAGAAAATGTTTAAATAATAGAATATAAATTAATTGTTTGTTTATAGTTCTCATTTTTATATTAAATCAAATTTTATAAAAAAAATTATTGAAATTTTATTGGGTCTATATTGTTGATGTCAGTCTCGTTTATTGTAGCCTAAGCATGGGAAATGAGGAGACATCACCAATATAGACTCCCACTATGTGTGGCCTGCTATGTGTATATGCAGAATTAGGAAAATTGCCTCATTATGAAGTAATTTAGCTGTCAAATATGGTCAACAATCCGGATTAGAAACACATATCTCCACCATACAGTGCATATTTCTCAACCATGTGTATTAAGATGCCTATGATAAATAACAATCCGTGTAACAAGAATGGGTGCATACATTCAAGGCTTGTTACCATTATTAGGCTACATATTTCTTTACTATTTGTATTAAGGTGCTTATATCGTTAGTTTGTTTGACATTTGTATTTTTCTAACATGTCAAAATTGTTAACTAGCATAGATTCATCTTAAATCTGTATCTATCAAACAGATCGAGTATCTTGAGGTGTATTTCTTTTTTTAAATTTAAATTCAAGAAATTTGATCTCTCTTGATAGATCTGTGTTTAAGTTTTTATTTTATAAACTAATAGCGATTTTTAAATTACTTTTCATAATTTTTTATTTTATAAGCAGACATGAATTTTTTAATTATTTTGTTAGGAACAAGCATTACAACATCTCCTCATATTGAGCTGTAGAGCACCCAATCTCATACAATAACTAGTTTTTGCGTTTCAAAATATATTTTACTATGATCAAAAGTTTGACGTGTCTAAAATTAGAGAAAGAAAAATAATCATATCATTAATTAGACATTCGTGTTCTTCCCACATGTCAAAATTGTTAATAGCTAATTGGAACTTTGAATATCTAAATAAGTACGTTGATGGTTGGTATGGTGAATTAGTGTGCATCACTCATTGTAGATTAGATTTACTTCAATTCAAATTAAGTGCATGGAAATTGGGATCATAAGTGCAATATATTGTTCACCAATCTCATCGTGCCATCTAATCGTCCATGCATAAGACACACATCCCACATATTAACCCTCCAATGCAGCAATGTAATATAGTAGATGATTTTTTAGGTTGGGACTTAGGAGCCTAATCATATTAATGTAATAGCCATGGTGTTTGGTTGAAATTTCTAAATCATATGGCTTGCAGGCTAAGTGGAATATACAATACCATGGAATTGATTTTCTTAATTGGGGTGTTATGCAGTCTCTCCTCGAGCTTAGAGAGCTCATTTTCCTGGAGAAATAATACCTATATCCATCGATGATTGTGGAGGGTTCATTTAAGGAAAATGAAGTACCTCAATCTCTTTCTAATGGCAAAACTTAAAATGAAAAGAATTAAAATTCTCAAGAAAGCAACCTACAGGAGCAAAAGAACAACGATGATTCTTGATGCAGAGAGAAATTTAATTTTGTATATAAAGATGCACAACAGAACTATCCATACCCGTGATTAAAATTAAAAACAAAAATGTATATAGATAAAACCCACTTCCACTTCATAAAGATGTACAATTTTAAAATATTTGTTCATTAAAGATGGACTACTCCTATACTACATTCAATAGAACCACTCTCTTGAAATATAGGCTTAACTCAATCTCTACACCTTCAAGGTGAGAATTCACAAGGCCCTCTCCTTTATCCCCTCACCACATCAAAGAACTTAAATATGTAGAACTATTGGAGGAATACCAAATAGTTCAACTGCTAACTATTCAATTTTATATTTACTTCACATTCACCACTTTATTATTTAGAGTGTAAATATAATTAAATATCTATGTATTTGTATTATAATATCTTTATCAAATATTTGGATGTGTACATTAGAACCATGTAAAAATGAATGCAACCTTATTCTGAAAAGAAAGTTTTATAACAACATTATAAATTTGTAACATCACACATTCTATAGCAGCTTTTGTAAACCTGTAACATCATGCCTTCTGTAAAAGCAATCTAAAAAAACATTATGAGCATGCCTAAACTACTGAAGGCCTACTACACCAAGGATGCTCATGCATTAGTTCTTTATACACTTCTTGCTTGAGTCTATCTGAATATTTATCTTTGTATTCATCTTTTATTTTATGTAGGGCATACCATTCCATAGGATTTTAGGAGTTCTATTAATTTGCTTGCCGTGTATTTTTTGAACAGAAAAGTCTTCATTGGTTGTGTATCGAGGGAAATGACCACACATCCACAGGTATGTATGGCTTTTCTATTATTAGCTTATGTTTTTTTCTGATTTATGGCTTTTCTATTATTAGCTTATGGGTTTTCTGATTTATGCTTTTATTTTTATGCTATAATTCTCACCGAAAGTGAGTATTTTAGCGGGGTTTTGCTACGTGTTTGCATTAGAGTTTTATCATGGTTTTATAGATATAGGTTTGAATGTATGCATGTTGATGTATATGTAAATTCGGAATGTATTTCACTTATATGTATATTGTATTCCTATAGAGATGTTATTATTCCTCTATACGGAAGTGTCGTCATTTATATTGTAAGTGTCGTAACTTATACTTGATGGGTTATTAGACCACCTCGTTTGGGATCGGCCCTGTATAAGTCATGTGGGTCAAAGGGTTATTAGACCACCCTATTGGGGGTCGGCCATGTGGGTCAAAGGGTTATTAGACCACCCTATTGGGGGTCGGCCCAGTCAGCATTATATTATGTGGTTAAGTTCGAGCCTACATGAGTTAGGTAAAAAGGCAAGTCAAGTCAAGTATAAATAGAGTGCGGGAGGCACTCTATTTACACACTCACTTCTAACACATGCACTCAAGGAGGAGTGGCGCATTTATGGAGGAGGAGGATCTGCTGCTAGGTTGTGTCTATCTCTTATGGTTGGTTGTATCATTGCTCTATCTATCTCTGAGGAAGTTATTGGGGTTTTTCACCTTTATGGTTTTCCCCAAGTAAATCTTTGTGTCTCTTGTGTGCTTGCATTATTGTATCCATGATTGATATGCTGTAGATATGCTGTACATGTTGTTCTCTCAGTTAAGATCCTAGATCATTTTGAATTAAATTTCAGAAAATTTAACATGGTATCAGAGCTAGCCTGAAAGAAGGCATGATATAGCATGTATGACACTTGTTACACTTACGATGCTAGGGCTTGATATAGCAAAAACCAGTCATCGTAGCACTTTCGCTATAAATACGTTTTGGCGAATTCTTCGGATCTGAAATTGTTACAAGACGAAGCTAAGATCTCCAGGTACCTTGGGTCCAAAGGAAAACCTCTAATTCGTTGTACTTTGTGATTTATGATCTGTGCAATATAGGGTTTCTGCCTCTTCCAGATCTGATTTAAAATCAGGTGACCTTGGGAAAAAGGTCATAACTTGGGCTAGGAAGCTCCAAATGAAATTTCGTGAAACGTAACAGGTAGTACACAGACTGTACTATCTCAGGAAACTTTTTCAGAGGCCGAAGTTGAACCAGTGACACGTGGTACGCCGTACAAGTGCGCTCTCCTGTATTATCCCATAAACAGGTCATGTTGCGACATTTGGAATAACTCTCTCTTAGAGCGTCCAATTGAGGTCAGAGCTGTCAGGATGGAAAGGTAACAGGCCGAGCTATCTCAGGAAACTTTTTCAGAGGCCGAAGTTAAAACAGTGACATGTGGCACGATGTACAAGTTCGCTCTCCTGTTTTATCCCAAAACAGGTCACGTTGCGACATTTGGCATAACTTTCTCTCAGAGAATCCAATTGAGGTCAAACCTGTCAGGATGGAAAGATAACAGGTCAGGCTATCTCAGGAAACGTTTTTAGACCCTGTGGATCAAAAATTTCGGAGTTACACCAGAAACAATCAGGTACATATTTCTGTCAAAACAGAATTATTTTTTGGTACCTTCATTCATGGCTTCCGGAATTTAGGGCTTTGGAGAAAGTTGGAATTTTTGTAATAGGAGACCATGGCTGGATGCTACTCATCAAAATAGAAATTTAGAGACCAAGATCAGAATTTTTGGTTGGGCAGAAGGCCGGGCTTGATTAGACCCTAGTTCGGGACTTTGATCAGAAAAGTGGAAAATTAGGGCTTCTGTAAAAATGGGAATTTTTGAAATCTGTGACCACAGCTGGAAGCTCCTCAGAAAAATAGAAGCTTAGAGATTTGGATCAAACATTTTGATTGGGCAGAAGAGTGGGCTTCATCAAACCCCAGTTCAGGGTCTCGTCCAGTGAATCCAGAAGTTTCAAAAGCAAAATTGAGGAGTGAAACCTTGCAGTTTTCAAATTCTGAATATACCAGCTTGATCAGCTCATCAAGGCGCATATTTCTATCCTTTTGGAAGTTTGAAATTCAAAGTTTGAACTTTTGGGGTTTCTCTGACAAACCCATATCTAGCTCCAGGTCCAGTTCTTGCAAATCAATTGGATAGGGTTAATCCTAGAAGAAGATGGATTGGTCACCTGCATAAGTGAAGGAGTTCCTGTTTCAGAGGGAGATGAGGCTAAGGCCTTACATAACAAGATTTCAAGCGATCTCGACAGGTATGACTCATCGAGGTATGTTTTGAGATTTGTTCATGATTAAGTTTATGGTATGTCTTCATGTTACTACGGTCTTGATTTTAGACTTGTCATATCACCTTAATAAAACTATCAATGCACGATAGAAAATATTCATTGATTAGGATATTGACACTTATGATTGTACTAATGCATTATGGTGTTGTATGAGGTTTATGTTGTCTACTAGGTACACCAAGAAAGACAAATCATGTTCTGGTCCAAGAACATATGGTCATGATAACATGAGGACAAAGATTCATCCATTGTCATGGATCTCATAGAAGATCCATTTACGAGGTATGTATAACTTGGTTTTGTAATGGTTAACATATGAGACATGCAGATTACTAGCACAAGTCACTGAAGAGAACCAGAAGACATTATGCGGGTATGTTAGACATAAACTAGCTAGCATGCTAATCCAAGTATTTTTTTCCTATATCAAGCTAGATTCCTACCTTGGGTTAGGATCTTATACTGTTGTGTTGTTGATAATGATTATTCATGAAGGTATAGGTTTGAATAGTCATGGTTATATGCATATTATGTTTCTTACCATAATTGATGATATGACTAACCAGAAGAATCATGAAGGTATAGGTTTGAATAATCACAGGTTTTATGCATATTATATCTCTTATCCTAATTGATGATTCAACTAACCCGAAGAGTCATAGGTTTGAGTAATTATAGGTTTAGACATGTTATGTTTTGACTAACCATAAGAATCCTACATAAACCTTGAATGCTAATGCTTATTATTTCTGTTTGAAATGATCATGACTATACATGCTTGAGATTATTGTGTTTTAATAGTATACTAATGAATGTATGATTTTATATGAGATCACAAGGATAACACAATCATGATACTAATAAGCATGCATAGGGACCAAGGATGAATATGAGTTCAAGAATAGGTAATCCAGGAAGCAAAGATCAAGAGGGAGTACACTCCAGTGGTTTATGCCAGGATGCAGATATTCAGAGGGAGTTGACCATCTCTCCACATTCCACAACAGAAAGGTGTAGAAGAAGCTACTGCAGATTAGGACTCCAGCAACTCCTGCAAGGAAGAGAAGACTCAGAGGGAGTCCACCCAATGAACAAACAAAGATAAGTATTTTAATTATCATTTCTTGCATATTTGTTTGTTTAAATAAAATTGTTCAATGATGTATATGCTCATGTTCCTAGACTTAGGATATGTATTGTGCATATTAGAATAGTTGCATTGATGAACAGTATACTACTAATTTACATGGGTAAGTGGCCTATGGCACTGTACAACATTCCATTGCTACTTATCTAGTATGAAACCTATTTGCTGACATGTTGGGAGTTATGCACACTCTTAACAATGCTCTGGTAGAGATTGGAAGGCATCTAGAAAGTTACGGGATATGGATAAATGTTGTATTGAAGCATTGGCTAAGATAATTGCATGACTGTATGACATATTTCTTTATGTGTAAGAATTTGTTCTAAAAATTATGAGATGTTTCTAATCATGCAATTTAACTTGTTTTGTACGAAAGACCGTATATCTTCACCTACAAAATGACTACAACATTTGTTCCAGCAACAAAGATATCTATTGAAGATATTGAAGTTCCCAAGATCTGGGATGAAGAAATGGAATGCCATGATCCGTCGATCATGAAGAATGATGTTTGGGATGTAGTCCCAAGACGTGAAGGGAAGTTTGTTATGACTTACAAATGGAACTATCAAATCAAGCATGTTGCAGATGGCAGCATTAAGAAATATAAAAGTGATGAAATAGAAGATACACCAGATGGATTTCAAGACAGCATGGTGTAGTCATATATGTGTGCAGAACTTGGTATGGTAGGATAGATAGATTTCTATCCAGTTTGGGCTTTACCAAGAGTAAAGCGGATTCCAACCTTTACTACAAGGTTGAGGAAGGCAATCCAGTGATACTACTTTTGTATGTAGACAACCTGTTTGTTACAGATGAAGATAGATTGATTGCCGACATGCAGCGGAAGCTTACTGCCAAGTTTGAGATGAAGAACTTGGGGATGATGCACTATTTATTTTTTGGCATGGAGGTGTGGCAGAGTGATGGAATCTTCTTTGGTCAAGGGAAGTACACAGTAGATATCTTGAAGAGATTTGGGATGATGGTTTGCAAGGCCATGGCCACACCTATGGCATCGAATCTGAAGCTTCTATGTGATGCTTCATCTGAGCCGGTTGATGTCTCTTTGTATCGTCAGATGATTGGGTCCTTGATGTACCTGATGAACACGAGACCAGACATTTGCTTTGCTGTGAACACATTGAGCCAGTTCTTGACAGATCAGAGGAGTGTTCACCTGGTTGCTGTAAAGCATGTTCTGAGATACCTGAAGGGTACAGTGGATTATGGGCTCAGGTATGAGGCAAATCAAAAGTTTAACCTGCAGGGTTATGTTGATTCAGATTGTGTTGGCAATGCTACAGATAGGAAGAGCACATCTGGGTGCTGCTTCAATATGGGATTAGGTGTGATCTCTTGGTTTAGCAGGAAGCAGTCCTGCGTAGCACTGAGTATAGCTGAGGCAGAGTATGTTGCAGCCTGCTCAGCTAGTTGCGAGGCAGTATGGCTACGGAAGCTACTGTCTGAGTTATTTGATCTCCCGTTGGAGGCTACTGGTATCTTCTGTGATAACCAGAGTTGTGTGAAGCTGTCCGAGAACCCATTGTTTCATGAAAGGTCGAAACACATAGAGATCAAATATCACTATATCAGGGATATGGTGCAGAGAGGAGCCGTGAAGCTCCTGTATGTTGCGATGGACGAGCAGATTGCAGATGTGCTGACGAAGCCACTAGCCAGGGTGAAGTTCGAGTACTCCAGAGAGAGGATTGGCGTTCTTCAGATCGAGGACACTTCGAGGAAGAAGTGATGGACACATTTGCTGAAGCCATTCCAAGCATGTTGGAAGGAGGATCCTTCACATGGCTGTGGATATAAGCGCTGGATGATGAGCATCAGGATGATGTTCTGGTTTCTGCTTGGATATGATCAGTTGGATCATTTTTATGTATGTATGTACGCATCATGTGGATGCTGGATATGATCAGTTGGATCATTTTTATGTATGTATGTACGCATCATGTGGATGCTGGATATGATCAGTTGGATCATTTTTATGTATGTATGTACGCATCATGTGGATGCTGGATATGATCAGTTGGATCATTTTATGTATGTATGTATGCATCATGTTGGATGCTTGGACCATGTATCTGTATATGTATCAGGTGGATACATTGTGTGATCAGGAGGATCATGTATGATGATATGTATCATGTATTTGTATTTGTATCAGGTGGATACATTGATGATCAGGAGGATCATGTATGATGATATGTATCAGGTAGATACTTGGTATGCATCAGGTAGATGCATTGATGATCAGGAGGATCATGTATGATGATATGTATCATGTATTTGTATCAGATGGATACTTTGATGATCAGGAGGATCATGTATGATGATATGTATCAGGTAGATACTTGGTATGCATCAGGTAGATGCATTGATGATCAGGTGGATCAGGTATGATGACATGCAACAGGATGTTGCAGTGATGATCAGGATGATCATAGATGACAAGCTTCAGGATGTTGCTCCAGATGACATGCAGCAGGACGTTGCAGTGATGATGATCAGGATGATCGTGAGTACATCAGGTGATGTATGGAGAGTATCACGTTGATACTCTGTGGCCGTGGATCAGGTTGTGCAGATGAGCATGTAATCCGGTGCCCTGGGAGATTTGCAGATGGTCTTTCGAGGTTTTGCCTATGGCATGTAATTCGGTGCCCTGGGACATCTGGCAAATGCTCTTTCGAGGTTTTGCTCTAGGAGGACATGTAATTCGTTGCCCTGGGAGATCTGCAGATAGTCTTTCGAGGTTTTTCCTATGGCATATAATAGCGCCCTGGGATATCTGGCAGATGCTCTTGCCAGGTTTTGTCCTATGGCATGTAATTCGTTTCCCTGGGAGATCCGATAGGTTGGGCTGTGTGCCCGTAATCAGTCCTGGGATGCTCTTGCGAGGTTTTTCCATGACCACATGTAATTCGTTGCCCTGGGAGATCCTATAGGTAGAGCTGTGTGCTCGTAACAGCCTGGGATGCTCTTCCGAGGTTTTGTGGTGAGGTCACATGTAATTCGTTGCCCTGGGAGATCCTATAGGTAGAGCTGTGTGCTCGTAACAGCCTGGGATGCTCTTTCGAGGTTTTGTGACGCACGTAATAAGTCCTGAGGATTCCATAGTATGGCCAGTGATGATGAAGACCTGCAGGTGGTGGGCCTACATCCAGTATGAAAAAGGACTGGCTTTGTAGAACTTCCTATGACGAGTAGATTCAGAGATTGATTGAGATAGCAGCAGCAGTGACGATGATGATGACTCGATGACGATTATCCAGTGACGATGATCCAGAGAAGATGACTTGTGCTAGAAGAACTGTGCTGAGAAATACCTTCCTAGTTAAGAGGGAGTGTTGATGTATATGTAACTTCGGAATGTATTTCACATATATGTATATTGTATTCCTATAGAGATGTTATTATTCCTCTATACGGAAGTGTCGTCATTTATATTGTAAGTGTCGTAACTTATACTTGATGGGTTATTAGACCACCTTGTTTGGGATCGGCCCTGTATAAGTCATGTGGGTCAAAGGGTTATTAGACCACCCTATTGGGGTTCGGCCATGTGGGTCAAAGGGTTATTAGACCACCCTATTGGGGGTCGGCCATGTGGGTCAAAGGGTTATTAGACCACCCTATTGGGGGTCGTCCCAGTCAGCATTATATTATGTGGTTAAGTTCGAGCCTACATGAGTTAGGTAAAAAGGCAAGTCAAGTCAAGTATAAATAGAGTGCGGGAGGCACTCTATTTACACACTCACTTCTAACACATGCACTCAAGGAGGAGTGGCGCATTTATGGAGGAGGAGGATCTGCTGCTAGGTTGTGTCTATCTCTTATGGTTGGTTGTATCATTGCTCTATCTATCTCTGAGGAAGTTATTGGGGTTTTTCACCTTTATGGTTTTCCCCAAGTAAATCTTTGTGTCTCTTGTGTGCTTGCATTATTGTCTCCATGATTGATATGCTGTAGATATGCTGTACATGTTGTTCTCTCAGTTAAGATCCTAGATCATTTTGAAGTAAATTTCAGAAAATTTAACAATGCCTAACATGAATCATATGCTAAATTAAGTTCGTACATAAAGATTACATTCCATATTCATCTTCGAGAGTGTGGTTTTTTGGTTTCAAGAGAAGAGAGTGATTATTTTGGGGTTCTTGTGAAATAAGCTAAGATTTTAATAGGTATAAACCACAAGGGTTTTACTAGCAAGGCAATATCATTTCACGTCCATTCATATTGAGGGTTTGAATACTTCTAAAAACCTCAAAAATATATTTCCCCGTATTAAGGGGTCAAGGGGGGGTTTTTAATTAGATATAGTAATATAAATATTGGGGGTTATTTTATTTGGGTGGGATGAGGAATAACCTCCAAATCATGGGATGGATTCATACTTGCAAATCGTGGGATGGGTTCATACCTCCAAATCATTGGCTCAAGTCATACCCACCTAAAACTTAAGGACCCTCCATTTTTATTTGATATTGCTTATGATCCTAAGTTTTGAATAAATCCGATAATAATGTACCAATAATAATCTCGATGGAAGTCTCTTTAGACTACTGGCCTTGAGCAATCCTCATTTAATAGCTTATTTAGGATTGGTTTGAATTGATGTTATATTGTTTTTCATCTTTAAGTTTGAGCCTCTTATTAGGAAATTTTCTCTTGGTTTTTTACATCTTACTAATTTCTATACCATCAAATTCTTTTACTTAACTTTAGTTGCATCTCTAGGATTTCACCTACACTCTTGTTGGCATGCTTTTGAAATTGTTCTTTAGAATTGAGTCGAAAATCTATCATTGTGTTTTCAAAATATTCTCTCATCTTTTGAACAACATCAATGGCCCATCGATGAATTTTAAAAGATCTCTTGTTATATTTTTTAAATTACGTCGATGGTGCTTTTAATTTGAGTCTCAACATTCAAACCCTCTTTTTTTTTATAATTATCTAAATAATATTTTAAATTAAGAGATGTAAGAGATGTAGCTAATTGGGAGTTCCAGAGTTGAACAATTGTATTGTTTTTTTCGTAGGCATTATAGTAAAAGATCTAACTCTTCATTTTTTAGGTTGGTGTTTAGGTGAGTATTGAGATTCAATCAAACCTTACTCCACAACAACTAAGAAAATGAGGTAAATCGTTTTTAGCTCACTAGAACCAAGAAAAGTTAGATCAATCTTTCTTGATTAATTATTTCTTTAAACTTTTTATATTCTTCTTTAACATTTTCACATTGCCACTTAGGAATAGTTGTTATAGTGAGTTATATTTGGCACATTCATAATTGTAATTTCACTTCTTAGATTCAAGGCATCCGTATTAATATTGTATTGGAATTGACATGAACATAGGTGAAGATAAAAATCCTTATTTACATACCCTATGTGTTATCGTTACTATGAAATTGTATCATATAAGTTTCACCATCTGTCTATCTTTATAACTATTACATGCTTGAAACTTAACAATGGATAATTTTCCTTCTCCTATAAATATTAAAAAAAGAACTAGATATAACCCAAGAAAAGGGAACTAAATTTTGTTAATTCCCTTGATTACAAGAATAAATGTAGAGGAAGTGGAGGAAATTCATTGCATCTTGTGAATGATCCAAATCGAGGTTATACACATGATCATATGGTATTATTCGAAAGTAAGAGGAATTTTTCCATGTTCATTTGGGTTCAAACATCAATGATGTTTTTTTATAGGAAGGTAGGGAAGTCCATTCACAAAACGGTTTGAATTTTGCATTTTTATGGATTTCTATTTATTCATATTATAGAAAACATAAGCTCTCTATGGCTATACTTGTATTTGCATGATATACAATTGGTAGATTGGGGGGTTGTGGTGTGAAACATCTGCAATTTTCATGTTTTCTTAGCATTGCATTGACTATTGGACTATCAGTGTTTTACATTATTTGTTACATTGATCTCTTGACTGGGTTTCCTTTCACGCATTTTTCCTGCCCCATTACAATTTTGTTGGGTATTCCACAATCCAACGCTACAAAATGATTAGTCCCTTCCAATCCCGGTGGGATCATTATAAGCATTATACTAGTATTTTATTTAGCATCATGTTTACTTATACTAAGATGCGTTAGTGCTCTTGTTTGTTGCAAATTGATAGTATGATATAAAAGCGGGTATTAAAAATGGGTTGATAAAAATGGATACCTACAATATATAGTGAAACTAGGAGTTTTATTAATTGGAAAGGTATATTGGGAGGGGGGTTCAAGAATACAATTTTAGGAGGCATTTTCCAATATTTAATGAAATTAGGGATATTCTTTAATATCCTATGAATGATCGTTCTATGTAACAAGTTCACTAAGTGAACCCCCCGTGTATAAACCACGTATAAACATTTGTGTGTTAAGTATGTTGGAAGTTCACAACTATTATATATTACTTCTTTTGAGTGACGATCTTTGCAGGTGTTTTCCAATAAATAGTCCAAGGATTTAATAGCATCATGATTGGAGGATTTTAATGAGTATATTTGCGAATGCATCACAATGACTTTCACTGAGTATTTCAGCAACTATGGAGAGATTACAAACTTAGTCATAATGAAATACATTGCCACAGACAACCTTCGAGGTATTGAGTATGTGACTTATGTTGATCCTTCTTCTATTGTAGACAAAGTCATTAAGTATAATGATGTTTTTTTTTAGCCATGGGAACTTATTAACCTCTTAAGGGTATATCGAACATCCCACAATCCAAATATACCAGTAATTTGTGACTTAGTAAGGGTCGAGACATGTCGAAGCCAATCGGGGTGAGTCTCTATCCTAGGGGTCTCCTATCCTTCAAGACTTGTCACAATGGGCCAATGAACAACCCTACCCCCACCGGTTTTGAACTTATGACCTCCATGGAAATGACACATATTCTTAACCATTAGGCCCATTAAGTATAATAATGCTTTTTTAACCATGGGAACACCAACCTCCAAAGGGTATATCCAACAGCCCGCAATTCAGATATACCAGAAACTTGTGACTCAGCAAGGGCCGAGACATCTCGATACCCTTTATCCCATGGGAGAGCCTCTATCCCAGGGGTCAACTACCCTTCGAGCCTTGTCCCAATGTGCCAATGAGAAACCCCACCCCCCGTCGGTTTTTAACTTGTGACCTCCTCGGAGATAACACATGTTCTTAACCATTAGGCGCATTAAGTATAATAATGTTATAGATGGGAAAATGATGAGTTCTAGGGTAATCGTCCCTTTGGATACTAGGTTTCTTTTGGAAAATTTAATGGTTGCTTTTTATATTCCCTCTATTTGTTTCCAATCTGGCTATCCATCCAAATGGGTTGCTTGCTTTTGTTCCATCTGGTGCTGAGAATTGAGAGTTTTTGTTTTGATAGGTGGAAATCAAAATGATTATTCCAAAAGGGAATACCATGACCAAAGTCCTATCAAACATATACAATTTGTACAATTTGTAGAGATGAAACTTATAGACAAAGTGAATGTTTATTGTTATCAATATTTTTAGGGTGTATTTTTCTATTATTTTTTATAGCAAAAAAAATTATGGTCAAAATTCAGAGAAGATGAAAAGAAAATTGTGATGGTGAAATTTGCAAAGAACAACACCAAAAAAATTGAAACTCATATTAGCATAAAACGTAAAATCAAGGGAATAAAAAACACAAAAACATTGTCAATTGTCATTTTGACAAGCAAATGCATTCGACACTTGTACACTTATTTTATTCTTTCTATAATGTCCTAATGAAGTAGATCTTTGTTTATTTTGAAATAAAAATATGTGATATACATATATCTTGTTTTAATTCTAATTTTATTACATTATGTTGAAATTTAATAAATATAAAATGATCATTTTTTTCATTTTAAAAAATATATAATGTTGATATTAATATAATTACAATTGAAAATTGATTTAAAAAATAAATATTTGAAATAAAAAAAATTGTTTTATTAATTATCTAAATTTTATTAATTTTATAAATAAATTAAAATAAAAAACAAAAACAAAACACACCTTTGAAATTGCAAAATCTTTAACCACATGCATCTTTTAATAAAGGGTAGAAAGTTTATTGTTTGGCATTAAATTTCGCAAATGATTAAACATTGCATTTAGTATGGTATTTTTGGGAAGCCTCACTTGAAAACTTATAGTTAATAAATTGTTTAACTAGTCTTTTTAATATATATATAGTTTTAAAAAAAAATATTGTCTCATTCTTTATTTAATTTAGTGATGATAATGATGATGATGATGTCTAACATCCACTTAGATCAATTTTAGTCTATCATAACTTAAGAAAGGAAAGTAAGGAACTGCATGGTTTGGTTTAGAGTTGTATTTGTGCTCAAAAAGTTTGGAGAGGAGCATTCCTAAATTAATATAATTTTGATGAGATAGATGGTTGGGTAGGTTCGTATTGTAACAAAAACTTTGAAACTGAGATCTTATGTGGGTGTATGCAGGGAAATCTAAGACGAAGTGTTTTTTATTCTCAACACTCATAGCTTCACAAATATGGTCGATCCTTTCAACCCATAGATTTTTAAGAAAGGTCCAACACCCTGTTTCACTATGCATCTCATCAGAGTTCGTTCTTGTTTTTCTATGTGGATCTTCTTCTTTGCGCTAGTTAAAACATAGAGATAAATTTGATCTTCAATATTGGGGTTAATGACCTCCTTGTAATATGTTAATTTTCTATTATCCTCTAAATTTTCATCACAACACACCTTCTCTTTTAACTTCAAAGTAATAATACTTCTAACATCATCTATATTTTGCAAAGTGACATTTTTCGACAATCCCCCACATCTTTAACGAAGACATGGAATCTTTAAATGCCAAACTCGTGCTCAAGCCTTAGGTGGCTTTGACTGGAATTTAAAGCATTTTTCAGAAGTCCCTAGTCTCCCAAGTTATATATTTTTTTCTTGTACATTAGGTACCTAGTCATATCTATGCTCTTAATGGGGGGAAGACCCACTTCAATTATGAGAATAGGATAAGGTGTATTACTTCTAATTTTAAAATTGTAAATTAAACAATGCTTCTAGATTTTCTCTTGATCGTTCTCCAAGATTCTTTAGAGAGGTTGTAACCCCAAACATCAAACCCATAAAAGAAAACAAGAGTGATGAGAGTTTCAAAGAGGAATTTATTTGTATCCCACATCACAAGGTTTTTCAACTTACAATTGTTTTCAAGACCAAAATAAGCTTTCCACCCTCCATTGATCCCTTTCTCGATGTTGTAGTTCCAGTTAATCTTTTGATGCATATCAATCCCAATATATTTGTAGGAAGTCACTTCCTCCAAATTGCTATTATCATACAAAAAATGAGCATAAGTGACCCTATTAGATTTTATAAACATAACTTTGTTTTTGTTAGTATAGACAGTCATGCCCATACTAGAGCAAAAATCCAAGTGAGAATTATTATCTTCTTATCAAGGTCAAAGGGACATATTTCCAGAAGAACATTATCATCAACATACAAGAGGATGATGCCAATTCTTACTAATGTCGTTCTAGTGCAACCTTCCTCTATTAAACAACCTTCTAACTTATCAATGTAAAAGTGTAGGGGAGAGGGGTAAGCTTTGCTTAACTCAAGTTTTACAATTAATATCTTCCAACCAATCCTCAGTGTTCTTAAACTTCGCAATGGCATTCTCGTACAACCTTATTGCGTTGGCTCTCAACTCAAAAGGAACATTTAACTCTTCTAATATTTTCCAGAAGTTATTTCTAGGCACTGTATCAAAAGCTTTCCCATAGTCCACAAAGAAACATAGGAGATTGAGATTATTATTTGGACATTCCTCCGCAATGATATTGAATGTGACCTGGAAACTTATGGTTAATAAATGTATGGTTAATAATTTTTTAAACTAATTCTATTTATATGTAGATTTTTAAAATTTTATAATGAGTAGGCGATTATTACTATTACTAAATTGTTATTATTATAACAACTACATAAACAAAATTTAGCAACATCTTATTATACATGTTCTCAACATTATTAACAACAATTTTCAAATATCTTTTTTCATAAATTTCCTCTCAATAAACATTATACATTTCAAATCATATGTATGTCACCTCAAGTTTGATAACAAGTTAGGTACTAAGATACTAAACTTATCTTCTAAGTTTATGTAGCAACATTATTAGATAATCACCCTACAAAACAATTACCACATTACTTATCTCAATAATACCCCATATATATTAGAATGTATAGGCTTAATGATATGCACAGTCAAAACAAATGTAAACTATATATATTAAGAGAAAAGTGCAATTAATACCTAGTCAAAATAGATTGAAGTTGGTTTCAAGTTCATGATCTTAGTTGTATAGATGCTTTTTTTCTTATGTTTTTTGTTTCACTAGCTTTGATGTTATAACAATACTTTGAAATTTTCAAACCAACATGTTAACAATTATTCAAGGACATTGACACCTCATGGATCTTTTTTTTGTTTACGAATCAAATCATTTTAATGAGAACATGAAAGCAAATCATTTATACAATCCTTTTTGTTTCTTCTTTGCAAAAAAAACAACAAAATTTATATAGAATAAGCTTGGAGACTTTGGGTTTATATGAATAGCTAAAATAACATTGGATTACCCCTTATTTTTTAAAAGCATTTCCTCTTCTTTAACAACATAGTCGACCAATGGAATTGATATCATGGTAGAGAGAACAAACTTGATCATCTGAAGCATTAAGAAATTCTACTTTGAGTAGGGCCAATGAAAATTTTCTTATACAATGCTATTATGGCCTCAATATCTTACAATTTCATCAAGATATCAGATACTGCAATCACACCTAGAGAGTTTTGATCCTCTAAAATTCATTTTGCATTCCCAATCTCGCCTGATATATCATTTTTACATAAGATCTTTATGAACTATTGGTGATGTAGTTGGAAAATTAGTGATGGAGTCTAAGGGAAGACATATTTTCATAAAATTACAAGTCTTGAACTTCGGATGATCGCTTTTTTCCACTATCCAAGGTAAGGTATGCTTACCACCTTTCCATTTATGGGTTTCCATTATGACACCACTACTCTCATGCTTATTGGAGAATACCATTTCAAATTAAATATTGGTTATTATGGATTTCTCTAGTACTTTCAATTGGTGATAATGAGGGTCTCAATCCTAAATTTCCTATTTCACTAATTGGTTATGGACATTGGATTCCCTTTATGTATTAGGAATATGACAATGTCAATAACGAGGGTCCCAATCAAATATTTCATGTTTCCCTCATTGATTATGGACACCAAAATTTTCCCTTTATCTGGTAAGAATAGGACAAATTTGCTTTTCCCAAACATTATCTGATTGCAAAAGATGAGCACTTATTTGTTATCTGTTGTTGTGAACATCGTTATGTTAACTATACTACAAAGATCAGAAGTCCAATGTGGTCCAAACACAACAATATATTTGAATAGAATGTACTTTCCACATGGATTTGTATTTGGCATGGCCTCAACAACATTCTAGGTAGAAAACAATTATTGCACTTCTACCTTACATGAAAATCGTGATTATAAAGTGATTAAATGAAAACATGAATCTTGGTTATGATTTTTGCCACTACAATTCTTTCATTGTCAACTATTCACTTTTTACATAGTTTTTTACAGTGCTAGAATTTTCATAAATGTTGTATGTATTTTTTCACGAAAATTATAGTCTCATAATATATGTTTGAATAACATGTTACAAAATACTAACCCAAACTCATGTTTTATGTTGTTTTGTAGTATGAGTAGTATAAGAGAGTAGTAACATATGGACAAGGAGCTAGTTCGTGGGATATGTATATTCTCACAAATTTGGTATTTCTTTTACTTTTTAATTTCCAACATCAAGATTGGAACTATTTCTGACAATGAAATAAGAGGATCATATTTAATAACATCTCTGTAGAGTTCATAGTCAATCATAATTCCTAATAATTTTTAGTCATATTTCCTTCAACAAAGAGCCTATCTATTATAGTTCATTATTTCTTTGTTGGTCAAAGTTTATGGTCAAGAAATTCATTGGAACTATGATCGTCAAGAACTTTAACTGGTGAAGCAACAAGGGGATCTTAGTTTGTTATCCATAGTTTCTTCATGGATCCTTGATCAAAATTTCTAGTTAGGATAGTTCATTGGAAGTATGCTCAATGGAACTCCAACTGAAGGAACAAGAACAATAAATCAATAATGTCCGTGTTTATTATAATTCTTTTTTTAGATAGGGTCTTTCCTTGAAAATAGTTGGTTAGATTCCCAATTAGTTAGGAATTCTCACTAGAGAACTATTAATGGACTATGAACTATGCTAAACATGAACTTTAACTAATAGGACCAACATCAAGATAGGAACATTGACCATTGTAGGAACAAGATCATAATTCCTTCATAGTTCCCTAGTCAAACTTCCTAATTAGGAATGTCCCCTAGAATTATGATCAATAGGAATTATAACCACGAATAGAGGAATATGAATAGGAACTTGGTTAGAGTTATTATTTGTTATAGTTGTTTTCTCTAGTAGGAACATTGAATAAGAAATATTGGCCAAAGATACTATTGGTTAAGAAAATTGAACAGGAAACTATGAAGAAATATTGGCCAAAGATACTATTGGTTAAGAAAATTGAACAGGAAACTATGAAGAAATATTGGCCAATGTTACTATTGGTTAAGAAAATTGAACAGGAAACTATGAAGATACTATGAACATTAACTAGAAGGTAATATGACCGACATGGACACACATTCTACCAACATGGACACACATTCGTCATTAGGAAAGTTCACTAGAACTTTGATTGATAATAACTTTGACTAGCATGACCAATGTTAAGATAGGAACTTTGACTACCAAAGAACAAGACGATCGTTGTTAGTAATATTTCATTCTTTGAAACTCTTTGTATTGGAGAAAACTCACTATGGCTTGGGAATACCACAACAGACAGATGACTACCAGAAATCAACTCAATTCTCAAAACAATGCTATTATAAATGATAATGTTAAGATAATGGAGAAATGTAACCAACCTCGATCCAAACGTTTGATGAAGATCCCCTTTGGAGCTTTCAATCCATGCACTTGAAATCTACAAATTAGTCTTGACAGCCAATATCCAACAAGTACATATAATATATAGATGGAATTAACATTATCAATAACAATGGTCCATAATATCACAAGCAAATGTAACCCAATGTATAATAAACAACATTCAAAACATGATGGACGAGAATATGAATATTTCTATTAATCAACAAGAAGAAGTACAAAGTGATACGACCTCTTGCCGGCAACCAATATGAACCAAGATCTAGATCAATCCACTTGTGGCTCCACCACTTCAATCCTCCATGAATGGCAAACTCAAACTAGATAGGAGTTTGGAAGGTGAACATATAGGGTTCACAACTACAAGGATCAATGAGTGCAGACTCAAGATAGGGAAAAAATCCACTTGAGTTCCTTTACTATTCTCTTCTTCCTCCCATCCATAAGCCATATGTGCTCAATATATAGTCCTCTCAAAGGTAGGTGAAAGGACACATTGAGGAGTTACTTGGGAAGATGGAGAGCCAAAGGTCACCCAATGACCGCTTTTTGGGAGTAAAAAGTAATAAATTAGTGATTTTTACCATTTTACTTGATACTCGCAGGCTATAGTGATGCAAATCATGGGTACGCATGCTATAATGATGCAACATGTGGGTAGGAACAAAAATAGGGAAAAAAGTCTTTCTGAAGGATATGAGTGGATATGAGTCACTGAAATGGATCCTATAGGCTAAATAATGTTGATGCTCACAGGGTGGAAGATTACGGTGTAACGGATGCCCCCTAATGTGTGAGGTCAGAGACTAATGCTACGATGGCCGAAATACATTGTAAAACTCAGAAGTGGAGTGATGGAGACACAAGTGGAAAGAACAGCTCACTCATCATAATACAATAGTATATCTGAATACATGTCGGTATAGTACAACAATCTGATACAATGGCCGTGAATAGGCAGTTTATAGTGAATATGTGTCATAAGTGATCATAGCCATGATCCCTCTACAGTAAGATATGGTCTTCTACTGAAAAGAAGATAACTGGTGCAAACTGGAGGTCCAAACTGCTGAAATATGAGAGGTGATATCTCAGATGTAGGGTCAAAGTCATATGTAGCATACTGAATGCCACAATCGCCTGGGGTCTTCTACACAAGTCTTTGACGGTGCAAGTCCCATCAAGTGAATAAAGGAGTTGGGGTCGAACCTGATGAGACATCATTTGATTACTGGTCAATGATGTATACCGTTAACAGATGCGAGATGACCCACCAATAATGAAAATGGGCATCAAGGCACAGAGCACAATCATCGGAGTGTGAATAAATGGGTTGAAGTCGAACACTAGGATGAATCCATCGATCAGGGGACATTGATGTATTCCCAAAACTGTCGATGGCGAGAGAACCTGCCACTAATGACTGCAAGCCTCGAGGTACTCAACTGAACTCTAAGCCTCAAGTCCCGAAATAAATGGGTTGAAGTCGACGGAACGAGACTCACTAGAAGGAGGGCATTAAGGCATCCCCCATCGACCAGCACGAGGTACCAGCAATGTTGAAAGATTTGGAATATCTCGGGTGAAATGAACTGACTCAATAAGGATGGCCGACATGCAATAGTCAAGAGATCTGAGGAGTGGCCAACACTGGTTTCAGGACTTCCTTTGAACAAGAGCATGATCAGATGGATAGACTCAGGAAGCATAGACTTGACATAAACTATGCAATGCAGCAGGCATTACAGAGGGCTCCATAATGATTGGAAGCTTAACCAATCGGTGGATAAAACTGAGAAACAAGTACAGCTCCTAAGGCCCAACTATAGTCCCTACTCATAATATACGGAGGGGAATGAATGCTCTGTTCAAAGGCGACACAACAGTTTCCAACAAGAAATAGTGACCATAATCCCATTCGGATTTTTGGAATATTTGATTTTTTTGGTCTTTTTCATATTTGGAAAAAGCTTGAAAAAGAATAAAATTGCTTATAGTACAACAAGTGAGGGAACAAGTGTCAAATAGCTAGCAGACTAATCCCAAGCAGTGGAACATACCTGTGCTTAATGCAAGGAAGTGCGTACAGGATGTGGACACTCGGGGGAATGTTCCCTCGTGGTAAAGGGTCATCAAGTTGCGAAAGATAAATTAAGGCTCTACTGGACTCGGAAGGTAAAGTGCTCAAGCATATGGCTAATAAGTGAGTAAGCGGGAACCAACACAAGGCTCAAATGACAAGCAGGATAATGCAATGCAATCACAACTCGACATAAAAGGGGAGTCCTTTTTCGTAAAGTTAGTCTCCTCACCCGAAAAAGTGTAAAACAATGAGAGAAGAACTCTTCTAGTCATGTATGACTAGAGTATACCTTTTTCGTAATTAATCCACAAAGGTCCGGAAAAGGGGTAAACTTATACCTAAGTGAATGTCGCTTCAAATCCTTTAATGAGTCTGAAATGACAAGTATACTCGGCAATCTTGTTTGATTTGAAAAAGTCTAACAAGGGCTTAAAAAAGACTTTATAAAAATCTTTTTCGTAAAGGTTTAACGAGCCCGAAAAAGTAAACTCGTGACCTCCTTACTGTTTTTAACGAGCTCAAAGGAGATATGGAAGAATTCTCGTAATGGGGGAAGACGAGTGTCAGGGAAATGAGAGACTAGTTCCAAGCGCATGGAACAAAGCTATGCATAATGCAAGGAACATGAGCAAGACAAGGACACTCAAGGGGTGTCTGCGAATTTGGATGGCACGAGGTTCAAATGCATCATAACAATGGGGAGGACTAAACCTATATGCAAGGTTCCAAATATGCCTTCCATGAACGAAGCAAATGTCAAAAAGGACCAGTAAACAAGTATAAGTCCAGTTAAAAATCCCATCTCCAAGAAACATAAGTATCAAGATCATCTCTAAAATGTACGTAAAGAAAAATCTGAGACAAATCACTACGGTAGAATCATCTTCAAGTTCACTATTGTTAACCTCAGAAATAACGCAGGTAGAGCTAACCACTGAAGGTGCCATAGTACCAATACCCGAGGGATCAAAATGATCATCTTCAAAATGAAGAGCAAGGCTGAAGGATGTGAAGGAATCTGCAATGGCAAATTCATCATCACAGGAGTTGGAAATTCTAGAAGTAGAATCGAACTCATCAGGATCACCGATTTGCGGATCTATAGGAGAGTCTAAAGACTCATCACTAGGGAGATCAGACTTTAATGTCAAATTGGGGCCAAACAAAACTATGCCTGGATCAAAAAGTATGGCAGGCTGTATTCTAGACTCATCTTGTTCAATATGATCAAGGGTAGGAGGGGAATGAGATCTATGATAAAGATACCCCCACAGCTTGTCATCACCACTCATGGCCTCAATAAAAACTTCATTTGAAGGTAAAATACCATCAAGGAAACCATGTGAACAAGATAGGTCGAATGCACAAGCGGGTAGTATAACAGGATCTTCCTCTAATGTCTAGGAAGAAGAGAGATCCAGATCTGTAGTGGTTTGTTGGATATGATCGTAAGAGAGCTCCACTACAGATAAAGGCATAGACATCCCGACATGCGAAATGTTTCCAGACGTGGAACTCGTGGATGGTAAAGTCCACGGATCATCTAAATAGGAGGTCTGGAATAACATATTATTCGAAGGAGGAGACACATTGTCGGTAATGGTTCCAATAAAATTCACAGGTTCAGAAAGATTATAAGTTCCCATCAATGAGGGGTACATTCCAACACCTATGTTCCCAAATTTCGGCTGAGAATTAGAAACTTGCGGGACTACAGATCCCATGGATGCTGTGGAAGGAGTGCCAACATAATCCAATTGATCGATCATCACAATCTTGCCTTCATGGGGAAAGTAGATAACTCTAAATACAGTAGACGCGACAGCCTTCATAGCGTACATCCAGTTCCGACCCAGTAAAAGGTTGTAGTCGATGGGAGCATCAACCACTTCGACTTCAATAGGAATAGACTTACCTCCCAAGGAGACAACAAGGGAAGGGATAATTCCATGCGGCGTAAAAGATCTACCGTCGAATGCAGTGAGTGTAGTTCTAGACGCGAGTAGAGGAGGAGAGCCAAGAGCTTTCCACCAAGCTAACGACATTACTGACGCGGAGGCACCTTCATCAACGATAGTACGTTTGACAAAGCTCTTAAGGAAAACCACCTAGATTTGAAAAGCCACGTGGTAAGGCAAGTGAGGCTAGACATCAATAGTATTGAACTTGATAACACTAGGATTTCCCCCGTCCTGAACTCCTAACGCACTCAAAAGGGCATGCTTCTGAGAAGGACAGGCTTGCAAAACTTCAAGAGCCGACATGGCACACGGAGTTTGGCCCAAATATTCTATGATGGAGTAGTTCTGGGCGGCTCGAGCATTGGGATTATGCGTGGAGCACTTGAGAACACCTTTCGGTATCCGCGGCATAATGGAGGGCTTCTCTATATGCAAGGAATTGTCGGGAGGAGGGGTAGGCTCACTCCCCAAATTAGGTTGTGGTGCACCATAATCGCGCTGACGAGTAGCAACACAAACCTCTGACTGAACCATATTCACACATCCATAACCACTAGTATTAGAAGAAGACGTTTCCGTTTCATTAGTACCATAACTAGTGGTGGGAGCATGCGGAGCCATATTTTGATGATGAGGAAGGGGATCCTTCAACACAGCTGGTCTTTGTGCCAAATGCTTCGATGGTTCTTCAATTTGAGGACATAAGTGAGTAAGATGATCCTCCCCACAAAGCTTGCAAGGGAATTTCACTTTATGCCTAGGTTTACGATCCTCGCCAGCATTTTCGTCTTCCCGAGGAGGGTTGGAATTCTCTTTACGAGGAGTATTACGATTGTTGTTGTTATTACTTCCATTCTTTCCACCCCTACGATTATTTCTCCCCTTTTGCTTACCACCAAGTTGCTGGTTACCCGATGGTTTCGTTGATTGCACATTGTGTACATCAGACGACGGAGTGGAAGTGGACAAGGTGTGAACCTGTCCGGGAGCAGACTGGTTTAGCGACAAATTTTGCATTTGATTAGCTATCAAGTCTACAGGGCGAGTGCATGCGGACCCCACGATGCCATCGACATGTGGTCCAGGAACTGACATGGGCTCATGTCTTGTTCTCGGTGCATTAGGAATAATGTCATACAAAATGCCAGACTGAGAATAAAGTAGATCTAACTGCTGGACTTTCAAGATAGCTTGTTCCTCAGTCACAATGCCAGACATCGAAACATCCTTAGCAATGTATGGGATTAGAGACTTGAGGAACCATTCCAATAGGAACTCTGGAGGAATGTTGGCTTTCACTAATCTCTTCCACCGACACCACTCTTGAACGTAGTCAGAAATATGTGTGGCCTTATTCTGACAGAAGGTGGACAACAACTCATTACCAGTATCATAACGAATCGGTAACTGGAAATGGTCTAAGAAAACCAAAGCAATCTCGTTGAATCCCCTATAGGTGTTCCCTGGCAACTTGACATACCACTTCGTGGCTGCCCCCGTGAGGGTGCGTTGAAATAGTTGTAATCTAATGGAATCATGATTCAAAGAGTTGGATGAGCACCAAAGGTGAAACGTTGTGACATGATCTCCCGGGTCCTCACCACCTTTCCCCTCAAACTTCATAATGTCCAAAGGGAGCTTGGTGGGGACCGGGAGCCAAGTAGGGTCGTGACAAACCGGATCATTCGTGAGCTTCGAAAGATCCGAGAGATTCAAGCGTGCAAGGAACGAGAGCTGAGGCTGGAAAGCTTGATAATAAGATCCCATAAAAGGTTGATTAAACGGAACCGTGTTATAAGATGGGCCAAAAGCTTGACCATGAGGATTAAACTACTGATGATAAGGACCTGACAGACCATAAGCTTTCCCATGGCCATAGGATTAATAGCCTCCTCCTTCCTGACCCATTTGAGAGTAAGCAGGTATATGCGTGTTTTGGGCACCATATTGGGGTGGTGGGTTATACTGGTGGCCAGCACCGACTGTGTTGTAGTAAGGGTTTCCACCATGAGTATGGGGCATGTATGTACTATTCATAGTGGGAACCGTGTTGTAATTACCATAATGGTATGGTATGTTCCCACCCCCAGCATTAGGATTAGCTTGAGCAGTCGTGTGGTGACCAAAAGCATGAGAAGTATTCCCATCCCCAACATTGGTGTTACTAGTAGCAGGGATGGTGGCATGATGACCATGTGGATAGGAGATATTCCCACCCCCTACATTAGTATTACTAGTGGCGGTAGTGGACGTAAAAGTATGTGGTATATGTCCACCCCCGTGGTTGGGAGGAGCATTAACATCCGTAAAAGTAGTCCTGGGTTGACGAGTAGCGGCACGTGTATTAGGTGGTGGATGGAAAGTCAAGTTTCGAACAACATTCCTATTAGGTTGGGAAATCCTAGAAGGTGGTCGTCTTCCAATATTAGCATTATTTGGAGGAACATGACCAGTCTCCATACTATATGTGTGGGTGGACAATGTAGTGCCCCCAGCGAGGGTAGTACCCTGAGTGGGTATAGTATGGCTAACACCATGACTAGTGCCAGCGTGACTACCAAACATAGCAGAAGGTTCGACAGTACTATGATTAGGAATACCAAAAGAGAGTGCGGTTGGGTTGATCGTAGGGCCAGTGTCATCATGTAACTCAGGCATTCTGTGTCTATAACTGCATGGAAACGAAGGAACGAAAGGATTGTCCTGTTCTTCGTCCTTGGGTAAGTCGGGCATTCCATAAAGATAATTATCCGGATTCGAAGGATCAAACGGATCTCGTGCAAGTGGATTAGGCCAAATCAAACTAGGTTGAGTCTCAGGTGGATCACCTCCCCACTCCTCACGAGGAGTATGGGGATCGAAAGTGTGTTCAACTTCGCCCGAAGGAACTAAAGGTTTTTCCTCGGAATCGGAATGTGGAGTGGTCATAATGTCTTGGATGTAAGTCTCGTAAGAATCTGAAGACTTAGAGGGAGCCCTCTGGCATCCTCTAGCAGTACGGCATGAAACCTCGATTGGCTTTAAACCATCCAACCGATGGGACCGGGTGGAGCGTAGGGCTCCTCGCCACGATATCTCCGGAGAGAAAATATAATCAAAACGTCCACTAAAGGCCAACTATCGATCAAAAAATAGTAAATCAAAAGCACACACCTAGAGAAACTACAGCCAAGAGATGACAAACAGAGTGGCTAAATGAGCTCCCGACACTAGAGCCGGTATGTCTGGCCTAGGAGAGGCTTGAGACTCCCAAACTATAGCCGGAGGTAACCGAATCAGTTATAGGGACACCCATGCTTCACTGCGTGTACAGGGTCAAGTCCACTGCACAAAAACAACTGTGTTGTCCAATCCCTATCTGACTCAGGACACAAACAACATAACCATTGCAAGTACCCTGTGCGATACCTAGGTAAGGCAACTATGGTCACCACAATATAACCAATTCTCAAGGGGACAGCTGCAGGTGGTATCCGTTGTATGGGAAGGGTAGCTAAGCCCGAAGCACAAGAGGACAAACCTCCGGTACCCCCAGATACGAACAAATCCTTGATATATCTCCCACGTTCATCTGGTATCAGAGGGATATCTCCTCAACCAACCTCCCGTGACCTCGTGCTTAACTTTGGATTGAGTAGAGCTTCATGAGAACACCGATATATACCATGGATTCCTCCACTCCCTGGTCAGACACCTAATGTTTCGTCTAGTAGTCTTGGATTGTTAACTCACAATGATCTATTCCAAGACTCTAAACCTATGCTAGTTGGTGTACTCTATAAATAAAATAAGTCTAATCAATTTTAAGATTAAGCGTTAATTTTAGTGGCTGTGGTTACTCAAGGGATATGATCGTGAAACTAGTGATGTGTAGACTCAATAGTATGCAAAATCGTCCAATCCTAGACTCATCTATCCAATAAAACAATGTCACTAATATGCAAAATCAACCAACAATTCCGAAATAAAGATGCAAACTTTTATCTTTTCGATGCACAAGCAGAACCTAAATGAAGGCAACAAGCACTCAATGCAAGATGCAGTACATGAAAGTAAAATATTTTTGTATTTTCACTTATAAACAAGAAGGAAAATGCAAAAAACTAGATGTATATTTTTTGTATTTTTTCAATATAAATGGAATGAAAAAATGCAACCAAAATCCTACTATTCAGTCACTGAAGTGCCGAGAAGATCACTAAGACAACCCAGCAGATCCTAAACAGCAAGACTCAGCCAAAGGAAAGAGCTCAAAAGGAAAAAACAAAGAGGCTAAATCCAAAGCTTGGTAAAAAACCAAGAAGGCTCAACCAAGAGAAACGAAGAGATCTGGTCACAACCAAGGCATGACTCAGTCAAGAAAGAGGCCAACAAAGACTCAGGAACCACCAAAGCCAACCTAGCAACAACCAATAGCCATAAACCAACAAAAGCCGAAGTTGTACACTACTGTCGAAGGAATACCTGCGGGTACCCACGAGCACTAGAGTAAACAGAGGCGGGTATACGCGAGCTGAGATAAGCTAGCCCGCGGGTGAGGAAAGGAAAATGGGAAAATAAAGAGTCCAAGGGCTCAAAAAAAGCAAGTTTTTTATGGTGTATCTTAATGGCCAATCAGTGACACAGAGCTTCGATAAACAGCAACTCTAATTATGGACTAATGCTCAAAAAAATTCCCAAACATGGATGTTTTCCCCAGTTGAGTCGCCATTTCTGTATTGGAGAAAACTCACTATGGCTTGGGAATACCACAACAGACAGATGACTACCAGAAATCAACTCAATTCTCAAAACAATGCTATTATAAATGATAATGTTAAGATAATGGAGAAATGTAACCAACCTCGATCCAAACGTTTGATGAAGATCCCCGTTGGAACTTTCAATCCATGCACTTGAAATCTGCAAATTAGTCTTGACAGCTAATATCCAACAAGTACATATAATATATAGATGGCATTAACATTATCAATATCACAAGCAAATGTAACCCAATGTATAATAAACAACAATCACAACATGATGAACGAGAATATGAGTATTTCTATTAATCAACAAGAAGAAGTACAAAGTGATATGACCTCTTGCCGGCAACCAATCTGAACCAATATCTAGATCAATCCACTTGTGCCTCCACCACTTCAATCCTCCATGAATGGAAAAATCAAACTAGATAGGAGTTTGGAAGGTGAACATATAGGGTTCACAACTACAAGGATCAATGAGTGCAGACTCAAGATAGGGAAACAATCCACTAGAGTTCCTTTACTATTATCTTCTTCCTCTCGTCCATAAGCCATATGTGCTCAATATATAGTCCTCTCAAAGGTAGGTGAAAGGACACATCGAGGCGTTACTTGGGCATATGGAGAGCCAAAGGTCACCCAATGACCGCTTTTTGGGAGTAAAAAGTAATAAATTGGTGATTTTTTCCATTTTACTTGATACCCGTGGGCTATAGTGATGCAAATCGCGGGTACGCATGGTATAATGATGCAACATGCGGGTAGGAACAAAAATAGGGAAAAAAGTCTTTTTGAAGGATATGAGTGGATCTGATTCACTGAAATGGATCCTATAGGCCAAATAATGCTGATGCTCACAGGGTGGAAGATTACGGTGTAACACTCTTATTTGTTAGAGTTCTAATTAGTCATATTTCCTTCATAAGAGTTCATATCGATCAAAGTCAATATAAGTTGTCACTCATAGTTTCTTCATCAAAGTTCCTATTAGATATAGTTCATTGTTATTTTGTTTGTCAGAGTTCATAGTCAAGAAATTCCCTAGAACTATCATTGATAAGACCAATGTTAGAGGATAGAATTATTAATGTTCCTTCACAGTGTCCTCATGGAGCAACTTCTAGACAACAATTCTGATTGTTGAAGGAACAAGATGATCATATTTGGTCATATTTTATTTGATAAAGCTAGTGTTGATAGAGTTCATACTCGGTCATAATTCCTTCATTAGAGTTTCTACTAGTGAGAGCTATTAGAATTTATATTGGTTGTTAGTAATAGGTTCTCATAGTTCATATTGGTTGTCAATTATAGTTCCTTCATGAAAGTTGTTTTTAATTATATTTCATTTTTCTGTTATTGTTTAGAGGTCTTGGTCACTAAATTCTCTAGAAATATGACCTATAGGACCATCATGAGGATAGGAAATCTAATCTATGAAGGAATAAGAGCATCACAATTCATTGTTCGTAGTTACTTGATATATCCCTAGTTAAAGTTCTTGATTATGAAATTCGACTAGAAGTTTGACCAATATGAAATCAAAACAAAGGAACATGGACAAGGACTCGATCAAAGTTTCTATCAGTCATAATGTTAGGGTTAACCTTGACTCGGGATTGAGCCAAATTTGGTTAGGTCTAGCACATGTTTTTTGGCACATGGTTTGTTGTAGCCCATGGTATTGCATGTAAGGAAGCCTTTATAAGGCGTGAGGAGGCTCCATTGTAAAGTGGCCTAGAGGTGAGCAGGTGAGCTCACTTGGCCCAGATGACCGATTTGGCCATGTAATGAAGATCTTCATTGGATGTTGGTTTTCCTCGCATGGGGTTTCCAGGGTAAATTATGTGTCTATTATATGCTTGTTATTTTGTTTATTTCTCTCGCAAGTTAAATTATGTAGGTTCGTATAACCTAACAAGTGGTATCAGAGCCACGGTGTTTGGAGTCCCATCCGACAAACATAAGGGGGGTCCAGGGGCCTCGTGGAGGCCCCTGGCTTGAAGGTTCATGGGGATTCGGGGGTGGGAGCCCCCGAGAAAACTTTTGGGCCATTTTTTTAAGATATGGGCAGTGAGAAGCTGAATGGAAGCAGCCATAGAGAAAAACCCCAACCGTTAGGGAACCCGCGATCCAGAGAGAGGAGGCCACCGGATAGTACTGTCTACGTAAAGCCACCAAGCCATTGGGACCGAAGGTGAATCCACCTTCCTGGAGAACCGCTGGCAGAGAGGAGTTGTTTCATGGAGCTGTTGTGGTCATTGTGTTTCTGAGAAAGAGCTGGAAGAGCCCCAAGCTGGTGGGAGCTGCTAGGAAAGCCGTGCATAGGAAGAGGCTGCAATTGGGAGCCGCAGTCTAGAGAGCTAATCTTTGCCCTCCTTGTGCATGGTCGATCTCATCAGAGACCCCAAGGGTCCACCTGCAGGAGCCGCGAGTCTATGGTGGGGTGTGTAGATCCGTGAAAAAGAATGGCCAAAGTGTTGCACGCACAGAGGATGCCTCATTAAATAGTTGATGAGTGAGCTAGCAAAAGCTTACATTTGTGTGAGGTCAAGCAGATCCATGTGAAGGGAACCTCATGTAGAAGAAGAAGCGATGTTGTTGTAGGAAAACCTGTGTGAAGGAAAAATGATGGGCCACGAACTGTTGATAAATTGAGCTCCCATTTGTCAAAAGGACCAATATGTAGGTCTGCAATGAGACATCCTGGAAGTTGGGGATCGTGAGGAATGTTGTCCTTGTTTAAGAAGAAGAGCTTCCATATATTAAAAGATCCATGGTGGTTCTGATGATGGGTCATTCATATCATAGAAGTGTTTCCCACATGAGGAGAAATTCGTGGTTAAGACTCTATGTAAGGAGATCTGGTTCAGGTTTATTGAAAGTGGAGTCACCGCCCTGTAGCTGTGAGAGAAAAGGTCCACCTGGAGGAAGTTCGGATACGTAGTAGATTGTGGCGCCACAATTGTTGTTTGCATGGTCTAATTGTTGCCATGATGAACGAATTGAGTTGTTTGTTGATTGAAGAAAGGCCGTGAGATTGCTGCAAAGCATATTGCTGCTGGAGACATCTACTCTGCATTTAGAATATATTGGATGTGTGTTTTGTTTGTGCGTGGAGGTTTCATGTGAGATGCATCATTCCCATGGATGTCAAAGAACCACAATATTGACCAGCTAGTGATCGAAAAATATGGCCATCTGGAGAATAGAAAAGAACAACAATATGCATGAAAAATGGCATGATTCATAGTTGCGTTACCACTTTCTTTTCATATGTGATGGTTCATGGATTTATGAATCATGGTGAATGATGAGCAATGGCAAGGCAGGAATACGAGCATGGCAAGAATACACAACATGGCTTATGATGAGCATGAAAAAAAAAGTGAGGGAATGGATGAAGCCACTAATGGTGATGGTGCACTCACCATGAAGACACATGAAAAAAAAAAAAATTATTAATGGAGCAGTATGCATGTAAAAGGGCACATGGTTGTAAGACCTAGTAAGGCATGCATACCCCTGGTAACTCACCAGTAAAGTCGGGAGAAAGACCTAGGTGATAGGGGGATGTATGTGAGATTCCTCGGTTAAAAATTTGAGGGGGTTGGTGATTACTCCAAGTCAAGTTTAAAGGGGGGATTGTTAGGGTTAACCTTGACTTGGGATTAAGTCAAAGTTGGTTAGGTCTAGCACATGTTTTTTGGCACATGGTTTGTTGTAGCCCATGGTATTTCCCCATGGTATTGCATGTAAGGAAGCCTTTATAAGGTGTGAGGAGGCTCCATTGTAAAGTGGCCTGGAGGTGAGCAGGTGAGCTCACTTGGCCCGAATGGCCGGTTTGGCCATGTAATGAAGATCTTCATTGGGTGTTGATTTTCCCCGCATGGCATTTCCAGGGTAAATTGTGTGTCTATTATATGCTTTTTATTTTGTTTATTTCTCTCGCAAGTTCAATTATGTATGCTCATATAAACCTAACACATAATTCATTTTTTCATTCAAGAACTTTGATTGAAAAATGTTGATCAATGTGGTCAAGAAATTTGACCAATAAGTTATGAAGGGATTATGAACTTTGAAAGAAATAAAATCCAACCAACAAGAACATTGTTGGTAAGGTTTCCTTGGTCATAGTTCTTGGTTAGGATATTTCCTAGAACTATGATTGATAGGAGCTCCAACTTACATGAATATTGTGAGGACATGAACTATACCCGCATAAGGAAAAATATGATCATAGTTGATCATAGTTCATTCGTTGTTGTTCTTTTCAGTCGACTTGATGTTGTTAATCGTTCCTTTGTTGGTGATAGTTATCATTGGTTGTAGTTCCATCATATTCAATGTTTTGGTTAAGAAAGTTCCCTGGAATGATGATCGATAGAAAGGAAAATCTAATGGACAAGAAACTTGACTAGTTTCCTATCCCAATTCCTTCATTAAGAGTCCCTTTGTCAATCATAGTTCTTGTGGTTAGATTTCTCTTTAGTCAAATTTCATTTTGGCTATAGTTTCTTTGTCAAAGTTCATGCCCATCATAGTTATCCATTCCTTTGTTGGTCAAGCTTCCCAATTCAAAAATTCCTTGGAACTATGATTGCCAAAAACTCTAACTGACAAGACTCGACATCAAGATATAAACTAAATAGATGAGGGAATAAGAGGATCATAGTTTGTTGGTCATATCTCCCTAAAACTATGTCTAACAAGAACTATGGATGAAAGACTAGGGGTAGGTATTTGGTCAAGTTCCTAATAGCGATAATCACTTTTTCCAATAGAAACTCTAATCTTGAGGTTTGTCCAACAAACATTGGTCAATGTTCTTGTTTGTTAGGAATTCTCACTAGGGAGTTGTGAACGAACCCATGAACTATGATCCATAGGAACTTTGTTAGATAGAGTTTTCTTGGTTACTATTCATGATTAGGGAAGTTACTTGGAACTATGAGCAACACAAACCCTAACTCGCATGAGGAATGTTGGGACAAGAACTCTTACCAATAAAGGATCTAGAAGACCATAGTCAATCATATTTTATTCATTAGACACTTATAATTAACGTATAATATCCTTATTATTATTATTATGATTAACATATAATATCTTTATTATTATTATTATTTGTTGTAAATATTTTATTTTTTTTAAACCATATGGATGATACGTATTTTCTATATTGCAACATATATAACACATAAACTATACAAAAACATCTCAACACAACACAACAAAACAAATAGTAGGAAAAATTTAATTGAAATATCACAACATTTATATTTTTCAATAAAACCAAATAAACACATGAAAATAATTTTGAAATTTTTTTTTTTAAAGTTTTTACGTAAATATAACATTTTATTAGCTAAAAACATACTTAAGTTCCCTTGATAACCTCTATCTTTAGACAAAGCTTGGCCATGACATGACATAGTCTAAGAGGTATATTAGCTCGTAGTTAGAAATGCAGAACGACATGACAGAGTTTGATAGGTTGATTAAATTAGTATTTACAAAGGCACATGTCCAAGGAAGGATTTTATGACCAAATTCCTTACTTCATTGCTCGTAACCCTCAAGCCATCTTGATTTTCAATGTGTTTTCATTATTGTTGTCTTGACATCCTATCAGGCATAGTTGACCGTGTATGGGCCTTGAGACTTGCCTCTTTGGGAAATAAACTAATCATCACAATAAGTTCTCCCAAATAAATACTATGTGTTTTCATTATTGTTGTCTCAGCTTTGAGACTTCTCTGCCTCTCGGGCCATTTTATTTATGGTTTCGTAAAGCACCACGTACACTCCTTTAATATATTATGGAAGCCACTCTGTTGCGTAATATATTATGGAAGCCACTCTGTTGCGTAATATATTTTGGTCAAGGAGATTAATTCCTACAAACAAATTGAGAAATTAGGTGACAAAGTATACATTCTTTCTAAAAGTCATTGAATTGATCATCACAAATACCACCTCTTAACTGTTGTTGTGAAGAGCTCGAGCTCATCCATCGTAAATATCGTCTAGACACGTTTGGGCGAATCCCAAATCCCAGTCTGAAGGAAGAATGTTGAGGATCAATCGTGAGGCAAGATGCCAAAGTGTAGTACTCCACGTGACAATGCCTAGGGAAAGTAATTTGAGAATCTTTCCACCATCTACACACAAAATTCATAGACTTTGAGTTATCTTATATTATAAGATTCATATCCTAGTTTATCTATGAAATAGTTTATGTGTGAAGAAGATAGGAGTCTGCTAACGATTTGCATTTTCTTTGGCGAGTTGGTCGGAATACGACGACGTGATTTGTTGTTGAAATTTCAATTTTCATTAGAAAAATGGATTCAACTCCCTCAAATACCCCTGGGTACCTCGATTATGCAATTCCAACAACTGAAAACTGTCGTTTCAACAATTTTCGCCAGATTTTGATAGGAAAATTTGTTGAATACTGAGTGCAAATCGTCTAGAATTTATCTTACACCATACAAAACCTTAAATTAGATCTGGATAAAAATAGATATGGGAAAAAGGACTATGATATGTGGGCATCAAGGATGGTAGTCTTTCTAAGATTAGAAGATGTTTGGGAGTATGTTGTGCTTGGTTATTTTGAACCAGCAACACTGCAATTGAGCAAGCCATGTCGAACGGAGAAAAGGAAACCTTACGGATTCACGGGAAGAAGGATGCGAAAGCAGTGCATCTTATAATGAATGTGCTGGACAACAACATATTTCCAAAGGTCTCAGCTACATTCCACTCAAAAGAAGCACGAGAAATATTGGCAACCAGTTACAAGGGAGTTGGTAAGGTACACACAACCAAGCTCCAAAATTTGAGAAGAGATTTTGAAGATTTAAAGATGAAAGAATTAGATATCGTAGATCAATTTATGACTCAAGTCAGGGGAATCGTAAATCAATTGAATACCTACGTTGAAAAAATATTTGACCAAAGGGTAGTTGAAAGGGTTTTCAAGATCACTACCTAGTACATTCGATTTGAAAGTTGCAGTAATCGAAGAAGCGAAAGACCCGAGCACTTTGTCTATAGAAGAGTTAACGGGATCACTTCTATCCCATGAATCCATAATCAACAAAAACGAGGATTCCTCCCGGGGGAATGCCTTCAAATCCGAGGTCTTATTTTGCAAAGGACGAAGTAGAGGTGGATCAAGAGGAAGAGGCGGTTGAAGAAATGTCAAGGAAGATCAAGATCAAGAACACGAAAATGGGTGCAACAAAAGAAGGAGGTATGATAAATCAAATATTAGGTGTTATTATTGCAATAAGTTTGGTCATTGCCAAATAGAATGCAAAAAGAAGAAAGTTGATCATGCAAAATAGAATGCCAATGTTACTACACCTATGAGAACATTGAAGATTTGTTATTTCTTACTTATCATGTTGCTCATGAAATCCCAAAAGGATTTTAGCTTTTAGATAGTGGTTGCAACAATCATATGACATGTGATAGAAGTCTAGTTGCATATCTAGATGATTCACTGAGGAAAAAGGTTAAAGTGAGCATCGATGAGATAGTTCCAGTTTTTGGAAAAGGAGTGGTCAACATATTGACCAAACAAGTCCTACAAAAACCATCACAGGCATGTATTATTCTCCAAGGTTGAAGCATAATTTGCTCATTTTTGGGAAACTCGCTGAAAAGAAATACAGACTCATTTTCAAGGGATCAGACTGTTCCATTTATGACAAAATCCCAAGTAGGTAGTTAATCATTATGGTACAAGCGACTAGGAATAGAATGTATTCAATAGTCATGAGTTTCAGGAAGCAGGTAAGCTCTTTTTCCCAAAAAGAAACATGCACGGATGGCTTTTGGTTATGGAATTTTAGATTTGGAGATCTTCACTTTGCTAATCTAAAATTGTTGCGACAAAAAGACATGTTGAAGGGATTACCCCTCATTAAGGAGCCAACAAGCACATGCGAGTGCTGCATTCTTGCAAAGCAGCACAGTGATTACTTCCCTAAATTTGTGTCTCGAAGGGCACATGCACCCCTAGAGCTAGTTCATACTAACCTATGTGGTCTAATGTAGAATCCGTCACTTGGTGGCACTTATTATTTTCTTACACTGATTGGCGATTTCAGTAGAAAAACATGGTTGTACTTCCTTCGTCGGAAGTTGAAAACTTTTGACAAGTTGAAGGAATTCAAAGCTTTGGTTGAAAACCAAAGTGGCCATCAAATCAAAGTATTGAGATCAGATAGAGGGGGAGAGTATGAATGAAAGGAATTTCATGCTTACTCAACATGGAATCAAAAGGCAATTCACGACAAGTTATACATCTCAGCAAAATGGTGTAGCAGAATGGAAAAATAGAACCATTATGAATATGGATAGGAGCATGTTGAAAGTGAGAAACTTGTATTATGAATTTTGGTGAGAGGAAGTGGCTTGCGTTGTTCGTGTGTTGAACAGATCTCCAACCAAAAGTGTGAAGAAAAAAGCTCCACAAGAAGCATGGACAGGTACAACTTGTAGCGTATCTTATGCTCATGTACCTAAACAACTAAGAAAAAAACTAGATGGAAGTAGTGAGAAATGCATCTCTCTTGGATATAGTGAAGACTCCAAACCTTACAAGCTATATAATCATATGACCAAAAAAGTCATCATCGATAGAGATGTATTGTTCAAAGAACAAGAGCCATGGGATGGAACCATAGATAAGGTTGCTGAAGCTACAATACCTTAACTAGAAGATGATGAAGAAGAAGAGCATATTGGACAGAATGGACAACAGGATCTAGTAGCACCATCACTAGCAGTAAGTACTCCATCAAAGACACCTAGATATTCAGTTTGAGGTGAAGCATCAAGATCATCATATCGATATACTCCTACTCCTCAATCTGGTAATGAATCTTATCGCAGTAATATGAAGACTAGAAGTTTACAAGAAATTTATGATGAATTAGATGAAAATACCAATTTTTCTTTTCTTGCTAGTCTACCTATGTTTTTTGAAGAGGCAGTAAAAGAGGAGCATTGGGTAAAAGCTATGGATGAAGAGATAGAATCCACTGAAAGAAATGGTACATGAGATCTTGTTGACTTGCCTAAAGATAAGAAACCTATTGGTGTGAAGTGGGTCTATAAAAAAAAACAATAAAAAAGGTTAAATTGACAAGTACAAGGCAAGACTAGTAGCAAAAGGTTTCTCACAACAACTAGGAATTTATTTTGGAGAGACATTGGAACTAGTAACTAGATTGCGCACGATATGAGGAGTCTTAGAAATTGCAGCTTAGAACAAATGGAAAGTGTAGTAGATGGATGTGAAGTGGACATTCTTGAATGGGATTCTTGAAGAAGAGATTTACGTACAACCGCTACAAGGATATGAAATAAAATAACATGAAGAGAAAGTTTACAAGTTGAAAAAGGCTTTATATGGGCTCAAGCAAGCTCTAAGAGAAATTACAACAAAATTGATTATTACTTGATAATTAATGGATTTAGTAGAAGCAAAAACGAAAGAACACTTTACACAAAGGCAAATCAACATGGACAGATCTTGATAGTTTGTTTATATGTTGATGATATGATTTTTACAAGTAATCTGTTAGTAGGTGAATTCAAAGCAGCTATGAAGAAAGAGTTTGAGATGACAAATCTAGGTTTGATGAAGTTCTTTCTAGGTATAGAACTAGAACAATCATGAAAAGGTATATTTATTTCTCAAAGCAAATATGCTAAAGATGTACTCAAGCGGTTCAGAATAGTTAATTGAAAACCAACACCTACACGAGTGGCAATAGGTACAAAGTTGAGCAAGGAAGACGAAAGTCCCACAGTAGATCCAACACTGTATAAGGGACTCATAGGAAGTCTCATGTATCTCACAGCTACGAGACTCAATATTATGTATGGAGTCAGCTTGATTTCAAAGTTCATGGAGTCTCCCAAAGACTCACATTACCAAGTGGGAAAAAGGATCTTACGATATGTTGCAAGGACATCAAGCTATGCCATTTTATACTCAAACACTAAGTATGATTTTTTAATATTTTATACTGACAGTGATTTTGCAGGAAGTTTGGATGACCGGAAGAGCACTTAAGGTTATTTTTTTCAGCTTGGTTTCTAGGGGTGATTTCATGGGCATCCAAGAAGCATCCCATCATGATGATTTTAGCTGTGGAAGTGTAATATGTAGTAGCAACAATAACAATGTGTCAAGCAGTCTAGTTATGCATAGTTTTGGATGGTCTTCAACAGACACAAGAAAGACAAACAACAATTTAGTAATTTCCCTATCTAAGAACCATGTATTTCACCAAAAGAGCAAGCACATTGATACCAGATACCATTTCATAAGAAAAATTGTAAACAATGATGAAGTTCATGTAGAGCAATGTAAATCGATTGATCAATTGGTTGACATATTCACAAAGCCATTGACAAAAAATATTTTTGAAATTGATAGAGACAACTTAGGCATTGTAAAATCTGATGCACTCAAGGGTTGTAATTAAGGGGGAGTGTTAGAAACTTTAATTAATTCGTGCTAAGTCTCAATTAGTAGCTCAATTATATTATTAGAAGTTTAGTTGAGTTTAGTTGATTAGCAATCATGCATGAATTAGCCTAGGGTTTTAGCATGTAGGAAGCATATAAATTCATTCCTTCAACTTCATTGTAATTGCGAATTAGATCTTCCTTGTGAATCAAGAAAGTTTGCACAGCCTCAGCTTGTATTCCATTATTAATGTTTAATATCTCTTCTTCCAACCTTCAAATGAGGGTAAGTGATTATTTTGGATTGAAAAAACGATATTAGGGACTAAAAATGACCAAATAGAGAATTTCTTGTTTGAAAAAACACCAAAAAAATAGCCAATTGACCAAATTTCACCCCTAAAAATTACCTTGCTTCAAACTTGCTAACGAACTGAGGTGAGTGTGTACTGCAAAAGGGCACATGAGGTGTTCACCTCGTTACTAAATGATTCTTAATAGTGTTGGAGTTTGATAGACTAAATTGCCATCATGAAGCACAAGGTTAATAAATTAAAATACTTTTTGAAAGGGATTTTTTTATTTAAAATATTTAAGATAAATTGTTAAATTAATTATTTAAATTAAATAAAATTTGGTTAATTAGTAACTTTCTAGAATATCTTTATTTTGAAATAAAAAAGTCATTTTAAACAATATTAAACCTATAACGAATATTCATAGATTTCAATGTCAAAGATGTTCAATGAACATTCACAAATTTCAAGCTCAAGGTATATCTCATCTTTACTCCTCCTAATAATTACCAAATGAATACCTTACTCTTTTACAATAATAGTAAGAACAACTATGTGTCTTATTTCAAATCCTGTGAAAGCGTTTTAGTGATTTTGTGAGTGTGGATCTTTTTACAATGTTATTTACTAGTGAGATGAGGTGAGTAAGTTTTGATTTATAAAAATTGTTAATTTATATTTTAATTTATTTTTAGTTTTTAGATATTTGATAAAATAAAAAATTAATATAGAAAATTATATTATAAATTTTGAAGATTTAAAATGATAACTAAAACGTTTTTTTTTTAATTTAAGTAGTTAAATTAAAAATGCTTACAGGAACATTTTAATAAAACATTCTCACTACCCAAAATACAAGACGAGCTTCAAACTAAAATATTTAGATATTTAAAAATTATTTACTTATATATTAAGATTCTTAGATATTTAAATATTAAAAAAATTATGTATATAAATAATATCACATTTTTAAGGAACCCATGAACCCTTCATAATTATACATAACTAGATTGGATAGATAATGTATTTATATATCTATATAAAACAAAGTACTTTTGCCTCTCATGTGTCTCTGCGTGTATATTTTGTAAATATATATATCCTCGATTGATGGAAATTTTTGATAATGTGTTTTTAATGACAAAAAAAATTCCATGAATCGAGGATTTAGATATCTACATAAAACAAAGTAAGTTTGCCTCCCACATGTGTCTCTGCGTGTATATTTTGTCTGCTTGTGAAGTATTTTCCATATTACAACATATATAAGAAAAGACCAGACCTTTCAACACAACAAATAGAAAATTTATTAAAATTAAAATTTTCTAAACAAAGACCTTTCAACACAACAAAGAAGCGACAGATCCTTGATTCCCTCATAACTTCTAGCTTTAGACAAACCCTAGCCACGACATGACCTAGTCAATCAAGGGAAGAGGCGCAGTTGAACTTTGCATGTGTGCAGTTAACTTCGCACAAATTCTTTACTTCGGGATTTCTCAATAACCTCGTAAATCCTTTTTACTGCGCATTACTCCTTAATTTTGTGATCATTTAAATAAATTTTATCTTAAAACATTTTGTTTGGACATAAGAACCAAAACGTTTACAATTGAACTTAAGTCTAATTATTTCTTGTAAAATCACAACAAGAAAATCCATTTTTTAGCATCACAAGTTAGCACTACTTATAGTTTGTGGTGTAAATGTGGTGGTATTGGCACCACTTACATTTATGTGGTGTTAAAGTAGTATTATTAGCACCATTTATATTTTGTGGTGTTAAAGTGGTGATATTAGCACCACTTATATTTTGTGGTGTTAATATGGTGTTATATTAGTTAATATTATTGGAAATTGAGTTTTACCTTTATGAGAAATGTCATGTTGGCAAGTACCATAAACTAGTGCTAAACTTTTATTTTCCACATGGACATGTACACGTAGGATTTAATTATGTGGATTTGCACCATTAGCAAATTCACAAATAATTATTTTGAAAATAACTCAATTCAATATTTATTTATTTTTTCATATCAATTAAAATAAATGATCAAATATTAATTTATGAGTTTTTGCACCACACTTAGAAGAAGTTCAAATATTTATATTTAGAATATTTAAGCAAATAAATTCACATAGAATATTTAAGCAAATAAATTCAAGTGATTCATTTATGTGGTTTACACCACAAGCACAACAAGTTCAAAACAAATATTTGGAAAATAGCTCAATTCATTTATTCATTGTTTATATTATTTAAACATATAAATACAATTGACAAATAAATAAAAACAACTATTTTTAATTTATTACTATTATAAAGTAATAATAAAATTATTTGAATTTAAATTTGATTATTCATTCGAATATTTTTATCTTCTTAAATTTTTTTTTATGAAAATTAGTATTATTATTAGGTTTTTAACACAAGACATGGGTCTTAGATCCATCTATATGATCAATGGAGAAAACCTCTAGCTAAGGCCCTAAAAGAAGCTTTTAGGAATCTAGGACCAAGAAAGACACCACAAAGGTTCCCACACATATTCCTAAGAGTATTCTTAGCCTCAAGTATGGGCATTCGCACTATTATAAGTTTTTACTCACTAGGGATGGGTCCAATGGCCCTCAACATTGTTGAATGAACAATCATAGGCCTTAGCCTAAAGGAATCCCAAACATAAATAAATGTCATGTTGTCAAGTACCATATAGTGTTGCTAAGCTCATATTTTTCACATAGACATGTACAAAAATGATTTAATTACGATGATTTGCAACATAAACACAACAACATCACAAATAATTATTTTGTAGTAACTTAATTCATTTTTTTTCATTCAAATAAATGCCCATGATTAATTTATGAGGTTTTAAACCACAATCACAATAAAATCAATTATTTGCTTTTATCACTATTTAAACCAACAAGCTCACATGATTCCCGCAACATAACAAGTTCACAAATAATCATTTTCTAAATAGCTCAAGTCGACTATTCATTTTTCAATATTATTCAAGCAAATAAATACCCATGATTCTTAATTTTGACAAATAATTAAATACAACCATTTTTAATTTATTACTATTATAAAATATTAATAAAAATGATTTGAATTTGGATTTCATTATTTTATATGACATATTTTTATTAATATTATTAATTTTTCTAATGGATATTAATACCATTACTAGGCTTTGTGCACAAGGCATGGGTCTCAAATCCTTGGAGATGTTCGAGGGAGGAAATCTCTTCCTTAAGTCCTAACTGAATATTTTAGGAATCTAGGACCAAGAAATATGGTCAACACATATATTCCTAAGAATATTCTTAACATCTATGTGTGGATATTGATTGCATTATAAGGTTTTGATCACTAGTGATAGGTTTATTGGCCCTCGACCTATTTAAGAGAAGAAACCTAGGCCTTAGCCTAAATTAAAATTCTAGGCATGTAGGGATAATAATGATTTGTCACATTAACACAAATGACCTTTTGTGAAGATCTATGGCCTTATAATAGGGATAATGGGGGGAGTTGGAGGAACTGATACTAGGTATAAGTCTTTAAGGCATAAAGATGTTTAAAGAAGGAACCCCATGCCTTGGACCTTAGATGAAACCTCTAGGCATATAAGATTAACAAGTATACCTTGAAACACTACATAAGGCCTCATAAGGGTATCCTTGGCTTGATATTGGGGGTATTAATGTAAGTAAGAGGTTGTTTTTAAGCACTATATATGGGTGCTTAGGCCCTTAACATGTTTGAAAGAGGAAACCTAGGTCTTATTCCCTAGTAAAATATTTTATGCATCCAAGGAAAAATACAACAGCTCAAAGCACTACACATGACATATTGGGGTTATTATTTACCTCTAAGTAAGGAAATCAACACCATTATGAGTTTTTTGCTAGTATGCACGAGTCTTAGGTTTTTGTATAATGTCATGGGATGAAACTTGGGCCTTAAACCCTAAGGGAAGCTTTAAACCGCACCCATAAACTCCAAACACTATCCTTGGCATCTAAGCATTCATATAAGTGACACTAGGTATGCAAACCTTAAACATAGTCATGAGAGGAATTACAGGAACTAGGCCCTAAAGGACAGTTTTAGGCATATCGGACTAATAGTAATGACTCAAACTATCACTTAGCAGATCGTGCAATGGATAATATATCATTATTCTCAAAGTGGGATGTGGGTGGAAATATGTGGTTTTGCATACTAGCGATGGGTTTGAGTAAATAGTTGGGGAAGAAATTAAAAGAATTATACCCTAACATAATATTATTGAGGTAATGGGAAATGATCAAGACCATGAACCATCACATATACACCATTTAAATTTGATATTTGACATAATAGTTGGATATGAGGATAATCAAGAGTTTTTGCATAGAGGGATGGATCTCAAGTACTTTATTGGAGTCATAAAAGTAAAGCAAGAGCCTTATGTAGGTGTCCCAAGGCCTTCATAATGATATTACATAGAATATGACCATGACTTTATCCCTAAAGAAACCATTAAGGCATCCAAATCCATTGAGACACTATGTATCTAGGTCTTATGGCCTTGTAGCCTTAGATAAGATTAATGGTGGAGACCTAAATATCGACCACTAAAGGAATCTTCTAGCCATCCAGGGCTAAGAAGGTTTCCTCCACCAAGAAGATTTCCTCCAACAACAACACATGTGACATGGTTAGTGGAGGATACCTTAACCTTTCCCCTAAAGGAATCTTGTAACTATCTTGGGGTAACAAGTTTGCCTCCAGCAACCATACACAACCTCCTAGTTGTATAATTGGCCTATGATTGAGGATGTTGTTATAGTTAGGTGGTGTTAAGTAGCATGCACATGTCTTAAGCCCTTGGGAATTATGTTCCATGGAATAAGACCATGTTTTTGGCCCTAAAGAAATCATTGCCGCGTCTAAATCCATGAATACTACCTAAAAGAAACATTGATTACTTCAGAGGGGTATCTATGGAACTATTTATCTATGTATTGTGGCCTTGGGGCCTTACACATGGTTAGTCGAGGAGACCTAAATATCGAGCTCTAAATCATTCTTCCATCCATCTAAGGACAATAATATTGCCTCCACTAAAAACACATGGCCTCCTGAGGGTATCATTGGCCTATGATTGATTATGTCATTTCCATTAGGTGGTTTTGAGTAGTATCTACATGTCTTAGGTCCTTGAGAATGATGTTATAGGGGAAAAAGCCATGCCTTTGGCCTTAAAGAAACAATTGGGGCATCTAGAGTGATGAACAATGCCTAGAGCACCATGCATGACCTTGCATGGATATCCATGCCACGATGTATGCATTTCTTGGGGCCTTGGGGACTTGGACATGGTCAAGGGAGGATACTTGAACCTCTAGCCATAAAGGAATCTTATAGCCATCCAAGTCTAACAAGATCTCCTCAACCAACCACACATGACCTCTTGAGGGTATCATTGTCATATGATTGAGGATATTAACACAATTATGTGATTTTGAGAAGTATGTAGGTGTCTTAGGACCTCAGGAATGATGCTATAGAGAAGAACACCATGCCTTTGGCCCTAAATAGACCACTAAGGAATATAGAGCCCTTAATAATGCCTCAAAGCACCATGCATGAATTTGCAAGGGTATCCATCGAGATTTGTTTCTAGGTCTTAGGGACTTGAGGTCTTGGACATGGTCAGTGGAAAAAATTTGAACCTTGGGCCTTAAAGAAATATGTTATCCATCCAAGGCTAAGAAGGTTTCCTGCACCAACCAAACATGGCCTCTTGAGGGTATCATTGGCCTATGATTAAGGATGACAATTCCAGTAGGTGGGTTTGAAAATATGTATGTGTATAAATTCCTTGGGAATGACATTATAGGGGAAATACCATTCATGTGGCCCTAAATAAACCATTAAGGCATCCCAAACCATGAACAATGCCTTAAAGCACCATGCGTGACTTTGCAAGGGTATCCATGGAACTATGTATCCAATTCTTCAGGAATTGGGGGATTGGAAATGGTCATGGGAGGAGGCATGAAGCTCAAGCTCTTATGGAATCTTCTAGTCATCTAGAGATAATAAGGTTCTATCCACCAAAAACACATCACCTTTCAAGGTTCATTGGCCTACGATTGAGGATGCTATTTACATTAGGGTGTTTTGAGAAGTATGTACATGTCTCAGGGTGTTGGGAATGAAGTTCTAGCGAGGAATAACATGATTTTAGCCCTAAAGAAATCATTGAGGATTCCAAAACCATGAACAATGCCTCGAAGAACCACACATGACTTTGTAGGGATATCCATGGTATTATGTATCTAGGTCTTGTGGCCTTAGGGAATTCGACATGGTCAATGAAAGAGACTTAAAAATAGGGCCCTAAAGGAAGCTTCTAGCCATCTGTGTCAAAGAAGGATGCCTTCACCAACCACATATGGCCTCTTGAGGGTATCATTGGTCTATGATTACTGATTTTAATGCCAATAGTTGGTTTTGATCATTAGACACATGTCTCGGGGCCTTGGGAATGACACTCTATAGAAGAGGACCATGCCTTTGGCCCTAAAGAAACCATTTAGGCACACAAATCCATAAATAATGCAAGAAATCACCACACATGGCTTCAGAAGGTATCCATGGCACTATGCATCCAAGTCATTAGGACTTGGGGCATTGGACATGGTCAAGGGAGGGGACCTGAACCTCAGGCTCTAAATGAATATTCTATCCATCCAAGGATAAGAAGGATACCTCAACCAACCACACATAGCCTCTTAAAGGCAGCATTGAATTATGATTGAGGATCTTAGTACAATTAGATATTTTGAGTAATATCTACTTATTTCAAGGCCTTGGGAATGGTATTCTAAGGAATAAGATTATGTGTTTGGCCCTAAATTAATTCTTATGGCATTTAGATCCATGAACAATGTGTCAAGGCATCGGGCATAACTTCGTAGGGGTATTTATGGCACTATGTATCTAGGTTTTGTTCCTTTGGGCATTGGACATGGTGAGTAGAGGACACTTGATCCTCAATCCCTAAAGGAATATTTTAGCCATCTATGGTTAAGGAGGTGGTCTTCACCAACCACAAATGGCCACTTGAGTGTATTATTAGCCTATGATTTATGATGTTGGTGACAACAAATTGTTTTGAGTAGTATATAGTGTGTTAGGGCCTTGGGAATGATGTTCTTGGGAAAAAGACCATGCCTTTGGCCCTAAATAAAATTTCAAGGCATTCAAAGCCACGAACATTGCCTCAAACCACCATGCAAAACTTTGGAGTGGTATCTATAGTGTTATGTTCTTGGATCTTATGGCCTTAGGGCCTTGGACATGGTTAGTGGAGGAGACCTAAACCTTAGGCTCTAAAGGAATTTTCTAGGCATCTATAACTAAGTAGGTTTCCTCCACCGACCACACATGGATTATTGAAGGTATCATTGGCCTATGATTCAAGATGTTGGTGCCATTAGGTGGTTTAAGAATTATGAAGGTGTCCTAAATCCTTTGGAATGGAATTATAGGGATGAAAAACATACCTTTGGATCTAAAGAAACCATTGAGGCATATAAATCCATGCACAAAGCCTCAAATAACTAAACATGACTTTGCATGGGTATCCATTGTGCTATGTATCTAGGTCTTGTGGTCTTAGGACCCTCGAGATGGTAATAGAGGAGACCTGCAACTCAAGCCCTAAAGGAATCTTCTAACCATCTAGGGATAAGAAGGTCTTCTCCACCAATAACAAGTTGTCTCCTAAGGTCTTGTATCCATGGAGCAATGCCTCTAAGCACCATGCATGGATTCATAGATATATTCGTGGCACAATGTACATCCATGCATTGGGGCCTTGGACATGGTAGGGGGAGGAGACTTGAATCTTTGGCCCAAAAATAATCTTTTATCCATCAAAGGCTAGGAATATTTCCTCCACCAACCACACATGACCTCTTGAGGTATCATTGGCCCATGATTGAGAATATTAATGATTTTAGGTGGTTTTGAGCATAATGTATGTGTCTTAGGGCGTTGGAAATGATTCTCTAGGAAATAAGACCATGAATGTTTCCCTAAAAAAACCATCCTTGAGGCCTTGGACATGGTCAGTGGAGGAGACTTGAATCTAGATCTCTAAAGAAATATTCTATCCATTTAGGGATAATAATATTGCCTCCAGCAACCACGTACAACCTTTTGAGGGTATCATTGTCCTATGATTGATTATGTCATTGCCATTATGTGGTTTTGAGTTGTATCTACATATATCAAGGACTTGTGAATGATGTTTCAAGGGAAACGACCATGCCTTTGGCCCTAAAGAAACCATTGAGGCATCTAAAGAAATGAACAATGCATGAAGCACCATGCATGACCTTGCATGGATAGGTTTCCACTATATATCCATGTCTTGGGGCCTTAAACATGGTCAAGGAGGAGACATGAGCCTGTGCCCCTAAAGGAATCTTCTAGCCATACAAGGCTAAGAACATCACCTCAACCAACCATGCATGGCCTCTTGAGGGTTTCATTGTCCTATTATTAAGGATATTAATGACATTATGTGGGTTTGAGAAGTATGTAGGTGCCTTATCTCATATCCAATGCATAAGGTCCAATACCACAACATAATTAATCAAGTAAAGTGATCCTTTGGCCTACATGTGTCATATAGGAGGCATTACAAAGATTTTTCTGATGTGTATCATTATCAAGTTCTTTCTCATGCTTTTGGAACATAAAATAAGTTTGTATGCCCTAAAATATGCCTCTCCATGGATAATGGTCCATGTAGAATGCTCTAAAATATACCTTTATATCTCCCTCTCTCTATTTAACTCTCTTGCTTTTCCCTTAACCCCCTCTCTATTTACACCTTTACTTAACTACCCCTCCTCTATATCTCTTACCCCCTCTCTTTTTCCCTTTCTCTCTCCCTCTCCCCTCTTGCCCCCCTCTCTCTCTCTCCCCCTTTAACGAACAAACCCCTCTCCCTCCTTCCCTCCCCCTCTCTCTCCCCCACCCTCTCTCTAACTAACATTGCCTCTCTCTCTATCTATGTCTTCCCTCTATACCCCCCTTCATCTCTTTCTATAAACCGCCATATCTTCCTCAATTTCTAACTCTCCCCCTCCTCTCTCTCTCTCTCTCCCCATGCCCCCCTTATCTATCCCTCTCTCTCTTTTTATTTTTCTATGTTCCCCCTACCCCCACACTGTCCCTTTCTCCCTTTCTCCCTTTCTCCTTCTCTCTATTCCCTCATACTCCCTCCTTTTTGTTTCCCCTTCCTCTCCATTTCCCCCTACCCCAATCACTCTCTCTCTCTCTCTCTCTCTCTCTCTCTATTTGCACATTTCCCTAACCACCCCCCTCTCCCTCCCTCCCCCCTCTCTTTATCTCTCTCCCTCCATACCCCCCACTCACATTATTTAAGGAAATAATATTCACTACTATTGAGGTGGTTGAACTTCTTTAGATCATTTTTATGTTTTTAGAGCTATGTGGAGTGTGCCCTATCCATCCTCCTCAATCATGTCTTGCATATTTTTTGTGCCTTAAAGACAAGTTTTCTTTGTTGTTTTTCTCATCTACCCTCTTATAGTATTGCACCCCCTTGGAGTAAATCCAACTATTGAACTATCATCAAGAGTCTATGGTGGGCATGACCCTTAAATACAACTAAGTTAGCCCAATGACTTACGGTGTGGAGAATGAGATTCATGCTTTATGTCCTTTGATGGTCTAAACATTTATCTCAATTAGTTGAGTGCTTGAAACAAGATAGGACGCCCAACTGCTTCCACGTCCATCATTTGAAGGGACATCTGCTACACTAGATGTCACCCCTCATGTATTTGGTGGTCATGAAAGGACGAGATGTACTTGGCCTTAGTCCAACCCAACCTCAACCTCATTCAATGCAAGCTTCCCAACCAAGCTCTTAGCATAACATATTATACTTCCTAGATACTGATGCGTATATCTCAAAACAAATGCTATAAATTAATTTAGATTTCAACATTATGGATTCAAAATTACTAAAATGTAATTAATATTTCACTTTCTAATTGATGCTTTGCCACTAAATGTTATCCTCATAAAATGGACTAATGGATTTTGTTGTAACCTATCTAATTCTAGATCAATTTAACCAAGGGATATCAAAAAAGGAAAGTAATACAAAAAAAATCATGTTTTCTTTCAAGAGCTTCACATAAAGAGTACATAAAATCACAACAATGGAATCAATAAAAAAATGAAATCATATAGATAATACTAGGAAAAATCATACTTTTTCTTGAAGAACCTAAGTAACTCAATTAGAGAGAAGAACCTATGGCAAATCCAACCTCAATATGGAATTGTCTCAAACAACTTCAAATTTGAAGATGTCTCTAGACCAATCCAATATACCACAATAAAAAGCATGTGACGATACTAGATGTATGTAGGTGAACCAAAGGGTTGCAAGTTGATGAAACTACAAATAGTGAGAATGAACCGAGGCATGCCTAAACCAAAACCTAAAATATGAGATGACCAAAATGTTGCAACAATAAATTAACCTCCACCCTTTTGAGCTGCAAGATGAAAGCACTTGTAAATTGTAATATTTTAACTTTTTACAATGACCTTCAATATTGTTATGTTTAAATATTTTATATTTTTTCACTAAAGATTCGTTTTTTAAGGTGAATGGTGAATTCCATAAGATGTTGCGGGTATATTACATAATCCTTGAGGCTAAATGTATGGTGTAGAGGTGTTTGGGGATGGTAAAAAAATTTCACATGGCTCAATATGAAATAGGGTCGGCCAAAGAATTTTTCAAAACCATTTTAATCCTGACCCAATAAAAGAGCGGGAAAACGAGGAAGTGAAATAAAATTGGGGGAAAACCAGGGCGGATTGGAAAAATACCCATTTTTGTTTACATAGACCGCACTTCTGTAGTTCGTGGATCTTGGCCACTATCTAGAGATTCAATTTAACAGCAGATTTGTGGATCGATATTCGCCATAGCCTGGAGATGCCATTGTGGTGAATACCAAAGGAAGAATCAAGCTATCGTAAAACCCTGTTCTCTATTCTAAGTACGAACTCTGTTCCATAGGTTTTTATTTTCTGGTGTTTTCTACAATAGACAGAATAGTTTTAAAAAAGAGTGTTGGAACTCTATAATAGAGGGATGAAAATGTGTTCTACTGAAATAATATGGGTATTTTGGCTTCCTGTACAAATATATTTTTCGGCTATCTACACACTCTGTTCTTATATTTTTTGTATATGGCCTTTAATGGTATGATTACCAAGTGAAACCCTTTCATTAAATAAGTTATACCATAATTTTTTCAGCTATCTACACACTCTGTTCTTATATTTTTTGTATATGGCCTTTAATGGTATGATTACCAAGTGAAACCCTTTCATTAAATAAGTTATACCATAAATTTTTTTAGTCACATTATTATTGTAGATTTCAAAACGAAAGGGCACTTGCATCTACACAGGGGCAGGGTAGCTAGAAAGACAGTTGATTTAGTCAAGTTACAATTTTACATTCCAAAACTAAAGGGCAGTTGCTCTCTCTTCAGTGTCATTCTAAATTTTAGTGACATCGCTTGCTCTATGCAAGTGAATAAACTTTAAAATATGGAGAGTATTGCATAATGCACTATATCTTTGCATATGACTCATTAGACTTGAGATTTAAAGATGTATTGGCTTACAATTGATGATCATGACCCAGGTGATGCATTTTCTTTCAGATACCATAACCAATGTTGCCCGAAGCCTCACAAGGAAGAGTCCTAACCAATGTTTCCCCAAGCATCCTCCCTCGTGTGAGCTTCAGATTACTTGTATTTCATGGCATCTGGAACTTCCATGTATTTCATGGCATCTTTAACTTGCAGCATCTAAGAATTCCAATATACAACATGACCACCAGGCAAGGACTGAAACTCTGGTACAACGTTCTCGCCACCTTTAGATGTGAGACATGACAAAATCTTTGAATCCTGTGAAAGATTTGAATAGGTTACAGCTCCAATTCGATTCAGCTGACTGTCTTCTTCTACCTTATCATCATTGAAAAAACAAATACCACTGAGAAAGCTACCCTAAGACTGTTAATTTCCTACAACGAATTCTTTATATTTCAATTTTTCCTAAACTGAGCATGGGCATTTTAGGTGGCGCATGAAGATTGCTCCTCTATTTCTGCGCATGGACTGAAAATAGAATTAGTTCCTGCAACTTTGGTGTTTGGCCAACCCAAAATCAACGATTTTTGGATTTAGATGTTTTTCAAGAAGGATGTTATTAGTTTAATTCTAGATTCTTCGTGTGCTCCTCTATTTCAGAGAGCATCGGTTCAATTTCTTCATTGTCTTGATGGAATCCATTGGAGCACATGGGCTGAAAGTAGAATTAGTTTCTGCTCGGATTCTTTTAAGAATGCTTGACCACTTATTCAATTCAAATTGAAACATTAAGCAATATATAATTCTCGTTGGATGATTATTAATACCTGGCTAGACTGTTGCAATTAACATAAAATATCGATCTCAATGCTTTTGAATGTGAAAAACCTTGTTGGGTTTATCAACTACAGTCAAGCATCAGCCTTGGCCAATGCCGTTGCATTTTGTCTGGTGCTCTTGGCCTTGGTGGGCAATGCAAGAACCATAATTTCCCTGAGCGTTGAAGAGTAATGATAGCGATGGTGAACATGGCCAGCCATGAAAAGCACAATGGATGGATTGTTACGGAAAGACGTTGTCAACTGTCAAGTTTTCTTCTGTATTTGCATGAATCCGTATGCGTATAAAAAGGGCAGTTCAGACTTCAGAGATCCCCTATATCGCAATATTTGTCGTGATACTTGTCTTTTCGCGATAATGGCCTGATCTCTGGCCTACTGGCATGCATGGCCCCATGGCCCCAGGTTGGAGAAAGAAGCAAGTCTGTACTACAACCTGAAGTATCTTGATTCTTGAAGACTTTGTGACGGCCGGAAAATTTGATGAGGGCAAGAGCTACTTGTTGGGCTTTACCAATTTGGGCGACAACTTGCATTCTACTATGATATTCTTCGAGATCATAAAACATAAGTTTCTGGAAGCACTGGACCAGTATGAACTCTCTTTTTCTTTCTCCGGCTTACAATCACAATTAAGACTTTAATGGTTTCTGGTGTTTATGAATTTTGGGTTATTGCTTATGGGATTTTCATGCTTGTGGATGCTGGGAATCAAGGGTTTCTTATAATCCTTTTCATATTTGATAAAACTTGATTTCTTTTGTTTCACCTTAGGTAATACTAGGTTAATGATGCGTTACTGATTTCGTATTCATTTTATTAAATTCTTTCTACTTTTCCACCTTTGTCAATTTCAAGTTTTCGTTTACAGCATTATTTGTTTTCTATATATGAATTTTGAGTAATTTATGTATCAAGAGAGTGCAAGATTAGGAAGAGTCTTTCGATTTGAGATTCCATGGAACAATTAGATCGAGTTCTTAGTTGTCTAGATAAATTTTAAACAAATTTCATTTTCCAGGAAAGATAGGTTCAAGGCTGTGAAAATACTCCGTGATGATATTAAAGTGTTCAGAAATATCACTCCAGAAGTCTACACAGAAATGACACAGAAGGTTACAGTACTGGATAATTTCAGGTGATGTTTGTTTTACTGTATATTTTACTGCCTTGATTATTTTCTTCTTGAGGTAAGATCTAACCTAAATTTATGTTACATGTAGGGAAAACAAACAGCTTAAACATTATAGAGATACACAGACTCAACGAATTGCCATGTTTAAGGAAATCGAAAGAATTGTAAAATTAAACCCTATTACCAGAGACAAGTTGATGTTGCCTAGAATTCCAACAAAGAGGCTTCCAACCCTCATAAATCAAAGGTTCTTCCTCTGTCCTCGTTTATTCGTTAAAAAAATTTCATTCAATTTCATAACTTCTCAACTCTTGCACTGCATCCAAACCGATTTCTGGATTTTATAGGTATTTCTTGAGAAGTATGATCTCTCTTAAGTTTTTGGATTTGAGTGGCACGTCAGTGCAGTCATTGCCAAAGAGTGTGGGCGATTTGAAATAGCTTGTATGTCTTTCCTTAATAGCCATGTCGGCCATGAAGAAACTGCCTCGATCTGTTACAAATATTGTAAGGTTGGAGATCCTTGATGTCAGCTTCTCAGCCATCACAGCATTACCATCTGGCCTTCATAAGTTGACATCGCTTAGATATCTGGACATTATCTGTTGTAAAGATCTCCAATATCTACCCAGCAGCATCTCCCGCCTCACCTCTTTGCAGTATTTGTTGATGCTGGGATGCACCGCTCTATGGAAAACAGGCGCAGGTGAGCACAAGAGATACAAAGGAGTGGCATCCATTAATGATTTGGCCACTCTGCATCGACTCAAAATGTTATCGCTTACAAACAATGGAGATATTATCAGGGAGGGCACATTAAAGAACATGATTGTAATGGACACTATGCAGATAGCTCTCACAAGCATGGAAAGTCTACCTCTTCACATAATTAACATGCTAAAATTGAGAAGGATAGTACTAGAATGTCCTCATTTGATCAAATTGGAGAGCATTTTTTGTAATTTTCATAATATGTGCAACCTTGAATTAACTGATTGTGGTATGTTGGAAGAACTTCCACATTTACACATGCTGAAAAGTCTAAAACAATTAAGGATAATAAGGTGTTCGAGGTTAAAGAAATTTCCAGAAGAATTTGGAGAAATGGGGGCATTTTCTTTGTTGGAAATATTTTCAATTGTTGGATTAGATAACTTAATGGAATTACCGAAGGTAGAGGAAGGAGACATGGTTTCACTTCAAATATTTATTGTAATGGAATGCATTGATGTTTCACCTTGGACCTCTTATAACTTATAACAACCATCTGATGCATTTGCATTTCTATGTGCACTATGTTTTTTTTCGGTCTTAACTGGCAGCATATGACTTGCGAAACTCCTCAACCTAATTCTGATATCAAGATATTGTTCGTTGATCACACCTATGGGCCTTCAACTGGAGCTTTTGAGAGGGAACAGAGCAACAAATACAGGGTAAAAACAGAGGTTTACAGTGCTACAGCACTAAAGATGCAGTCACATACAGAAAAACAACCGGCTCAAAGTCGCATGCCGCAGATTTTATTAATATCAAACAGTAATACAAAAAATGAATGCCCGTGGGGCAGACGGATCACATTCCCCAACGGATATTACGTGTCCAGTTTCATAATTACACATCAAATTACATTGAATAACAAGAACCGCTACATATGGCGGTAGTTGGTTGCAATTAATGCCAACAAACTCCCCCTTAATTGCAACTTTCAGCAAAAAACAAAATTGGATATTTCATTGACAAAATTATAACATAACAAGCTATATCTACAGTCATACATATATTGCATTAACAATGCCAAGATTCTTTCTATGAAACTCAAAAAGATCTTTCGCCAAAGGCTTAGTAAATATATCAGCCAGCTGTTCCTTTGACCTGCAAAATTCCAAGTTGATTTCTTTGTTATTAACCAGTTCTCTGATGAAGTGGTATCGGGTATCTATATGCTTGCTTCTTTTGTGAAACACTTGATTTTTTGACAACGCAATTGCAGAATTATTGTCACAAAAGATCACTGTTGGGTCCTCCTGTTCATACAACAATTCAGACAAACCTCTCCGCATCCACACTGCTTGACAGGCTGCTGATGTGGCTGCTACATACTCCGCTTCAGCTGATGAAATGGTCACTATAGGTTGTTTTTTTGATGCCCACGAAACTGCACCTGAACCAAAATTAAATACATAACCTGTTGTGCTCTTCCTGTCATCAATGCTACTTGCAAAGTCACTATCTGTATAACCTGTTAGCTTGAAATCTGAACCTGCTGAATACAAAATTCCATAACGCACTGTTCCTGAAACATATCTTAAAATTCTTTTTGCTGATTGCCAATGAGAACTTCTTGGAGATTCCATAAACCTGGAAATTAGGCTCACCGCGAACATGATATCTGGCCTAGTTGCTGTCAGATACATTAAACTTCCAACTAATTTCTTAAATTGTGTTGAATCCACAAAAGGTTCATTATCATCTTTACTTAGTTTAGTTCCTGTTGCTATTGGTGTAGAAACTAGTTTACAATTCAGCATTCAGAATCTTTTTAACACATCTTCAGCATACTTAGATTGACATATGAAGATTCCTTTTTCAGATTGTTCAACTTGAATTCCAAGAAAGTACTTCATCATTCCCAAATCTGTCATTTCAAATTCTGTTTTCATTGCTGTTTTAAAAGCTTCTATAGACAGATTTCCTGTAAAGATTAAGTCATCAACATATACGCATACAATCATGATTTTACCCTGCTGATTTAATTTTGTGTACAATGTAGGTTCACTAGCACATCTATTAAATCCATTACTCAGCAAGTATGAGTCTAATCTATTGTACCATACTCTAGATGCTTGCTTCAGCCCATATAAATCCTTTTTCAGCCTATAAACTTTATTTTCACAACCTGTTATTTCATACCCAGTTGGCTGTTTTACATAAACCTCCTCCTCTAAATGTCCATTTAAAAATGCAGATTTTACATCCATCTGATACACATTCCAATCATTCTGTGCTGCTATGGATTAGACAAGTCTAACTGTGTCTAGTCTCGCCACCGGTGCAAAGGTCTCATTATAATCTATGCCGGGTTGTTGACTAAAACCTTGTGCAACAAGCCTAGCCTTATGCTTTTCAACCTTTCCATCAGCATTGAGTTTTGTTTTGTAAATCCATTTTACGCCTATGCAGTCTTTTCCATCAGGTAAATCTACTAACTCCCAAGTTTCATTTTTCTCTATAGCATCTATTTCATCATCCATAGCCTTTATCCATGCAACATCTTTAATTGCTTCTTCAAAACTAACTGGTTGATAAGCTAATAATGCAAAATTTGAGTTCAAATCCAGTTCTTCATCATGTTGTTCATAGATTTCTCTTAGACTTCTAGATTTTTGTCCTCTAATCCTAGATCTCAATTCTGCTAGAGTAGGATCAGATTCATCACTTACTTGTGAGCTTGATGTATGCTGCCCTCCAAGTCTTGATTGCTCTTCTTGCATAGGATTTCTTGGTGTTCTTGTTTGAGGTGAATCAAAATCTGTTCTGTTCCTTCTTGGTGTGCTAGGTCCTGGTAGATGTGCAGGTACATGTGCATGTGGAATTTGTTGTCCATCTTGCACATTTTCTTCTTCATCTTCAACATGAGGTAAATCTGCTCCATGTGTAACTATTTCATCAATGCTTCCATCCCATGATTCCTCTTCCTTAAATTCTACATCCCTGCTTACAATCAGCTTCTTGGTAATAGGGTTATAGAGTTTATATGCTTTAGAATGCTCACTATACCCAATGAAAATGCATTTTTCACTTCGATCATCCAGCTTCCTTCTAATTTCTTTAGGTACATGGGAGTAAGCCACACACCCAAATATCCTAAAATGTGATACATTGCAGCACTTGCCACTCCAAGCCTCTTCAGGTACTTTATTCCTCACACTTTTTGTAGGACTTCTGTTCAAGATGTAGACTGAGCATGCAACTGCTTCTGCCCAATACTCATTTGACAAATGCTTGGCCTTCAACATGATTCTTGCCATGTTCATAATTGTCCTATTTTTTCTTTCTGCCACACCATTCTGTTGTGGTGTATACCGAGCTGTAAACTGCCTCTTAATTCCATAATTTCTGCAAAATTCCATGAATTCATTCAATTTATATTCGCCTCCTCTATCAGACCTCAAGGTTTTGATCAACTTTCCGCTTTGTTTTTCAACCAAGGTTTTAAAATTCTTGAACACTTCAAAAGTTTCTGATTTTTGTTTAACAAAATATACCCATGTTTTCCGGCTGTAATCATCAATAAAGGTCAAAAAGTATAAGTTTCCAGCCAATGATGGATCCTGCATTGGTCCACACAAATCTGTATGAACTATCTCTAGAGGTTCCTTTGCTCGATAGGAAGTACCTACATTGAAAGCTTCTCTATGATGTTTTGCTAAAATACAACTTTCACATGAGCTTGCTGGTTGTTCAATCGGTGGCATCCCTCTAACCATCTGATTTTTCTGCAATAAGTTTAATCCCCCAAAATACAAGTGGCCATACCTCAAATGCCAAAGCCAAGACTGATCCAAACTTTGAACTTTATAGGCATTCACACAATTCTGAATTTCACTTTTTAATGTAAGTGGAAACATTCTGTTTTTGGTCATTTTAACCTTTGCAATCAATCCTATCCTAGGATTCTTGTCAAGAATTGTGCATGTGTCATGATTTAAAATTACCTTATAACCTTTCTCCATTAACTGTCCAATGCTAATTAAATTGCATTTTAGGCCAGGTACAAAATACACATCATTAATATGTCTTTTATCTCCATTTTTTGCAAATATGTTAACAGTCCCTTTGCCATTGACTGAAACTTTGTTATCATCACCAAACTTCACTTCATACTTTACTGAACTATCTATTTCAGTGAATGCTTCCTTGTTGCCAGACATGTGATTACTACAGCCACTGTCTAGAAACCATACATCATTTGAATTCTCTTGTGCAACATTGCAGGTAATAAGAACTGAATCAACTTTATTTTCTGATTTTTCAACTAAATTTGCAGACTGTTTTCTAGCATCTGCTTCCTTCTTTCTACATTCCCTAGCATAATGCCCAAATTTCTTACAATAAAAAAACTGAATTTTGGATTTATCAGTTCTTTGATTCTGCTGTTGATGAAGGTTATTATTTGCAGTTCTGAAATTTCCTGAATGTGTGTTTTGGACATATCTACCAGTCCTGTTTATGTTTGGTTCTTTTTCCCTTTGAGATTTAAATCTACCCCTGCCTCTATAGGATGACCTTCCTCTTCCTCTACCAACTGTTAGCTGCGTTTTAAAGGCAGTATCAAGAGAGAAGTTTGGGTTTCTGTTTATTCTAGACTCATGGGACAGCAGGGATCCCATTAACTCATCAATTGAGAGCTGAGTCAAATCCTTTGACTCCTCAATTGCCACAACAACAACGTCAAATTTGCTGGGCAGACTTCTTAATACTTTTTCCACCACCTTTTGGTCAGAAATCTGTTCACCATGGGTTCTCATTTGATTTACGATTGTCATTAAATGATTATGGAATTGATCTACGGTCTGTGTTTCATTCATTTGCAGGTTTTCAAAATTTTTCCTAAGGGTTTGTAATTTAGCAACCTTCACTTTGCTTAAACCCTGATAGACCGTATCTAATATGTCCCAAGCATCTTTAGATCTGCTTACTGATGCAATTCTAGGAAAAATTGAGTCATCCATAGCTTGCTGGATGAGAGAAAGTGCCTTAGCATCTTTCTTCTTGTTGTTTTTAAGCAAGTCTTTCTGTGCTTGTGTTAAAGCCAAGTAGGCTGCCTCATCAGGAGGTTCTAAGTACCCATTCTGAACTAAATCCCACAGATCTTGTGAACAGAGAAGAGTTTTCATTTTAATGGACCAAAAGTCGTAGTTCTTACCTGTTAAAGGTGGAATTTGAGGCTGTCCTCCAAAGCTGCTCAACGCCATGGCCCAAATCTTCTGAAATTTCTCCTTTTGCAGCTATAGACAGGGTGCCGTGTTTCAGTATTCCTTCACAGCTTCCTTTCTGGTTGCCGATGGCTGGCAGTTTCAAGCCTGCACCCCTCCTTTCACTGATCAACGAAAGAAAGAAAAAAACGGCCCTTTCTCCACAAATACAGGCACAGGTGTATATATTCGGGCACAATTGAAGCCCAAACTCAAACCCTTAACCGAATATCAACTTGCTACAGTAGTCAGCTCCCCTTTTCGGCTCTCACACTCAGATCCCCTTCGTGCTTTGACGTTTGAGTTCTGCACCTGCGGGAGAAAACAGAACAGAACGAAATGCACGGCCAACACCCCAGAATGCACGTCCAAATAATACAGCTGAAGAAGATGAGCTCGCTGCACTGCAGGCAGAAATGGCGTCGGTCACCACTCAAGCCGCTCTAGGCGTATCCTGCCCGTCCGTCTGCCGGTCGGGATTCCTGACAGGCTCATCCGTTTCTCGCCTGGCGAGACGCATCCGCCCGGGATCGAACTCCACGCCCGCCAGATCCTTCAAGGTCGAGGTAAAATGGGAATCTGAGTAGACCAACAGCTGCGACTGCACAACGAGTAGCGGGGAGATAGAGTACTACGTCGCAGATTCCCTACAAAATGGAGCGTGTCTAGGCCAAAACAGTGAATAAATCCTCTACTCGCTCGACTTCCACACCAACAAGAAGATTGTAGAGGAAGTCGCTATTATTCCCTCCAAGCGTCTCAGAAACAGAATTGCAGGGTTTTCAACGCATTCGATGAAGCGTATATTCACTTCCCGACTCTCTTGGAGCACTGCACCTGAAGCATTGCATCCTACTAGCAAAATTATGCTCATTACATCCTGACCTGCCACAAATCCAATCTCCAGATTTCCAACCGGAGCGTGCGCCAGAACCACCGTTAAAAGAACCAAATCCTCTGGATCCTCGACCCCCGGACGGTTCGTACCCGGCACCTCCACTGCTGGATTCCTCCTTAAATGACCCGCACTTGTAACAGCTGGTCACGACCGAGGCTTACGCGGAAGCTTTCATCTTTCAAGCGTAGATTCAATCCACGCCCCAAACTACCATATCAAGGATCGAACTCCTCCCCTCACGAAAAATGGAACCCTGGACAACGATGGCAGGGTGCTGAAACTCCTTCCCACGAATTCACCCGTCAGCAAACGGAAGCCGCTGCAGGATGCCCTTATCAAATGGTCCACTCGTCAAATACTTGAACACGGTATCCTCCTGCCGGCGCCTGCTCTGATACCACAATGAGAGGGAACAGAGCAACAAATACAGGGTAAAAACAGAGGTTTACAGTGCTACAGCACTAAAGATGCAGTCACATACAGAAAAACAACCGGCTCAAAGTCGCATGCCGCATATTTTATTAATATCAAACAGTAATACAAAAAATGAATGCCCGCGGGGCAGACGGATCACATTCCCCAACGGATATTACGTGTCCAGTTTCATAATTACACATCAAATTACATTGAATAACAAGAACCGCTACATATGGCGGTAGTTGGTTGCAATTAATGCCAACAGCTTTAACAACACCTCCCCTAAATAATCATCTTTTAGGGTCGCCTCAAACAAGAGGGTTATTAATTTTGTCCCATTGCTATGAACACTATGAGGCACCACTTTTATTAGTATTGTGAATCTTGTTTGTCCACCTTTTGAATGCGCATCATTGATTTGTTGATCTCAGTCTATATCTAGCCTTCTTTTAATTTGATTGATCACAGGGATTTCAGCTTCAGGTTGGTCTTGTAGCTCGTAGTCTTTCCGAATGGATGGCAAATCATAGCCCTCGTACACCACATGCTGCAGTAACTTTTGGTACAGCTCTTCGTCTGCCACTTCCAAATGGAGGTTAGATAGTTGATATTCTATAAAAGCTGATAATCAATATGTTTGCTTGTAAAATATCTCTGTATGGTTGGATGTTTAGAATTGGAGCATAGCTGTAGGAACTACTCAACATCTTAATGATTGAATCTGACTAGTAGATTTCTCTCCTCTGGTGGGTTGGAAAAAAAATGAATACTCAAAGGTTCATTACCTTCAACGTCGAAATCGTCCTTCCGCCTACCTCTATTACAGTGTTAGTGATGAGGGACAACTGAAATCTTGGAGGTGGAAATGACATGAGATGTGAAGCAGTCTGCTATTTCAAGGCCCGATTCAGACTTGGATTTGATTGATTATTGAAAAATAAAGTTTTTGATTCTAATGTTTTCTTCTTAATGATCTCAGGTGCTTTGCTTCAACGACTTAGAACTCCACCTACAAGCAACAGTGGAAGATCGTAGCATGTGGGGCTCTCTGTCGACTGAGTTATAATAAAGTGAGCAGTGTTGGTGTGTTCGGTCTAGTCACAATTTCGGATAGAGATTGCTTTTCATCATTGCTCTCACACAGCTCAATACATTTGCAATGCAACTTGGACTTGTGCAACAAACGTTTATAATTCAAGAACTTGGGCTTGTGCAACAAAAGTTTATAATTCAAGATTTAGTTGGTGGCAAGAAGATTGTTCTGATAATTGCATCATGGAATAAACATGTCATACTGATTATTGTGCTAAGTTAGGATGTTGTTCAAATGTATTTTTATGTGAATAGTTCAACAGCACTATTTTGATTCTACAAAACTAAAATGTTGTTCAGATGTCAAGTATTATATATTGAAATTTAGACAACATTCAATCTGTAGTTCTTAACTATTTGTATCATTAATGTAATTCTGTTAATAATATATTTGTTTTCTTTATATCTTTTAATTATTCAAAAATATCAATCATGTTGTTTTTAGTTTTTTTTTTTTTTTTAAATTAATCATGTTGTTTTTAGTTTTTTTTATAGATGCATGATACAATGTGTCTACATCAAAGAGATTGATTGAATCCTTTAAGAATTACCAAAGTTGTTAAGGCGCATGGACAAAAATGGGAAAAGTTGAATTGAGGTTGTACCATCTCAAATTCCATGTTGATTTTCTTTTATGATAAAACGGAAAATCATGTGCTACCTTGTATATATCTCACTTGAGTCATGTATGGTGTAAAAAAATATAAATCACATAATATATCATTTATATATAATATGTGATATATATTTTTTTGCACCACTTGTTATTTTATGGTGCTTTGTACCATATGTAAGTTTGTGTATATTAAATAATAATAATAATTTTGGTGTTTTGTACCAAAAAGTCTCAATCTATGTTGGATTGGTTTTGGTGTTTTGCACCATAAAACTTCAATCCACCTAAGATTGGTGTTGGTGGTTTGCACCATACACCATGGAATGCCACATACTCATTTAACACCAAAAACAACTTTTTTACAAACACCACTTTTGCACCATAAATATTAGCACCACTTGGATATCCCCACATTATCACCACTTTTGCACCACTAATTGAAAATTGGGGATTTCTCAAATCCTTTACAAATAGTGGTGTGGTGCTAATGTGACTTCTTGGAGTGAATAGAAATATAAAATTATAGATTTATATATATTACTATAGTAAACTACTCAACTGGACAAAATTAAATAGAACTTAAATCCAATTATTCCTTATAACATAGAAACATAAAACTATAGGGTTGTATATATTACTATAATAAACTGCTCAACTTGACAGAATTACACATAGATGATATTTCACAAAACTTAAGCTCTTCATACACTACACTAAACTTTACTTCTTCTCTTCTTCCCTTACACATCTCTCTGCTATCAATTATCTTCTTCTATATATATAGGAATTACTCGCTCTTAGTTACATTTCTCCAACAATCAAAGAGGTATATTAGTTCGTAGCAGTCGGACAGGTTGATTAAATTTGTATTTAAAGAGGCACAGGTTCAAGGACTGCACTTATGACCAAATTCCTTACTTCGCTTCTTGTATCTCTGAAGCCATCTCGATATCTGTACAAGTGGTAGATAGCTCTCAGAATGTCAAAAGCATATTTCCTGGAAGTGATCGGAACATTGCTGTCGGGTCTAAGAAACTCCCAATTGAGTTCTTTCAACAAGTTATTGGCCATGCCATTGATAACAGTGACAGCATCTTCCTCTGTTAATTCAGGATTCTCTTTCATATAACACGATATAGACGAAGCTTCTTCTCCACGGCTCCTCTCAACCTACATTCACCATGCCAATGTCAACACCATTTATCAATTTCTACTTCAGAACCAATAATCCTTAATTCAAAAAAAAAAACCTTCTTCTATTTGATTTGATAGAGAAGGTTATAAGCAATACCTGGTAGCTGAGAGTGTCGCCTCTTAACCGAAGGATGGCACATGCCAAGTCATTGAGCCTGGAAGGAAAGTCTATTTCCTGTAGGATGTGATGAGGAAAAGGAATGCCCAACGTCAGGATGGGTTGCAATGTTGCTATGCGATAACCGAAACTAGCTTTTCCGTTATCCAAGTATTCTTCGAACGTTGGCAGAAAACCACTGGACATCCACTTCGCTTCTTTCATATACGAATCAATATAAGACTCCCACTGCATAGGCACAAGCAAAGCAAATTAACTAATCATCACAATAAGTTCTGCCAAATATATACTTGTATGTGTATTCATTATTGTTGTCCATACAGCCTGTCGGGCATAGTTGAGTGTGTCTCGGCCTTGAGACTTCTCTGCCTCTCGCGCCATTTCATTTACAGTTTCATAAAGCACCAGGTACACTCCTTTCATATATTCTGGAAGGGATTCCGTTGCGGACGGATGCCATCTGATCATATAAACACAAATTTTGGTCAAGCAAATTAGTTCCTACAAATAAATTGAGTGAAAAAAGCACACATTCTTCTTAAAATCCATGGAATTGATCATAACCAGTACTACCTCTTAACAGCCGCTGTGAAGACTTCGAGCTCGTCCATCGTTCCGAAGGTATCGTAAATATCGTCTATAACCGTTGCAATATGACACGTTTTGGCAAATCCCAGTCTAAAGGAAGAGTGTTGAGGATCAGTGGCAATGCAAGATGCCAAAGTGTAGTACTCCACGTGACGATGCCTAGGGAAGGTCATTCCACAGAAAACCGAATCTTTCCACCACCTAAACACAGAATTCATAGATTTTAGGTTAGTTTCCACCAACCAGATCTGAGTTTATCTGTGAATAAGATATAATCCAATGAAATAGCTCATCACATCACCGGGAGATATGTTTCAATTCTTTCTGTTGTAAGGAGTGAAATATATTGAACTCCAATTTTGCAAGTTCTATAAATTTCTGAGTCTTCATATTTGGCGTCCTGTAAACAAAAAAAAATTCTACAAACATCAATTGAAAAGAACAACGTCACGTGGATCCAGTATCTATGCTAATAGCTGCATCTTTGGAACTAAAAATGGATGTTACACGAATGGAATAATGGGCCTACCCATAAATAGGGTCCTGCCCAAATACGTCGATGTAGTTTCTTGCTTCCAATCTTGGCAAATTTGTATGCCAACCATATTCCAGAACGTACTCTATCTGCCAACCACAAAATTTGGGCTATAAAACACAGATTGCAACATATATGTAAATTAGCATATGCGATATTAGTATTAGCCCTCACCTCTCGTGAAAGCCTGCATGCCGGAATCTTTTTTAGGGCTTCTTTTAAATATATTGTAGAGAAAATTTCTGCTTCTTCCAGACCTCTCTCCCCGGGAAAGGCAATCAGGGACGCCCGAAATAAATTGATTACACTTCTTATCTCTCGCTCTGTTTCATTGGCGGAACATGCAAACAGCCCTTTCTTGTCTTTGAAGTGTTCGAACACATCTGATATTAATATAAAATGTATTAGCAGTCATTATCTGTACGCATATGACAGTAATTTGCAGCTATTATGAAAGAACTTCAAGTAGGGTCTTATTAATAAATTGTGATATATACCTGAAGATACCATGTATCCGTGAAGTCGAAGACTTCGAAACCCCAAGGCAGTTGAGTTCAGATCAGCAACAACACTATCTCTCCCACACCCAATGCCATTTTCGTTCCAGTAACTGCACGACATAATAACTTTTCCTTATATTCATGTGTATTCCATATCAAAATCAAGGAAAAAATGCTTTAGGACTTGGCTTTTTCTAGCATATATTTTGCCAAGTAATCTTCTAACTTTCACTTCACAAATTAACTGCGCGGAAATTAACTTTGCGAAGTAATCTTCTAGTTGTATTCATGCTTATTCCATATATAGAGTATAAATAAATAATGATGAAAGCCTACTGTGACTGACCTATAAACATAATCCAACGCTGATTTTATATCATTTCTGAAATGCCTATCAATTCCCAAACGTTCAATGCTATCAACAATAGATAGTCGTTGAAGGAGATCATTGAGGGGAGTGATCAATTCTCCATTCTCCACTGAAACTGAATTGAATATCTCTTTTACTTCTCCAATCAGTTTTTCAGCACGTTCAGCGTATGAAGTTGCCTGACCCACATACATTCAATAATGTAACAAAAATTAAAATAGTATTCATTTGATTTGCGCTACTGAAAAGCAATATCCATAAAATAAATTCAAAGATAAGAATTACCCCATAAGGCGCTGAGAGAGACTGTATGAAATCATCGTCCCAGCAGTTGGAATCATGATTGTCTATGCGTCTCTTTACATCAACATTCGTTGTCAAACCCATGCTAATGGCCGAAGGTGTGACAGATTTCCCTCGCCTGCACCTTCCAAGAGTTGGGATTGTTCTACGGAGAGCCTTCAGACCGCAAGTAGAACTGACCAGCGATTTCTGGACGCACGATCTGGAAGCCAGCGGTGTGATAGAAACAAGAGCCATTCCTGCTCGAAAATGGTGATCTCAAATATATACTAGTAGAACCCCGCTAAAGCGGTTGCCTATATATACCTAAAGGGGTAACTCTTTCTGTTGATCGGCTGACTGCTAGCAAATGTGAGATCGATAGCCTGGGCTCGCTGTGTACGGCTAAAGAGCTACAGCCTTTTGTGCATCTACGGTAAGTGATGTCTGAGTAATCTATGTGGATATTTAAAGAAATAGTTATTGCCACATGTGCTTGTGCACAAAAGCTTGTTTCAACTTTTCGACCTGTTCAATCAACAAATAGGAAGTTAAGTAATGTATATGTTGCCACATGTTCTTGTGCATAAAAGCTTGTTTCAACTTTTCGACCTGTTCAATCAACAAATAGGAAGTTAAGTATTGTATATGAATATTTAAATAAATAGATATTGTTATTTTTACGTAATGTATATGAATATTTAAATAAATAGTTATTACTACATGTGATTGTGGAGCAAAAGCTGATTTCATCTTTTCCACATGTTCAATCTAGAAGCTACATGTGATTGTGGAGCAAAAGCTTATTTCATCTTTTCCACATGTTCAATCTATAAACAAGAAGCTACATGTGATTGTGGAGCAATGTGATTGTGGAGCAAAAGCTTATTTCATCTTTTCCACATGTTCAATCTATAAACAAGAAGCTATTGCTCCATGTGTGAGAAGTTATTGATCCATGTGATCAATGTGATTGTGTACACCAAATTGTTTAATCTTTTCCACATGTTAAATCAATAAATAAGAAGTTATTTCTAAGTAATTTATTTAAATATTAAACAAATAATTATTGACCATGTACACTTGCACAAAAGTGCAAAAGCTTGTTTGGTCTTTTCCACATATTCAAAATTAGGAATTTACAAAGTTATTTCCAACTTAAAAATAATTTGTAAGTAATCTATTAGGAATTTAGAAAGTTATTTCCAACAATAACTAATAAGTAATCTATATGGATATTTAAACTTTGTTTCGTCTTTTCCACATATTCAAAATTAGATGTAAACTTTGTTTCGTCTTTTTCACATATTCAAAATTAAAAATTTAGAAAGTTATTTCTAATTTGGAAATAAAGTAATCTATATAAATATTTAAACAAATAAATAAATAGTTATTGCCCATTTACTTGTGTATAAAAGCTTGATTCATTTTTTCCACATGTTCAATAAACAAATAGGATGTCAACTCTAAATAATCTATATGAATATTTAAATTTGAATAGTTATTGCCCATGTACTTGAATATTAAGTAATTTATATGAATATTTAAACTTTGTTTGGTCTTTTCCACATATTCAAAATTAGATGTAAAGTTTGTTTCGTCTTTTTCACATATTCAAAATTAGGAATTTAGAAAGTTATTTCTAATTTGGAAATAAAGTAATCTATATGAATATTTAAACAAATAAATAAATAGTTATTGCCCATGTACTTGTGTACAAAAGCTTGATTCATTTTTTCCACATGTTCAATAAACAAATAGGATGTCAACACTAAATAATCTATATGAATATTTAAATTTGAATAGTTATTGCTCATGTACTTGTGCACAAAAACTTGATTCATTTTTTCCACATGTTCAATAAACGAATAGAATGTCAACTCTAAGTAATCTATATGAATATTTAAATTTGAATAGTTATTGCCCATGTACTTGTGCACAAAAGCTTGATTCATTTTTTCCACATGTTCAATAAACAAATAGGATTTCAATTCTAATTAATCTATATGAATATTTAAATTTGAATAGTTATTGGTCTTTGTGTAAATTAATTTTAAGTAATCTGTATGGGTATTTAAATTAATAATTATTGGTCCATGTGTTCCATATTATTAATAAATTATTTTGAAATTCAAAAATTATTGATGACGATGATGATGATTAATGGCCAGTGCTCGATCAATTTTGGTCTATTGACCTTAAGAAGGTTATTACTTGGTTTGCTTTCCAAGCTCAGTATAGTTTTGACAAGTTAAGAGGTTAGCAAGGTTTGTATTGTAACAAATACTATGAAACTCATATCTAATGTGAGTGTAAGGAGAGCACTCTAAGAAAAAGTGAATTTCATCCTTAATGCTCATAGACTCACAAAGACAGCAAACCCTTTCCACCCACAGATTTTTGGGAATAGACCAACACCATGTTTAGCTATGAAGCTCATGGGAGTTCGTTCTAATCTTGGCTATATTCATTTTCTTCTTTGAACTAATTACTATCAAGAAATATTTATGATCTTCCAAATTGGGGTTAATGATGTTCTTATAGTATCTTAGTTTTCTCTTAACCTCTAAATTTTCCTGGCACCACAATAAAAGAAAAAGAAAAAGATGTATAACTAAAATCGTAAACCTATAACATAATTTAATGAGTTTTAATGTTTATTTATAATTTAAAACTTAATTTATATGTACATGAGTTATATTAGTCATAATTCACTTGAATGTGAATTATTACTCTATACATTAATTACAATTTAGAATTATTAATATTTTATGATATTAGATTAATAATTTCAGCATTAATTAAAAGAAAACAAGAAAATTTAAAAAATTAATTAAAACATAAAACAAAATTAAAAATTTGATGAGTTACTATACATTTTATTCTTAGATGAGTACATTTTATTATAAATATTTTACTCTTACACATATATTTGAATTTCAATTAAGTGTAATTTAATTTTAAAAATGTTATGATTATTTGTATATAACATTTAAAATTATTTCAAAGTATATATGTTCAATAGTTTTGTTTAAAAAATAAAGTTTCTATTATTTATAATAATTTATACAATAAATATAATTATTTTAAATTAAAAATATTTATATTGATTATATAAATTAAATATATTTAATAGTTTAAATTTTTAAAAATATATATAATAACTCTACTATAAATTTTGATTGTTTTATATATTTCAAAAATATTTAATATATAATATAAATATGATTATATATTGAAATAATTAGTAAATAATTATTTTAAATATAGCTATTGAAAAATAGAATTTTGAGTTACTTTATGAAAAAGAAACCACACTTTTATAGATTTAAAATAAAACACAACACACAATTTAACATTTGGATCTTTGCGAGTTACAACGTACATCAACTTAAATATATTTAACTTCACAAAAATAATATAAAATATAAATTACAATATAAATAGAATAAATATTAAATATAAGTAAATATTAAGCATATGTATATGAAATCTAAATCTTTTTACTTGTAAAATAATAAAAATATTTTATAAAATAAATAAATAAAAATAATTAAAAATTATAATTATTAATATACAACTTAAAAGACATTATCAACCCATATTTTATATATATATATATATAAATAATATGGGTTAATAATGTCTTTTAGGGATTTGGACGCACGTTGGTTGTTGTCGCTGCCTGCCGCCGTCGCTGCCCTCCTCTAGGGTTATGCTCACGCTCTCAGGCCGCCGCCATGGCCATTCCTGGGGGAGGGGATCCCCCTCCCTCCTCCACGATCTCTGCAGAAGAAGCATTCCGTAGGCTGCTAGGGCCCCCCGGGAAGAAACTGGTGGCCCAAGAGATCCCGAAATTTGTCAAGAAATTAGACGCAATACCTGAAATCGCATTGCCAGAGGAAAATTCGATCAAAATAGCTCTGGCACTTGCCGAAAGAGTTTTGGTTGGCCAGTTCATGGGGCTTTGGCCCTCAGCCAAAACCACGGATGATTGGATTCAGCGTAACTGGAGGCCCCATCTGAAGCATAGTGTCACCTGTTACCCGGTTGGCAGAGGATTCTTCGTCTTTGAATTCATATCCAAAGAGGATTGCGATCTCATCTTCCGGAGCAACCCCTATTTCATGGGCTCCCAAGGCCTATACCTCAACAGATGGTCTCCGGACTTTGATCCCACAATAGATGTACCCAAATAGGTCCCAGTCTGGGTAAGGCTCCCCAATCTCCCGATCCACTGCTGGAACATTCAAGCTCTGGAGAAAATAGGAAATGCCCTGGGCCGCTTCATTGACAAAGCCGAACACAAAGGTTAGTACTCCTGCGCTCGGATATGTGTTGAAGTTGATCTGGAGGCGGGGCTTCCAGAATCCGTCAAGCTCTCGGTAGGCTCTTGGAATCACTTCCAGAAACTCGATTATGAACAACTTCCATTTAAGTGTCGGCATTGCCATGAACACGAACATTTTCAACGCAACTGCCCAAAAGTCCAACCAATAGAGGAAGGGGAGAGATGAAAGAGGGTCAAAAAAGGTAAGGCAACCTCCAAGTCGAATCACAAGAGGGCTCCAAGCAATGCTCAGAAATTAGATCCTAAAGTTCCTCCGAAAACTCCAGCCCAGCCACAACCTTCGAATCTGCAGCCAGCTACCACGGTCCAAGGAGCAAGTACCTCTGCAATGAACGCCCCAGAATCTTCGCCAATTATAGTCATTCCGGAATCCACTCCTCCTAAAGCCGCAACCCCCATGGGGACAAAAGTTAGTGCCAAATCGCTGGAGCCAGGGGAAATCCCTTCCCAACCAGAATCTGCAACCCCAATGGCTAAGAGTCCTCCTTCTCGTGAATAAATCCGAGAAGTGGAAGTGGAGCCTTCAGCAGTTGACTCTGATCCAGGAGGATTCTCAGATGAAGGAGCCACCGAGTCGAGTAGTTCGCATGCAACCCCAATCAAGAAGCCGAGGGGCCGGAAATCCAAAAAAAAACAAAGGGAAGAAAAGTCTTATGCAGATGTTTTGCAGGGCTCCCAGCAAACACTCAAAGGTATGATGAATACTAGATCAGAGCAAGGCCAGGCCTCTAAAGGGGCCGCCCCCTCTCAAAGCAAATAATGCGGTACATCTCCTGGAATTGTAGAGGACTAGGCAGTCCCCAGAAAGCTGAAGCAATGAAAGATCTAGTTAGAATCAACAAGCCTGAGATCCTCCTCATCCAGGAGACAAAAATGGAGGGTGGCCTTGCCCTCCAAGCTGGAAACTTATTTTGGAAAAAAGGCCCTGGGAAAGCCGCAAGCTCCAGGGGAGTCTCAAGAGGTCTAGCCACCTTCTGGGACTCCTCCAAGTTTGAGTTGCTCTCTTTTCATAGTACTATGCACTGGATCTTCACCAATTTCACTCACAAGGCCTCAGGCCATCAAGTAAGTTTGTTTAACCTTTATGTTCCTATTTTAATAACCGAAAAAAAAAGAGTGCTGGGAATCCATTGACTCGTTCCTTAGCACCTACATGCAAAGAAATATTATCATTTCTGGAGATCTAAACGTCACCTTAGCAAAAAATGAGAAAAAAGGGGGTTCCATTGTGAGAGATCCTTCCCGGGAATTGGTCGAAGACATCATCCTAGGATGGGATCTCGTTGACATTAAACCCTCCAAGGGTAAATTTACTTGGACCAACAAAAGGCTAGGGCCTGGGCATATTGCAGCTCATCTTGACAGGTTTTTGATCCACTCCGCATTTCTCTCTCTGGGGCTTCATGCGTCCTCCAAAATTCTCCCTAATTGCGTCTCTGATCATAAGCCTATCCTCCTTTATCTTTCCTTAAAGAAAACCTAGGGCCCATTCCCTTTAGATTCAGCCCCCTTTGGATCCAACAAGAGGGCTTTCACCACCTAGTCTCTAGATCCTGGAATCAAAAGGTTACTGGAAAACCTTCCTTCATTTGGGAAGAAAAGATCAGGTGGCTAAAACACGAACTGAAGAACTGGGCCAAGCATCTCCCCTCCCCGGTCTCTAGCCGAAAAGATGCCCAAGCTGCCTTGGAAAACCATCAAACTCTCGTGGAAACTGCCTCTATCATTGATAGTATCTCCCGGACTGAATGCAACCTTCAGAAAGCTTATTTCAAAGCCTGCAGAGTTGAAGAGGAGTATTGGCGCCAAAAATCCAGAAGCCTTTGGTTAGCAAGCGGTGACAAAAACACCTCTTACTTTCACAAACATGCTGAATCTAGAAAAAATTTCAAAACTGTGAAAGAAATCACTCATCAAGGAACTCTAATTAAATATTTCGAAGGCATTAAACAAGCATCCTTTTCCCACTTCCAAGACCTCTTCTCTGCTCCTTCTAACGAGCACTTGGACCCCTTTGCTCACCCCCTATCCCTTATTCCCAACTTGGTCCAAGTCCCTGATAATGTCCAGCTTGCCGCCCCTGTTACAAAGAAAGAACTCAAAACTGCCCTATCCCAAATGAAACCGGATAGCGCCCCTGGTCCAGATGGATTCACAGCCATATTTTTCTCAACCGGTTGGGATATTATTAATTATGACCTTCTGCGGATGGTTAGGAACTCCCAGAGTCATAACAAATTGAGTGGGAGTACAAACTCATCTTTCATGGCTCTGATCCCAAAGGAGATAGGGGCTACAAATTTCGCCAGGTTCCGGCCTATCTCCCTTTGCAACATTGGTTACAAACTGGTTACTAAGATCATAGCAAACAGGCTGAAAAAAATCCTGCCCAGGATCATTCCCGAGAACCAAGGAGGATTCATAAAGGGTAGGAAAATTCTTGAAAATTTTATTCTTGTCCAAGAAGCCATCCATTCAAGCGTGAACCGGAAAGACAAAGGCATGGTAGTGAAGCTCGATCTTACCAACGCATTTGACAGGGTGAGATATGACTACCTTTTCATGGTGATGGAGAAATTTGGGTTTTTCGCTCCTTTCATTAACTAGATTAAAGGTTGCATTTGTGCTCCCTGGATAGCCCCTTTAGTCAACGGGAGATCAACAAAATTTTTCCAGGCATCAAGAGGGCTGCGGCAGGGCTGCCCCCTGTCACCGCTCCTCTATGCCATTCAGGCCTCCGTTCTCAGCTTCCAACTAAACAACTGTCAGCAAGTTCATTCCCTCCCTGGTCTCCGAATGGCTCATAATGTCAAAGACATTAATCATGCCCAATTTGCAGATGATACGCTGCTCTTGGGAGGTGCAGGTATTCACTCTGCAAGAAGCTTCAAGAATGATCTTGAAACCTACATCCAGATCTCAGGAAGCAAAATCAACCTGCAAAAAAGCAAAATTTACCGCTGCAACTGTTCTGTGGCAGAAATGGGAAGAATCTCTAGACTTCTGGAAATGGAAGGCTCGCAAAGCTGGGACTCGTTCACTTATTTTGGGGTTCCAATCTTCAAATCTTCCATCAAACCGGCGAATTGGAACCCCATCATTGACAAGTTAAAAGCAAAGATCCAAAATTGGGGGGTGGTTGGTTGACTCTTGCAGGAAAACTTGTGCTGCTGAAATCGGTTCTTTCCAGTATTCCAATTTATTAATATTCCATCCTCCTGGCCCCATCCTCCGTCATCAGCAAGATTGAAATCATTCTAAAAAAATTTCTGTGGGAAGGGGGAAAAGGAAATCTGAAAAAACTACATCTTGTCAGTTGGGAAAAAATTCAAAAACCCTACAGTGAAGACGGCCTCCAAATTAGAAGTATGCAAACTCAGAATTTAGCAATGGGCACAAAGCTACTCTGGCAGCTAGTCTCCGGGAGACCAGGCTGGAGCAAAAAGGTCCTGTGGAAAAAATACTTCTCCGGCCAGCGACTTCGCTGCTTAGATAATAATCCTCCTCTCAAAAAAGGCTCTCCAATCTACAGACTTTGTCTTAAAGTCTTGGATCACTTCAGATCCCTACTGTACTGGATTCCTGGGAATGGGAAAAAAATCAAAGTTTGGGAAGATTCAATCATGGGGGATGAGCCTTTGGGGCAAAACCTTGATTTGCAAAATGTAAAACAATGGCTCCAGGATCAGCACTTGTCCACTCTGTGGGATCTTTCTGTCTGGGACACCGACAATTGCTGGATTGGCTGGAAGTTAGGTGACCATCCTCCCTGGCTTGAAGAGGAAGCAAAGACTCTGGCCAAGTTGCTGCAAGGCAAAGCCCCCCTTAATCAATCAACATGTGACAAAAGAGGACGGGGGACAAAATCTGGAGCTTACACCTCGGCTGAAGGCTATCGCTCTTTATTGGCTACTCCTCATGTTGCCCCAAACCTTATCCAATGGAAGTTCGTTTGGTCTACCCTATCCATCCCGAAAGTTGACCTCTTTTGTTGGAATGTAGTGCACAGAAGTATTCTCACTGCTGAGAATCTTAGGAAAAGAGGTATGGAAGGGCCTTCAATCTGCTCCCTGTGTAAGAAAGATGAAGAAAACATTGATCACCTTCTGATTTCCTGCCCTTTCTCAAGAGAACTGTACAGAGAATCCCTCTCCCTGACCCACTCTAATCTCCTTCTGCCTGAATTAACTGCAGACCTCTTTTCCGGATGGGCTGAGTCCTCTCCCTTTCACCTTTCCAAAAAGGCCCTCCTCAAATTGGCCTTGCTGTTAATCCCTATGTTTATCATCTGGAAATTGTGGCTGGAAAGAAACAACCGTCTCTTCAGAAATGTGGAAAATCCTCCCTCAAAGGTTGCACTCAAAGCAAGAGTTTTCCTCGGAGAGGCCCTGGATCATAAGCTGGGACTCTGCAATGCTCAGCCGATGGATGACTTGGAAACAACTTGGCTTTCAGCCATCACTTCTGCTGCTCAAAAATCCCCCATTGCCAGGCAGCCAAAGCATGCTGATTGGGAAATCCGCCTGGAAGATGCTGACTTTATAAAATGGAGGTGCTCGCTCGAGGAGCACTGTTTGTTTTTTGATGGTGCCTCAAAGGGAAACCCAGGTCCATCGGGTGGGGGAGGAGTGATCCTGAACCCCTCAGGTTCCACTCGATCCTCCTTTGCCTGGGGCTTGGGGGTGGAATCAAACAATTTTACTGAATTTTATGCCCTGTGGCAAGGTCTCAGGCAAGCTATTAGACTCAATATCAGGTCTATCTTTGTCTTTGGTGACTCTAAAATCGTTGTGCATGCCATGCGCACAAAGTCTCGGCCAACTAGCCTCCCCATGAAGCGTATCTTCCAGAAAATTCTGGTTCTAGTGGGCAAGTTTCAAGCTATAAACTACTACCATGTTTTACGTCATCTCAACAGTCTTGCTGATCTTGAGGCTAATCATGCTATGCTCCTGAGCAGGGGTACTATCACTGAAAATGGGGTTGAGTCCGTTTGCTTTATTCCGTGACTTTGCCGGGCTTGTCCGCTGCGACCTATGCAGTCAGTGTAGGAAAATGCACTTGGAATGCTCCAGAATCAATTCATGGTGCAGGGCCATTCGCCATGACCCGTCTTTGACTCAAAAGGGGAAAGCTTGGACTCCATCAACAACGATCTGTGCACTTGCAGAGCTCATCACAGAGGGACTTGCAGAGCTCACCCAAAAAAGATGTTGCAGTCGCCTTTGGAGATTCTGGATGCAGATTTATTTCCCTGGAGATCACTGTCAAGAAGAACCTCTCCAAACTGGATATCAAACGATAACTGGATCGCCTCCCTCGCCTTCTTTTATGTCAGCAAGTATAAGAGAAATATGCTTGCAAGCTCCTCTTTGCTCATTCTCTGTAGTTTTTTTGTCTTCTGCTACGTTTATCATGCTCTCCACCGGCAATATAGTCCTCCAGACATCATAGTGAAAGCGCTAGCAAGTCGTTGCATCTCTAACGCCGTTTGGATTTTAGTTTTCTTTGTAATTGGTCAAAGTTGGACTCTCCCTTTCATGTCAGAGTAGTCTGCTTTGTTAAAAGATTCTTCCAGTGTAGCACTTTTCCGGATCCTTATTAATCTATCCATAAGTTACGGTCAAAAAAAAAATAATGTCTTTTAAGTTGTATATTAATAATTAGAATTTTTTTAAGTTGTATATTAATAATTAGAAATTTTAATTATTTTCATTTATTTATTTTATAAATTTTTTTACTTGTAAAATAATAAAAATATTTTATAAGATAAATAAATTAAAATTTCTAATTATTAATATACAACTTAAAAGAAATTATCAACCCCATGTTTTATATATATATATATAATTACAAATATTATAAAATAATTATATAAATATAAATAGTTATGATACACCATTAATTAATTAATTAATTATATATATATATATATAATTTTAAAAATGTATTTTATATATATTTTAAAATTATATATATATATATATATAACTCTCAAGTAAAGATTATAGGTATAATTCATCATATTACATTTTATATAATTATAATCATTATCATAATCATAAATAAAAAATAGTTTTCCTTATTGTATAAAATATCTCAGAAATGTGACAAGACATCATTACTTTTTATTATCAATATTAAACTAGAAATAACATATATGAAAAGACATGAGTAGTTGCTATTAAACTAGAAATAACATATATGAAAAGACATGAGTAGTTGCTATTAATAACATGTTATAACACATTATTTATAAGTTGTATACTAAGGTTCTTTTTTGTTTGTATTTTCAAGTTTTATTTTTAACAAAAATAAATAGTGTCAATGATATAAATTAGTCTTATTAAAACAATTCAGCCAATCAAAAATTAAATAAAAACAAATAATTTTTTATTTATTTATTTAAATAATTGAAATAAATATATAATTAATTTTTATGTACTTTACAAAACAAGAGTTGTGGCATAGAAGGTATATAAATATGATACTTTTGCCCCAAAATTTCAATAGGAAAAAAAATTCTCTTGACACAAAATTACTTAGCCATGAAATTTGCAATGATTAAAATGATGAAACTTAAAATTTTATGATAATTTGATATATGATATAAATTTTATTTAGTTTAAATCATTTTATTAAACCATACTATTTGCACTTAACATATTCCATTGTCACTTTATTTTTAGGATATTTATACCATACTATATTGGATTGAATTGAAATCAAATTAATTTTATACTTTGATAATGTTTTAAATTTTTAATTTGTGATTGATATGATATTTAAAAGAATAATTTAACTTTTAAATTATGATTTAGAATTAAACATTGAATGATCATAACTAAAGTGTGAATTGGTGTATGAAATTTTTGTGATATATAGAATTATGATTAAACTCTATACAAATTTATAAAAATAAACATAATAATTAAAAATATTTATTAACATTGAATTATTCAGCTATACTATAGTTTAGGGGCGTGGAATTGTGTACAACCTTAAATGAGTAAAAACAAATAAATTTGGAAGATGTCACTCGGATTATTGCATAAGTATAGAAATTTGAAATATGTCAGTTCGATTATTGCATTTTCTATGATTGTTCGCTTAGACTTTATGAACTTCTTAGTGAGGAGATGTGGTTTTACGGGTATAGTCATGTCAATCATAAAAAAGTTGTGGTTGAAATTAGATGTTTCCACATGACATGGTCGGCTTACGATGACTTTTAATGTTTAAGGATGAGCATAACCCATGACCATTATTTATGGTCATTGAAGCATGCCCACTAGGTTTAATTATCTATTCCCTATTAAAAAAGTAATAAATGTTATTATTAGACTTATTGTTAATATCTTTAATAACTAAAACAATATCTTTAAATATTAAAAAACATTTTATACTAAATCTAAAATCTAAAATTCATATTAAATTATAAATTTAACTTCTATTTCAATTAATTTATATAAATTTTAAATTATACAAAATTGTAAACTAAATTTAATTTGTCCCATTCTAATTATGCCCCATCAATAATTTCAAACTCATTAAATTATTATCTAACTTCCATACCTCTCTTCCAACTACGGCCAGTTTGACGGTGTGATTTCTGCCATTTAACTTAATTGTAGTGTGATTTCTGCCATGAGTACAAAAAAACAAAACAAAAAAAACTAAATATCAATAAGATTCCAATATTGTTATTATTATTATAAATTTATTTTTATAAAATATCATATTAAAGCAATATATATAATTATCATGTGATAAAATTTAATATAAAATTACTAATTCAATATTATTTTAAAATTTAAAATAATTTTTAATTTTATAATTATATATATATTTTAAAATTTAATATATATTTTTAATTTTATTTGTAAACTTTACATAAATTTTTAAGTCGTAACACATATCAATTACCTAAACTATAAAGACTATTCTAAACCCAATGAGTTAGGAAGACAAACACTCAAATAAAACAAAGCAAAATCATATAAAAATCTCAGTAATAATTAAATAAATTATTGATAATCTATTTATACTTTAAATTCCAATTTTCATATTCTCATATAAAATTTTCATAATCCCATATAATTAGGTCTTAGAAAAAAATGTATAAAACATTTAGTTTAACAATATCCCACCCAATGGAATAAAAAGTTAGTACGTGAGATTTGAGGAGAGTATCCAACCCTAAGTTGTGTTCAATTGGCGGATAGGGAGGCCAACCCAAAGGTGTGCTCGGTTGGTGGGTAGGGAGGACTTGTAGATAAGATATAGTGAATGCATTGCATAAACAAATCATAGCAAAAGCTATTAGAAAACCAACCTCATTCTTAATGGATTACACGCACCTTCTCTTAGGATTTGAACTTAATTCGATCCTATATTCTGTGCAATGAGTTACTGTGGATGTAATGTCCCTTAAAATACACTATTTAAAACAAAAATTATAATGGTCTCTGAAATTGTCGTAATGAACACATGTCTAATAAATTAACTTCAACAAAGTTTAATGATAATCTACTTGTTTGCGTCTTTTAATATTTGTTATTATTTTATAGTTACTGAGATGATTTAAGTGTTGTCATTTGGTTTAAACCACTTATACTATCAAATGAGAACTCATACCAGTTCTCATTTTTCTCTCTCCTAATTTTAGTTGCTATTTTTACCTCCATTTCAAAAAGGGTTGATACCAGTATCACACATTTTCTTTTTGAGGCATTTTTGCGGGTCTTTGAATTATCTTTGTTGTAAACTATTTTTTATTTCTCTTTTCGATTGTGTTTTTAGAAATTCAACAAAATAACATACATTTATAAGCAATTTATAATGGAAAACATATTCATTTTGCAATTTTTTTCTATAAAATAAGACAATTTTATGGACAAAATAAGACAATTTTATTGACAAAATTGTAAAATATTCCAAAAAATAAATGCATTTAAAACCATTTTCAATGAATTTCCAGATATTTTTTCTATAAAAATGATACTATTTCATTTTATTTTCAGAAAAGTGACGATTCACATAAATTCGAGAAAAACTATACCATATATTTGTAAAAAACATATTAAACACATTATATATAGAAATTTTATTTCTAAAGTAAAGTCTGAAAGTCAAATCATTACTAATATATCTTATCAAAAAATTGTCAAATTTAACTTTTTCTTCAAGACATGAAACTAATGAAGAATATCATGCATGCCAAATTCTTTATCGAAATTGGAATTTTCTAGAGCTTGGCTTTCCTCAGGGACATCAATGTCCTCTTCCATTAGGTATTCTATGTCTACAAGATGCCCAAAGTGCTCCTTTCCAAACACCCCTCCTAATGGGGGTTGAGGCTCTTTTGGCATCTTTGCCACAAGTTTTTCACTAAACTCTCCTTTCTTCAAACCAACTTCTTGCAGTTCATCTGGAAGAACTTGAACAGCATTAACTCTTTGCTTGATGTAATTGCATTGCAGTGGATCATTATCAATGGATATGCAATTTATTCCTTTATGTAAGGAGCATGCTATTGTTGTACCTAATCACCAAAAACAAAAACAAAAATTTAAGTCAAATAGCATAAAGAAGCATACTTTAAAACAATAAAATATTGGAGAATAAAAAAAACCATAAAACTTAAAATATGCTTTCATATGTAATGTGAGAAAGTTTACTTGAACCCAAGAACAAATATAAGACCCAATTTCCTCCTCTTGAAAATGTATCTATGAGATAATCAATCAATGCTTGTGGCTTTTGATAGATGTTTAGAGTCACTCCTTTCAAATCCCTTTCCTCATATGTTAATTTTTTAACCACGGCATTGTAACTCAACAACTGACTATATTTTCTGCCACTCTTTTCATTGATTAAAAGAGATTCATAAGTCTCATATTTTGTCCAAGTTGCAAAATGTATGTTTTCAATATCACTCAGAAATGGATCGTTGCTGGAGCTACGAATATTAGGCTTTTTCCTGTAACAAAAATATAAAAAAATTAATTAACTTATCAATAAATATAGTTTATTTATAAATTCAAAAACTTGATAATATAGTGCAAATGTATTACCAATAAAAATTCTTCCTTGTTTTTCCTTTACCCTTGAAGGATGTCAACAACACCCCTAATTGTGTGTCTGAATGGAAAACAACAAATCCCCATAGTGGTGATGTTGTGACATCTACAAATACCGAAACCACTTTATTGACTGATTGGTAAGTATAAGGCTCACAATCATAAGCAATGTTTCAGATATTGTATCCATGAGGGATATCTGCAATCACTAGTGCGTACTCCTATTTAGGAACAAGATTGCAATGTCTGCACAGTTACCTAAAATGACTTTATATATCGCAGTGTCAAGCCCATTCCAAATATAATGATCAAGTGTATCATCAAGTTCAACGTTTGCAAGACGTTGTCTCCTTTTTCGTTCTATTTTGGCTCTTTGGATATGAATTTTGAAGGACTTCGGTTCTCCATCTGTACCCCTCTTTGGCATCTTCAAATGAAAATTATCTCAAAGAGTAATAAAATAGAAATGAATTGAATTATAAAATAAATAAAATAGGATGTATCATAGATCAACATACCTTCTTGAATGCAACAAAACATTTTTTTAAGGTTTCTATCGAGCTTGAGACTGGATAGTTGCATTTGACATCATCCCAACTCTCCGCATTCAACATTATAACCACATCCTCTTGTATTTTCATGTAGACCTTGTGACTAGAAAATGAAACAATAAATGATGTTTATAATCATATATAATGATATAACATAATACTTAGAACATAACAAAAATGTTAAACTAAAGAACAAAACATTGTACGACAAAAAAACATCAACTTACTTGTCAATTTCTTTGCACATTTCCTCCATAGATAATTCACCAAACTTTACCCGTTATAGTATTGTAGCTATCAATGTTACATCCTTCGCACCTTGTATTGTTCTCCAAGGTGTAATAGTCATGTCTTATGGAAGGATCTTGACGTCAGGACCTGTCTTACCACCACTCCATGGAACAACTTTACTTTTTTTCACTTTCTGATTTTTTATGCCAATATTCTCGCACAAGCTAATTATGTCATCAATCAAATCTGATGTTTTAACAACTTTGAATGCCAACTGGAAATAGGCATCTACAACTTTGAATGCATCACTTCCTTTGGCATTTTTTTGTTTTACATTATCTTCTTTAATAGGGATACCTATTTCCACACAATATTGTCTCCAAAAACTTGCTTCAACTCTAATTTTTTTCCCACCACATATTTGCACAAATTCACTGTGGATAAATCTCACCCTTTGAATAAATGTCATTGTCAACCTATATTCACTATCTGCGTTATGATCCCATGCCAACAAATTTGCTTCTACAATTATGTTAAACCAACATAAATGATGCATTTAACTGTTTCAAAAATAGGGTTATTGGGATATTCTTGCATCAACTCTCCTTTTATCCTCTGCATAATGATTTCCCCCCAAGAACATAATATTTGTAATGAAAACATCTTGTTTGATCAAATTCATCTCTAGTAGGAACATCTTTCGGGTCAACAAGGACTAGGTACTCAACCACATGTGCATAAGGATTGTGCCTCATCAATGTTTTCAAGTTCTAAATATGCAAGTTATGTGTTTTTCTAATTCTAAATTGATCTTGCCCTTCTGTGGGTCTATAATTTTGATTCACATTCAACTCAAATGTATGTCCATTTTTAACCAATTTATCCGTCTGCAATCGATTTTGAATGGAATTTTGTGATAACTTGACAATGCCATCCTCTAGATCAACACCTGGAGTAATGGTTTTCCTACTGCCCCCCAAATTTTCACTCTCAGATTCAGGAATAACATTGGCTTCAGTAACAACAGATCTCCTCTTTTTCTGATTTGAAGGGGTTCCTTCTAAATCAACAATTCCTTCAACGGGAATCGAAACTCTCAGCCATATTTCTTTTACGAGACTTTTTTTACTCTTATGAGCAGGTGTAGCAAGCTCATTTGCAACCATTTAAACATGTTCATTTGGGTGAGATGAAGATTTAAATATAACCCAACCCTTCTAGGTACTTGATTTGATTGTCAGATGCCCTTTTCTCTTTGTGCTTTTACTTCTTCAGTTTGAACATTTGACACTTATCTCTTCTTCCTTGCTTCTGGTCCCTTTTGAACAACGGCATTAACGACATCCATAGGATTGTCCTGTATATAATAATATCCATTCAACATTTTTGAAATGAACATGGAAAAATCTTGCAAAATAAAAGCATTATCGTATTAAATCTATTACATTGTGATATCCAAGATATAAAAAAACTAATTTAAGAATAATATCAATATTCAAACTTACTCTCCCTCTCTCAATCTCATGCACGACCCCTTGACAAAATTATGTGAATTTTTCTTGAACATTGTATTTTGAAATCTTCAAACAATATTGTATTTTGGCAAAGGTCCTAACTTGTTTCACTTGTGCATAAACAATTGATGTATCGGGCATCACAAATATATCTCTCAACAGTCCCAATGGATGGTAATATGATTGAATATATGGAAATGCATAAGAATATAAGTGAATACTTTCTAGTTTTCCTTGATATTTTCCCTTCATATGCCAATGATAGTCTGATCTGTCTTCTTCTGCTGCATGTTTCCATTCTCTAGCATTCTTCTTTTTTAAATCATCAAAGTTAAAAATTTCGTCTTGAGGCTCAACATTCTCAGCTGCCTCAACTTTTTTTTTCGATGCAATCATCGTTGCTTTTGATCCAGAAACGTTTACACATATATTTCTTGATGTCATTCTCCCTATATCCAAAAGGTAGAATTTTACAATACAATCAACAATCATTTAAATACCCCCCTACCCCCTAAACCCCCCACACATATATAATAATTAATTTTAAAAAAAATGTAAAGTTTCCCTCTAACCCCCCTAAACTATATAATAACAATTTTTAAAATAAAATTAAAGCTTAAACCCCCCCTAAACTATATAATACAAATTTAAAAAAAATAAAAAAATCAAACCTAACCGCCCTCCCATAAACTATATAATACAATTTTTTTTTGAATTAAAATTAAAAAAAAAAAAATTAAAACCCAACCCCCCCCTAAACTATATAAATCAAACTTCAAAAAAAAAATCAAAATTTAAAAGAAAAAATATAACCTAGACCCCCCCTAAACTATATTAAAAACAAATTAAAAAAAGAATCGAACCCAGCCCCCCTAAACTATATTAAAAAAAAAAATTAAAAAAAAAAAATCAAACCCACCCCCACTAAACCATATTAAAACAAATTAAATTAAAATAAAATAAATCAAACCCCCCCTTCCCCCAACTCCCCCCGCCCCCACCTCCCCCTCCTCCTCGTGCCCCCTTCCCCCACCTCCCCCTGCCCCCACCTCCCTCTCCTTCTCGCGCCCGCTTCCTTGAGTAGTGTTTTTTTAATGTAGTGCTCACATGCATCAGTTAGATTCATATTTGATTGACCTTTGACTATCTGTGGCCACTCCCACTGATTGGGTCATGTCTCCAATGCAGTCCAAGCCACACCTTGAGAAGAATTTGAATCACCCTTGCGGTAATTGAATTCATTCTATTGTAATCTCATATTTTTTCTAGCTTACAACTGATGAATGACATTACAACAGTTTTTCACATTCTTTGAGTTTCATGTGTGAATATTGATTCAATTCTTCTTCTTCTTCTCTGCAATTCTTGAGTGAAATTTGTGAGGTTTGTTCAAGCTGAGTGATCTCTCCTATAGAATTTCACATGGTATCAGAGCTTGATAAATCGTTTCAAGTTGCAGCAGTAGCAACAATTGCAACATTTTATTGAGTAGTTGTTTTTCAGTAGAGCACCAAAAGCCTCTAGATTTCCACAACAAATCCTAGTGCCATTGCATTGGGTTCACTGGAGAAATCTAGTGATGTCTAGCGAGGTGTGAAGGATCTAGTAACATATGCTCATTGTCCTAAAGCAGTGTTCTTTAGATATGCAGTAAATCTCCAACCAAAATTTCATTTGTTTTGCAGGTTATTCCATGTACAGATTCAAATTCAGCAGCTACCATGGATCTAAAACTGAAATCCTTCAACTATTTTTAATGGAAAGCCAAGATGAACATCTTCATGAAGTCCAAAAGTCTTTCTAGAGTGTTGAATGGGACTGCAGTCAAACTTATGGGTGCTACTGAGAAATCAAAGTACATTGATAGACTTGATAAAGCAGGTTGGCCTGCTACTCCTCAGTATTTCCGATGATCTACATTTTGATATCATTGATCTGAAGACTCCTAAAGACATTTGGGACAAGCTCGAATCTCTTTTTTGGTAGAAAGATGATTTGAAGGGTCACCAATTGGAAAATGAGCTTATCTCTTTGAGCCCCAACAGTTTCGACTCAATTAATAAGTTCTTCACTAGATTCAAAAATTTGGTTTCATAGATAAAATATTATGGAATAGAGAAAGAAGAGAAGTAGATAATCCTAGCCATTCTGTCAAAATTGGGCCCTGATTACTCATTTTTTGTCTCTACCTTCCAGTCAACAAAGCTATCCATTCTAAATTGGAAGATGCCCACTCTTTATGCATTCATTCTGTCTCTCTCTCAAGAGGAGGATAAACTTGTGCAAATGGGAGTGATCAAACCAAAGGTGGATTCAGCACTTGCAGCTGCTGAAGTGAAGAGAGGGAATGGTAAAGGAAAGCAAAAAGATAAAGACCGAAATTTGAATGAGCAGAAGACAAGGGAGGCTCCCTATCAGTTAGAAGGGACTTCAAATTCCAATAAAGGCAAGCAATATCACAAGGAGAAATCCAAATGTCCTTATTGCAACAGATGATTCCATCCTTAGAGTGCCTGTGTGAAGAAGACAATATACCTAATAGTTCAGCTTCTTGAAAAGAACAACCTTCCAGTACCTGCAGGTTCTAGGAGGAAAGAAGTTGAATCTTCAAGATCTTAGGACAAGGAGGGGTTCCATGCACTCATGGCAAGTGCTTCAAAATATTTCTCCTTCATCATTGATTCAGGAGCATTAAGACACATGTCTTCCTCCAAAAATCTCTTCTCTAGTTTTGAATCCACAGTTGGCCCTTCAATCTTGTTGGGGAATGGTTCTGAGGTCTCCTCTGAGGGGATTGGAAGGATCAACCTTGAGCATGGGCACTTCTCATATGTTCTCTATGTCCCTACACTGAATGCCAACCTACTTTCAGTCTACCAGATGACCCATACTGGAGCACCCAAGAAGGTGATATTCACTCCAAATGAGGTTGAAATCCAATAGCTGTCAACTAGAAACATCATAGCAAAATATGTTGCTGATCACAATTCGAAACTCTATGAGTTTTCTCACTTCCTACCATACTCCAAATAGGCCTCTATTCACACACATGAAAATGAAGAGAGTAGACTCTGGCATGAAAGATTTGGGCATCTTAACTACAAGTACTTGCAAGACATGCACACTCAAAAGATGGTTGATGGACTACCTAACATAAAGTTTTCCCAAGGCACCTGTAAAGGTTGATTGAATGGAAAAGATCCACAACCTAAGGTTGAGAAAGAGAAATTTCACAGAAAAGAGCAAATGCTAGATCCAGATCCATAAGAACCTGATTATCTAGCACCTAAAGATCCAACTCCTCTTGCAAAATGGGCCACCACCACTCTTGCATCCACCAATGATCTTGTTGGAGATACACTACCTTCAAGAACCACCAGATCTGATCTTCAAGATACAAGGATTGTACTCTCTCACATAGATCCATTTCTTGTTGAGAGATGCTTTCTTATGATTGGATTAGATCCAAAGACCTTCTTTCAAGCCTCCCAAGATCCAATATGGGTAGCAGCTGTGGATGAAGAGTATGAATCTCTTCAAAGAAATGAAACTTGGGATCTTGTTTCTCTCCCTCCTGGGAGGAAGCTTGTTGAATGCAAGTGGGTATACAGAACAAATATGGACTCAGATGGGGTCACAAAAAAATACAAGGCTCGATTAGTTGCAAAGGGTTTCTCCCAAGTCCATGGGATAGACTATTATGAGACATTCACTCATGTTGCTAAGATGGATTCCATCCATCTTGTTCTTGCTCTTGCTGCATCCAAGCATTGAGAAGTACATCACATGGATGTCGAGTGCATTCCTTCATAGAGATATAGAGGAGGATATCTACATGAAGCAAACTAAGGGGTATATTGATGACTCTTCATTGGTGTGCAGATTGAGGAAGTCCTTGTATGGGCTCAAGCAAGCTCCCCAAGCTTGGTATGCAAAGATGGACTCCTTCTTTTTGTCACAAGATTTCAAGAGGTGCAAATCTGATTCGAATGTCGACATGAGACATGATGGTAAATCCCTACTCCTTACTATTCTTTATGTTGATGATTTGTTTATTACATGGAGCAAATATTCATGCATAATATCTATCAAAACAACTTTGCACAACTCCTTCTCTATGTAAAATTTGGGACTGCTAAAGCATTTTCTTGGTCTTCAAGTCATTGAGAGTGATTTAGGAATCAAAGTTCCACATTCCAAATATGCATTAGATCTACTTGATAGGTTCCATATGAGCGAATGCAAACCAACAACATTTCATTTTCTTTCAGGGATCAGCCTTGAGAATGGTTCTTCCACACCTCTGGTGGATAGTACTTTGTATCGATAGTTGATTGGGAGTATATTGTTTCTTACACACACTAGACCTGATCTATCCTATGTAGTTAGTGATGTCTCTAGATACATGCTCGAGCCTCATGAGATTCACTTGAAGGAAACAAAGAGGATCTTGCATTATTCGCAAGGGACAAAGACCTATGGTATTCACTATGCAGTTGGGTCTCCTCTGAACCTAGTTGGGTATACAGACTTAGATTGGGTTGGAGACAACTCTGATCAAAAGTCTACATATGGTTTTTTTCATGATTGGATCTGAACCTATCTGTTGGTCGAGAAAAAAACAGACTGATTTAGCTCTTTCTTCAGCTGAGGCCGAGTACAAAAGTGCATGGAATTCAACCACACAATGTATCTGGTTGCGGGGCATCTTGTGAGAGTTTGGAGTTCGATTCAGTACTCCGCCAATAATCTAATATGACAATCAGAGTGCTATCATGATTTCTACAGATCCGGTTCTTAGATAAAGAACCAAACATATTGAGATACACGTGCATTACATCCGAGGATTGGTGCATGATCGTACCATCACACTGCTTAACTGTCCTATGGAAGATGAGATTGTAGATATCTTCACTAAGTCCTTCTTGGTTAAGAAGTTCACTTACCTCTGATCCCTTCTTGGGGTGAGTGATGTACATGATTGATTAGCTTACCACAGTCTATCTTGAGGGGGGGATTTCTTCCCACTGGGTTTTCCCTCTTTCCTCACTTTATGTTTAGATTGTTGTACGGGGTGACCTTTGGTATCAGTTACCAGGGCCCTACTAGTTTTCAGTTATGTGTTTCCTCATAGTTCGGCTTGCGGGGGCTGTTGGAATACTCTCACCATCATCATTTGAATTTGCATGCATGCATACTACATGCATCCAGTCATCAGTATGCTAGTCTCCCAACACCTCGTGCTTATTTTCATCCCCCTGGAGCCTATTTTTAGCCATCAATAGCCCTCCTACCTACCTAGTGTGCCTTTTTTTCATCATCTTGATATTAATGCGCCCTACTACACACTTCTAGGATTCCATGAGTCAATCATTAGGGTAATTTTGAGGTCTAAAATGGGCCTCCTAAGAGATATAATAAAATATTATGAGTGGGGCATTTTGTGGGGGAGGTATCTTTACAACTCAGCTTTTACATTACAACCAATGTAACTATGGTTAAATTAGATTGAAAAGATGTTTCAAATAAAAACAATTTAAAAAACTTCTTTGATGTGACTAAAAGTAAGAGTACTTTTAAATACATGAATTTCTTTTAAATTTAATATGATGAATGTACTTATAAGTTTGAATTTTGAAATATTACTTATTCAATATTCAAAATATATTTATAATACTATATATTTTGAATTTTGAATTTTAAACATAAAGTAAATTTATATAAATAAATTATCATTTTTTAAGAGTATATATTTATTATATAAATCTAACTTGCTCATTAAAAATAAAACTCAATCATATATACATATAAATCGTATTTATATTTTTTTATAAATCTAACTTAATCATTTATTTCTATTATTATTAATATTTTTAAATATATTAAACATCTATTTATATAAATATTTGCATTATTTAAATATACTTAATAAAATTAAATATTTTTAAAATACTCATTTAACAATCAATCAATTTCATTTGTTTTATTTAATTCAATAACATAAAGGATTTAATAGGAATCGATGATCTCATAACAAGTATTCCATTGCATATATACCTATGCATTATTAATTAAATATAAAATTAAAAACTTAATAGATTAATATAATATGTATTTGTTTTAAATATTAATTTAATGGATTTACTTCTCGTTTAATTTATTTTATTTTATGTAAAACACTTATAACAATTATGAATTTTTATGTTGAATACTATGCATTCATTAGATAAGGAGTAAATATTTAAAATAACATATTCTATATTGAAAAGAATTTACACATGTTTCAATGTTTTTTATATTTTTAATTTATTATTTAATAGTATAAATTATATATTATAAAAAGTAATAAATATATAAATATACATATTATAATATTTAATATATATATTATAAAGTATAAATTATATATTTTATATTGAAAAGTATTTAGATGATTTTGATTTTGAAGAGATTTCAATGTTTTTATATTTATAAATTATTTTTTTCAGCCGAAAAAAAAACGTACTATTGTTATTCATCGAATCAAATAGTACAAAGATATTTCACCTCCTCTAATGAGTGGTTGCTATCAGCATAATTCACCTCCTCTATAAGATAGAGTTACATTCTATATGTCCTTGACCATATTCATTCCTGATTACAATCAAAAATATTGATCAGTCCATATCAGCAAGACTCATATCCACATAGTTCTGAAAACTGTATCATCCCGCACAATGATAATACAAAAAGCATTTAAAATATATAAGTATCACCACGATCCTGGATGCTGTCTTCTATCCATTCCTCCCAGGATACATATCCTTCAGCACCTGTTAAAGCTTTTTTTGATAAATCATCAGCCATTCCATTGTGTTCCCTGTAGATATGAGTAAAGGTAATATTATCCTGCAAATCGATCTCCATTCTAACACGTTGACACCAATGTGTAAGAGCCAAAACATTTAATTTTGATTCTTTTGAAGCCCATTTTATAGTGACTCTTGAGTCACCAAAAACCAACAGGTTAACCAGGCCAAAAATATTTGCACATCTTAGAACCAACCAGAGAGCTAAAAGTTCAGCTTTCATATTGTTCCCTCTGCCACAGTTTAGTCCAAGTGTAAAGTAATGTTCCTCATTCAAATATATGACACCTCCAGCTGCACACAGCCCATCCTGTGCAGCCCCATCAAAAAAGCAAATGGGTCTGTTGACCTTATAATTAAAAGGATCAACTCTTATGTTCACAGTAGGAGTAATTGGTACAGAATAGTGTTTTATCAGATGCAATACAGTGATCCCACAAGTCATAACATCTGGAGTTTTTCCTTGAAAAGTACAGAGATTCCAATAATACCAAAGTGCCCAAGATATGAGCACCGGGATTTGAATGGAGTCCCTATCTTCTCGATACCAACAGAGCAATTCTTCCCCAAAGGATGTTTTCCCCAAAGCAATTGAATGATTGAGCTGTGTTTTGCAGAATTCCCAAACTTCCAGACCGAAAGAGCAATGGAGAAAAATATGATTGATAGATTCTGAATTATTCTTGCACAAAATACACCAGTTAGGACCCATCCATCCTCTTCTAGAAAGGTTATCCCAAGTCTTCAATGTGCCCTGGAGAGCATGCCACAAGAATACTTTGTGCTTCAGTGCCAAATTCCACTTCCATATTGTCCTGTACCACCAATGTTGTGGATAGATACAGGTCTCCTGCATCATTCTGTCATATGCACATTTGGCCGTGACGATACCAGTCTTCTTATTTCCATTCCACACCATTTTATCATCAATCTGTGTCAAGATGATACCATTAGCATCTAACTTTCTAATATATGTATCCCAGGATCTACCTTCTTCATTTAATAGTCCCAAATCCGAAGACAGAAGCCACCTCTGCTCCAGGTAATCACGGATGCGATCCAGAGTACAGATACCATAGATTTTCAGATAATCCAGAATCTGATTATTTAATTGAACAGGATCTGTAATGCCCATAATATCATCAATACCAATCCTAACAGTCTTACCATATTTATAAATTATTATTTAAAAGTATATATTATGTACATTGAAAAGTAATTACAGATTTGATTTTGAATAAAGCATTTATGTTTTTGGTATTTGTAATTTATTTTATATTGAAATATAGAAAGTAACTTTCCTTTTTAGTACTTTAAGAGTACTTTATTACATTTATATTATATTCAAAAGTAATTTATAGGTACTATTTTCACTATGAGTACTTCACTTACAACATTGATATGGTTAACTATGGGTTTTTATTCCTCATTTAGAATTTGACAAACAAACACCTTTAACTCAACCAATGCCACCTCAACTATTATAGATGATGTCATCCTTTAAAATGTGATTGGTTCTTTTAAAGTTGATTTTGATAGTACATCTTTTGCTTTGAGGCCCATTTTTTACCTCAAAATTCCCCAAATGTCATGCATTGATTGCTCAGTTTATGAATTGATTACTCAGTTCAATTGACCGTAGCTTCTAGTTATCTGTATCGAAGTGCCACTTGAATACTAACAGTCTGCCATGTGCCCTTGGAGTATCCTTCTCTTGATTAGTGCTCACATGCATCATTTAGACTCAGTTAGACTCATATTTGATTGACCTTTGACTATCAATGGCCACTACCACTAGTTGGGTGATGTCTCCAATGCATTCCAAGCCACAACTTGAGGAGAATTGGAATCACCTTTGGGGTAATCGAATTTATTCTATTATACTCTCATATTTTTTTTCAGCTTACAATTGATGAATGACATTACAACAGCTTTCCACATTCTTTGAGTTTCATGTGTGAATATTGATTCAATTCTTCTTCTTCTTCTCTACAATTCTTGAGTGAAATTTGTGAGGTTTGTTCAAGCTGAGTGATCTCTCCTATATAATTTCACAAGATATAGGTTTGATGAAGTTCTTTCTAGGTATAGAAGTAGAACAATCATTAAATGCATATTTATTTCTCAAAGTAAATATGCTAAAGATGTACTCAAGCGGTTCATAATGGTTAATTGAAAACCAACACCTACACCAGTGGCAATAGGTACAAAGTTGAGCAAAGATGATGAAATTCCCAAACTAGATCCAACATTTTATAAGAAACTCATAGGAAGTGTCATGTATCTCACAACTATGAGACCAGATATTATCTATGCAATCGGCTTGATTTCCAAGTTCATGGAGTCTCCCAAAGACTCACATTGGCAAGTGGGAAAAAGGATCTTACGATATGTTGAAAGGACTTCAAGCTATGGCATTTTATACTCAAAGACTAACTATGATATTTTAATAGGTTATACTGACAGTGATTTTGCGGTAAGTTTGGATGACAAGAAGAGCACTTAAGGTCATTTTTTTCATCTTGGTTTAGGGGTGATTTCATGGGAATCCAAGAAGCATCCCATCATGATGATATCATCTATGGAAGTGGAATATGCAGTAGCAACAATAACAATATCTCAAGCAGTCTAGTTATGCAGAGTTCTGGATGGTATTCAACAGACACAAGAAATCCCAACAACAATTTATTGAGACAACAATTTAGTAATTGCAATGTCCAAGAACCATGTATTTCATCAAAAGAGCAAACACACTGATACCAGATATCATTTCATAAGAAAACTTGTAAACAATGGTGAAGTTCAAGTAGAGCATTGTAAATTGATTGATCAATTGGTTGACATATTCACAAAGCCATTAACAAAATATATTTTTGAAATTCATAAAGATAACTTGGGCATTGTAAACGCTGAAGCACTCAACGGTCGTAATTAAGGAGGAGTGTTAAAAACTTTAATTAAATCCCACTATGTCTCAATTGTTAGCTCAGTTATTATTAGAAGTTAAGTTGAGTTTAGTTGATTAGCATGCAAATATGAATTAGCCTAGGGTTTTAGCATGTAGCAAGCATATAAATTCATTTTTGTTTATGTTCATTGTAATTTCCAATTAGATCTTCCTTGTTTATCAAGAAAGTTTGCATAGCAGCTCGTATTCACATTATTAGTGTTTAATATATCTTCCTCCAACCTTCAAACTGGCCAACGAATTATGCACGCATGATCTAGAAGCCAACGGTGTAATACAAATAAGATCCATTCGTGATCGACAAAATGATGAACTAAAATCATCGTAGAACCCTCTTACAATGGTTATATATATACATGAAATTTTGTTAATTAATAACTTTATATAATATCTTTATTTTGAAATTAAAAAAAAATAAAAATTAAATCCATAATAAACTCATAACTACATTTACAGATTTCTGAACATTTTATGTTGTAAGAAAAACATTATGTTTTATGTTATTGTAAAGTTTTGTGATTATTGACCAAGTGGGGTCAAGGATGACTCTAATTAATTTTATTGAATATTTTATTATTAATAAATAAAAGAAGAGACAAATATCCAAGGGAGGTTGTTAAATGACTGTTCACTGACCCACTAGGAGGAAAGGACTGGAGTGAGAGCAAACTGACACTTGGCAACATCCTCAACTCACTTCTAGATGTTGGAGGGGGAAACTTCCTTATTTTTATGGTCATGTTCCCCAAGAAAGTGGAACTGAGCAGGTGGCTCAATAACTAAGAAATTGACCAAAAGACCTGGGCATGCTATTTTATCACCCATCGAATTCAGCAGGAGGCTGCCCAGTTTTACCTTGTGATAATTTTATGAAAGAGAAAAGAAGAGAGTGCAAGAGATTCGATGAGGGGAAGGCTAGTAAGTGATTGAGTGAGTTAAGACTGCATTCTGAATTAGTGAATCCACATTGTTGAGTTCAATATTGCTAAAGGAAGAAGTATTATTGTTTAGTACTATTGTTGAGTTGCAGAGGAATTTATTCCATTCTCCACACAACATCTTTATCCTGGTGGTTCAGTGAACAGGATCGATGGTCCTTAGGCAAGTGATTTGATTGTCTTCAAGAGAAGGTTGGGTGGAACAAGATACTTTGGCTGTTTGTCTCTTCTACAATTACCAGTTTTTATTTGTGTTATCTTATTTACTTTTTGTCCAATTATTTACTAAAGAAGTGAGTATAATATGTTATCAGATTTCTATTATAACTCAAATATCCCTCGAACTATTATTAAATGCGTTTAAAGTTCTATCATATTATCTATGCTGAAAATCCATTTACCTGCTAGATATAAAAACTGAATGAATAGTTTAAATTCTAAATTTTAAATGACGAATGATAGAGTAGAAATACTTCTCTGTATTTTTCCACATACATTATGTATCGTACTCTAGTATAGAAAATTAAATTAGGAGTAGATTAGAATGATTCTTTATCATAGGCTGAAAATTTATTATAAAGATTTGTATCAATAAACTATTCTATTTTACATGCAATAAGGTATTATTTTTCTATAAACAGAACTATATATTATAAATATTACAAGGTAGATTAATTTTAAGGAATCGTCCTTTATATTGAACAACATTTCAGAACATTTAAATTTTAATACAGAAATAATAAATCTTAAATCTAAGTTACGCACATAGCATTATTTCTTTTATAAATAAATTCTAAACATTATTATTGTAAATATCAGTATCAAAATATCTTTAAAGGAGCACATGAAACTCCATAAAGCTAAATCTTTTCATAAACGATGGTTAAATCAAACCCTAGTAGTATTCTCTACCATAATACAATATAAATTTTAAAACAAAATTCACATCAAGGACATAACTCTGAAAGTTTTCATTATACATTAACAATTGCAACAATTGAAAAATATTTATTACCCTATATCTTTATAACCTTCATAATATAGTAGACATCTTGGTTTAAATTTCTTCTTTTAAAACAATAGGAAGTAACAGTACGAGCTCAAGCCAAAGGCATCACCCAAATTTAAAGAGGATTAAAAATATACAATTGCATTACAGCATATCTAAAAAGAATTAATACAAAACCAGGGTTCGAGACCGTAAAGGCTCACCCAAATGGTCGATACATTTATAAAAAGAATTACAAAATGATTGGTATGAGTGTTCAAAAACGCAGAGCATTAGGGTTCGAGTTTCGACTCACCCAACCTATACCTTAAATATTTAACTATCAAATTAAAACCTAAACGCGTAATTAAGGTTAGGGTTTAAAACACTTAGCATCTAAAATACCAAACCATCAACACTATAACACTAGGTTAGGGTTTGAACCCTGCAACATGATCATTTTTTTCTTGGAACCATTTCTACTAACGAACAATACAAACTCTAATTTGCAACAGAATTAAAATGATGGGCTTCTCCCTAAACACAAGAAGTTTACATCAAAATATATTGATTGTAAAAAAAGATGAAAATGATGAGAGCATCCTTCTAATTGCGAATCATACCACACTTGAATTCTTGCAAATCATCTTTATAAAACCATAAAATTTATTTACATAGCAGTATCCGAAAGAAGCATTGAGAAACCAATGCGATCTCAGAGGCTCGAGGGTAAAACCCTTTCAGTTATAAAAATTTCCATACGACTTACAAAGTGTGAAAAAACCCAACAGTAAAAACCAAAACCAAATCAAATGCAAGTTTGAACTGCAACTCGTCGAAGGAACTCAAACTGGCAGTAATACCTTTCTCACCGCCTTTTTCACTACATAGAGTTACAACTTAGGTTGCCAAAAGGAACCACCGAGGCATACCCGTGTTTTTGCGCACCACAGCCATAGCCAGCGAGGGTTACACCTCTCAAAGGTTAAGTTTCGGCAGGAACCAACCTGTCATTGAGTAACCAACGAAAAAAATGTTCACGTTAGTGATTTCGAAACGAGAACGCTTAAAACAAAAAATGGATACCACTGTAAGAGATTGGGTAATTCGTTTACCTTCTTAAGGTGACTGTAAGCACAACCTGAGAACAACCATCGAAACCCTGGATCATCACACAAAGACTTCTAACCCTGATACCTCAGAAGGCTGTCGGCCTCCACAACCGGTTTTGCAAAACATCAATGAATAGAACTAGTGAGGTTTGAGGTCAAAGCATGCTTAGGGTTTAGCCCGAAACCCAAAAATGTTCACGTGAAACCATGCCACGGTGGTTTGACACTGTACATTCCACCTTGGGCACATTTAATTGTCATAAAAGTTCCAATCCGTCACCTGCCATCGTATAGATGCACTAAGTACCAAGCTTATTGGACCTTACATTATACAAAACATTTAGTGAGTTGTATTGCAACTTAAAAACCCTTAGGTTGTTAATACAAGGTGTAAGACCATGATTGTGGGCTTTAAAGACCCTGTCATGTGGTTTTAATAAATGGAAACATTGGTGTAAAGGATCGAACACATTAACGTGGATCATAATTATAACATAATACAAATAATAAAATTAAAAAGATGAAATGGATAACACTACAATATGGACAACTAAAACCACATTAATTCATATGTATAATGTTGACCCAACTTGTGATATTAAGGCTTTGCAAAAATACATCTAAGAGCATCGACTCTAACATAAAAGATGTTATTGTTATAATACTATATTACATAAAAGGGTCATAGCTATTTTACGAATTCACATAACAACTATAGAGCAAGTTTTTTTGACGTAATAAGTCTAAGATAGTTGTAATGTACACTATGTAAATCTTTAGTCACCAACTGTTAAATTCCGAAGAAGTATAATTATTACTTGCAGAACTGAAAAAGGAATAGTTTATGAAATAGCTAGATAATAGCTAAGTAAGCCCTGGGTACCTTTAGGACCCCTTCATCAAACAGGAAAATCAAGCAGTTAGCATCTAAGAACGAAACAATAGTGTAGCATGAGATAAATTAAATGACGATGTTTGTACATATAGATAGTAACAATAATTTCAGATAACAAATATGGGATTAAACCTCTGGCATTTTGTTGCAACATTAATACATGCATTAAGCCAATTGCATGCAGTAAAGACATTTACGACCAAATATAAACATAGTACGTAATTGATGGAATGTATTTATAACATTGACGACTAATTGAAGAATATGTCGTCACAATATATAATTAGTCTGTGCATAAAAGAATTAATTTATCATAAATGCTATTCCCGCATAACAAATATAAGCATTTAATGTTACTTATAAAATTTTAATTTTTTGTGAAATTTGGGGATGTTACATGTATCAAAGCATAAGTTCAAATACTAGGCCTAAAGTGGCTCAACTCACGCATTTAAAAATCTAAAAGAAAATTGCAAATTACTGATTTTTATTTTATTTTGTTTATGACTAACACTTTAGAAATTTAGTTGCAGGTATGGAAGGACAAGCAGAGTCAACCGAGGACAAGTCCCATAATAATGAACAAAATAATGAGCAAGGACATATTAATGCAGAAAATTTATTCGTTGAATTGAACAATAATTGATCTGAGTTACTAAGGATAGTCAAAGACTTAAAAACAGAAACAAAAACAGTTAAGGAGGAGAACAAATGAATTCTAATAGATTAAGAGGAGCTGAATCAAATCTTGCTGGATAAATTCCATAATAACGATAAGGATAAAAGAACAGAAAAATAACTCTGAATCTGGAACTATGTTCTACCAACGTAAAGTTAAAAAGTTAAAACTGACTAATTATGACAGTAGTTCTTCTTCTGAATGTATGAAAAAGAACACAGGAAAAAACACAAGTATTCCAGTGATAGTAGTGAAAGTGACGACTGCACTGAAAGAAAGAAGTACAAGCGATACAAAGAAATTTCTGGCAAATTTAAGAAAATCAAACAACCAAATTTTAATGGAGAAACATAAAAGAGTGAGGAAGCTGAAGCATGGTTGTCTGGTATGAATAAGTATTTTCAAATCTACAATTACTCAAGTCATTTAAAAACTAGAATGGCAATTTGTAATCTGAGTGGAAAGGTAGACATCTAGTGGCAAGATTTAAAAAGAGTTAAATGCTTAAAAGAGAAAAATGTAAACTGGAGTAGTTTTAAGAAGTATTTTAAAAGAAAGTTTCTGTCGGAACAGTATTATGAGGAATGAGCTAAAGAGTTTTATGAATTAAATTTAGATTCCGTGGATATGAGAGAATTAAGCAGCAAGTTTTTAATTTTGTTAAGGTATGTTCCTTACATTACCGAAGAAAATCTTAAGGTATAGAGATTTCTGAGTTGTCTACCCTCTCATATAAATGACAGAATTGAGTATGATGACCCCATAACTCTTGAAGAAGCCATGAGAAAAGCAAATATCTATTATGAATAGAACAACAAAAGGGAAGGCATACCAAGTTGGAAAGTAAAGAAGCCTAATAATTTTGAACATAGCAAAAAGCATTTTTTTTTTAATCGCAACTTTGGAAATAATAATTCATGTAATTATTCTAATAGAAAATTTCAAGGGAATAATTCAAGAGGTAATGTACAGTCAAATTTTGCAGCTGCAAGAAACAGTGATCCGCCTAAAAATTTTGTTAAAAACAATGAACAGAAAGAACCCGTTAAATGTTGGGATTGTTAGGGACCTCACTATGCATCAAACTTCCCACTCAGAAAGAGGACCGTCAACAACATACACATAGTATATGAGGAGGCTACTGTTGGCGACCTAGCGAGGGAGTTTCCCATAATCAATGCAGCCTTGGAAAATAGATAGGCTGATCATCAAACTTCCATGGTTGAAGTAGAAGGTATGCTGAAAAATAAACCCATATCTATTTGAATTGATCCAGGAGAAAGTCTTAGCTATGTGTCCCTTGATTTAGTTAAATGTTGCAATTTGAAAGTAGACAAGTTTTAAAAGTCATGGCTAGTCCAATTAGCTACTGGAATTAACAGAAAGGTGACTGATTATGTCAAAGAATGTGAATTATTAATGAGTCAGTTTAGGACTCATGTTAAGCTGAATGTGTTACCTTTAGGTTCTTATGATGTTCTGATTGGAATGGATTGGTTGGAAAAGCATAGGGTAGAATTAAATTGTTTTGAAAAAACTTTTACTTGTTTGAATGATAAATGTGAAACTGTAACAGTAAAATAAATTCCTAGAAGGACATATGTTAGACAAATTACTACTTTGCAAGTTAAAAAGGCTGTTCGAAAAGGGTGTAAATTGTTTACTGTAAATGTAATTAATGACGAACAATCCACTAAGGAAGATAAGTTAAAAGTGGAAGTTTTACCCATTCTAAAGGAATTTTATGATGTGTTCCCGGAAGAAATTCCAGGACTACCTCCGAAAAGGGAACTAGAATTCACCATTGAGTTAGTACCAGGAGTGTTACCAAACTCAAAGACTCCTTACAGAATAAACATTCTGGAGCTTAATGAACTTAAATCACAGCTTAAGGAACTAATTGATAAAAATTATATAAGACCAAGCGTGTCTCCATGGGGAGCACCTGTCATTTTTGTTAAAAAGGAGGACGGAACTATGCATTTATGCATAGATTACCATGAGTTAAATAAAATGACCATAAAGAAAACATATCCTTTGCCCCGCATTGATGATCTGTTTGATCAACTATTCGGTGCAACGATATTTTCTAAGATAGACTTGAGGTCAGGGTACCATCAAGTCAAAATTAAAGATGAGGATATCTGTAAGACTGCTTTTAGAACTCGCTACAGGCACTACGAGTTCGTGGTTATGCCTTTTGGGCTAACCAACACCCCAACAGTCTTCATGTGTCTTATGAATAATGTTTTCAATCAGTACTTAGATAAGTTTGTAATTGTTTTCATTGACGACATCTTAATTTATTCTAAGACTAAAGAGGAACACGATGAACACTTAAAGATAATTTTACAAGTGCGAAGAGAACACCAACTTTACGCTAAGTTCAACAAATGTGATTTCTTTAAAGATAAAATACACTACCTAGGGAATTACAGATAAAAATAATTAATGAATGGCTTGCCCCTAAAGACGTAACTGGTGTGCGATCTTTTATGGGAATTACAAGTTACTATCGTAAATTTATAGAAAGATTCTCTCGAATAGCAAATCTTATAACCTCTTTACAAAAGAAAAGTAAGAAATTTATTTGAGATCAAAGATGTGAAGAAAGTTTTAAGAAATTAAAGGAACTGTTAACAACCGCACCTATTCTAAACATTGCGGACCCAAACAAGGATTTCATTGTGTGCACTGATGCATGCAATGATGGACTTGGCGGAGTCTTAACACAAGAAGGGCATGTGATTTCCTATGAGTCTAGAAAGTTAAAGGTTCATGAGAAGAACTATGCAACGTACGATTTAGAGTTCGTTGTCGTGATACATGTGTTAACGATGTGGCTTCATCACTTAATCAGAAGAAAGTTTACACTAATGACAGATATTAAACGTCTAAAATATTTATTGGATCAACCAAATCTAAACGCAAGGCAAGCTAGGTGGCTAGCTTTCCTTAGCGAATATGATTTTGAAATTCAAAACATTAAAGGTAAAGAAAATAAAGTTGGTGATGCATTAAGCAGAAATGAAAGATTAAATGTCGTGGCAACAAGCAGTACTTATAAAACAGATTTAGAAAATCAGATTAAAGAAGGAATCGGAATGGATGAAAAATATCAAAAATTATATGAAAAGGTTGCTGAAGATAATGCTAAAAATTTAATAATAGATTACAGAATTGATGAAAGAGGATTAATGCTATATAAAAACAGACTTTATGTGCCTAATGTTGCTGAAATTAAGTTGTTGATTTTAAATGAATTACATAAAAGTCCATACTCAGGACATCATGGTTACCAAAAGATGATAACAATGCTGACAATGGATTACTTTTGGCCAAAGATGAAAAATGAGGTAGTTGAATATATTGCTAGGTGTATCACTAGTACAAAATGAGAAATTAATGACTAAAATTTGACTATAAACGACTATTTTTTAGTCGGTGACTAATAGTATCCGATTTCCACTATCTTATCTCTAGTCGTATTTCACTAGTCATTAATTGGTTGACTTATTAGTCATTGATTTAGTCATTGATAGTTACTGATTAAGTCATTGATTTAGTCATTGATACTCATTGATTTAGTCATTGATACTCACTGATTTAGTCATTGATTGTCACAATTAATGACCAAATATACGACTAAATAAACTACTAGATGATAACATATTAATGACTAAGCTGAATACGACTAAACGTTAGTCATTCTATAAGATACTGGAAATTAGCTACTAATAGTCGTATATATGCGAATTTACTCATTTTCTTAGTCACTCATTTATGATAGGGTGCGGAGGAATCGAACCACCAATCTCCTGCCTATAATTAGGCAGGTGCTCTACCATTGAGCTAACACCCTTTAAGAAGTTGTTATTGCTTGACAATGATGATATTCAAGAAGAATGTGCATTAGATCTAAGTACTCTTAACCACTAGATAAATGGAAATGAAATGAGATGAAATATTAACAACAATACCTTCGAGTTTGCTTGCTGACAAGAAGTATGATTACTTATGTGATCATTTTATTCAGATGTGACAACTTAAATAGCCACTAACCTACAATCAAGGCAAGAAACCTTGTTCAGATTGATATATAAATAAAATAAAAGTTAAAGATAGACTATGCCAATCCCACTATCATATATACCTCGAAAGAGAACTAGCAAATATCCCACAATTGTTCAACTTTGTCCAAAATTCCCACATGGAATGCCACTATTTAAACAAAACAAAAATAAATTGAAAACATGAAAGTAGTAATTTACTCTACTTGTCTATTGGATGTAGAGTCCCATAGCTGTACAACATAATTAGTCAAGCACATGCAATAAAATTATAAATGGACAAAAAAAAGAAAACAATGTGATTTAGACCTTCCTTTATATCGAAAGAGAATTGAAAGATTCACAACCTCATGTATCTCTCTACTAGGGTCAGATAGTTTCAATCATATTTGGATGTCCATCTTAACTTCAAAGGATCAAAACTTGAACTAGTAAATTTGGAATATTTAAAATATATGTACAAAAAATCTCCACATCTAATAAACCAATCCATCATTTACTTATTGCATGATATTAGAATGGATGGACATATTGTTAGACAACATTTGTAGAGTTTTTATACGATTTGGATGTTCATTCCTAGGATGTATATGCCCATCCTAGGAAAAAGTAACCTCTAAAATATTTTTAAAAAATCAGATAGAAATTTTGGAATCAACAAGATAGGATCCCCTGTAATTTTCTTTAGTCTCCAATGGAACAACTCATTACCCAAAATGTATATAGAGTAGTAAAAAGAAATATACTACTAATTCCATTTCACATCAAAAAGAATGGGCATTAGCTCTAAGTACTCTTATCCACTAGATAAATGGAAATGAAATGAGATGAAATATTAGCAACAATACCTCCGAGTTTGCTTGCTGACAAGAAGTATGAATACTTATGTGATCATTTTATTCAAAGGTGACTTAAACAGCCACTAACTTGCAATCAAGGCAAGAAGCCATGTTCAGATTGATATATAAATAAAATAAAATAAAATAAAAGTTAAAGATAGACTATGCCAATCCCACAATCATATATACCTTGAAAGAGAACTAGAAAATATCCCACAATTGTTCAACTTTGTCCAAAATGCCCACATGGAATGCCACTGTTTAAACAAAACAAAAAGAAATTGAAAACATGAAATTAGTAATTTACTCTACCTGTCTATTGGATGCAGAGTCTCATAGCTGTACAATAGAATTAGTCAAGCACATGCAATAAAATTATAAATGGACAAAAAAAAAGTACTTTAGACCTTCCTTTATATACTCAGATATATATTATCATCAGACTTTGTCTCTTAGTAGACAAGTCACTGACGAAACACTTGACATACCTGAGAGAGAGATAGATAGGTAGTTGTAGGGAAGAGTGAGAAAAATTCAGACCTCAAGGTATTAATCAAAACAGTCTAGAAATGAGGGTGAAATTTCAATCCCATTGCTGCAATAAATGACAGTCTTTTAGGACAATCATACATCAAGAAAATAGAAGCTCCTTTCAAATGTGCAGAGGCAGCCTTAACCCGCACTCTAGCACATCCATCAGACTGTGTCACACTTCCATACATAGTAGCAGCCTCAAGGAGGCTGAAAAGGAGCACAAAAAACCTCTATAAAGTCTAAGGAGGCTCAACATGCTGCAGCAGGCTGAACAAGAACCACAACATCCCTAGAAAAGGTCATGGTAGGCACCAACAACAACACACTCACAGAAAATACCTCAGAACAGTCAGCGGACCACAGATCGAGTCAAGGCATCCTAAGGAACAATCATGGTTCAATCTAGCAGACTCAACAAAGGTCACGAGCCAGCTTAATAGCCCCAAAAAGGTCACGGCTTAGTCCAAACAACTCATAGAGGTCACGGCCGCTAAATGGAAATCCATTAAAGAATCAAATGATAAAGGAGTCATCTCAGTAAAACATCACAGATATGTAATTGCTTCTGAAATATTATACATGCAATTAATAAACCCCTTATTTTTTTTCCTGGGAAAATGTCCGTAATTTTATTTCAAAAAGATGATCAAAATTACATATCGCAGATGTAGTAGAATCAACAAGGATCCCTACATTTTCACAAATTTCTGTCCCCTATAAGCAGAAACAAATCAAAACTACATCTAAAAGCCGCAATCCAGTGGCTCAAAAATGTACATATATTCAGGCTAGCCATGAATGGCGAAGCCCTAATCAGAACAGCCAAACGTTGGCACGAAAACAATAAACCCACTCATATTGTGCTGAAAAGGAAGGAAGAGACCTTCGCAGAAGGAAGAATACGATCAGGAAACACACTGGTGTGAGCCACCGGTTCTGAAACGAAAACCCCATCAATGCTCGCCGAATCTGGTTCAGTCAGGCTCTGGCGACCCAGCAAAGATAGCATGTCTTTGCTCAGGCCCGTAAAGTAGCCTACACGAAGCCATAGCCAAGAAAGCTTGGGCATGCTGGCGGTTTTCACAGATCTGAGCTGCGACTACGCGCTGTTCTGGCCGCAAGTAGGAGCACCGATGCAGGCACCTCCGCCTTGCCACGCCCACCATTGCAAGGGTCACCAGTTATCTGGACCGCCGTCGATAGCAACAAAGAGGGCCACCGAATTGAACGCCGCCACCATCGAGTAAAACCCATGATGCCACAATCGTGAAACAGCAGGTGAACTGGTTTGAATCTGAGCGGAACCAAGATCGTCGTCGCCGTTCAAGAGCCACCGTTTCAATGGCAAAGCCACATGGACCCTGAGCCCCTACGCTCCAGAACTGCCTCCACCGCACTCCGTTCCTGCAAGGTCAACAGGGGAGGGGCGGCTGGGCCAAGCCCTGGCCGCCCAAGCTACAGCAAAAAATTCCGCTCCAAGAACCCTCGCTCCAAGAAGCTCGCTCCAAGAAACTCCCTTAAATAAACCCCTTATTAATAAACCATACTGTTACAAACTCTACACAATACAGATGGATAGAGAAATGTAGGCCCAACCAAACCTATCATACCTCAGCTCTTAAACTGTGAGGCATGTCCATAGACAGGCCACCTTCCTGCTGAAATTTGTTGAAATGGAGGTGCCTTAAGACAACAGTTAAATCACTCCTAGGAAAACATCAAATGATGGAAAATATTAATGGGAGAAGCAATAAGATAACATATTAAAGTCTAATAGATATAGATGTCATGGGTAGTTGCACTAAAAATAAAATAAACATAATGGAGTAATCAGGTACCATGGTAAGAATTCGTATCACAATAATGAAAGTAATTGTTAGTAAGGTGGCTTGAAAGTTCAGGTGGAATGTGACAGAAAAACAGATTGGTACATGCATTGCATATAGATTGGCCAAATAAGCTTTCTACATCATGTACAGTTTCTCTAAATGGAATAGAGGGTTTTCTAATTGTTTCTGTTCTTATAAAGTATAAATGATTAAAAGTCTTCAAGAACCATATTTTCCTTTTTTCCTTCAAAACCCATATGTATCACAATCCCTGGTCGTTACTTCAGAACATGACTGTTTGTTTCTCGTGGAAACAACACAATTCCGCAGGAAAACTTCCCAAATCAAAACTGAAATTTTTGAACACATTCTAGGAACTGATGGTAAGAATTAAATTTGATCAAATCCTTCCCATTTGACAAAACACAACATCCTAAAGGCTAAATCAATCGGGACATTTAAATAGAACTTATCATTTCATTAAAAAACCATTTGCTTGGCTAGCATTTCATGTTTTATCAAAGAGAATAAAAGATTCAATGAAAAGAACATGGTCAAGAATGCTGAGACCTAAACTACAAACACCATCTTAATTTATGTACAACAAACTATTACACAGAAAAGTATGTCACCATATCAAACAAATCTGAAATAATTGTCTAGCTTCCATTTACCAAATGCTTATAATAATACATCTCATTTACACATACTAATTATTCAGAAGCAAGTCCCGACCTTGTTCAAAAGAATCGGGGAACCTGTGGCATATCCAAAGGATCACGAAAAGAACTGTGCCTACTCATACTTGGTCCTCATCCACCAAGGCAAGTGTTTCCTACAAGAGAGAACATTGTCCCCTTTAGCTATGAGGAAGGACAATTTCCATTTTTACAGGCATGAAGGATGATTCACTGCATTTACTCTCTTCCTTCACAATTGATGGGAAACCTAAGTTCTCAGGTAAACCAAGAATAAATGAGGACTCTGAAGGGCCATGAGTAGGATCATTAGCTATCCTAAAATGGTGACCAGATGACAACAACTTCTTTTGTTGAATCTTTTCCTCTATATCCTGAGCAAATTTGCCGGAAAACTCGTTCAACTGTCCATTGGTTAGGAACTTTTCAGGTAATGTATCTTCAAATAAAGGATGAGATAACCTCTGTAGAAAGTTTTCTTCAGTCAAGGAAGCATGATTTTCGGTCAATTGGACCTGACCACCAGATACTGTATCCTTTGGAAGGCTGGAACATGCCATGAAACTTGTAGAACCTACATTAGAAGGATTGTGGCCCATAGTTGAGGCAACTGACCTATATCCATACAAAAATATCTGATCAACTAGTATTGATTCACTAGCTCTCCTGTAGCCAGCATGTCTACCATAGTCCCTTGCATAAAACTCTTATGTGTCACTATTACTACTCTCATCGTTTGCTCTTGAATCTATCACTATCAAGAAATTAAAATTACCCAAAATATTACTTGCAACACTAATTTAGTTACAAAAGCTTTATAATATATTCTCTACAAATAAGTTAGAACAATGTTTTTTAGGAAAATGTGAACTTACACCAAAATCTCTGTGTTGAATTGAAGTATACAATTTAAAATACTGAGAAGGTAAAAAAGCGAACACACCTGAACTTGGAGAAAAAGCTCGTGCCTCTGCAGATTCCCTTTCTCCTGATTGTTCCATCAGATGACCATTATTTTGCTTCACAATTGGCCGAGGAACATGGTTGAAAGGCATTGACATCTTATTTTGCAAGGTGCCTAATGTTTTTGTTGGAGAAATATCTCCTGGGTACACAAATTGAGGATGTTGATGCATATCCAGCATCAAGATCCGACCCTCAAAGTAAGGAGAACCAGAGAAGGTAATAGTTTGCTCAGAAAGGTTTTTCAGGCGTAGATCACATTGTATCAATTTCTCGAAGTGGCGATTCAATACCCCTTCAGAGAATTGGAGGAGATGTCGACTGCCAAAAGAAAAATGTATTGTTTCAGTTTCATGCTAAGCATGTGAGTAGTAAGCTCAATCAATTTGTCTAGATATTGGAAAATAAAGGAAACCATGTTTAGCAAAGTGATATAGCTGATTGAGGCCCTAAGTCCTTGCACACTGGCACATTTTCAATGTTTCCATTGATGTCTACATTGTGTGAACATTAGGATTTGCTGGAATTCACCTCATGAGCACCACAAGAATAATCCTATTCATTGCACCAAGAGAAGCAAGGTACTCTATAGCCACAGTGGGGGAAGATGTGTCTCAGTGTGCCAGAAAAAAGAAACCTCTTTTTTCTTTACTTACTGTACTTTATAAAAACTAGCATAGATCCATGTTAGCCTCAGCTATATTAAGTGCCGAGACAAATCAAAATATTAATGTGCCTATAGGCTTTTTATCCATCCTAGCTCTTAAGAGATCCAGGCTTAACATGGATCTCTGCTAGTTAAATATTAAAAAATAATTTTAGTTAAATATTAAAAAATAATTTTATCAACTTCAAGTGCAATATATGCAAAAAGATGTGATTGGAGCAGAGGCTGAAATGTTCTAGAACATTGTTACATCAAATCATTATATTTAAAAATAGAAAATAAATATATTATACAAGGTAATAAAATAAGATATTTTACCGATAAATGCTTGCTTGCCCTCCTGTGAAGTCTAATGTTGATTGCGAAAGTGTGTGTTTTCGAGGTTGTGGATTTGTCTCACTGAAAAACAAAGGAGTTCTAGATATCTGCAATGGTAAGGAAGGAGGATATCAGAAAAAATATGCCATTCCATACCAGTTTAATAAGTTTAAATTGAATAATAGACGAGAGAGTTAAACAAAAAGATGTTCTTCTGTATTTTCTGTTTGCTAAGGAGGTATGGTCCTGGATTCAAAGCTTTTTTGCAGGCATGTTCACATTACATCTCTAATAGTGGTCCATCTTTCTTGGGGATCTTTGGTGCTGCAAAAACTGTTTAGACTCTTGGAGTGTCTAACAAATTATCAGAATGGTCAGATTACACTTCCTGTGGCTAAAAAAAATGTACTATGACGTTTGAAGATCTAGCCAAAGAAGAATAATCAAAATAACAATCTCTGTTCAATATTCTATAGAGAATTAATTCTCAACTCATTTGATTTCCTTAAGAAAAGATTGTGATATGTTAGATATAGGAGCTAGATCTCATGCTCTTGTCCTATTTGCTTGGGTAGATAGGGAAAAGGCTATGTTGATACACAGATGGTTTCGATGTAATCTATGAAGGGAAGACAATTTGCTTTCTTATAATATGAGCATCAATTTTATTCCAAAAAAAAAGAAAATGCAGGGGCATGTCACATGTAAACTGATATCCAATATATGTTAACTTGCTGTAATTTTACCAAGGTATTTAGGACCCGTTTTTTAGTAAGCCATAGGCATTGGATCTTAGGAAAGACATCACAATATTTGCTAAGGTTTTCCTTAGCACCGGTGAACTCTAAGTTTCTAACAACACAAATTATATTTGAATATTGAATCCCTCTTTCAAACTTTTAATTTTGAAAGCTTTACCACAAATCTACTATATTTTTTGTTATAAGGATAAGGGTTAATGATATGATGCCTCTAGCCTATGTAGCATTTTCCTACTATACAATAAAAGAGAATAGGAATAAATAATCATATGGAGCTATCAGACGAAATGCGCAACACTTATGGAAAACTGCACCAAGCTATGCAACAAGCAAGTTAAAAATGGAAGATGAAAGACACATGCTTGTTATTGAACACAAAAACGTATAGCAACCATCTCTCTTTCAACAATGAAGATAATTTTCTGACACTTTTGGAACACAAGGGTTATTGTCATATACCAAGCCAGTTGAGTATGCAATAGCATCCCTAAACATGGAAAGGCTAATTCGATTTTTTCTGCTCCTCATAGAAATGACTTATGGCCCTCAAACCATTACACATTTAAATAGTCAATACACTAAATGTGTCCCCCTAACATCCTAAACCATTGTATCATCTACCAAGGATGCAAGGTAGGGATGTGCATTGGCAAAATGATAATATTTTTTTTAAAGGATTAAAGCTCAAAATTGGCACCAACATTCTTAGTCCCTCTAGTAACCTGTAAATGAGGCCAGTGAAGAGGATGCCAATATAGTCTCTACTCATATAATCCTTAAAGGATAAATGTAGTAGAAGTTAGAATAGAGCACTTTGGAAATTACCCATCCCGTGCCTAAAGCTAACATGTTGGTAAACATTCCCTGGGATTTTCCTGGACCCATAGTGAGAGCTCTAGCAAGTTCCATGTCAATTTATCATTGCTCCTTCCAGATTCGTCCTGTAACTCTCAGTTTTAGTTCTTTCCTGTCACCACCTAAGAAAAACAATGCCATGCTTCTATGGATAATCAAACCATCATGGCTATCACGCACCTTCCTGTGCCTCTCTCTGATGCTTCGTGGAACACCTTGCCAAAGCAATTTTCGACCATTTGCTCCAACCTCAAGACTGTAGCTAAATTTTTTTGCTTCATTATCATCTCCCATGAATCGCAAGAAAACGATATAGACAGGTTCCATGCCCAATTGAAATGCTTCAAAATGTAGGAAAAAATACTGCCCAAAGCAATTGAATACCTGGTAACAAGTGCCAGAAACAAAGAAGAAAAACAAAACCCATGTAAATCAACTGACAGAAGCATAAAAACACAATGTTTGAAAAATTCTGAGCAGATTTAACCTGGGCGTTTAAAGAAAACTTACACAATGTTTGACAACCTGAAAACCACGGAAAACAACTGTAAGGCATCGTTAAATTCTGAAGAAAAACATGTAGATGTAAATGATTAAAACAAATATCCATGTCTTTAACAAACCTTCACAATGGAGGAAAAATTATCATCTAGAATAATTATATCAGAGCTTTCCTTGGCAACTTTTGTTCCTTGGATTCCCATGGAGAGACTTATATCTTCCCAAACACCAAATAATATATAAAATAAGTTCCAAATGTAACTTTATAGAACTAGAAATATTCTTGTGAACACAAGACTGGCTTACATAATCAAAATTTACAACAAGAAACCTACCTCATGAAGTGCAGGAGCATCATTCGTTCCATCTCCAGTCACTGCTACAACATGACCTTTTTTTCTCAGTTCTTGAACCAAGTAAAGTTTGTCTATAGGTGAGGATATAATGAAGTTATATATTGTGTTCTGCAAAAGAAAATGAAAATTGTTCGAGTCCATCAAACACTAGCTTTCATAAGCATTAGTGGACGGCATAGAAAAAGAAAAATCATTCAAGTTAAGTCCAATATTTATTTCATCAAGCTAATCCAAGTATGATGCATAGACCATCCAAAATAAGCTTCAAAATAGTTGCATTTATTTTGCATCATTCACTTCACATCTAAATCAAAGAAACATGTACAATGCAGCTCAGCTCCTATTGTACCGGGAAAGCAATGCGGCTACTACTAGAGCATTAGAGTATTACCACAAAAAAAAATTAAGATTTATTTCATTTTGCAAGCAGTATTATGAAATACAAACATCCACATCGGTAGAAGTATTGCAGATAGAGAAGAGAGATATTCAACACTATTATTAATGTGTAAAAGTCAATACATAATGTTGTATCATGAAAGAGACTTAAGGTAGACAACCTCCATGAAATGTCATGTTACTTAATTAACACTCAAGTCACTTCACTTTATTAACTGCGCATAACTCAAAACTCGTAAGCTATGTAGTGACACATCATATGACCATTATATAAATATTTATAACTCTATCAGCCTCCCTTAAATGGTCATATAAAAAACAAACACTTGTTCCTAAACATTAAAAATTTATCTGGACGAAGCATGTTGTAGAAGATTCCTGCACTCCACCTCTAAATAGTGCAGTTGATCAGTACCTAATATGATGATGGCAGCAGTCAAACTGGCGGAAATCCAAAATATCACATCCTGATGTCCTCTCCTTGCACCATGTATCTCTCTTAATTGTACACCAAAAATCAGTTTTTTATGCTGCCACAAACTGAGAGATAAATATCAGATTTTGAGGTTGCCACATACTAACATAAATATCAGTATTCAACATGGTTAACCCAGAGCATGTCAAGTCACCCACCACTAACTCACTATTCAAACTAGAGTCAATGTTGGTTGAAATTTTCAGGTTGCATACCTGATGAGACTTAGTCTAGTGAACAAGTCTAAACATGTATTACAGTTGTACACTTGTACTTTATCTATTTTTGTACATTAGTACACTTTTGAAATATATCTTGTCTCTTTAGGTGGCTTGGTCCAAATCAAATTTGATCACTCCTCCATGTATTGGATTTTATTGGATATTTTATCAAACTTATCAATCTTCCAATGTTTTTTACTCTATATAGATAATACAAATGAGTGTACAACATATGTACAATTATGGCAATTCTTCTACTGTGCTTGCATACATGTATCCCACCTTAATCACTTGTATGTGAGTTCCTTTTACATTGCTATTGTTGTACATAAATCAGTTTGTATTAAACCCTTAAGATTAGGTCTTTTCAGACTTTTGCAATTTCAACCTTCTTTGGGATGTTGTTATCTCCCATAATCTTCCCTAGCTCTCTCTAAGAGGTTTAAGAAAATTGTAGGCATGTCAACATCACCAACATATATTTCCAAGCTATCTACACACAGGTAATGTATTGTTGCTTGGCTACCCTTTCCATTTTTTCATTTCCATATTTTATTTCCACTAAACCCTCCAATGGTCATGGACTCTGTTCGTAACTAGCAAAGCCATTGGTTCCTTACATGTGTTTCATTGATTTTCAACATGTTTAGTTGGTACCATTGGTTCTTACACTATCATTGATCAAATCCAAAAAAAGCTGCAGCTAAAAACAATGGAACAAACAAGGACTCACCATTATTTACAATGGGGACCATTCCGCCTCCATAACCCATAGATCATTGTCTTTGCCTTCGGATCACCTCTTGTTGTCATTTTATGATGCAATATGGTTGCCTGAAATAATTCCATAGACTCTATCCATTGGAAACTCTCAAAACTCGTGTCCTACTCATCTTCATTGAGAAGATGCAAGAGAAGCAACAACTATTGTTAGAACAACAAGCAAGACAATGCCAACAACATAAAGAATTTCAAACCTAAATGATGCAAATTACGATGACCAGGGTCCTACTTATCTTCATTGAGAAGATGCAGGAGAAGCAATAGCTATTGTTAGAACAACAAGAGAGACAATTCCAACAACATAAAGACTTTGAAACCTAAATGATGCAAATTATGATGACCATGTACCAATAACCCATCAAACCCAATATTACCCATGGCATTCCCATTATTCGAAAAAATTTCAAGGTGGAACTAAGTTGTCCATGCCTAAGTTTAATGGGGATCTCAATGGTAACAAATCCAACTCTTGGATACAAAGTCTAAAAGCTTATATTAATAAATTTGTTTGTTGAAGTTCACATGGAGGACCAAGCCCTTAAATTGTAGCAAACCCACACCCTATTATATTTTTGGGTTACTCCGAAAGTATTTACACCATGTTTGGGGGTGCTTCATTAGATTTGGGGTACATTATGTATGTTCAACCCCTGGATGATCCGAAATGAATAGTAGCATGAGACATGGTCGATGGTGGATATGCACACTTGAGATAGCTTGCTCAATGAATGCTTGACCTTAGTTAATTTTTGTCTCAATATTCTTCCCTTGAGCATTGGAGATCTCTTGCCTAGATGGTGGACACAGTGACACACTTCATGATGGCCACATGGAGAATTCACTTTGTAGGAGAACGCCTTGGAGGGGATATGGAGTATTTTTCATTATGAAGGAAATATTCAGGCCCTATATGGCATGTGGTAGCTTGGATTCTCGTTCAGGGGATTATAGTTTGCTCAAGGATGTCTCAAGATTCGATAATGTTCTTATTGGGGGTAGATGAGCTAGTGAAGTAATTTGCTTTGGAGGATATATGGAGTCTATGAAGGCTCGAGATGGAGTGGTTTGGACTTTCCTTGAGTAGCTACATCAACTTGGATTCGTTATTGTGCATGACATCATCATTGGAGTGTGACACTTGTACTCTAGAGTGGAAATCTCACTTGTGTTGCCTACAATAGATCATGTAGATTGTTTGTAAGGGCTTGTGCCCACATAGTATATTAGCCTCCCTTACTTCTCATGTGAATAAATAAAGAAGAGAATTTTTCATCAAGAATTGTGTGTTCATATTTCTTACTCTTGAGTAGAGATGTGACATAGAAGAGGAGCACATTTTTCTTCTCTCTCTAGGTCTTCACTTGTACTTGTTTCTCTCTCTCTCTTGGGAACTAGGGTTTCTTGATCTCTTTGGATTTTCTAGAGCATCTTGGAGTTCTAGAGTTAGGGTTTTACCCATGGAGATTGGAGACTTGGGTTTTGAGGGAAAAATCTATGGTGGAATTGTGAAGAAGAATAAAAGAGGACAACTTTACTTGGAGATAGTGTTGGAGGGATTCCTACACATGCTCTTCATGGTGGAGTTAGGGTTTGGTGATTTACCCTAGGTAGGGTTTGATGATTTACCCTAGTTGCAAAGACAAAGACCACTAAATAGGCCTTTGAATGATTTAATGTCACCTACCAACCAACATTTTTTCTTAGTTAATCTTGTTGGATAGAATGAGTTCAGGTTAAATTTGATTCTCAACTAAATCAGGATCTTTTGTTCTAATATATAATATCCTCCCTTTTGTTTCATTTCAGAGGTAACTCCCATTTTTACATAATTTTCACAAAACTAAGTCAATTGCATTTTCTTATGTTTGAGATATTCAATTTTCACCTAGCATGTGCAACCTTTATTCTTGGATCAGAATTTGTCACTGTTAAATTATATCAGAAGTTAGAACTGCATAAAATTATTATTAATGAAGTTAAACTCAAACACAAAATGAAACATTTTTCTTCTCCACATTGATGCCATTTGATCCAAATATAACACTAAAATCAATAGCAATAATTGTTATAAGAAATAAATTACATCTGGCATGAGGCCCATGGATTTCATCCCATCTATGAAGTAAAGAGCATCTTGGAGTCTAGCTCTTTTCATTGAACCAACAATCAAAGTGTGAAAAGTGTCCCGAATTGGTTGGACTCCATCCAATAACATGTTACCATATTCCCACAGTAAGAAATGTCTGAACCATTTCCACACCCGGTTAAGAAACTATTATAAATATTCATCTAATGTATTATCAATAAGTAATAAAAAGAAAGATCCATCCTAACAACCTAATTTTCATTGTAATAAATCCATTGCTAAAACTTAATGCAACATATACCTTCTCTATGCAATAAGAGATCGAAGAACTATGTTGTATTCTGAAATATTGTTAGCATAGTTTCTCTTTGCATATTCCTTAGGTGCAACAGCTGAGAAGGTATCTGTAATCACCACCATTTCCCCTTTACATGGAAAAGGAAATGAACCATGTTGAGTAAAAACTGATGCTACTACCAAACTCTTACCTGCAAACAAAACAAAGTTGTTTCATATTTATAGAATAGATAATTTGAAATTTTGCAATAATGGAACAAACTGTAGATATTAGTATGTTAAATTGCTCTTTTCTTGAGAAACTGAAGCAACGACCAATCTTCTTGCATGTTTTATCCTGAAGCTTATCGAAGGGTAGATTGAATGCAAGGAGAAAACGATAGCAAACAAAACCTTTGCTAACTACCATAATGTTTATTATGATGATCCTTGTACAAAAGATTCAAATTCCAAACTTAGCAAGCCATACATGCCAAGCATTCATATGGGCATGCCTCATCTTTAATCTAATGAAAGGAGTCAAAGATAAAATATGGATCCTCGTACCATTAAGAATGGATGGATAGAATAGCATAGCAAGTTGGAAGAATATGTCATCACTTAGTAAGTATGACATGGAAACACGGTACAATGGATACAGGGAATAAATTAGTAGAAGAGATAATTTTATTAATGTATAATAACCTGTGTATATTTCCTTTTCTTTGGATAATCATTAACATACATTCGTGGGGATTTGAATGTTATATTTTGTTCATTTTATTCTGTGTATGAATTCCTTAACCATTCTGTTAAATTGAAGAATCCACCTTCCTATTGGGTATTCAAATAACACTAGTTGGCAAGTCAGATTCCAGTTCAATTCCTTGAATTGACAACTATTATAAAAGAGAGACAAAGAGAGCTAATGTAACAGAGAACACTTTGTCCAAAAAATATCAATTCAATATCTGAGCACCTTTTCAAATCCTGGAATCAGATGTTGAATACTCGGCATCAGTATTTGTTGGAAGGTGAGAAGCTTCAGTAAGTGTCAAACAAAGCAAGGTTATAGATATGGAAATATCCTAGAAAGGAAGATGATGAATGATGAGGAAATATTTCATCAGATGAAAGCAAATATTAAAACACTACAGAATATGATATCATGTCTTACGACCACCAAGTTGGAGCATTATAATGGTGGGAATGAGAAGGGGGAACTGAAGAAACCAAAAACAGTTATGCAAGGTTCCTCTAAAATAAATAAATTTGGCACATACCCGAGACTATTTACAGTGGAGGAAAAGGTCGATATTCAACCATCTTTTAAAAGATTAGAATAGAGTCCATGAACATTGCCTGCAAAACGATATATACAAATATGAAACTGTGAAAACGCATGACATAAAATTCGAGGAAAAAAATACTAAAACCATAGTGACACAGTTCAAGTATCAAGCACATAAAATCACTTTTAAATGTAAAAATGTGATAGTAGTTTCAATTTTGATGAGATAAATACATTTAAACTATGTTACACTAGCTTTCTTAGTTCTCTAAAATGGCTATATTCATTCCATGCACAAATACCACTTCATCCCAGTAGACCACTTCCTTATTTTTTACTTATGTTTGGTTAGATTTTAGTATGCTCCTTAGCAATGTCTCAAATTTTAACTCTAATTTTATGAACAATTTTTTTGAACTGTGCTGAAAATGTTGATCTGTCAACTTCATTTTTCCACTGCATTTCACCTAAGATTTATTTTTAACTTCCATTTGCTAGCAAACAGAAATTTACTTTGCCAATCCTACTAGCTATTCAATTGTTTCAAAGGAATATGTTGCTCAAATAGGGGTGCAATTAAGCTATCTAACTTTTCATGTTCACTCAAAACCCAAGCAAAGCAAAGTCTTCAAAGGATAAGCTTATAAAAAAGTAGGTTCAAAGAAGAACAAGTATTATCCATTCATTAAAGTAAACAAGTGTAACCTTCATTCATTCAACACACTCAAGACTGTCCGACGACTAATATCAACCATTAACCCAATCATTCCTTAGAAATAATTACCCTTATATAGATCAACTACTACTGATGGATTTTTGACAGATCACAACAAGATAGATTGATTCAACAATCATAGTAATTGGAAAATAGAGAACGATTCCAACCTAGCCGAGTTTGGTAACTAACATTTTTTTCTTCAAGTAGGGTATGCCTAGACTGGTGGTGTGGTGGAGAGTATTCAAACTATTGATCAAGTGAAGAACAACCTGACTCAAATGTTTATCTCCTCCAATGTTCCACCCATGAAATCATTAGCAACGATAAATAGGTTGTGTGCCCACTCTCTACCATATTCTGTAGTTAGCCTGTAAGTCACAATATACAAAATATATGACCACTAGTTCAAGCATCTAGCATTCATGAGTTATGTCACCAACCATGAAGGAAAGCATTCATTTAGTTCATTCTCCTCTAAATGAAAAAATAGAATAGGAATATCTGAATTCAATCATTCGGAATCCTTTATTGGAGTGGGAGAATTGGTTGAATGGCCTTAGCATTAAAAACAAATAGCTCATAAATGCACCATCTACCACTAGTTGCATTAATAGTGACTTGAAAGACCCTTAGCTAAAATTTCCCCCAAGTGTAGTATTCAAATGTAAATACTTCCCTACCGTATAGACCTGAGACCTAACCCTACGCAGACTCTCTCCTGCTTTACAATATGTAAGCTCCATTGTTCCTTGGCATTCTCATATCATTATTATACATATATACTCTATGATGTCGTCCCCTCCGTCCATCCATATCAGTGGTAAATTCTCCAGTGTGGCAGATGAGTGCCATGGTTCGGTAGTCGACAACGTCAATTTGGGATGGGAGAGTGCCCCAAGAGAGGGAATTCCTTGAATATGCCTATCCATGCCAAAAAGTCATTGTTTCGTCAATATCTGGAAAAGAACAAGCAACTTCCAGACCTTTTCTTCCCGCCCAAATTTTCCCAATGCTATCACAAGAATTCATTGCAAGTTGAGACAGGCAGTGGCCAAGATGCTGCCTCACGAAGATGGAAAATGGCGATAATATTGACATTAAAGAACCTATCCTTATATATAATAGAGTAGCTTACTTTCAATATGTAAAAGATCAGGACTTAGTTCAGGAAACTTTGATTCCACTCAAACACCGGGTCCATATTATTTGATTGGATTAGCTATGAACACCCAGTATCAAATGCCCCCACTATGCCTAGCATATGGTGGTGTTGATCATCCTATTCCTTTATTGTTGTTGGTGCAACACTATCAACAGAGACAACTCCAAGATCCATGCCAGTAAATCCAGCGAATGAAGATGAAACTTAGGCCCAATCATTGCATTGGGGATTGTACGTATCCGAACGCTTAATAAAACTGTAAGATGAAATAATAGTAAAGAAAGGGATCATATGCCTGGTCAGGGAACAAGAAGAAAAGGGGACCTCTCCTTCTTTCTTTTTGCAGCATCACATGGAAAAACCTGTGATCCAGAAAACAAACTCCCTCTTACCTCGCTACCTCTGTTCATAGATATTGGATTGTTGTGGTTAGCTGCAATTCTCATGAGGAGGATTAACATCTGTGGGAGGATTGAATTCCTCTTCCTCTTGGTCTATGTGGAAGTCCTTTTATTAACTGTCGTCGAATGGCTTCAAGAGATGTGATTTTGACTACAGGAGGAGCAGAGATAGGTTCAGAGGACGCACTATAATTGTCTAATTCAAGATTGATAGCAAAACCAGAATCTATAATCCATTTACCAATTGTAAATCGAGAGGAGGGAGGTTCATTGGGGTTGATTCTGCAGTGTATTGACCCTCTTTCTTTTCCCCATTATTAACCCTACGTGCAAATTTCATAATAAAAACTGTAAAAAAACAATAATAGAAAAAAATTGACCCTTTTTCTTTTCCCGACTATTAACCCTACCTACAAATTTCATTATAAAAATTGTATAAAACAATAATAGAAAATAAAGGGTTTTTCCTTTGCCATACTTACAATCTCTGGAAGGCTCGAACTTGGTTCCATCTGATACATCAGATCTAAACAAGGAGAAGAACATTAGATCTGAACATGGAGAAGAAAAATCCCCAAGTAAAACCTTTTCTGCCAAAGTTTATTAATTTTTTCATTGTGTTGGTTTTATTACTTTAGTTTCTGTTTTTATTTTTTAATTTATTGATATTATATATATTACATATAATGTAATATTTAATTATAATATATTTATATATATTAACATTATTAAACATTAAAGTTAAAATTAAAATTTTACTATAATGTTTTAAATTGAAAAATTAAAAGTTTAAAACATTAAAGTAATATTAATTAAAAATATAAAGATTAAAAGATTAAACAATGGAATATATATGATTTAGCAAAGGTCGTGATGTTTTTAATTCCAAAATAAGGCTTGCACACTCCTCCTTTGGACTAAATTTTAATGCTACACGTGGTTTAATTCCAAAATAAGGCTTGCACACTCCTCCCTCGTAATAAATTTTAATGCTATAGGTGGAAAAATCAAAGACCCCACCTAATATTTTGTCATTTTTAGTTGTGTTGATATAATAGCATATTTGATCCTCAAACCTGCAAATGGATACATTTGGTATAGGGTTTTGAATCTCATTTAATCGGGTTTGAGCATGAAGTTGGGATATATCACACGCAAGGGATGGCGATGATCAAGGGAAACTACAAAATTTATAGTTCTTCCTCTCGGAAAGGTGATTGGCATCTTCAATAGGCACACAAGGGTCTTGTGGTTAGTGGTAAGCTTGACCTCTCATTTCAGTTTACCGACATGTGTTTTGAATTTTCCTTGCTTGGAATTAGTGGTTATGTTTCTAGGCACTTTTGTGTATCCTGGGTCAAAGAAAATTTGTTAAATTTGTGTTGAAATTCACAACATAAACAACTAATTCACAATAATCATTGTTAGCTAGTCATATTTATATTCCCGTGACTAAATTAGTCATTTATGTTAGTCATTTTTATTTTAGTCACTTGTTATCTAGTCATATATTTTATCTCATGACTAAATTAGTCATTTATCTTAGTCGTTTTTTGTTGGCTTCTTTAAAATTGCTCAATTGTAGTCGTTTATCCCTTGAAAAAACTATGGTGACTAACCATTTTAGTTGCCTAGTCACTTATCTTTCATTGTGTACTAGTGTATGGAATGTCAGCAAATAAAGGCTGAACATCAACACCCAGCTAGACTATTGCAGCTATTACCTATTCCAGATTGGAAGTGGGAAATAATTAATATTTATTTTATAACTGGTTTACCTAAAAATTAGAAACAAAATGATTCCATAATGGTAGTTGTAGATAAGCTTAGTAAAGCAGCCCATTTCATACCTATTAAAACAACCTACAAGTGTAATACCACAATTTTGACCCTTATGTTTTATTGGATTTGATGTAACTATTATATACATGCGATGTATGTTTCCCTAGCGTGGAGCTCAAGGATAAGGCCCCGCTAGTGTATGTTCGTATTTTATTTAAAATGGAAAAGCATTTGACATTTTGTTAACCATGTGATATTAAGCCATGGAATATTGTAAATTGATGTAAATATTTAATATTGCAATCAAATACCAAAAATTGGCTATGGGAACAATGAATGAGAAGGGGCCATGTGTATTCCACTAGGGAGTGGTGAGCGGACTGTGGGGATGAACCATATGCTGTCAAATGTCATTGTGAGAACCCATTGACTTTCCTTGATGACATTTATTTATGTTGTAAGAAAGCAGTTGAAGATTTTAGTCCATGGCTTCAATGGAGCATGGACAGCCTAGAAATTTGTATGGTTGAGTATGGGCTCTATTTTCTTGTACCACAAGTCACTCTACCTCATGGTAGTTGCTTCTTCCTCATTTTCCATTCCAGTGTGGAAGAACTGAGCATCAATTTTCATCCAAAAACGAATTCCCAGCAGTGAGCAAAACCAAAAATCGCAACTTTGAAAGAACCCGCGTTTTGAAGTGCCAAAAATGCCCAGATTTGGTATTTGACAGTAAAATCCAATGGGGGATCCATAGATATGAACCTTGGGGCGAATTTGAGAGTATTAGATACCCCAAATCCATTGGAAAACCCAATTTTTATAGCCTAGAAAACCAGTGACGAGATTAATTATTTGATGAACATAATTGTGAGAAATCCAATTGTGAATGATTGAGCAGAGGTTGGGTTTGTTTGATAAACCCAGTGAAGGCTAGAATCTCAAGAATAAGCAGCTGGACCTTTCTATACCCATCCTGAAGAGCACCGGAGGGAAGGGACGCCTGAGGGACTATGCATCAGAGAAGGGGACCTTCCTTGTGTTGGGTGTGGTGGGTAATGTGGGTGCCTTGACTGTTGAATTCCTTTGAGATGCCTGTAGATCTGTGGATGAGCTCACTGGCTTAGTATTTCCCTCCTTTGTCTATTGTATGCTTGATAAACCCAACTGTGCGTTGGCTTAGCATAGCTGTTGAGTGAAACCATGGCTATGAGTGAGCCTGTTTAGTTCCTCCTTAGTGGATACACAACCTAGCTCGAGGGTGATCTCTCAGCTGTAATAATACAAGCTGGACAAATATCTATGGTTGGGTGGAACGTTTCTCTCACATAGCCAGTTGTTTGGATAGCTTCATCTTCAAGATAAGTGTTTTCTGTAATTTACGTTATATGCATTATTTGTTTTACAGTGTGTTAATTCTGAATGATAATTGCCCATGTTAATGAAATGGAATGATTGTCTTAATGAAATCGACATGAAGTCTGTTCATAGCATGAGTACGAGATTAAATTCTATGCATAATGAACCATCATATGCTTGTGTTAGATATGATGATGCATTTGTTTGCGTGCTTGCAAATATGTTTATTTTCGTTGTGTTTATATTGAGTATGAGTTTGCACACAAAAGATTTTAATTATTATGAATTTATGAGTACTGTATGGGGCTGAGATTATCAAATAAGCCCAGTAGATTGGTCACGCTCCCTCCCTTGCACTGGATTGTAGGGAAGGGGATGTGACAACAAGGCTGCTAACATTGCTGAAATTTTTATGAAACAAATTTTTCGTTTGCATGGGATTCCAAAAGTTATAATTTCTGATAGGGACTCGAAGTTTACAGGAAATTTCTGGAAGTATTTATTCAAAGGTTTAGATACTACTTTAAATTTCAGTACATCATCTCATCCGCAAACGGATGGGAAGACAGAAAGAGTCAATCAAATTCTTAAAGATATGTTAAGAATGTATGTTAGAGATCAGCCAGGTAAATGGGAGGAATATTTGCACCTTACTGAGTTTTCTTATAATAATCATTACCAAGCTTCAACAAAACTCAGTGCATTTGAAATTTTGTATGGCAGAAAATGTAATACTCCTATTTCATGGAGTAATCCGGTTGACAGGTTAATGTTAGGACCTGACTTATTAAAAGAAATGGAACTAACCGTGAAACAGGTTCAAGGCAATCTGAAAATTGCACAAGATAAACAGAAAAGTCATGCAGATCTCAAAAGAACTCAGAAAGATTTTTAGGTTGGTGAACATGTTTTCCTCAAGGAAAAACCTAAAAAGTGCTTCTTAAAGTTAGGAAGTTGTGCTAAACTAGAACCAAGGTATTACGGACCTTTTGAAATATTGTCCGGGGTAGGACCAATGGCATATCAGTTGGCTTTGCCACCAAATCTTAAAGTGCATAATGTATTTCACATCTCTCTTTTGAAATAGTATGTGCATGATGCTACTCATGTGATTAATTGGAATGATATACAGGTGGAACCAGATTGTATCCTCGACAAGAGGGAAATTTTGCTTCACAATCGAATCATTGGACAGGTAAAGGTGCAATGGAAGCACCTTAGTCTGGACGAAGCAACTTGGGAATTGGAAAGTAATATGTGGGTGGCATATCCAATGTTATTCCAGGAAGAATTAGAGGATGATGAATAAAGTAACATTGAGGACGATGTTGAACTTAAGAGGGGGTGTTTGTCACATACCCAAATTTTGAGTATTTTATGTTGTGAGAAAAACATTATGTTTTATGTTATTGTAAATTTTTGTGATTATTGACCAAGTGGGGTCAAGGATGACTATAATTAATTATACTGAATATTTTATTATTAATAAATAAAAGAAGAGACAAATATCTAAGGGAGGCTGTTAAATGAGTGTTCACTGACTCACTAGGAGGAGTGGATTGGTGTGAGAGCAAACTGACACTTGGAAGCATCCTCAACTCACTTCTAGCTATTGCAGGGGGAAACTTTCCTATTTTTTTGGTCATGTTCCCCAAGAAAGTGGAACTAAGTAGGTGGTTCAATAACTAAGAAACTGACCAAAAAACGTAGGCATGCTATTTTATCACCCATCGAATTCAGCAGGAGGCTGCCCAGTTTTACCTTGTGATAATTTTCTGAAAGAGAAAAGAAGAGAGCACAAAAGATTCGATGAGGGGAAGGCTAGTAAGTGATTGAGTGAGTTAAGACTGCATTTTGAACTAGTGCAGCCACATTGTTGAGTTCAATATTGCTAAAGGAAGAAGTATTACTGTTTAGTACTACTACTGAGTTGCAGATGAATTTTTTCCATTCTCCACTCACCATCTTTGTCCTAGTGGTTCAGTGAACAGGCTCGAGGGTACTAAGGCAAGTGATTTGGCTGTCTTCAGGAGAAGGTTGGGTGGAATGGGCTCCTTTGGTTGTTTGTCTCTTCTACAGTTACCAGATTCTATTTGTGTTATCGTATTTACTTTCTATCCAATTATTTACTAAAGAAACGAGTATAATACGTTATAAGCTTTCTATTAAAACTCAGATATCCCTCGAACTGTTATTAAATGCTTTTAAAGTTCTATCATATTATCTATGATGAAAATCCGTTTACCTACTAGATATAAAAATTGAATGAATAGTTTAAATTCTGAATTTTAAATGACGAATGATAGAGTAGAAATACTTCTCTGTATTTTTCCACATACATTAGGTATCGTACTCTAGTACAGAGAAGTTAAATTAGGAGTAGATTTTAATGATTCTCTATCGTGGGCTGAAAATTTATTATAAAGGTCTGTATCAATAAACTATTCTATATTATATGCAATAAGGTATTATTTTTCTATAAACATAACTATATATTATAAATATTACAAGGTAGACTAATTTTCAGGAATCATCCTTTATAGTGAACAACATTTCAAAACATTTCAATGTTTTATACAGAAATAATAAATCTTAAATCTAAGTTACGCACATAGCATTATTTCTTGTATAAATAAATTCTAAACATTATTATTGCAAATATCAGTATCAAAATATCTTTAAATGAGCACATGAAACTCCATAAATCTAACTCTTTTCATAAACGATGGTTAAGTCAAACCCTAGTAGTATTCTCTACCATAATACAATATAAATTTTACAACAAAATTCACATTGAGAACATAACTCTGAAAGTTTTCATTATACATTAACAATCGCAACAATTGAAAAATATTTATTACCCTGTATCTTTAGATCCTTCATAATAGAGTATATGCCTTGGTTTAAATTTCTTCTTTTAAAACAATAGTAAGTAACAGTACGAGATCAAGCCAAAGGAATATCCCAGGTTTAAAGAGGCTTACATATATACAATTTCATTACAGAATATCTAAAACGAATTAATACAAAAGCATGGTTCGAAACTGTAAAGGCTCGCCCAAATGGTCGATACATTTGTAAAACAAATTACAAAATGATTGGTACGAGTGTTAAAAAATGAAGAGGTTTAGGGTTTGAGTTTCGACTCACCCAACCTATACCTTAAATAATTAACTATCAAATTAAAACCTAAATGCGTAATTAAGGTTAGGGTTTAAAACCCTTAGCATCGAAAAGACCGAACCATTAACATTGTATAGCTAGGTTAGGGTTTCAACCCTGCAACATGATCATTTTTTCTTGGAACCATTTTCTACTAACGAACAATACAAACTCTAATTTCCAACATAATTAAAATGACGGGCTCTGCCCTAAACACAAGAAGTTTGCATCAAAATCTATTCATTGTAAAAAAAGATGAAAATGCCGAGAGCATCCTTCTAATTGCGAATCACACCACACTTGAATTCTTGCAAATCATCTTTATAAAACCATAAAATTGATTTACAGAGCAATATCCGAAAGAAGCATTGAGAATCCAACACGAGCTCAGAGGCCCGAGGGTAAAACCCTTTCAGTTATAAAAATTTCCATACGGCTTACAAAGTGTGAAAAATCCCAACAGTAAAAACCAAAAGAAAATCAAATGCAAGTTCGAACTGCAACTCGTCGAAGGAACTCAAACTAGCAGCAATACCTATCTCACCACCGTTTTCACTACATAGAGTTACGACTTAGGTTTCCAAAAGGAACCACCAAGGGTTACCCATGTTTTTGCGCACCATAGCCATAGCCAGTGAGGGTCACACCTCTCAAAGGTTATGTTTCAGCACGAAGCAACCTGTTACTCAGTAATCAAGCCAAAAACTATTCATGGTTAGTGATTCCGAAATGAGAACGCTTAAAACAACAAATGGATAACACTGTAAGAGATTGGGTAAGTCATTTACCTTCTTAAGGTGTGTGTAAGCATAGTTTAAGAACAACCATCGAAATCCTGGAGCATCGCATGAAGACTTCTAACCCTAATACCTCGGAAGGTTGTCGGCCTCCACAACCGGGTTTGCAAAACATCAATGAACAGAACTAGCGAGGTTTGAGGTCATTCAAAGGACGGTTAGGGTTTAGCCCAAAACACAAAACGTTCATGTGAAACCACACCACGGTGGCTTGCCATTGTACATTCCACCTTGGGCACATTTAATTGTCATAAAAGTTCCAATCCGTTACCTTCCATCGTATAGATGCACTGAGTACCAAACTTATTGGACCTTACGTTATACAAAACAGTTAATGAGTTGTATTGTAACTTAAAAACCCTTGGGTTGTTAATACAAGGTGTAAGAGCATGATCGTGGGCTTTAAAGACCCCCTCATGTGGTTTTAATAAATGGAAACCTTGGTATAAAGGATCGAACACATTAACGTGGATCATAATTATAATGTAATATAAATAATAACATTAACAAAATGAAATGGATAACACTTGTTAATTTTTCAAAATTTACTTCAATCTGATCTAGGATCTTAACGGAGAAAACAACATGTACAAAATATCTATAGCATATCAATCATGGACACAATAATGCAAGCACACAAGAGACACAGAGTTTACTTGGGGAAAACCATAAAGGTGAAAAACCCCAATAACTTCCTCAGAGATAGATAGAGTAATGATACAACCCAAGGATAAGAGATAGACATCTCCTAGCAGCAGCTTCTCCTCCTCCACAAGTGCGCCACTCTCCAAAGAGTGTGTGTGAGAATAGAATGATGAAATAGAGTGCCTCCCGCACTCTATTTATACTTGACTTGACTTGCCTAATAACCTTTACTAGGTCGGCCTCAACTTAACCACATAACACAATGCTGACTGGGCCGACACCCAATAGGGTGGTCTAATAACCCTTTGACCCACATGGCCGACCCCCAATAGGGTGGTCTAATAACCCTTTGACCCACATGGCCGACCCCCAATAGGGTGGTCTAATAACCCTTTGACCCACATGACTTATACAGGGCCGACCCCAACAAGGTGGTCTAATAACCCATCAAGTATAAGTTATGACACTTACAATATAAATGACGACACTTCCGGATAGAGGAATAATAACATCTCTATAGGAATACAAACACTTCCGTATAGAGGAATAATACCATCTCTATAGGAGTACAATATACATATATGAAATACATTCTGAAGTTACATATACATCAACACTCCCTCTTAACTAGGAAGGTATTTCTCGACACAGGTCTTCCAGCACAAGTCTTCTTCTCTGGATCATCTTCATCGAATCATCATCATCGTCACTGCTGCTGCTATCTCAATCAATCTCTGAATCTACTCATCATAGGAAGTTCTACAGGGCTAGTCATTTTTCATACTGGATGTAGGCCCACCACTTGCAGGTCTTCATCATCACTGGCCATATTGTGGAATTCTCAGGACTTATTACGTGTGTCACAAAACCGCGCAAGAGCATCCAGGTTGTTACGAGTGCACGGCTCTACCTGTCGAATCTCCCAGGGTGCTATTATATGTGAACCCACCACAAAACCTTGAAAGAGAATCTCAGGACTGATTACAAGCACATGGCTCAACCTATCAGATCTCCCAGGGCACAAATTACATGTGGTCACCACAAAACCTCGAAAGAGCATCCCAGGACTGATTACGAGCACACCGCTCAACCTATCGGATCTCCCAGGGCACAAATTACATGTGGTCATGGAAAAACCTCGAAAGAGCATCCTAGTACTGATTACGAGCACACAACTCAACCTATCAGATCTCCCAGGGCACAAATTACATGCCATAGGACAAAAACTCGAAAGAGCATTTGCCAGATATCCCAGGGCACAAATTACATTCCATAGGAAAAACCTCGAAAGAGTATCTGCAAATCTCCCAGGGAACAAATTATATGTCCTCCTAAGCAAAACCTCGAAAGAGCATTTTCCAGATATCCCAGGGTACAAATTACATGCCATAGGAAAAACCTCGAAAGATTATTTTCAAATCTCACAGGGCACAAATTATATGCTTATTTGCACAACCTGTTCCATGGCCACTGAGTATCAACCTGATACTCACCATACATCATCTTGTTGTACACATGATCATTCTGATCATCAACACTGCATCATCCTGATGCATGTCATCTGGAGCAACATCCTGAATCTCGTCATCCATGATCATCTTGATCATACAATGCATCCACCTGATGCATACACAGTATCTTCCTGATACATATCATCATACATGATCTACTTGATCATACAATGTATCCACCTGATACACATACAAATACATGATCCACCTGATCATACCTGATACATATCAACATACATGATCTACCTGATCATACCATGTATCCACTTGATACATCTATATATACATACACATGAGCCAACAGATCATATCCACCATCCAACATGATGCATACATACATATACATATAAATGATCCAACTGATCATATCCAGGATCCAACTGATCATATCCAGGATCCAACATGATGCATACATACATATAAATGATCCACTGATCATATCCAGCATCCAACATGATGCATACATACATATAAATGATCCACTGATCATATCCAACATCCAACATGATGCATACATACATAGAGCAGTAACTGGAGCATCGTCCTGATGTTCATCATCCAGCACTTACATACACAGCCATGGGAAGGATCCTCCTCTCATCATGCTTGGAATGGCTCCAGAAAATGTCTCCATCACTTCTTCCTCGAAGTGTCATCAATCTGAAGAACACCAAGCCTCTCTTTGAAGTAATCGAACTTCACTCTGGCTAGTGGTTTCGTCACTACATCTGCAACCTGCTCATCTGTCACAACATACAGGAGCTTCACTACTCCTCTCTTCACCATATCCCTGATATAGTGATATTTGATCTCAATGTGTTTCGACCGCTCGTGGAACATCGGATTCTTCTCAGACAGCTTCACACAACTCTGGTTGTCACAAAGGATACCAGTAGCCTCCAGCGGGAGATCAAATAACTTAGACAGTAGCTTTCGAAGCCATACTGCCTCACAACTACCTAAACAAGCAGCAACATACTCTGCTTCAGCTATACTCAGTGCTACGCAGGACTGCTTCCTGCTAAACCAAGAGATCACACCTGATCCCATACTGAAGCAACACCCATAAGTGCTCTTCCTATCTGCAGCACTGCCTGCCCAATCCGAATCAACATAACCCTGCAGGTTAAACTTTTGATTCGCTTCATACTTGAGCCCATAGTCAACCGTACCCTTTAGGTACCTCGGAATATTCTTTACAGCAACGAGGTGAACACCTCTGGGATCCATTAGGAACTGGCTCAATGTGTTCACCGTAGAGCAAATATCTGGCCTCGTGTTTGTTAGGTACATCAAGGACCCAATCATCTGACGATACACAGTGGCATCAACCGGATCAGATGAAGCATCACATAGAAGCTTCAGGTTCGATGCCATAGGTGTGGCCATGGCATTGCAGTCCATCATCCCGAACCTCTTCAGGATCTCCACTGCATACTTCCCTTATCCAAGGAAGATTCCATCTGTACTCTGCCACACCTCCATGCCTAGAAAATAGCGCATCATCCCCAAGTCCTTTTTGGTATCGGCAATCAAGCTATCATTACCTATTACAAATAGATCATCTACATACAACAGTAGTATCACAGGATTGCCTTCCTCAACCTTGTAGTAAAGGTTGGAATTCGCTTTACTCTTGGTAAAGCCCAAATTGGATAGAAAGTTGTCTATCTTACCATACCAAGTCCTAGGAGCTTGCTTCAAGCCATACAAGGCTTTCTTCAACCTACACACATATGACTCCCTATCATGTGTCTCAAAACCAAGTGGCTGCTCCACATACACTTCCTCCTTGACTACACCATTCAATAAAGCTATCTTGACATCCATCTGGTGTATCTTCCATTTCATCACTGCAGCCAGGGAAATTACTGATCTGATGGAAGTGTACCTGGCTACATGAGCAAAAGTCTATTCCCTCTTTCTGAGAGAAGCCACGAGCTACAAACCTTGCTTTGTATTTTTCTATGCTACCATCTACAGCATGCCTGATCTTATAGATCCACTTGGAAGTAACAACAGACTTCCCTTCTGGTTTTGGGACTGCATCCCAACCATCATTCTTCATGATCGACTGGTACTCCTCGATCATGGCATTCTTCCTGAATCCTGGGAACTTCAATATTTTTAATATCTTCAATAGATAACTTTGTTGTTGAAGAAATGTTGTAGTCCTTTTTTTGTAGGTGATGGTATACGATCTTTCCTACAAAACAAGTTAAATTGCATGATTAGAAAACATCTCATAGTTTTCAGAACAAATTCTTATACATAAATAAATATGTCATACAGTCATGCAATTATCTTAGCCAATGCTTCAATACAACATTTATCCATATCCCGTAACTTTCTAGATGCCTTCCAATCTCTACCAGAACATTGTTAAGAGTGTGCACAACACCCAACATGTCAGCAAAGAGGTTTCATTCTAGATAAATAGCAATGGAATGTTGTACAGTGCCATAGACCACTTACCCATGTATATTAGTAGTATACTGTTCATCAATGCAACTATTCTAATATGCACAACCTAATTCTAGGAACATCAGTATATACATTATTGAACAGTATTATTTAAACAATAAAATATGCAAGAAATGATAATTCAAATACTTATCTTTGTTTGTTTGTTGGGTTGACTCCCTCTCAGTCTTTGCTTCCTTTTTGTAACTCCATTCTGATGTGGATTGTGAGAAGTGGTCAACTCCCTCTGAATATTTGCATCCTTGCAGAAACTACTGAAGTGTGCTCCCTCATGATCTTTGCTTCTTGGATTACCTGTCCTTGAACTTATATCCATCCTTAATCACTATGCATGCTTATTAGTATCATCATTGTGTTATCCTCAGGGTCTCATACATAATCACACATTCATTAGTATAATCTTAATACTATCAAACACAATAATATTAAACATGTATAGTCATGATCATTTCAAACACAGATACTAAACATTAGTATTCAAGGTTTCAGGGAAGACTTCTTTTACTCATGCATATTCTTATTTGATCATAGGACTCTTCTGGTTAGTCAAATCATCAATCAAGATAAGAGACATAATATGCATAAACCCTTGATTACTTACATTTCTAACTTTATGAATAATCATAACCAATCATACCAAGTATACTTATATAAGGGATCCTAACACAAGGTAAGATTCTAACTTGATATAGGAAAAACATACCTGGATTACTATGTTAGCTAGTTATGTCTAACATACTCGCATGATGTCTTCTGGTTCTCTTCAATGACTTGTGCTAGTAACCTGCATGTCTCATAATTTAACCATTGTAGAACTAAGTTATACATGCCTCGTAAGTAGATCTTCTATGTGATCCATGACAATGGATGAATCTTTGTCTTCATGTCACCATGATCATATGTTCTTGAAGTAGAACATGATTTGTCTTTCTTGGTGTACCTTTCATGTTAGCGAACAACATAAACCTCATACAACATCACAATGCATTAGTACAATCATAAGTGTCAAAACCTTAATCAATGAATATCTTTTATTAAGCTGATACGACAAGTCTATTAATTAATCAAGATTGTACTAACCATAATGATATGAAGACAAACATATCATAAACTTAACCATGAACAGAATTTGAAACATACTTGTAAGTTATACCTATTGAGATTGCTTGTAATCTTCTTATGTAAGGCCTTAGCCCCATCTCCCTCTGAAACAAGAACTTCTTCACTTATGCAGGTGACCAATCCATTCTCTTCTAGGATTAACCCAATCCACTTGATTTGCAGAAATTGGATCTAGTGCTGGATTAGGGTTTGTTAGAGAAACCCTAAAAATTCAAACTTTGAATTTCAAACTTCTAAAAGGATAGAAAGATGCACCTTTCTGAGCTGGTCAAGCTGGTATACTTAGAATTTGAAAACTGCAAAGTTTCACCCCTCAAAATTGCCTTTTAGTTTTTCGGATTCACTTGGGAGGACCCTGAATTAGGGTTTGAGTTTCCCGGAGTTTCACACAACCAAAAAGTTTAATTCAAAGCTCTAAGCGTCTATTTCTCTGAGGAGCTTCGAGTCGTGGTCAGAGATTTCCAAAGTTCCAATTTTTGCAGAAGCCGTAATTTTCCATCTTTCCGTTCAAAGTCCCGAACTGGGGTTTGATCAAGCTCGGCCTTCTTCCCAACCAAAAAATATGATCTTGGTCTCTAAATTTTGATTTTGATGAATAGCATCCATCCATGGTCTCCTATTACAAAAATTCCAACTTTCTCCGAAAACCTAAATTCCTGAAGCCATGAATGAAGGTGCTCAAAAATAATTCTATTTTGACAGAAATATGCACCTGATTTTTTCTAGTGTAACTCCGAAATTTCCAATCCACAGGGTCTGAAAAATTTTCTTGTAGTATCTTGACCTGTCATCTTTCCAACCCCATAGTTCTGACCTCAAATGGATTTTCTGAGAGAGAGTTATGCCAAGTGTCGCAACGTCACCTGTTTATGGGAAAAAACAGGAGAGCGAACTTATACGGCCTGCCATGTGTCATTGGTTTAGTTTCGGCCTCTAAAAACGTTACCTGCAAAAGTACCATCCGTGCACTACCTATCAATGTTTATGAAATTTCATTTGGAGCTTCCTAGCCCAAGTTATGACCTTTTTTCCTAGGTCACTTGTTTATGAATTAGATGTGGAAGAGGCAGAAACCCTAGATTGTACAGATCATAAAACACAAAGTACAACGAATTAGAAGTTATCCTTTGGAAAAAAGGTACACGGGGATTTGATATTTGACCTCTAAACATTTCAGATCCGAAAACTTCACCAAAATGGATTTATAGCGAAAGTGCTACGATGACTGGTTTTTGCTATATCAAGCCCTAGCATCACAAGTGCAACAAGTGTCATACATGCCATACCATGCCTTCTTTCAGGCTAGCTCTGATACCATGTTAATTTTGTCAAAATTTACTTCAATCTGATCTAGGATCTTAACTGAGAGAACAACATGTACAGCATATCTACAGCATATCAATCATGGACACAATAATGCAAGCACACAAGAGACACAGAGTTTACTTGGGAAAACCATAAAGGTGAAAAACCCCAATAACTTCCTCAGAGATAGATAGAGTAATGATACAACCCAAGCATAAGAGATAGACATCTCCTAGCAGCAGCTTCTCCTCCTCCACAAGTGCGCTACTCTTCAAAGAGTGTGTGTGAGAATATAATGATGAAATAGAGTGCCTCCCGCACTCTATTTATACTTGACTTGCCTTGCCTAATAACCTTTACTGGGTCGGCCTCAACTTAACCACATAACACAATGCTGATTGGGCCGACACCCAATAGGGTGGTCTAATAACCCTTTGACCCACATGGCCGACCCCCAATAGGGTGGTCTAATAACCCTTTGACCCACATGACTTATACAGGGCCAACCCCAACAAGGTGGTCTAATAACCCATCAAGTATAAGTTACGACACTTACAATATAAATGATGACACTTCTATATAGAGGAATAATAACATCTCTATAGGAATACAAACACTTCCGTATAGAGGAATAATACCATCTCTATAGGAGTACAATATACATATATGAAATACATTCCGAAGTTACATATACATCAACAACACTAGAATATGGAGAACTAAAACCACATTAATTCATATGTATAATGTTCACCCGGCTTGTGATATTAAGGCTTTGCAAAAATACATCTAAGAGCATCGACTGTAACATAAAAGAGGTTATTGTGATAATACTATAGTACATAAAAGGGTCATAGCTATTTTACGAATTCACATAACACCTATAGAGAAATTTTTTCCGATGTAATAAGTCTAAAACAGTTGTAGCGTACACTATGTAAATATTCAGTTGCCAACTCTTAAATTTCGAAGAAGTATAATTCTTACCTGCAGAACTGAAAAAGGAACAGTTTATGCGTTAGTTAGATAATAGCTAAGTAAGCCCCAGGTATCGTGAGGATCCCTTCATCAAACAGGAAAATCAAGCAGTTAGTATCTAAGAACGAAACAATAGTGTAACATGAAATAAATTAAATGATGATGTATGCACATATAGATAGTAACCATAATTTCATATAACAAAGACAAGATTAAACCTCTGGCATGTTGTTGTAACATTGATACATGCATTAAACCAATCGCATATAGTAAAGACATTTACGACCAAATATAAACATAGTAGGTAATTGATGGAACGTATTTATAACATTGATGACTAATTGAAGAATATGTCGTCTCAATATATAATTAGTCTATGGATAAAAGAATTAATTTATCATAAATGCTATTCCCGCATAACAAATATAAGCATTTAATGTTACTTAGAAAAATTTATTTTTTTGTGAAATTTGGGGATGTTACAATGGTCCCCTTGGACATGCATATAAGGAACCATCTCATCTCCTAAACAACAAGAACACAACCACAACAACTCACTTTCAAGGAATCCAATCCTACAATGACAGTGGATTAAACTGTTTGTCATGAATGAAATGATACCGCCATTCAGACTAGATAATATGATGAAACCGATGTACCTTTTCTCATATGCATATACATCAGCCCCCCTACACCCTTGCAGTTTCAACGTGTGGAATTCTTTACAGCACTTCCACATCCTCGCCAACTTTTTATTCTTCTCTTCATCTGGTAGGCCTTCAATAACCTAGAAACAATACATAAGTTTCAATGCATATGAATAAATACTATGTTTTATTTCAAAGTAAATAACACTGAGAGCCATTCAACAATAGTCAAAACATAATAACAACATCATTTATTGTTAGTCAAGGCCCACATAAAAAATAATTGATATGTTAACATAATTATTAAACCTTTAAAATCCCCTCATGTTGAATAAGGATATTGTCTGATGTCGATCCATTTGATCTCCCATAGTTAAGATCATTGTATTGTTGGATTTTATGATGGTATGGTTCTCCTGGCTTACATGGAACACCAATTTTCTCCATCTCCTCCCAAATTTGAACAAATTGTTTTTTCTCCACGCCTCTAGTTGGATGTACCTTGTCATAATCTTGTGCAATTCTTTGAATTTCATGAAACATCTTCAAAATTGTTTTGATCCTAGCATGACGAGAACAATATACAAGCTTGACCATCGAGCCAGGAGTCAACTGTAATTGGTACAAATAGTTTTTGAGGGTAGGAATTATTGAAATACTAAGAAGCTTAATTTCTAGTTAAGATCCAATCATGAAAGTGTGTACCTTTTCATCATTTCTTCTATCAATGGGATAGTTCTTCACAATAGTCATCTTTCTACTAGATCAAGTTGGTTGAATGCTTGTAATATTCCCCTCTAACCTTTCTTCCCATCCTTTGCTTGGTTCCAAAGCGGGATTCAACTCCTATAGTAAATTTCAAGAACATCGTTAGATTAGGAATGTTTTGGCAAGATATAAAAATTAATGTCAAAACTTGTAATAAATTTGCATAGCTTACAAGGAGCATTTCTGTTGATATTGCATAGCATTCAGAAAGACTACGGATAGAATCTCCTTCTCCAATGTTTATTTCATCTGTAACCATGTGTATCTCTTTTTTATGGCGTGTGCACCAAGGACAAAATTTATTTCCCATTGGAGAAACACTATTATTGCATACTAAACTACATATGGCCACTAGATCATGACACTCAAACAAATTAATTTTCACAACCCTTCCATCTACCATAGTGATTCCATCTTCTAAAAGCTTATTTATCTATTTCATTAAGTTATCCTCATTTTCAGGATCAACAACATGTGCTAAAACTTGTCTATATTCTTCTTTTCCATCCCATTTTCCAAGGCTTACACAATACATCAAGCCATTGTCTTCTAGTAACTCGAATAATATCTCACACACCTTCCCACCTAGATCATAATGTACGCGAGAATCAATACCAAGTTTGAAAGAAACTTCATTGACTATGGTTCCAGACCGCTTTTCAAATGATTCAACCATAAAGAAGGCATATGACTTTACTTGCTTGACCCTAACTCCATATGTGAAACCATCAGTTCTCTGCCATCCCATATAAATATCCTAAGCTTCTTTGGTCCACTTTTTCATTTCGCTACAAACTGATGTTTGATTAACTCCCTTTAGTACACCATGAGCATCAATTCTCTTACGACATTGCAAATCCTTATGAGTCACGCTTGATTCGATAAATACTGAAGCCATGTTCCTCGGCATAAAATCCTCACGGATCTCTGCCACAACAATTGATCAAATTTGATCAAGGAATCCATCTAGATGTTCAAGAACATCCTCAATTTTATATTTTTCATTATAGTTTTTCTCATGAAGTAGTCGATTCCAACAATAATGTCATTCTCATCTTCAAGCAATTTTCCAAAAAACCTTCTCCCAATTTATTTAAATTGTGTTTTCCCCTCATTTAGTATGTGGTTATACCATCCCCACCACTTATTAAGATGCAATAAGGATGTCCTTTAGCGGTTTCCTAGTGACCTTCTCTTAGCAATCCTAGTTTCATTTGATGCAAATCCTTCTGGCATTTCTGCTACAGCTTGACCAATTGTAGAATTTTGATTTTTTGTAGTTGCATTTCTATACATTTTTTCATGAAATGAAATTATTTCAATTGTTTCATGTCTTCCACTTGCATCGAAGTTCATAAGAGGCTCGTTTTCCAATTGCTTCCCATTGGGCTCTACATTTTGATTCCCTTCATCATTCTACAAAACTGGGTTCATTCTTTGGTACATATTTTTATTTTGCAACTCAATGTTCAATGAAATGGAAGCATGTAATGGGACCCTCAGATTCTCTAGAATAGAGTTCATTCTTTCATAAATATTTCCACTTTATGCTCTGACATTCCTTTCAACTGCAATTGGAGACAAAGGTTGCCTCCATTGTCCAACACCATTGTTGTTTGTCAATGAAATGACAACATGTAATGGGACCCTCACATTCTCTGGAACAGAGATCATTCTTTCATAAATATTTCCACTTTCTGCATTAACATTCCCTTCAACTGCAATTGGAGACAAAGGTTACCTCTATTGTCTAGCAACATTGTTGTTTGTCATTGGTTGCTTACATTGAGGACATTGAGTTTGAAGAATCGCTAAATGAATGCTTGTTGTTTGAGGGAAACTTGTGGACTCGTTCTGTGGTATGGAGTTCTAATCTTGAAATCCTTGACATTATCCATGAGCAACAGATTGCGTTGTCTTTTTACCTCTACCATGAGTGAATTGAAGGACAATGCCACGTGATTCCAAAGTTGGAAGTTTCGAGTAATCTGGACCCTTACATCAACCTCTTTTTCAAGGAATTTTTTGTTGATATGGCTCATTTCAATGATCCATTGATGAGATACTCTGCAAAATAAACAAAAGCAATCAATATTGGCATTAGATTTCAGACATAATTTCTCAAATTAAAAAAAAACTGAAATATATCATAAATGTAATTTTACACTAAGAGGTGGATAGGGTGTTAGCACCAGGTTTGTGCTAAGTGTTTTAGAGAGATGAAGGAGTCCATACCTATGGAGAAATGAACAAAGTCCGAATTCCTTGAGCCATATGACCATTTAAGATGCAAATCAAGCTTTTCAAGCATTCATTCCTAAGTTTAAGATGAAATAATGCTAGGTTGAATATTGAAATGACATGGATGGATCTGCATCAGCATCCAAATTAGATTAATAAGAATTCAAGCTTCCAAGTCCCGAAATTCTAATTTTCAAGAAGAAGGCCAAATTCAAAATTCAAAGAAGGGCGGGTTTGTTTTTTTTACTGAAAATGACTGTTTTAGTCATCGTTTTGCAGAAGCTGTATCCGCCATACCGGAAAAAATTTCAAGAAACTGAGAGAGGTTTATCTCCAGCCCGAGCTAATATCCAATAACCTCTTTCAGAATTTACACATGTGTCATGGTTTGGGAGAACCGAAGGGTTTTGCAGAGGGTAAATTTCCTTTTTTCATGTTTTCTGCATGAGTCATCATTTTTCGGAGCAGATCCCGCACATCTGGAGGTGAATCTGATGAAAATGAAAGAGGTCTGTCTTCAGCATGGACCCATCTACAAAAACCTCTTTCCGTTTTTACACAGCTGTCACCTTTTTGGATATACAGCTGTCACACCGAGAGACAATTTTCAGCAGTCCGCGGCCAAAATTGGGTAAAAAATGGTTGGAACCAACTCCCAGGTTGTTGAATCTTCTTATGCAGGTGTCAAATATTGTTGTAACAGTTTCCTATTGAGCTAGCTTGAACCTTAGGGCCAAATAGATCTATAAATTGAATGTAATATATGAAGAATAGGTTGGAAAATCAAGTGGCTGGGGACTTGGGAGAGCTCTGCTCTGTTCTGAAACATTTTCTTGAATAAATTGCAGTGATTGAAGCTGGTTTTAATGGCTGAGATTCCTGTGTCATTCTCCTCATAGTCTGTTCATCTCCTTTCCCATGTGAATTTGTGTTTCTCTCTTTGTTATTCCATTCTGTATTATTTCCTTCATGCTTGGATCATGGTAACAATTAAGTAGAATTCATAGAGATTATGCTCTGCTTAGCTTATTCCAAGTATTTCACCAAATATATTCTGCTAAAGTTGATGTAGGATTCATCTTTGTTAGATAACTTACATTCATGGACCTTTTTTTTTCTCTTCTGCTCCACAAATTAAAAGCTCTTTGACTGTGAATGGCTAGCTACCTTGCCTCAGTTTTGACATCTATAGCAGCAGCACTGTATTTGTTTTAGTTTCATGTTTTGACTCCATTGCCCAATAGTATTATGATTTTCTCTCCAAACAATGTTTAAATCATCTTTGTTTCCAGCAGAAATCTGATCTTTTGCATCTGTTTTGATTGAATATCTTGAATATGAAATCTGCTGTGTTTCTTCATTACTGACAATCTTGATGGTTTCCAGTTTTCCATGAGTTTATAGAGAGAGCCCTCTCTACTTGTGTTAGGTCAGAGACATAAGCCAAAGACTGATTAGTAGTTACTCGGGATTACCCTCTCCACAACCTAGGGGGTCAATTTTGGTGTTCACAAATTGGCGCCGCTGCCGAGGAAGGAAATTTTCCTATCGTCCCTAGGAGAACGACAAAGGTTTCAGATCTGAATGCTGATGGTGAACAACAGTCAGACATCGAGAAGGTTGTATCATTCACCTGGCGACTCCACTCAGCAAAATTCCAGTATGAAGGTGACTCCACTGGGAAGATTGGTGACCTTATATCAGAATTGAGATGTTGAAAGTCTCATGGCGATTCCACATCAAAGAAATCCAGTGTTTCATTGTTTCACAGGATGGTCTCTTCAGTCTTAAATCAGAATTTGCAGCTCTAGTCTTTCAAGATGGCTGCATTATCAAGAAGGTATGCTCCCATGAATAGGGCTCACATCCCTGGTTTTCCAAATCCTATTCCTAAAGTAGATTGGCAAACCTGTTTACCTAAATTTAAAGATCAGAAAGGAGATGATGCTGCTGTTCATTTGCTTAAATTTCATATGCATATACATAAGCTTGGAATTGGATTGCCTGAGGACTGTTTGATGAAAATGTTTATGGAAGCATTAGAAGAGAATGCAAAGTCATGGTATGAGGAATTACCATCAGCAATTTTGTTTTCCCTTGAAGATTTTCACATAGCATTTCATGGGCATTTTAGAAATTAGTAACTCTCCTTGCTGCTAGTTCAAGATTGTTGCATGCATGTTAGAGGTTTCATTGAAAATTTGGAAGACATGTATGGTAGTGAGGAGTTTATGGATGAAGAGATTTTAGAAATGTTGCATGAAAATCCTTTCCATAAGAAAGAAATGCAAAATAAGTGCCATGACACTCAAGACAATCCCAAGCAAATACTAGTTTCTCCTTCGGTTGTGGATGAAGAAGGACAACAAATTGTTGAAAGTCATGTTCCCTTACATAAATTGGATGAAAGTTTGTAGCCCTCTTGCCATTCTTTATATAGCCAAGCTAATGAGGAAAGTAGTTAATCAATTGTCTCTGCTCCTTGTCCATTTTCTGATTTAGACATTGAAGAAAGAAATGCTATCTTGAATTCTTTTGAATGTCAAGTTGAAATCCTTGTTGAATTAAGTGAAGGAGAAGAAGCCCTAGACTAAGCTAGTTGTCTTAGCACTCAGGAAAAATTTCAGAGTGTAGTTTCTCTTTTGGCTTAAAGTGAAGATGGTAGTGGCCTTGATGTGGAGCATGTGCAGTAGTTTGGTCAGATCTCATTTGATGATCAGTCTTCTCAGTCAAGTTTTCTTTCATGCCTTTCATTTTCAGAATTCTTGTGTAAAGAAGGAATTTCTTCCTTTGTTTCTCTTGAAAAGTTGTGCGATATTTCTTTTGAAACACAAGCAAAGAATCAAAGTGCATATTCAGAAATTTCAAAGACTCGAGAAAGCGGAGTGCATATAACAGGTGATCTTGGTCTTATTGGGCTACATGAAAGATTAAATATAAATGAGGTAGATGACAAGAGAGATAAGCATGTTGATTCTTGTCCATTTGGAAATGATCTTGAGAAGGGGACTTGCTTTTTTCTTTCCACTTTCAAGCATGAAGTGTTTCATGTCCTTCAGGATCCTTTAGCTGACTTGTTGCAGTCATGAGAGAAAAAGGTGGCAGTTGTATTGAGAGAGCAGAAAGAAGTTTTTAATAGGAAGATTGAGTTGTCATTTTCTGGGTTCCTTTTTCTATTTGGAAGAACTGAATGCATGTTTCAGCCAAGCGAACATTTGTTGGAGTGGCTTTATTGGTATTTTTTTGTTACCTAATTGAGCACAAAAGAGTGTGGCACTTTAGAGTAGGCAGCTAGATTGAATAAGCTCACAGTGAGCATCTTTTCAGCAGTTTTCTGAATGTACAGTTTCAGTCTTTATTTGGCTTCAAGCATTTTCAGTTTTCAGTATGTACATTCAGTGTTCAGCTTTAGATTTCAGTTCAGAGGATTTTCAATGTGTTCTTCAGATGGCTGGTCGCATATTTGGTCCAAAATAGAAGCAGCGTTGAGCAAAAGAAAATGGATTTTTATAAGTGGCTAAAGGATTGTTTGTATAGGCCGCTGTTGGTTTTATACTTGAGCTGAGTTTTTAAATTCTTATGAAAATAAAAGCACAGGTTTTAAACTTCTTTTTATAAAAAAACCAAAGTTTCAAAGGTCTTGCAAAAACACAGGTTTTTATTGTTAACGAAATTGAAGCAAAAGAGTATCGGCCCCATCCTGAGCCAGCTTCCAAGTCGAATTGGGGGCCATGTACACCAATAAACCCAAAACCGAAGTGCGCCCAAGAGCGCTTCCTATTTGTTCCTTGCTACAAAATAAAGGCCATGGTGTATATAAATGTCAAAGGTCTCTCCCTCCTCTTACATGTGGGATAATTCCCAGAAGTCAAAATTAAAAACGCCAAGATTTTCCTTTAAGCGTCGAAAGCCCAGGAGATTAGGAAAGAATGTTTCGACGTGTGGGTTCTGCTGATCTCAAGCCATATAAGCACATTATAAAAAATTCCCTCTCAGCTTCGAACGTCTGTCTAGCTGGTCATGTATTACATAATGGAGTTTCACCGCCACTCTATTCGCTATTCTGGGCATCGCCTGCATGACACCTGCAATCAGAATTGAAGAAAGCCTCATGGAATTCGGGCGTGAGAATTCTTGAAGGTGGCTGCGCAGGAGCACGACCTGCACAATGGTGAAAGAAAAATAAGACCAAACGATCATCAGTAGGGCAAACGCTGGAAGTGACAAGTGAGTTGCTGCCATCACCATAGACGCTACCATAACTTATTTCAAACGCTGCAATTTGAGAAACGCATGAAATAGAGAGACCCCGTCGAATGCAACATGCCCTTCTTTTCATATGCATAGAAAAAGAAAGCTTGAACGGTGAAACAGTTACCCGAAGTCCCTCCTTGATGCAGGTACTGGCCACGTCAAAAGAACTAGGTGCTTAATAAGGGTTATGTGAATATAGGATCGCACTAAGTCGAAGGGAAAACTTCCAGTCTCTCACTTCATTTACCTCGATCGAGAATAACGAAATGCCGAAGTCAGACTACCAAATCATCAAGAAATTTACTCTATGTAAGAAATAAAGACATAATGTTATTTATTATGATGCTCCAACTGTCGGAGGGAAATGTGAATATCTACTTGCTAAGGGTAGATAGTTGGATGCGTCGTTATCTCATCCCAGCCCTGTTTCTCCTAAACCGGTTTCTCCAGCAACTGAAAGAAGTATTGTCGAATTGTCAAAGTTGAATTTTCCTGAAAGCGTGTCTTCTGCCTGGCGAGAAGAATACTGTGTTGATTATTCCAAGCAGTCAACACACACACCTTCCAACAACCACGATCTGGGTAGAGAAAGAAATCAATGGTGTAAAATAAGAGCGCTACTATAACATGCACGAAGAAAGGGCATTTTTCAAATCACCGCAGTCTAGTTAAGAGTGTCACCTTTCAACGGTGGCGATTTGGGCAGGTGGTTGATCTACGACAATGATTGATCGCGCAAATTAAACTCACCAGAATAATACAATCTAAAAAAATTTGTGCGATTTTGGCAAGACCCCACTCCTGAGTGGTCACAACGAAGACTCTGCGCACAGTGGTAAAAATCCCACAAGTTTGTAGTTTCTTTCCAACATTGCAGATAGCTAAAGTCTGGATTAATGGGATGAAAGCAAGGTTCAGAGACCACCGAAGGCGAAATAGCAGGTCTGGTCTTCTTTCTTTTCCCCATTCTTTAAGCACGTGGGTATCATCTGGAGCAGATCGATCTCAGATTAGCATCCATACCTGTGGTTGTTTTAAGAAGGAGCGGTCTTGCAATGGAGAAAGCTTTACCTCATCCATGTGCACAATTTGCCCATCCATGTGCACAATATGATCGACACGTCTATTATATAGTTGGAAAAGCTATGCGACATCGTGTGCACACCACTTCCACGGGGGCGTTCACCTTCAATTGATTTTTCAAATGGCCATTAAGGAAGCGTCCACCCTTATTTGTGGCAAAAACGCCAGGTTGGAAAGATCAAGCTGTGAAGCAATTCCAAAAGATTGCAATTGCCGGGGCCATTTTAAGAAGCATCCCTAAATTCTCCCCCTTGATGAAGCTGCTAGTGCCTTGGGTATATAGCTAAAAATGGTTTCAATAAAGGCCATAGAAGATATACCTTTGGCCTCCGAACTTCAAGCTGAATCTATGCGAGATAAGTGGCTAAGATCGAGCATTGCAGGACGCTGTTATCAAAGAACATGCATTAGAATCTGTCTTTGCAAGTCACCTATCTTAAACACATAGCAATTTTTGAGGAGAAGCGCATAAGACTATACATTAGAATGGAGATTTTCAACCATGCTGGAAGGGGAGTAAATTTTAAGCCTTATGTTTTCACAAGTAGAATCTGAAGAGTTGCTTGAAAGATTATTTTTCAAGTATGAAAGAGTGCAATTGCCAGGAGTACATTTATGTGATAAGAGTTGGACAGTTTTTACATTTACCAGGTGGCTTGCACCAAGAAATGGTTGCTTCAGAAGAACAAAGGTCCAATTTGCAATGGTCACTATCATTTCATGGCTGAGAAATCATGGCATTCAAAGAAATGGCCATAGTAATGCACCCATGTGCGCGAGGTGGAGGAGACTGTCTCAGTCATCGTATAAGTTCAGTTGCAGGCTACACGGTTCAATTTCACGTCAAAGCGCAGTCTTCAGTTCAGAATTGGGAGCCGCCCAATGGATCAGGCACTTGGTCTACGGGTTCTTTGCTACCTCGCAGGGAGGATAGCATCCCCGGCTGGAGCCAATTGTTAGAACCAGATTTGTGCTAAGTGTTTTAGAGAGATGAAGGAGTCCAAACCTATGGAGAAATGAACAAAGTCCGAATTCCTTGAGCCATATGACCATTTAAGATGCAAATCAAGCTTTTCAAGCATTCATTCCTAAGTTTAAGATGAAATAATGCTAGGTTGAATATTGAAATGACATGGATGGATCAGCATCAGCATCCAAATCAGATTAATAAGAATTCAAGCTTCCAAGTCCCGAAATTCTAATTTGCAAGAAGAAGGCCAAATTCAAAATTCAAAGAAGGGCGGGTTTGTTGTTTTTACTGAAAATGACTGTTTTAGTCATCGTTTTGCAGAAGCTGTATCTGCCAAACTGGGAGGAATTTCGAGAAACCGAGAGATTTTTATCTCCAGCACGAGCTAATCTACAACAACCTCTCTTGGAATATACACAGGTGTCATGGTTTGGGAGAACCGAAGGGTTTTGCAGAGGGTAATTTTCCTGTTTTCACGTTTTCTGCGTGAGTCATCATTTTCCGGAGCAGATCCCACATAGATGGAGGTGAATCTGAGGAAACTGAACAAGGTTTTTCTTTATCATGGACCAATATAAAAAAACCTCTTTCATTTTTTACACAGCTATCACCGTTTTGGATATACAGCCATCATACCGAGAGACAGTTTTCAGCAGTCCGTGGCCAAAATTGGGTAAAACATGGTTGGAACCGACTCCCAAGTTGTTGAATCTTCTTATGCAGGTGTCAAATATTGTTGTAACAGTCTCCTATTGAGCTAGATCGACCCTCAGGGCCAAATAGATCTATAAATTGAATGTAATAGATGAAGAATAGGTTGGAAAATCAAGTGGCTGAGGCCTTGGGAGAGCTCTGCTCTGTTCTGAAACATTTTCTTGAATAAATTGCAGTGATTGAAGCTGGTTTTAATGGCTGAGATTCCTGTGTCATTCTCCTCACAGTTTGTTCTTCTCCTTTCACATGTGAATTTGTGTTTCTCTCTTTGTTATTCCATTCTATGTTATTTCCTTCATGCTTGGATCAGGGTAACACTTAAGTAGAATTCATAGAGATTATGCTCTGCTTAGCTTATTCCAGGTATTTCACCAAATATATTCTTCTAAAGTTGATGTAGGATTCATCCTTGTTAGATGCCTTACATTGATGGACTGTTTCTTTTCTCTTCTGCTCCACAAATTAAAAGCTCTTTGACTATGAATGGCTGGCTACCTTGCCTCAGTTTTGACATCCATAGCAGCAACATTGTATTTATTTTAAGTTTCATGTTTTGACTCCATTTCCCAACAGTCTTATGATTTTCTCTCCAAACAATGTTTAAATCATCTTTGTTTCCAGCAAAAATCTGATCTTCTGCATCTGTTTTGATTGAATATCTTGAATATGAAAGCTGCTGTCTTTCTTCATTACTGACAATCTTGATGGTTTCCAGTTTTCCATGAGTTTATAGAGAGAGCCCTCTCTGCTTGTGTTAGGTCGGAGACATAAGCCAAATACTGGTTAGTAGTTACCCAGGATTATCCTCTCCACAACCTAGGGGGTCAATTTTGGTGTTAACACGGGGCTTTGAGCATATGGAAGATAAAGGAAAATATCAATGGTGAAGTTCAGGAATTTTACCATAGACCATTCAAAGAATGACCAGATCTGACAGAGGCTCTTTAATAACTTCGGAATCTTTCCCTTTTTCCCTTTTTGTTATTTCAGAGAAATTTGACTCACCCAGTTTTTGGCTCTTTTTTCAGAACTGTAAAAAGCTAAATGCATAAGAAGCATAAAAGAAATTAGAAATGTAAAAAAGATAAATGCATCAAAAGAATAAAAGAAGACTACAGGTCTATCCAAAAGGAAAGAAATATCAGAAATACACTCCTTACAAAGTTTAGCTACATAATGTAATTTTGTTCTCATCAGATGAAATAAAATTAGTTTTTTTTCCCAAGAAAAAAAAATGTAATTTTACTCTAAGATTTAACTTGTAATTTGAATCTTGTAATTTTACACTCAAAATTTACTTGTAATTTTACACTCTAAGTAATGTAATGTTGTGCAACAAAAATTCAAATTTATGCCATTTCTCAAAGGCTAATTCTGAAAAATGGCCAAGTGTTGGAAAATTGGTCCAAGTGGCCTTGGGAAATTGCCTGCCGTACCTCATAGGAGAATGATAACAATTATCTGAAACTATCATGTTATAGCTTGTTGAAAAGGATATCTTAACGTGGTCTCAGTTCTCAAAGAGGGTGTTTGATGACAAAGTTTAAGGGCGGCCAAAACAGAGTTTCAGGCTGTTTTTGCACCAATGGTAGTAAAACTGCCCATGTGGCCTTGGGAAAATGGCCGCCATAATTCATAGGTTAAGGTAAATTCCCGCTCCATAGTGTCATGCTGTAGATTGTTGATTTTTCTACCTGAAAATGGTCTCATCTTGTCTTGAGAGTGTCCGAAAAGGAAGTTATGGATCTGCCAAAACAATGTTTCAGGCAGATTGCTCTAGTCTAGGAAAATGCAAAAATTGTCTAAGTATAAAATTACTAGTAAAAATGCATGAGTGACCTTAGTAAAATTCCCTCCATTTCCTATGGTTGATGTCTTAAAATATTTTGAGGGTATGGGTCTCTATACTATTGATTGATGAATCCAATCATATCATTGGTTTGTCCAAAGAGTCTCTGGAGGTGAAGATATTGATCTGCCAAAACTGCCACCTAGCTTGATTGGCACTAGTCCCGAAAAATGCTCGCCAAGGAGAGGGAAAGAAGTTTCAAAGGATGAAATTGTTCTAGATGGAATCACCTTGTTGGCCTCTATCCATTGGGTGTCTCACACTTCGAATTTGATGAAAATAAAAATCTCATGTTACCCTAGGGTTTCACAATTTTTCGTCCAAGTGTTGAATTAGTAGTTTAAAAAGCTAGTTTCAAGTGCCCACTAGATGATGTCTGTGTATCAAAAAATTTAAAGGGTAAATGAATATGTTCCTTGTGGAAGTGATTATCCAACCATGCTTTCAGTTTTCCTTATGATGGTCACATGTGCAAGAAATTAACCTGCCAAAGTGAGAAAAAACTTGTTTCGCATATTAAGAACAAGTGAAATTAGGCTAGGTGTTAAAATCATAAGGTTAAGGGGCTATTTGGAAATGCACACCAAGAACTGTCCTTGTGGAGATAAATTCATCAGTTGACATGAACTTGTTCCTTGTTGAAGTATCTATCCAGTCATGGTTTTAGTTTACTTCTTGATAGTCACATGTGCAAGAAATCAACCTGCCAAAGTAGGAAAAATATTGTTTTGCATATTAAAAACAAAAAAAATTGGCTAAGTGTTAAAATCACAAGGTTAAGGGGCCATTTGGAAATGTCACCCAGGAGGTGTCCTTGTGCTAATAAATTCATTAGTTGGCATGGGATTAAGTAGGCTTGGAAAAATTCCCACCATTTCCCACCTATGAGGGATTATTTATTTAGGAAAGCATCGTATTGATGAAAAAAGTATTCATTAATGACAAAAGATATGATGACATGGCATGTATGATGATGTGGCATGGTTGATGAGGATGAAAATCCACCTAATGGTGCTATAGTACCTTCATGATGTCATTATTACAATTTGACCTAGTTATATAGAGATTTGTTAGTTTGGAGAAATTCTGAAAAATGGCCAAGTGTTGGAAAATTGGTCCAAGTGGCCTTGGGAAATTGCATGCCGTACCTCATACGAGAATGATATCTAAATTATCTAAAACTATCATTCTATATCTTGTTGAATAGGCTAAATTTCCATGGTCTCAGTTCTCAAAGAGGGTGTTTGATGACAAAGTGAAAGGCCTTCCAAAACAGGGTTTCAGGCTTGTTTTGCACGAGTGGTAGTAAAACTACCCAAGTGGCCTCAAGAAAATGCCCGCCATAATTCATACATTAAGGTAAATTACCGCCCCATAGTGTTAGGATGTAGGTTGTGGGTTTGTCTACCTGAACATGGTCTCAACGTGTCTTGAGAGTGTCTGAAAATGAAGTTATGGGTCTTCCAAAACAATGTTCCAGGAAGATTGCTCCAGTCTAGGAAAATGCAAAAATTGTCTAAGTATAAAATTACTGGTAAAAATTCCTAAGTGACGTTAGTCAAAATCCTGCCATTTCCTGTGGTTGATGTTTTAAAATATTTTGAGGGTATGGGTCTCTATATTATTGATTGGTGCATCCAACCATATCACTGGTTTGTCGAAAGAGTCTATGCAGGTGAAGATATTGATTTTCCAAAAGTGCCTCCTAGCTTGATTTGCACTGCTCTAGAAAAATGTCTACCGAGGAGAGAGACAGAAGTTTCAAATGATGAAATTGGTCTGGATAGAATCACCTTGTTGGCATTTATCCATTGGGTGTCTCACACTTCCAATTTGATAAAAATAAAAATCTCATGTTACCCTAGGGTTTGAAAATGTTTTGTCCAAGTGTTGAATTAGTAGTTTAAAAAGAGCTAGTTTCAAGTGCCCTCCAGATGATATCTGTGTATCAAAACATTTAAAGGGTGACATGGATTTGTTCCTTGTTGAAGTGTTTATCTAGCCATGCTTTCATTTTTCCTTATGATGGTCACATGTGCAAGAAATTAACTTGCCAAAGTGAGAAAAAACTTGTTTTGTATTTTAAGAACATGTGAAATTAGGCTAGGTGTTAAAATGACAAAGTTAAGGGGCTATTTGGAAATGCCCATGAGTAACTATCCTTGTGGGGATAAATTCATTAGATGACATGAACTTGTTCCCTGTTGAAGTAGCTATCCAGTCATGGTTTTAGTTTACTTCCTGATAGTCACATGTGCAAGAAATTCTCTCGTAAAGGAGATATTTTCCTGCCAAAACAACCATTCTACTTATTTTGCACCCTAAAAGAACCATGCTTGCCATTGGAAAAATTGTTTGAGTGTTGAAAAAAAAGGCTTAAATAGCCAACAACTCATTGCATTTCATGAAAACATCATTTCCAGAAATTAAAACATCATTTCCAGAAATTTAGAGAGACAACGTATCATTTTATATAATCACTGTTAAATTCAGAATTCAGATGAATTTTCTAGCCTACATGACATACCTTCAACCCAATGAAATTTTCAAAAGAAGTTTTTGCTTCGATGAATTTTCAGGAATTGTCTTTGATGTGGGTCGTCTTGATGGCCAAAGGTAAGGACGGATACAATGGCATGTTTTCGTTCTTTCATCACCATGCCAAATATCACCGCCCAAAAAAATAATTTTCGAAAAACAATCACAATATTATTTCTTCCATGATTTTTTTTTTAAAATAATTATCGGTTTAATTTATTCCCTGGATTATTTTTCAATTCCTCGCCAAGTGGGGGATCGAAACATTCCCAATCTTATTTCTTCCATTAATTGTTTTTTTAAATCATTATCGGCTTAATTTCTCCCTTGGATGATTTTACGGTTCCTTGCCAAATGGGTGATCGGGTGTGAATGCTCAACCAATTTCAATTTAGGATAAGTTTCTTAGTTTATTACCAGTCAGATCATGCTCAGGAATGGATGCTCCAACACTCCTATCACATAATTGCGCCACCGTTTTCTTAAATAATTAGAAATTAAAAACTATTTTACTTCCAAGTTTCACTCATGGATTACATTGGTTATTGAATGCAATTTAAAGTTTCAAGACTCTTACACCCACCTTCATAGCTTCCTAACTCATGTTGAACCTGTGTTAACTGTTCTATTTGCCGGAAAATGTCCCGATTTGCTGGGAAATGGTGCCCATTAATTTTTTTTTGGCCACGTGCTTTTGCGATTAGTTGACTCACTCACTATCTTCACAATAAAAAATAGTATTTCCTCAACCATGTGGAGAATTCTAACCAATCAAAAAGAGGATCTTTTGCAAAGAAATCATCTTAAAAGCATCTTTTGGCGTTGTTACTAATGAAATAGGATACGTGCTAGTTATGGGTATAATTTTATGATTGGTATAAATCAATAGGTGTTCACATACTTCTCATAGCCTTTATTTGTTAGGATATTTGGAAAATGAGGAACCTCAAGCCGTTTGAAGGCAAAGGTCCCAATAGGTTTTCTAGTACTCTAAGAATTATTAGTAATTACAAAGTCTATGCTCCAGCTGAGAAATTGAAAATAAGGGTTATTCATAATTACAATCTTTCAACTTCTTCTTATGTTGTTGGGTTCTTTGATGGTGCGACTCAGGATGGTAGACGTGGTGTTGGTTTCTTTTTGAAGGTAAATGAGAACCATTTCTTTAAACTAAGATTAAACTGTAGGATGGGTTCCAACTCATAGGTTGAATTGTTGGCTTTGTGGTGTCTCTTATTTTTTTCCTCTCATTGGGTGTTGAGTCTTTAAGCATCTTTAGTGATCCGATGACAATTGTCAATTAAGTGATGAAGAAATGCTCTCTACAGATTATTTCCTTAGTTTATTGGTGCAAGCGCATTTAAGAGATTATGGTCTTTTTCTAAGATATGGACATTGATCATATTTACATATAGCAGAATGTTGAGGCTAATTCTCTGTCCAAAATTTCTCTGGATGATTTCGAAGGATTCCTCTATTGGGAGGAGTTGATTGAGGACGTTATTGAGTTTCAGTTTCCATTATGTCTTATTGGAGGATTTGTTCTAAGTTTGTGACCGCATGGATCCTAGCGATTTGTTTGAGTGGTGGGTTTTTAGTCAAATTTTGATTTGGGTGAAGGTTGTTTTTTTCACTGCCTTCTATGGCTGGTTGTTCCAGTGATTGGTTGATTTATTCTTTTGAGACATGTTTTTTTCCTAATATTTGAATTTTTGTAATGTTGTTGGTATTTTTGGTCTAGTATTGGATCATTTTTGTAGTTTTGGGGTCTCAGAAGGGAGATTTATGTATGGAGATATACCTTGGCTCTTTGTTTTTGGTAGTGTATTGGCTATGTGCTTTTTGATTCACCATAAATAATCAAAATACAGTTTTGATTCTTATAAAAAAGAATAAATTTTTGTATGTAAAATGAGATCATTTAATGTAAAAAAAATTGAACTAAAAATGCTTTTAGACATTCACATTCTAATGTGATCCCTCTTTTAGGAAAATGCATATATATATATATATATATATATATATATATATATATATATATATATATATATATATATTCTTTTCTTTATAATAGATGGTATTTTTATATATTTTATTACTATTTATATTTCGAAATTAAAAGTAAGTTTATTTAAGTTTTCTTTATTATTATTAGGTTTTTTGACATTTTCAATTTAAATGATTTTGCATTTGCATTTAAATGTTTTCACGTGGATTCTAGAATTTTGACAAAAGTATTTATATGCAAAAGCATCTCTACCCAAAAACCTCTTCCACTAAATTTATGATTTTTTTGTAAATGACCCCACTTATATGACCCATGACCCTCTTAAAACTAAAATGTTTTTACCTAAAATGTGATCATATTGATGTGACCAAAGTATTTTTGAAGGGAATTGAAAATTATTTAAATCAAATGTTTTTACCTCGAATGAGATCATCTTGTTGTGACCAAAGCACTTTGTATCGAACCGAAAATTCTTTCAACTTAAGCATTCACATCCTGATGTGAACCCTCTCTTACGAAATGTGAAAATATGAACATAGTTGGACCTAGCAAACAAATAATTTCTCACAATTGTTTAAGCAAAGATACACAAACCATAGAAGAAAATTCACAGAAAATGATAGCTGAATCAAAATTATATTGATTAAATATTGTACATCCAACCTAAAAAAATGTGTTGGCTATCCAAATATAATACAGGGGATGAAATTCGAAAGCCTCTAAGGCCATTCAAAAAGCACACAAGTGGTAGGCTTACAAAATAGTAAAAATCCCCATCTAACACAACATCAATCTCCAACTCATGCAAGGTGGTCACAGATTGGGTATCTAGGCTTAGGTAGGCCATGAGTGACTAAAAGGTAGCATGTTGGAGGTTTTTCAGGAGAAAATCATGGAAGAGTTGGTGGTGAAAAAGAGGCAGACTTTCCAAAATCATGCTAGTTCCCTTATCTCATCTTTATCTATGACAAACTTTGAATAATGTAGGATAAAGCTACTAAAAGCAACCAGAGCGCTCTTTCTCAGAAAAGTAGAGTTAAAGCAAAAAACAAAGAAGCAATGGGAAGCACTTGTGGATAAACATCATAATATGTGGGTCAAGTATGCATTAGGATCCAGATAACCTAGTCTAAACACCTAAGAAGATAACTAACCAAGATATAACATTTAGGAAACATAAAATAATGTTTAAAATAAGGTATAAATGGGGTTAATTACTATGACACGCCTCCTTAATCCTAACATAGATGCATATGAATTAATATGAGGGCCCAAGCAACTAGGGGCTATGGTCACCCTTTACAATTTTATTTGTCCACGTAAGGTGAGGTAAAAGAGGAAAACCACTTGGGAACAAAACCTCCCCTCTAGAATGGATATGAAAGAGAAACCAAAATGTTTACTTCAGACTGTAAACTTGAATATAATAGTCCAAAGAAGGCCAATGAGGCTAATGATTAGCAATTCAAATATCAGGAGCTACTTTCCTCTTTGAAAGAAGCGATATTTTCTCCCAATTGTGCCAATGTTGATCTTGAAACTTGCACTTTGAACCATGAGCAGCTCCAAGAATGTGTGCCAACATGATGACAATGTCATGAGGATCCTTGAAATTCAAGCTAGCAGAGATAAGAGTAGATCCACATGAACCTTGATGTGTTTAAGACTTCAAACCATGTGAGGTAAACCCAAGCAACTGTGAATGCTCTTCAGAGTTGAACATTGAACCATGGAAGGTAAGATCAGGTCCAAAAGAGACTTGATGCTCTTGAAAGTTGAACTTCAAATCAAAGAAATTCAAATCATCTCCAAGAATGTGAAACACGAGTTCCAAGTTTTTCAATGTGATGGTAGAAACATGAGGTTCTCCATCTTCAATGAAAGTTTGAGAATTAGTGCCAGCAATCAAGTAGGAACCCATATGAAGCATAGGACCAAGGAGAGCGAATGCATCATCTCCAAAATATGATCTATCTTCCCAAACATCCAATATATCATCATTATGCACACCATTAGAGTCACTGGGAAGAGGAATCAAATTCTTCTTCAGTTCTAGTGCAATAATTGGCTTACTTTGCTTTGAATCCATAATAGAAGAATCATAGGAGACCATTAGAGAGGAATGGATTCCAATATCTTCAACTATAGCAACTCCATTAGTCACTTCTTCTTCATTATAAACATCATAGGATAAGGAATCGGGATCCTCATCATCATCTAGACCCACAGAAGAAGATGTCTCTTCAATTTGTGCTTCTTGAATTGCATAGAAAGCATTCGAATCAACGAGAATGCTAGCAACATGAACTTGTGTTGAAGAAATTTCCACAATTTCTTCACAGTCATCTTGAACAACTTGTTCAGAGAGAGTTGAGGCTGAGACATCAGGAGGGAGAGAACATGATGAGGTTCTATATTCGCTCCAGGCATTAACTTCTTATTTTTGCACACCAACAACTCTATTTGAATTGCTCCAGATCTCAAATGGATACTCAACAAAATCTATGAGGTAATGCATATTAGGGTACATGGCCAAGTACATAGTTCTAAATGCTCTGTCACAGTCATTTAACCATTCATTCTTCTCTCCAAAGTATTCAGGATAGCTCATAGCACCAATAGACATATCATTGAGACATTGTCTCTTGAGAGATGCAACCATCTCTGGCTTCCAATAAACATAATTGAATGGAGTAAGAGAAGGAACTTTCGAATCCATGAACTCATTGTACCTGCACAATAAAAACAACACTCAGGAGGAAAATTTGTTCGCACAATCAATCTCTACTTCAACACTGAGCACATTGGGGAGTGCTTCACGCTTGAGTAAACCCCAATCAACAAGCCAAAGGACTCAAGGCAATTTACCCGAGACTTCTGTGAAAACTCCACTCCTTCTATTGGCTTGTTTTCTTATGCGGAACAAAGCCAAGATTCCACTTAATACTAGTGATGTACTTATATGTCGAAACATATAACCCTCACTCGTGCTTCTATACATCTCAAACGATACTAATATATCCAACCCTACAAGCAACATCATGAATGATGCATTTATAATGATGGTATGCACTCCATGTAGTGCATATCTATCATAATATGCACCACATAGTCATGTGTGTACGATATAGTTCTACATTTCACAAGTTCATTCTAATACCTTGAAGCGCCTTGAACTATGCTTCCCTATATCATAAACTGCACAAATAAACATGCAAGGTTTTTAATATGTCCACTTAATGATGCACCTCACATATATACACATCGCATACCCAGTGTGTGTACACTGGAAACCACAGTAATTAGCTTTAAAACATTGTTGAATTTTGTGTATTAGAAGTGTGCTTAATAAATAAAAATGCAATGTCACCAATGTGTCCATACAACTCAAAGCACACCAATATACCTGGCCGCACACACAAAATTGTGAATGGTGTGCTTATAATGAAGGTATAGCTTTCCTGCAATGCATATCTATCATACAATGCAGAGAAGGACCATGTGTTTATGACATATGTGTACATTTTATTGCCATAGTACTTCCATATATCATAAAATAGACTAGATAATCGTGTAGAGTTTTTAATATCCTCTCTTAACGGTGCATGGTTAAAAAACCATTGTATTGGAGATAGTGCACCCTCTGTTCCATATAAATTCATAAGGTGCTCCATATATTTCAATGTGAGAGGAATGGGTTAAATGCACATAAAAAAATAAAAAATAAAATTAATAAAATGTAAAAAATTGTTCGATATAAATTCATAAGGTGTTCCATATATTTCAATGTGAGAGGAATGGGTTAAATATAAATTCATAAGGTGCTCCATATATTTCAATGTGAGAGGAATGGGATAAATATAAATTTATAAGGTGCTTCATATATTTCAATGTGAGAGGAGTGGGTTAAATGCACATGAAAAATAAAACTAATAAAATGTAAAAATTGGAAAAGGAAGCATAAATGATGAGGCAAAAAAACACTTACCTACTATCTTGCTAGTTAAGAAGGCCTGACTTCTATGTAGAAAAACTATGAGTTATAGGACTATTTCCAAAATTTGAAAACATTCCAATCCATTAGTGAATTGAAGGAGGACTTTCACAACTTAGCCCACCAATGATCGGGCGGTCATACAATGAGGTTAAACATTGGTTATTTTGTGACTTCAAACACTAAAGTAAAAATGTAAATGAAATTATCATATGATAATTATTATTTTTATTTTACTCTCCGTGATGCAACCATTACTATTACACATCAATGTGCTTTTAATATTAAAATGTACTTTTAATACCAAATTTACCATAGAAACAATTTAAAAATGCTTTTAATACTAAAATGTAATTTTAATACCAAATTTACCATAGAAACAATTTAAAAATACATAACATGATGCATGATTTTTTCCAGGTTACCTGTTGCAGTTACGACATTAGAAAACAAATTATAATTTATTTCCAATAGTTGAACTTGGTGGTATGTTATATATACCTATAAATTGGTGTGTTTTGAGGCACTAAACACGCTAGATAGTTTTATAATTTATGAATATTAAATACTTATATATATTATTAAATATTTTACTCCATGTTGGTGCTCCATAGATCTAAAAGCATTGGTACACTATCTCATTTCTACCACACTAGTATAGTTGTAGAAACATTTGAATTCAGTGCATCATGTATGAGGATGCACTATTGTGTGTATATACATCTAACATATCATTCATATACATATATAATAGGAGAATTCCATTATGCATTTTAATGCCCTGATGTGCAATGCCATTGTAGACACATTAGATAGTGATTTCATAAAATAAAACTAAGAATATTATTTCCACCAATAATTGGGCATTTTAATGTTTGGCACATGTGATATTTTGGTGTAGTCGTGCATCACGTTAATTCATGAGTGCATTATTACAATTTAAGAGGACACAAGAAAACCTATGCTTAAATCTTTGGTCGTCCACCTCTGCTAGCAACCTCCTTTATAAATGGGTAAATGATTTTTTTTTAGAGGTTACACAAAATTCTCCACTAAAAGGTGTTGTCCTTGTTTTCATCTAGTCGATTTCCATTTCCATATCCATAGGATAAATAAGAGGGTGCATAGAAATCGTACACTATTCTTTCTCCATAAGAAGTTCTTCTATCTTGAGATTTCATAGTTCAAAGTTCCCACTACTAAGTTTATCAGCCATTATTTTCGAATTGGTTTCCATTCGCTTTCACACAAGAATCACCAACCAGAGAAATCAAGTTTATCATAGATACAAGATAAACTTGTTCTATCAAGAATGAGATAAACACTAGCAACAAAGATGTCCCTATAAAGCCAATAACATTGCTCTAATGCCAATTGTAAGTTTTAAACATGTGCAAGTGAAGCAATGCATACAATCTCTAAGAAAAATAGAATGTAAAGAATGATATGCACGCACACAATACATAAAGATTTACCTTGGAAAGCCTTAATTGAGAAAACCAACCTAACTTAGAGTCACGCCTCTATCTTATCGATTTACTAACTTAACCATTCACAATCCAATATTTAGGTATTACACTACATCCAAAGCCTTAATGTAAATTAGATACTCTAATTCTTTAATTAGGATTAAGTTACAATGTATCAAAAACCATTCATCCAAAAAGTACAAAATGAATAAAAAATAAACCCAAAAAACGACTAATGAAAATATTGGATCAAACCTAGCAAGTAGAATACTACAACTAATTCTTTATACATGATGATATTCTACCTACCAACAATATAACATTTATGAAAGAACACCATTTATTAGATATCTCCTTAATATGCACCCAAAAAATGATATCTAATGATTGATTTTTTTTTAATTTTTTTACTATTTAGTTACTCATTTTACATTTTTACATTATTGTATGTTCTATATTTATATTAAAGTTTTTCCACTTAATTGAATTCTCTAATTTATACATTTCCTAATCACAGTTATAACTTTCTCATGATTTTAACCTATATACTTTACATGGTTTCAATATACTTTACATGGTTTCATGAATAAGAGAAAACGTATCCCTAATAAGCAACATGGTTTCATGATTTTAACCTATATACTTTACATGGTTTCAATATACTTTACATGGTTTCATGAATAAGAGAAAACGTATCCCTAATAAGCAACATGGTTAGATGGTTTGAGAATGGTGCGGACAGGAAGGATAAGGTTATCACATATATCATCGAGATTACAAAATGGCAATAGGAATAAATAAACAACATGGTTAGATAGGCATGAGAATGGTGTGGATAGGAAGGATAAGGTTATCACATATATCATGGAGATTACAAAATGGCATCTTGATTTGTTATAATTTTTTTAATATTTAGTTATTTATATCCAACTATTGTATATTCTATGTTTACATTAAATTTGAATCCATTTACGGGAGTCTTTCATGTATGCATTTCCCTATTCACACTTTTAACATTTTCATGCTTTTAACTCATTTGTTTTCAAACCACTTTCTAATATAACATTAACTTCAGCGTTAGTTAATATATATTCTATATTTACATTAAATCTAAATCCATTTACGGGAGTCTTTCATGTATGCATTTCCCTATTCACACTTTTAACATTTTCATGCTTTTAACCCATTTGTTTTCAAACCACTTTCTAATATAACATTAACTTCAGCGTTAGTTAATATAACATTAACTTCAGCGTTAGTTAGCAATACTATAAAGTTTACAATGAGAAAAAAGGAAAGGAAATCAAGACATGCAGCATGGATTGAGGGATAAAGGAAAACATAACGATAACATATATGCCAGTTAAATCAATCATGAGTGAATCAACAAAATATTCAAATTTGAATGAAATCCTTGAGGTAATCTTCTTTCATATGGAGTCTATTAGACAACACATGTAATCATCCCTCATTTCGCACTTACTAACTTAGAACCTCTCCTCTTGTTGTTATAGCCACACACATGTTTATATTATATTATATTCCTTCAAGTTCCATGCACAAACTTGAAATTATATTATAATGGGAGAGGTTTGAGCTTTGAATTGATCATTTTTTGACATATAATACAGAAGTTTCTTTCATGCACATTTCACGTTGTAGATTCTCGAATGAATAACATTGCAATTATATTATTGGGAGAGGTTTGAGCTTTGAAATGTTCATTTTTTGACATATAATTACATGATACCGAAGTTTCTCCAACGCACATTTCAGGTTGTAGATTCTGGAATGAATAACATTGCAATTATATTGTTGGGAGAGGTTTGGGCTTTGAAATTTTCAATTTTGACATATAATTTCGGAATACCTAAGTTTCTGTCACGCATATTTCAGGTTGTAAATTCTGGAATGAATAACATTGCAATTATATCATATTGGGAAAGTTTTGAGCTTTGAATTGTTCATTTGTTGACATATAATTCCGGAATACCGCAGTTTCTCTCACGCGCATTTGAGCTTCTAGATTCCGTAATGAATAACATTGCGTTACAATTTTTTATAATGAATAATGGATTGTAAATACTGTTGAGTTGTTTAATTTTGTAAAATTTATTATTTTCACAAAAATATGTTCATTGAAAGAGTTTTTATTAATTTGAAACTCCGATCAAAGTCTCAACGAAACTGCATGCGTTTATAATATGGAAACATACATTGTGCACAAAACTTTAAAAATTCTAATTAGTATTCTACACGAAATTTTACGTTATACACAAAAATGCAATCTGCATTTAAGGTATTGTTAGATTTGTAACTCAAAAACTTCAAAATAATCTTTAATTACCTAGAAAGTAAACTATAAAAACGAGGGGATACAGACCACGAGGAGGAATGAGGATAATAATAGTTATACTTTAATTATTAATTAAAAAAAATATTAAAAAAAACCCATTTTGATACGACTAAAGTATTTTGAAAATATTCTCATTCTAATGTGATTCCGTTTTTGACTAAAGCATGCCTTGGATTTTTTTTCCATGGATCATATATATATATATAAATATAATTTTCTTTATAATAAATATTATTTTTACTTACCCATTTTGATAGGACTAAAGTATTTTGAAAATATTCTCATTCTAATGTGATTCCGTTTTTGACTAAAGCCTGGCTTGGATTTTTTTTCCATGGATCATATATATATATATAAATATAATTTTCTTTATAATAAATATAATTTTTACTTATGTTTATTATTATTTATATTTTCATATTAAAAATTAAGCTTATTTAAATTTTTAATAAACTTTTGGTATGGTGATGTCTAAGCTGGATGAAGGTTTTAAATATCTTGGTTTTTTTGTATAAACCAAATGGATATAAGAAGACAAATGGGATGTGGTTAGTGAGGAGGATTGAAAAAAAAACAATTGGGTTTTCCCTTATTTTTCTCTTGGAGGTAGGTTAGTCTTAGCCAACTCAGTTTTACAAGGCATTCCAATCTATTAGATTTCTTTAGCTATGGTTCCAAATTCTATATTAGAGTTACTGAGAAAACTAATGTTTCAATTTTTATGGTCTAGAACTTAAATGTCTCCAAATTTCATCTTTCCTCTTGGCACAATATTGCTCTGCCTAAAAAGTTAGGTGTTTGGGGGATCAAATAGATTTTTTGGTTCAGTGATGTTCCTCGAGCAAAAACCTTATGGCATGGTTTATTTGGATCCTCTCTCTGGTCACAGTTTTTAAAAAGGAAATATATGCATTATGTTATTCTTGGAGATTGGATCGAGAGTCCTAAACTTTCAAAAAACTCCTCTCTTATCTCGAAAGGACTATTTCGGAGTTTTAATACAATCAAGCAAAGGTTAAGTTGGGACCCTGGGTGGGGAGTTCATATTTTCATAGGCATCGATCCTACTTTTGGTTTGGGAAAAAAATTTGGCCTTTCACAAGATTTGATTCTGAAACTTCATGAACAAAATATATTTGTTCTTTCTCGGGAAAAAAAGGATACAACTATTGGGAATCCGTCTGCAATTTGGCTAAATGCATTAGATTTGGGTTTGTGAGACAATTTAGGGATTGAATGGGACAATTATATTTTAAAATTATTTTCTGCAGGTACAATTCTCTCTAATAAATAGGACTGGTTTGGATGGGATTGGCCCGGATCAGAAGGTTCCATAATGCAAATCTGGCATATCAGATGGTTCCATAATGCAAAGCTGGCATATGAATTTATTATATTTGACATAGTTGTATCATCGAGGTAAATTATTTCAAAATTTTGGAAATGGAAGGTTCCAGTAAAACTAATATGTTTTCTCTGGCTATGTTTGGGGAATTGGGTGCTCATGTGGGATAATTTATTAAAAAGAGGCATGAAGGGTCCGAGAATTTGTTCCCTTTGTCTAGCAGATTCTCAAACAGTAAGTCAAATGTTTGTTAGATGCTCGTATACCTATGAGGTTTGGTCCTAGAGCATTTATGCTCTTTCTTTAAATCATAGTTGGATTTCAAACAACTTACATGAAAGTCTTTAAAATTGGATGAATACTAATAGAAGGTATAAGGAACTTCATCTTTTAATCATTTGGGAAGTTTGGAAGTGCATAGATAGACATATTTTTGAAGGTATTAGTACTCATCCATATCAGGTCTGTGCTTGTGCTTTAACCCTCCTTTTTTAATATTATAGTCCATATGTTCTTCCAAAAAAGAGGATTATCAAAAGTCCTCATTTTGATATGTCTTTTTCAGTGGGATTTTTTTATGGTGCTTACAAGAATGGATTGGGAGGCGCAGGTATTCCTATACATATTAAACTTGGTTTTATAAGCAATCTTAAAATTTCAATAGGCACAAGTTCAAATAATAAAGCAAAGATTATGGCATGTTGGGGGCTCTTATGGTATGCAAAAAAGCATGGTATCTAGAATCTTCAGGTTGCAGGAGACTCTAAGCTTATTATTGATTGGGAAAATGGTTCTCATATTCTATCATCTCTCCATTTAGATGTGTGGAAAAGAAAAATTATTGATCTAAAGAATATTTCCTCAAATATTTATTTATGCCATATATACAGAGAATCCAACTTGGTGGCAGAAATTTTATCAAAATAGGTAGTGGGTACTTTTGATGGTAAACTTTTCTTTGAATAGTTTGTGGATGACATTTGTATTGAGAAATAATCTTTCTCGTTTATCTAGTTTGGTTCTCCATTTCTTTGAAAAGTTTTTTGGGGACAATATTTTATATAGAGATATCTTAGATATCTTGGGATGCAGTTTAGTGTCAAGTATTTTCTATTAGAGACTTTATATGTGTAAGCCCAGTTATTGTGATTTTGGATATCTTCATATTTCCAAAGACAGGGGTTTGGAAGTTTTATTGTATGATATTTGATTCATAATGAATATCAAGTTACTTTTTTTTGCTTGAAAAAAAAGTTTCTTTAAATTTTCTCTTAGGAACGGAATGCTTCCATTTCCTTTCTCAATAAGGGTGGTATTAGTCTTTCTTCTAAGGATGATGAGTTAGTTTGGTCGTGTAATCAGAATGATGATCAAATTACTACTAAGATTGCATATAATGCTCTCATGAAGAACATGGATTTTGATGTTCCGAAATGGTGAGAAACTTTGGAAATGACACTTACCTCAGAAAGTGAAATGTTTTCTTTGGCTAGTTTTTGAAAGTTGTGTCCTTATTTGGGACAATTTACTACACCGTGGTTGGATCGGGCCTAGTTTATGCCAACTTTGCATCAATGATTATGAGCATATAGATCATATATTTGAGTCCTCATACAATAGATCCCTTTGGCATGATGTGTGTGACTCTCTAAAAATTCAACAAATATAGGGCCTTGATACAATGGATATTAATTTTATGCATCATAAGATATTACCACCTCGAAAATGTATCCTTAATAAGAAATTGATTAAAATTTAATTAAAAGTTAATTAACACCACTAATCAAGTATTTTTTCAAACCCCTATTTCCCCTGAAATTTTTTCCAATTGCACAAGAAACAATGTGGACTTTGGCACATGTTACGATGTGGGGTTAATTCAAAATTTTTGAAACTGGGTATCAATGGAAAAATCCCTCTAGTTTCATATTTTCAATTTGCCCCAAAATATATGGTTTACCTAGACCCAAAATATGTTCTGAAACCAAATCTGCATCTGTATTGAATCTACCCTACTTGAACAAAATCTATGTGCCTATCAACACACTCGGTCTATGATCACACCGAACGGATTGTGTTGAAACCATCCGAATACAAGTTATGCTATCATGATCGATTGGTAAGAGTATGTTTTTTTCCATTTTTTTGTGCCCTAGGTTGTATATTTTCGAAGATGTTTCTTTTTTCAGAGCCTATTGTAAGTAAAGAGCAACATTCTATTGCTTACAGAACATGCATTGCAGAGGAACCATCTATTGCTTACAAAAATTACTTATTTTGTTTTATATCTTACCTTGATCAAAATATTCGAACTCGTGCCTTTTTTTAGATCTAACCATGCTTGATTCGTCAACGCCCCATCTCTCAAATCAAACCAAATCATACTGCGTTGATATCCTCTGAGAAAAATTGTTTGCATGGTGATATGACCGGTACATATTTTTGTTTTTCATTTTTTTTGTGCTTAAATGTTTTTACATTCTTACCCTGCTTGAACAAAATATACAAACCCATCAACAAGTATGCAATCAAACCAAAAATTGATTGCATTGAAATCTGATGAAAAAATTGATGGTTTAGTGACCGACTGACAATAGTTTTTTTTACTTTTTCTGTTGATCAACTGGTGTAGTGATGGACTTCTTATCGACCCTTTGATTAAACCCATCAGCTATCTGATCAAACGAGATCGGACCGGGTTGAAATACTCTGAGCAAAATAGATGGTGTAGTGATACGACTAGTAAGAATATTTTTTTCAGTTTCTTGGGCTTAAGATAATTTACATTTTTACCCTACATTTTTTGTATTTAAGCAGTCTGTAAAATGATTTATTAGATACTGTATATGTAGAGTAATTAAATTCACCCTTTATTATTTGATGCAGATATCAGTTTGGACCATCTGGATGCGAATATAAAATCTTGGTTGGAAGGGGAAAATAAATCGAAGGGTTTCACCAAAGGTTAGAATTTATTTAGTATTAATATTATGCCTTTATAAATACTCTTTTTTTCAGTCTTTCTTTCCAATTAAGAGATCACGTGTAACCTGTGTAGGCCATTTTGTCTCCCTGTCGTGATTGCATAATTGTACTTCTTGTAAATTTCATCATGTTCAATACAAACCCTTATCCATTTCCACATACAGAACAAAAGTCATTGCCTCCAGAGATTGTGGAAGAAGCTTTTCGAATACTTGCTGAAGAGGATGTTGAATGAGAAAAGAGACGAAAAATGAAGCAACAATTGTCTATACAATGACAAAAGTCAAAAAAATTATATAGACTTGCAAAAACTGATTGTTGGAGTGACAATGATGTATCCAGCGGTAATGATGTTGAGAGCCAACCTAATGATAGGGATATACTTATCAACTCTGATGTCGTTCAACTCTACAGTATGTTAAGGGAAAGGCTCCAAACTTTGACACAAGCTATGCCATGATAGTTTTAAATTTTTTTTATCATTCTCCTATGAGGTACGGTGGGAAATTTCTGAAGGGCACTTGGACCAATTTTCCTACACAGTCATTTTTTAGAATTTGGACCTCTTTTGTTTCTTTTGTTGTTAATATGCAAAACAATATTCTTCCTACTTTGGCAAGTTGATTTCTTTCACATGTGACTATTAGGAAGTAAACTAAAACCATGAATGGATAGATACTTCAACAAGGAACAAGTTCATGTCAATTGATGAATTTATCTGCACAAGGACAATTCCTGGCTATCATTTCCAAATAGCCCCTTAACCTTGTGATTTTAGCACAGCCAAATTTCACTTGTTCTCAATATGCAAAACAAGTTTTTTGTCACTTTGGCATGTTAATTTCTTGCACATGTGACCATCATAAGGCAAATTGAAAGCATGGCTGGATAACCACTTCAACAAGGAACAGATCCATGCCACCCTTTAAATTTGTTGATACACACGCATCATATGGTGGGCATTTGAAACTAGATTTTTAAACTACAAATTCAACACTAAGACAAAAAATTGTCAAACCCTAGGGTAACATGAGATTTTTATTTTCATCAAATTGGAAGTGTGAGACATCCAATGGATAGAGGCCAACAAGTTGATTCCATCCATACTAATTTCATCCTATGAAACTTCTTTCTCTCTCCTCGACGGGCATTTTTCCGAAGAAGTGCAAATCAAGCTAGGAGGCACTTTTGCCAGATCAATATCTTAACCTATAGAGACTCTTTGGACAAACCAATGATATGGTTGGATGCCCCAATCAACATTCTAGAGAACCATACACTGAAAATATTTTAAGACATCAACCACAAGAAATGTCAGGCATTTTAATGAGGTCACTCGAGCATTTTTACCAGTAAATTAATACTTAGACAATTTTTTCATTTTCCTAGACTCGAGCAATCTTCCTGAAACATTGTTTTGACAGACCCATAAATTCCTTTTCAGACACTCTCAAGACAAGTTGAGACCATGGCCAGGAAGAAAAATCAATAAACTACAGCCTGACACTATGCGGCGGGCATTTACCTTTGCCTATGAATTATGGTGGGCATTTTCTTGAGGCCACATGGGGTTTTTTACTATCACTGATGCAAAAACAGCCTGAAACCCTATTTTGGAAAGCCTTTAAATTTGTTATCAAACACCCTCTTTGAGAACTGAGACCATGATAAGATAGCCTCTTCAACAAGCTATAGCGTGATAGTTTTATATCATTTTTATCACTCTCCTATGAGGTACGATGGGAAATTTCCCAATGCCACTTAGACCAATTTTCCAACACTTAGCCATTTTATAGAATTGGACCTCTTTTGTTTCTTTTGTTCTTAATATGCAAAACAATATTTTTCCTACTTTGGCAGGTTGATTTCTTGCACAGGTGACTATCAGGGAGTAAAATGAAACCATAACTGGATGACTACTTCAACAAGGAACACGTTCATGTCAATTGTTGAATTTATCCCCACAAGGACAGTTCCTGGCGGGCATTTCCAAATAGCCCCTTAGCCTTGTGATTTTAACACTTAACTAGATTTCACTTGTTGTTAATATGCAAAACATGTTTTTTCTCACTTTGACAGGTTAATTTTTTGCACTTGTGACCATCACAAGGAAACTTGAAACCATGGCTGGATAACAACTTCAACAAGGAATGGATCCATGTCACCCTTTAAATTTTTGGATACACACACATCATCTGGTGAGCATTTGACACTAGCTTTTTAAACTACTAAATCAAGACTTTGACAAACAGTTGTCAAACCCTAGGGTAACATGAGATTTTTATTTTCATAAAATTTGAAGTGTGAGATACCCAATGGATAGAGGCTAACAAGGTGATTCCATCCAGACAAATTTCATCCTTTGAAACTTCTTTTTCTGTCCTTGGCGACCATTTTTCTGGAGTAGTGCAAATAAAGCTAGGAGGCACTTTTGGCAAATCAATATCTTTAGATACAAAGACTCTTTGGACAAACCAATGATATTGTTGGATGCACCCATCAACAGTCTAGAGACCCATACCCTCAAAATATTTTAAGAAATCAACCACAAAAAATGGCGGGCATTTTACTGAGGTTACTTAGGCATTTTTACCAGTAGTTTTATAGTTAGACAATTTTTGCATTTTCCTATACTAGAGCACTCTGCCTAAAACAATGTTTCGGAAGACCCATAGCTTCCTTTTCAGACATTCTCAAGACAAGCTGAGACCATTTTCAAGTAGACAAATCAATAAGATACATCCTGACACTATGGAGCGGGCATTTATCTTAAACTATGAATTATGGCGGGAATTTTCCTGAGGCTACTTCGATAGTTTTACTACCACTGGTGCAAAAACATACTGAAACCCTGTTTTGGTAGGCCTTTAGATTTGTTATCAAACACCCTCTTTGAGAACTGAGACCATGGAAAGATAACCTCTTCAACAAGCTATAGCATGATAGTTTTATATAATTTGTATCATTCTCCTATGAGGTGAGACGGGAAATTTCCCAAGGCAACTTGGACCAATTTTCCAACACTTAGCCATTTTTTTCAAAATTTGGACCTCTTTTGTTTCTTTTGTTCTTAATATGCACAACATTATTTTTCCTACTTTGGAAGGTTGATTTCTTGCACATGTGACTATTAGGAAGTAAACTGAAACCATGACTGGATAGCTACTTCAACAAGGAACAAGTTCATGTCAACTGATGAATTTATCCCCACAAGGACAGTTCCTGGTGGGCATTTCCAAATAGACCCTTAACCTTGTGATTTTAACACTTTGCCAAATTTCACTTGTTCTTAATATGCAAAACAAGTTTTTTCTCACTTTGGCAGGTTAAGTTCTTGCACAAGTGACCATCATAAGGAAAACTCAAAGCATGGCTAGATAACCACTTCAACAAGGAACATATCTATGTCACTCTTTAAATTTGTTGATACACACACATCATCTGGCGAGCATTTAAAACTAGTTTTTTAAACTACTAATTTAACACTTAGACAAAAACTTGTCAAATCCTAGGGTAAAACTGACCTAAATGGCCTCAAGAAAATGCTCACCAGTTGTCACTAGTGAGGGATTAAATTTATCTGACAACATAAGATTTTAGGTGGAGGATTTACACACTTGACCATTTACTCCTTCTTGATAAAAGGTCTATGGCCAAGAAGATAATGGCTTCCCAAAAAATCCAATCAAGCTCTTTTGCACCATTCCAGAAAATGTTCTCCATGGGAAAAATGGCTAAGTACTGAAAATGAGGGATAAGAAAAATCCAGTAGCATAATATTTAAGGTGGATGATTTATGCACTTGACCATCGACTCATTCGTGATAAAAATTCATTTTCCAAGAAGATAATGGCCTTCCAAAACAACCAATCAACCTAATTTGCACAATGCTATATAATGCTCCCCTTTGGAAAAATGGCCAAGTATTGAAAAGTGATAGCTTATGTTTATGCGCTTTTTTATGTCAAAGTACAACCGCTTTATAAAATTCCAAAGTACAACCCATTTATAATAAATGAAAGCTTATGTTTGTGCACTTTTTATGTCAAAGTACAACCAATTTATAAAAGTCCCTTCGATGACAAGGCCTGAAAAAATATTAAAAGTTGGATGTCAGGGAAAAGTGCATGCCCAAGTCATGAATTATGAAGTGGAAATACACTTAAGAAAAGCGTTTTGTTGCTGAAATACTCTTTGCGGGCATAATTTGTGAGCCTGAAATACAGTCTGCGTGCATCACCTCACCTCTGCTTCGAACCTATACAACCATGGCCGAACTTGAAATAGGGTCATCCTCTACCACATGCGCAATTAAAACGCGAGCATCCTCCTCTACAACCACAGTTGAAACACAGGAGTCCACAAATGATAGGGTAACAATAAAAAATTCCAAGAGTATTCTGATGCATGGAGAGATGCAAAGATTTGGCCACCAGGTATGGAAACTATACTGAGGAAAGAAAAAAATTTTGACTGTTTATTTGGAATGTTCAATAATGTTGATCAGGAGATAGATGAGGAAATTTCAAAATATGATGATGAGAATATGGAACTCATAATTTTTGGGAAGTGGATAAACCTCGTCCCTGCTTTGGTTCCTTGAGCGACAAATATTCCATGCAAAGGGGGAGCGATTTTTAGCTCTTGGAAAACCCCTAGACAGGAGAAGAACCAGATGGCTAATAAAATTTTTGGGCAAGAAATATGTGTTCTGAGGAATGGTTTAAGAATGCAAGATGCCCCTCCAATCAAGCTCTTTTGCACCATTCCAGAAAATGTTCTCCATGGGAAAAATGGCTAAGTACTGAAAATGAGGGATAAGAAAAATCCAGTAGCATAATATTTAAGGTGGATGATTTATGCACTTGACCATCGACTCATTCGTGATAAAAATTCATTTTCCAAGAAGATAATGGCCTTCCAAAACAACCAATCAACCTAATTTGCACAATGCTATATAATGCTCCCCTTTGGAAAAATGGCCAAGTATTGAAAAGTGATAGCTTATGTTTATGCGCTTTTTTATGTCAAAGTACAACCGCTTTATAAAATTCCAAAGTACAACCCATTTATAATAAATGAAAGCTTATGTTTGTGCACTTTTTATGTCAAAGTACAACCAATTTATAAAAGTCCCTTCGATGACAAGGCCTGAAAAAATATTAAAAGTTGGATGTCAGGGAAAAGTGCATGCCCAAGTCATGAATTATGAAGTGGAAATACACTTAAGAAAAGCGTTTTGTTGCTGAAATACTCTTTGCGGGCATAATTTGTGAGCCTGAAATACAGTCTGCGTGCATCACCTCACCTCTGCTTCGAACCTATACAACCATGGCCGAACTTGAAATAGGGTCATCCTCTACCACATGCGCAATTAAAACGCGAGCATCCTCCTCTACAACCACAGTTGAAACACAGGAGTCCACAAATGATAGGGTAACAATAAAAAATTCCAAGAGTATTCTGATGCATGGAGAGATGCAAAGATTTGGCCACCAGGTATGGAAACTATACTGAGGAAAGAAAAAAAATTTGACTGTTTATTTGGAATGTTCAATAATGTTGATGAGGAGATAGATGAGGAAATTTCAAAATATGATGATGAGAATATGGAACTCATAATTTTTGGGAAGTGGATAAACCTCGTCCCTGCTTTGGTTCCTTGAGCGACAAATATTCCATGCAAAGGGGGAGCGATTTTTAGCTCTTGGAAAACCCCTAGACAGGAGAAGAACCAGATGGCTAATAAAATTTTTGGGCAAGAAATATGTGTTCTGAGGAATGGTTTAAGAATGCAAGATGCCCCTCTCAGAATATACAAAACATTGATTCAGATTATCCTTAGGACGATTTTGAATCATCATAGGCAGGACATTTCGGGTGAATGTATGCAAGTAGTGATACATTGGGTGGAAAATATACCTATAGATTTTCTTTATCTATTTCCTAAGAAAATCCACTCTGCCCTTCAAGAGATCCAATTAAAGAAGGTTAAATTTAGTTTCCCGGGCACAATTCAAAAAATTATGGATTTATGTCGACCTCATGCTATTGAAACAAAAGATTGGTGATATCAACTAGCATGAAAACATATATTTGCCAAAACCACTTGTTCATAAAACATACGTTAGGAAACGTAATAGCAAGGAACATAATGAGGAATTGCCAGTACAGTCTCCTAAGCAAAATGAGGAATTAGTACAATCTCTTGAGCACCATAGGGAATTACCATTAGAGCCTCCTAAACAGAACGAGGAATTGTCAGTACAAAGTCTTGAGCACCATGATAAATTAGGAGTACAGTCTCTTGATTTTTTCACAATTGATGTAGTTCATGCTTCCAGAAATTTGAAAGAGTTACATGGACATGTATATAGAGGTCATTGGGAGGAGGTGACGGGAAACGAAATGGAACAAACTACTGCTCACTTTTCTGTTCCTCAAGAGGTTCTTGATAGAATTCCTTCTAAATAGTTGGCAATTGAGTATGATTGTTATTCCAAATCTGATTCAAGGGCTTCTGCTATGCATTTAGACATTCCATCATATAAGTTTGATAGTAGATACGTGTTAAACCTATATGATTAAATGGATCATTTCAAGGAACAAGCTTCTTATATATGCAATTGGGCAGAGGAAGGACTGAGAAAAGATAATAATATAACAGATAGCAGTGTTGCAAAAGACAGTTGTTGATAATCAATTCCAAGCGAACATAATTATAAAAGGGAAAGAAGAAATGGTTGAACTATTATCCAAAGAAGTAGACAAAATCACTCATGAAGCGGAAAAATGAAATTGAGTCAGTGAGCATTGCGTATAAAGAGGCTTTGGAAAAATATAATGCTAAAGTGAGTGAACTCAAAGAAGAGTTCAAAAAAATACCACATGCTTTCAATGTACCACCAATAAGGACAGAAATTGGTCCTTTACATGTATTGGAGAAGAAAATGAAAGAAACTGAACAATTAATACAAGAATATCAGTTCAAGATGAAAAAGTGGGAGGGAAGCCGTCGAAAAAAAGTTGGACAATTAGAATCAATAATTTCTAGTTTGAGAAAAACCATTTCTAAGCAAGTTGATAAGATGAGAGGCAAAAGGTTCGAAAGGATCTCTGAATCTTTGCAATGTAAAAACCAAAGGAGAGGAAAACAAAATTACAGTGAGTAAGGTAGTGAGGGTGAAGGTAAGGATACCAAAGGAGACGAGGGTAAGGGTAGAAGGAAAAAAAACAGACATGCACAATGTCCTTAGAAGACCGAGATAAGTCCTTAGCAAGTCGAGAGAATATGCTACAAGAATGTTTGTCAATGAGCATGCACTAGTTCATGTGTTTGGAACATCACCATTATATAAAAAAATGAAAGAGACAATGGCTGGAAAAGATGAAAAAATAAGAGAGATGGAATCAAGACTAATCAACAACCGAAAAGTTTAGCATTTGGGATGTGATATGGAAATTCATAAACTTAAATGCACAATTGTTGATTTGCAGAAGGAATTACAGGGTCCAGCTGATGCGATGATGGCAATTCCTCTCGTTCCCAACGAGACAGAGTTGAGGGAAAAAGAGCACAAGAAAGAAATACAGAATCTAAAATATGAATTGACTGAAGTTAAAGAGTAGTTGAAAAATACTAGACAACAATTGGAGGTCAAGGAAAAATAGGAATCAATGAAGCATAAGAAAAATGTGGAAATGTTGAACAAACTGATAGAGGATAAAAATGTTTTGCTTGGAAATTTAAAAAAAGTTACACAGAGAGTTAAAGAGCTTGAAAACAAATTGCAAAATGCACCTTGTACAACTCCAGACCAATTACAGACTTCTATGAAAGGCAAGAGAGACCATTCAGATTTGTCTTCTGCTCAAGAGGACGGATTCCAGCCATCTCACAAACATGCTATACATGTATAAATCAATATATATATATATATAAGTATTTATCTGTAGGAACGAAAAACCCATTTTTTTTATGATGGTGTTTTGTATTTATCGACAGACAACGAAAAATGCATTTTTGTGTGATGGAGTCTTGCATTTATCGACAGATAATGAAAAATGAATTTTTGTATGATGGAGTTTTGTATTTATTGGCATATAATGAAAAATGATTTTTAGTTGTTTTACTTTTTCTCAAGTTTGGGCACATTCTAGGTTTTAAAATCAATTCTGGGTTTTAAAATATAATGAAAAATGCTTTTTGTATTTGTCCATAGAATGACAGTAAGCAACATTTTCTCAAATCTGGACACATTCTGGATTTTAAAATCAATTCTCAGACCTATGCCTAACCTCCTAATAGCATTGAGAGGCATTTATGGGTTAATTCTGGGCAATCTGTGCACAACTCCGACCTCAAATAAGCAGTAAACCTCATCGTTTATAAATCTGGGAATGTTCTCGGCATAACAGCTTGTTATTTTAGAATTTTCTCTTTAATTTTGGATTCTAAAAGAACCAAACAATCATCAAAACCCCAATATCCTTCAACCTGTGCATGTTTTAGCCTTCTAACAACCTAATAATAGAATTAATCCAGAACTATATCCACCAATAATAGGTCTCTTAATACATTAAGGCCATAAATATGACCAAAATATCAACAAAATAGGTCTCTTAATATATTAAGACAATATGAATGCCATTTCATTACGAATGTTATGTTCTCAACAATTTCATAGTGACATTTTTGCACCTATGACTGCTTTTTTCGTGGAGCCAAGTGCTTCCTCACCTTCTTTGATGGAGTTTATATGCACAGGTCCATAGAATGACAGTAAGCAACATTTTCTCAAATATGGGCACATTCTCGGTTTTAAAATCAATTCTCAGACCTGTTCCTAACCTCCTAATAGCATTGAGAGGCATTTATGGGTTAATTCTGGGTAATCTATGCATGATTCAAATTTCAAAGGAGCAGTAAACCTCATCGTTTATAAATATGGGCATTTTCTCGACATAAAAACTTTTTATTCTGGAATTTTCTCTTTGATTTTGGATTCTAAAAGCACCCAGCAGTCATGTCAGCCCAAATATCCTTCAACCTATGCATGTTTTAGCCTTCTAACATCCTAATAATAGAATTAATTCAGAACTATATCCAACAATAATAGGTCTCTTAATAGATTAAGACCATATGAATGTCATTTGATTGCGAATGTTATGTTCTTCACCACTTTGGATATAATGTTGCTTTATGACTATTTTAGAGTTTTCTAAAAAACATGTCTCTTAATACATTAAGGCCATAAATATCACCAAAATAGGTCTCTTAATACATTAAGACCATATGAATTCCATTTCATTACAAATGTTATGTTCTTCACCACTTTGCATACAATGTTGCTTTATGTCTATTTTGGGATTTTCAACCAAACAGGCCTCTTATTACATTAAGGCCATAAATATCACCAAAATATCAACAAAATAGGTCTATTAATGCATTAAGAACATATGAATGCCATTTCATTACAAATGTTATATCCTTCACCACTTTGCATACAATGTTGCTTTATGATCATTTTGGACTTTTCAACAAAACGGGTCTCTTAATACATAAAGGCCATAAATATCACCAGAATATCAACAAAATAGGTCTCTTAATATATTAATACCATATGAATGCCATTTCATTACGAATGTTATGTTTCACCACTTTGCATATAATGTTTCTTTATTATCATTTTGGACTTTTCTCTTTTTTGGTTTTCTCATACTTGGTTTATCAAGACCAGTTTTAATATGACTGTTAGCTTCCAATACTTGGATGCCAAGAGTTGTCCCTTGAATTTCTTGTTCATCAACACTTCACACTGCCCCATTTATTGAGGATGGAAGACACCTTCTATTATGAATCATAGATTCCATCAATGGCATATCAACAATAGTTGCTCCATTCAATTCTTGTATTTGACTTGTCTCCAATGCCTCTTTTGTCGATGATGAAAGACCCAAAGTTTTATTGTTATTGTCATCATCCATCATTGGGGTATTAGAACCAAGTTCCCCTTGAATTTGTTGTGTTTGATCACACTAGACTAGCTCATTTCTTGTGATCAACGAGGTGGAAAAAGTCTGAGTTCGAGAAAAAGATGTAAATTCCACCACAAATCAACTATATTGATAAAGACATGCTGATATGTAATGAATTGAACTAATTCCAATACTCACTATTGGAGAGAAAGACAAGTTGTTTCTTTTTTTTACACCATTTTTTCCTTCTTCTTTCCAAAACGATGTGATTCACGATAAGCCTCTTCTCCATGTTTGTTGATTGGTTTTGATCTCAAAAGATAGTTATTGAATTGGGAGGACATATAATAATTATACACACACATTATGACTCCTCACACTATAAAGCGAAAATTGAACGAGATAACATATAAAATTAGGAAAAAAATTCTGTTGGTGGTGCAATCAATGATTTCTTAGACTGTTTTTCCCATGATTTAAATAGTTGCTCCACTTGTTGACAAGTGACATCAGGGAAACGTGATGCCAATTGTGCTAGAGTTTTCTTATTCGATTGATTCCCTGACTTATAATATTCAACACGAAGTTGACTTCTAATATTTGAAGGAAAGAATCTTCTTTGTCTAATGTTTTGGAAAGTGCCTTCTGATCTGATAACAAGCTTGAAAAATTGTGTTCTTATCTCATTTACAAGACACATTCTATCATGTTCAAATGTGCTTCTATTGTCCTTATGGACTCCTCTTCCACCTCCTTGGTTGTTATTCAAATTTTTCATTTCTCTATGCTTACGCTCCATTACTTCACTCCTTAAATGCCCCATCTCAAGAGCATAGCCCCCTTGGTCATGCATATAAGGAACCATCTCATCTCATAAACAACAAGAACACAACCACAGCAACTGACTTTCAAGGAAGATATGAATCTTGCAATGATAGTGGATCAAACAGTTTGTCATGAATGAAATGATACCACCATTCAAACTAAATAATATGATGAAACCGACATACCTTTTCTCATATGCATATACATCGTCCCCCCTACACTCTTGTAGTTGCAACATGTGGAATTCTTTATAACACTTCCACATCCTCGCCATTTTTTTATTCTTCTCTTCATTTGGTAGGCCTTTAATAACCTAGAAACAATACATAAGTTTCAATGCATATGAATAAATACTAAGTTGTATTTTCAAAGTAAATAACATTGAGAGCCATTCGAAAATAGTCAAAACATAATAACAACATCATTTATTGTTAGTAAAGGCCCACATAAAAAATAATTGATATGTTAACATAATTATTAAACATTTAAAATCCCCTCATGTCGAATGAGGATCTTGTCTGATGCTGATCCATCTGATTTCCCATAGTTAATGTAATGTCCCCTCCCGCAGATCCAACTCCGGTAAGGTAACATGATGCCAATCTACAGGGCTTTCACAAAAACTCAGCCCATTCATTAGACTCATAGCCATAAAATTAATGTGTGCAGATGCAAATCAAACATATATTCACAATGGAATAAGAACATCACCCACACACATCTTTCATATGCATTCAACATATCAATAATAAACATCAAATTAAAACATTGCAGAAGTAAAATGCACATAGAGAACACTTATCTTCATTTGTGCAATTGCCCCCAAACAAATAGCTATGTTGTTGCAACGTTCCACCCAACCATAGGCCAGTTGTGTTCATAGATCTCTCAACACAACTGCCACCCCCGAGCTGGGCATGATTCTTACGAGGAAAAGGGAACATCCCAGCTCATTCACAGCCAAAGCAATAGAAACCCATCTCAACCCCAACCTTCTTTTACACACAGCAACTCCAACTGGGCATGGATACCCATCTTCAGCACTGGGATTTGCAAATACGATGGCCATAGGTTTTCCCAAAAATGTGGGCACACCAAAAACGGATTGAGGGTGAGAAAATCGTCCACAGGGAACCAACCTGAATTTCCATGGGCATTTTGGGCATCTAAATGGCCAAAACGGCCCCAATGAAACCCCAAATCAATCTCCCATACTCCTAACCACTCTGCAACACAAAAACGCCCTCTTTTCCCACTAAAAACTAGGAAGACACATGAAAAACATGGAGGAAAAACGCCCAGTAGTCCCAAAAACGAGAGAGAGGCAAAACTGCTTGATGGGTTATGGCTTGGGAGGCAAATTCATGGCTCTTTTCTTGCCAAGGAAGTCAAACATGTTTTTCCATGCAAGGTGGTTGCCCATACTCGAATTTTGGACAGCCATACCTCTCATTCCCCAAGGGATTAACTACATCAACCAACTTTTGGGAGAAATGAATGATTTGGTACAAAAGTCAACATGGGTAGTTGAGGGTTTGATGGGTTCTCTCATTGACACTTGGCTTGACTTGATTGGCTCAGGGGTTTGAATTTTTTCCCTCCCAATTCCTTGTAAAATCATGCCCCTATCTCTTGTTGCATTGCATAGCTAGTTGTGGGTATTTTATTAAAATGCATATTTACAATTCCAATGTGCATGGCTAGCATGTAAACCATATGCATCAATAAATCGGTGGCGGGGCCTTGGCCTTGAGCTCCTCACCATGATTTTATAACAATATTACATCATTTACATTTTAGTGCAATGGGGTCAAACTTGGGATATCACAATCCCCTTCCCCCTTGGAATAACACTGCCCTCGGTGTTCCAACACTTAGGAATAATACCCAATTTACACATGCCTCAGAATTCACAAATGGTGGCAGGTCTGTCCTGCATTCATCTCTTTAATTTGAACTTTCAGGATCATTTTATTGTTGGATTTTATGATGGTATGGCTCTCTTTTCTTACATGGAACACCAATTTTCTCCATCTCCTCCCAAATTTGAAGAAATTTTGTTTTCTCCACGCCTCTAGTTGGATGTACCTTATCATAATCTTGTGCAATTCATTGAATTTCACGAAACATCTTCAAAATTGTTCCAATCCTGGCATGGCGAGAACAATATACAAGCTTGGCCATTGAGTCAGGAGTCAACTATAATTGGAACCAATAGTTTTTTAGGGTAGGAATTATTGAAATACTAAGAAGCTTCATTTCTAGTTAAGATCCAATCATGAAAGTGTGTACCTTTTCATCATTTCTTCTATCAATGGGATAGTTATTCACAATATTCATCTTTCTACCATATATGGTTGGTTGAATGCTTTTAATATGCCCATCTAACTTTTCTTGCCATCCTTTGCTTGGTTCCAATGCGGGATTCAACTCCTATAGTAAAGTTCTAGAACATAGTTAGATTAGGTATGTTTTTGCAAGATATAAAAATTAATTTCAAAACTTGTAATAATTTTCATAGCTTACAAGGAGCAATTATGTTGACATTGCATAACATTCAGAAACACTACGGATACAATCTCCTTTTCCAATGTTGATTTCATTTGTAACCACGTGTATCTCTTTTTTATGGCATGTGGACCAAGGACAAAAATGATTTCTCATTGGAGAAACACTATTATTGCATACTAAACTACATATGGCCACTAGATCATGACACTCGAACAAATTAATTTTCACAACCCTTCCATCTACCATAGTGATGCCATCTTCTGAAAGCTTATTTATTTGTTTCATTAAGTTCTCCTCTTTTTCAGGATCAACAGCATGTGCTAAAACTTGTCTATATTCTTCTTTTCCATCCCATTTTCCAAGGCTTACACAAGACATCAGGCCATTGTCTTCTAGTAACACAAATAATATCTCACACACCTTCCCACCTCGATCATGATGTACGTGAGAATCAATACCAAGTTTGAGAGGAACTTCATTGACTATGGTTCAAGACCACTTTTCAAACGATTCAACCATAAAGGAGGCATATGACTATACTTGCTTGACCCTAACTCCATATATGAAACCATCAGTTCTCTCCCATCCCATATCAATATCCTCATCTTCTTTGCTCCATTTTTTCATTTCGATACAAACTAATGTTGGATTAACCCCCTTTAGTACACCTTGAGCATCAATTCTCTTAAGACATTGCAATGCCTTATGAGTCATGCTTGATTCGATAAATACTGAAGCCATGTTCGTCGGCATAAAATCCTCACGGATCTCTACCACACCAATTGATCGAATTTTATCAAGGAATCCATCTAGATGTTCAAGAACATCCTCAATTTTAGATTTTTCATTATAGTTTTTGTTCATGAAGTAGTCGATTCCAGCAATAATGTCATTCTCATCTACATCTTCAAGCGATTTTCCAGAAAACCTTCTCCCAATTTCTTTAATTTTTGTCTTCCCCTCATTTAGTCTATGGTTATACCATCCCCACCACTTCTTAAGATGCAATAAGGATTTCATTGAGCAGTTTCCTAGTGACCTTCTCTTCGCATTCCTAGTTTCATTTGCTGCAAACCCTTTTGGCATTTCTACTACAACTTGACCAATTATAGAATTTTGATTTTCTGTAGTTGCATTTTTGTCCATTTGTCCATGAAATGCAATTATTTCAGTTGTTTCATGTCTTCCACTTGCATCCAAGTTCATAAGAGGTTCATTTTCCAATTGCTTCCCATTGGGATCTACACTTTTATTCCCTCCATCATTCTGCAAAATTGGGTTCATTCTTTGGCACAAATTTTTATTTTTCAACTCAACATTCAATGAAATGAAAGCATGTAATGGGACCCTCACATTCTCTGGAACAAAATTCATTCTTTCATAAATATTTCCACTTTCTGCATTAACATTCCTTTCAACTACAATTGGAGACAAAGGTTTCCTCTATTGTCCATCAACATTGTTGTTTGTCAATGAAATGGCAGCATGTAATGGTACCCTCACATTCTCTAGAACAGAGTTCATTCTTTCATAAATATTCCCACTTTTTGCATTAACATTCGATTCAAGTGCAATTGGAGACAAAGGTTGCTTCTGTTCTCCAACAACATTGTTGTTCGTCAATGAAATGATGGCATGTAATGGGACCCTCACATTCTCTGGAAAAAAATTCATTCTTTCACAAATATTTCTACTTTCTCATTAACATTCCCTTCAACTGCAATTGGAGACAAAGGTTGCCTCTGTTTTCCAGCAACATTGTTGTTTTTCAATGAAATGGCAACATGTAATGGGACCTTCACATTCTCCAGAATAGAGTTCATTCTTTCATAAATATTTCCACTTTCTGCATTAACATTCCCTTCAACTGCAATTGGAGACAAAGGTTGCCTCTGTTGCCCAGCAACATTGTTGTTTGGCATTGGTTGCTTACAATGAGGACATTGAGTTTGAAGAATGGATGGATGAATGCTTGATGTTTGAGGTAAACTTGTTGACTCGTTATGTGGTATGGAGTTCTAATCTTGAAATCCTTGACATTAGCCATGAGCAACAGATTGCGTTGTCTTTTTATCTCTACCATGAGTGAATTGAAGGGCAATGTCACGTGGTTCCAAAGTTGGAAGTTTTGAGTAATCTAGACCCTTATGTCAACCTCTTTTTCGAGGAATTTTTTGTTGAGATGGCTCATTTGAATGATCCATTGATGAGATAGTCTACAAAATAAACAAAAAAAATCAATATTGGCATTAGATTTCAGACATAATTTCTCTAATTAAAAAAAACTGAATTATATCATAAATGTAATTTTACACTAAGAGGCGGACACGGGTTTGAGCATATGGAAGATACAGGAAAAAAACAATGGTGAAGTTCAGGAATTTTACCACAGCCCGTTTATAGAATGACTAGATCTGATAGAGGCTCTTCAACAACTTCAGGATCTTTCCTTTTTTCCCTTTTGTTATTTCAGATGAATTTCACTCACCCAGTTTTTGGCTCTTTTTTCAGAACTGTTAAAAGCTAAATGCATCATAAGCATAAAAGAAATCAGAAATGTAAAAAAGATAAATGAATTAGAAGCATAAAAGAAGACTACAGGTCTATCCAAAAGGAAAGAAATATCAGAAATACACTCCTTATCAATTTTAGCTACAAAATGTAATTTTGTTCTCATCGGATGAAATAAAATTAGTTTTTTTTTCTCAGGAAAAAAAATGTAATTTTACACTAAGATTTAACTTGTAATTTAACACTCTAAGTAGCGTAATGTTGTGCAACAAAAATTCAAATTTATGCCATTTCTCAAAGGCTAATTCTGAAAAATGGTGAAGTGTTGGAAAATTGGTCCAAGTGGCCTTAGGAAATTGCTCGTCGTACCTCATAGGAGAATGATAAAAATTATCTAAAACTATCATCCTGTAGCTTGTTGAAGAGGCTATCTTACCATGGTCTCAGTTCTCAAAGAAGGTGTTTGATGACAAATTTAAAGAGATTCCAAAATAGGGTTTCACGTTGTTTTTGCACGAGTGGTAGTAAAACTGCCCAAGTGGCTTGAGGAAAATGCCCACCATAATTCATAGGTTAAGGTAATTGCCCGCCCAATAGTGTCAGGCTGTAGATTGTTGATTTGTATACCTAAAAATGGTCTCATCTTGTCTTGAGAGTGTCTAAAAAGGAAGTTATGGGTCGGCCAAAACAATGTTTCAAACAGATTGCTCTAGTCTAGGAAAATGCAAAAATTGTCCAAGTATAAAATTACTGGTAAAAATGCCTGAGCGACCCCAGTAAAATGCCCTCCATTTCCTTTGTTTGACTTCTTAAAATATTTTGAGGGTATGGGTTTCTAGACTGTTGATTGGTGCATCCAATTATATCATTGGTTTGTCTAAAGAGTCTCTATAGGTGAAGATATTGATCTACCAAAAGTGCCTCCTAGCTTGATTTGCACTAATCTAGAAAAATGCTCATCGAGGAGAGAGAAAGAATTTTCAAAGGATGAAATTTGTATGGATGGAATCAAATTGTTGGCCTCTATCCATTGGGTGTCTCACACTTCCAATTTGATGAAAATAAAAATCTCATGTTACCCTAGGGTTTGATAATTTTTTGTCCAAGTGTGCAATTAGTAGTTTAAAAAGCTAGTTTCAAGTGCCTGCTAGATGATGTCTATGTATCAAAAAATTTAAAGGGTTAAATGGATATGTTCCTTGTGGAAGTGGTTATCCAACCATGCTTTCAGTTTTCCTTATGATGGTCACATGTGCAAGAAATTAATCTACGAAAGTGAGAAAAAACTTGTTTTGCATATTAAGAACAAGTGAAATTAGGCTAGGTGTTAAAATCACAAGGTTAAGGGGCTATTTGGAAATTCCCTCCAGGAATTGTCCTTTTGGGGATAAATTCATCAGTTGACAAGAACTTGTTCCTTGTTGAAGTATCTATCCAGTCATGGTTTTAGTTTACTTCCTAGTAGTCACATGTGCAAGAAATCAACCTTCCAAAGTAGGAAAAATATTTTTTTGGATATTAAGAACAAAAGAAATTTGGCTAAGTGATAAAATCACAAGGCTAAGGGGCCATTTTGATGCAAGGTCAGGTTGGTATAGTCGTCTTCCCAACCGGACTTTCTTCCGCGCTCTGATACCAACTGACGCAAGGTCACCTTACCGGAATAAGGTTCTTGCTTAACAATACACATGACACATACCACGATGCTTACACAAACAAGGTGTAAAACATGATGCCAGAAGTGGCTTATATTACTTCTCTGAAATCGGTTACAATGCGGAATAACTGAAAAGAGATAACTAACTACAACTGGCCTCAGCCCTTACAATTCAGAAGTAACTGTGGTTTGTTCTCCCTGTGTTTCGACCTCACCCTCTCCTAGTTCACTGAGGAACGCTGAGCTATGGCTCAATCTCAACTCTCTATTATCAATCTATGTGATTCTGCTCACAACTTCAGACTCTACTCTCTCTTGTGTTGATCCTTCCAAAGATTACAACCCGCACTTCAACTGATTACTCCTCTCCGTCTTCTACCCTGCTGCTGCTATTCTTGAGACATGCATCCTCCTGTCCATTGATCCTTCCAAATCCTACAGACCTTCAACTGTCAAATCCCAACTGTGTTGCACAACCTATTCCCATGACGACAGTTGTCATGTCCTTCACCTACTTGCAATAACTGTATTAACTTTCTCAGCAACCCCGAACGGCTACTAGGTACAATACTCTTGACTTTCTGCTCGTCCGACCCTGCTACAGTAGTTGGTCACATCTCGTCCTTTCTGTCGATTCACTTTCTTATCTCCTGCAGTTCTCCAGTCCTCCCCTTCCTCTATGCTTAGCTCTACCAAACTCGTCAAGTCGTAGTTCGACCACTTGTCGACTACCCGACATCTTGCTTCACTTGTCTTCTGTTGATCATAACCTGTCGACTCTTGACTCATCACAACATCCATTGCGCGTTGCTCCAGTCGGTCGCATACTGACTGCTCCTGCTCGACTTGTTGACTTAGACAAGTCAACCTACTTCACATACCAGTGGTCATCGGCACTCCCACTGGTCGGCTCCCAGATGTCGATCAACCTCGACTGATCTGCCCAGGCCCCGATGCTCCTACATCAGTCTCCCCAGGTGAAAAATAATTTCACTGCTCTGTCATTCTCCTGAAATCCTCTTCGGAAATCCATGTCGCCTCCTACAACTCATCATCTCTCCATTGCAATAGGTATTCCTTCTTCTGCGAGCTACACGTTCTCCCAATGTCGCATTCTTTGATTACTTCTGCGATCTCTTCTTTGGGTCGATCTGGAATTTGGTCTGTCTAGTTGATGCTTATCACTTCCTCGCTTCTACTACTCGACCCTTCTTCAAATTTGTACATATCTGAGACATTGAACATTGCTGAAATGTTCAAGTCATCTAGCAACTCCAACACATAAGTGTTGTCCGAAATCTTCTTCAAAATTCTACATGGTCCAATCTTCTTCAGCTTCAGCTTATTGTAGGCACCTGTCAGAAATATCTCCTTTCGTAAATACGCATAGATTAAGTCCCCTTATCATAACGACTGTAGCCTCTTCTTCCTGTCGACCCTCAACTTATATGCCACGTTACTCTTTTCAATGCGCTTTCGCACATTTTCATGAACTTCATGCATATGCTCTGCAAATGATTCTGCATCTGTGCTCTTCCGGATTTCTATCAGCAACCCGACCAAATCCACTACTCCATGTGGGCTTCTCCCCTGAACAATATAGAATGGACTCAACCCCATCGTTTGATTCATAGAATTGTTGTATGCGAACTTTGCCTATGCTAACACATTCTCCCACTGTTTGGGTCTGTTGACCTCTATACATCTCAGAAGGTTTCCCAAACTTATGTTTACCACCTCGGTCTGTCCATCAGTCTACGGATGGTAAGCCAAGAGCTAAACTGCAACTTCGTGTCCAGTTTCTTCCATAGGGTTCTCCAGAAATGCCCCATGAATTTGGTATCCCGATATGACGTGATACTCTTCGGTAGCGCATGTAGTCTGAATATATCCTTGAACAATAGTACAACAATCCCTGTGGCATCACTTGTCTTTTTGCACAGAATTAAGTGTGCCAGCTTCGAAAACCTATCGACTACAACAAATATTGAGTCGCTTCCCTGCTGATTCTTTGGAAATCCTAACACAAAATCCATGCTAAGATGCTCCCAAGGAATATCCGGTACTGGTAATGGTGTATACAACCCCTTGTTTTGACTCTTTCCTTTTTCCAACTGGAAAACTTGACATTGTCGAACCCACTTTCCGACATATGTCGACATTCCTGGCCAATGGTACTTCTCTTCGACCAAAGCTCTGGTCTTGTCGATGCCAAAATGACCTGCTAATCTGACACTATGTAACTCTCGAATTAGATTCTCCCTTACTAATCCTCTAGGAATACACAACTCACTTCCCCTGAACAGATAATCTTCCTGAATGAAATAGCTCAAGTATGGAGTCCTATGGCCGCTCCAAGGTTCACGACAAGCCTTCCATGCTTTCGCAAAATCCTTGTCGGTCTCATACTTCGCTTTTATCGACTCTTGTTGATGTATATGTAACTTTGGAATGTATTTCATATATATTTATTGTACCCTTATAAGAGATGTGTTATTCCTCTATAAGGAAGTGTCGTCATGTGTATTGACAAGTGTCGCAAGTGTGTGTACTTGTCGATGGGTTATTAGACCACCATGTGTGGGGTCGGCCCTGAAATATATATTATATTGTGGATGTACCTAGGTAGACAAGTCGGCCCCATAGTGTAACTGGGAAAACAGGTTAAGTATAAATAGAGATTGGGAGATCTCTATTTGATCACTCAGAAACTCACACTTCTCTCACTCAGAAAGTGGCGCATTAGTGAGGAGGAGGATCATCTGCTACTAGGAGACTATCTCAGTTTATTTTGGTTGTACTTTGGTTTATCCATTGCTCGCTCTATCTCTGAGGAAGTTGTGGGTTTTTTCACCTTAGGGTTTTCCCCATGGAAACTCTGTGTCTCTTGTCTCTCATGCTTTTGATTCTTGTGATGCTTGTCATGCTTATTATGATTGTTATGCATTGATATACTACACATGTTATTCTCTCAGTAAAGATCCTAGAGTATTGTGAATTAATGCTCAAAATTTAACATGGTATCAGAGCTAACCTGAGAAGAAGACATTGTGCAGTGACGGAAACTAGGGTTTCTTGTTTATTAGGTTTCTCTCCACAGATTTTGGAAAAGCAGTATAGTAGATTACCTCTACTCATCAAGGAGAATCTATATGTCCAATCAGAATTCAATTCTGAGCATTTTCAGATTTGGCCCTAAAAATTAGGGTTTCCTCAAAAATAGGAATTTCTAGAATCTGAAGACATAGCTGGAAGCTCCTTGCGAAAATCGAATTTTAGAGCTTTGGATCAAGGTTTTTTTGGCTGGGTAGATATCTGGGAAACTCAAACCCTAATTCAGGGCTCTCCTTAGTGAATCCGGGAAGACAGAAAGGTAGTTTTGAAGGGTGTAGCTTTGCAGATCTCAAATTCTGAATACAACAAGTTGATAAGCTCATCAAGACACATCTTTTTGTCCTTTCAGAAAGTTGAAATTCACATTTTGAATTTTTAGGGTTTTTCTGACAAACCCTAATCTGGGACCAGATCCAGTTTTCAGCAATTCAAGTGGTAAGACCTAAATCTTTTCTATTTCCATTTGAAGTACTCCTTAAGATGTCTCACCACACCAAGCTTGAGGATAAGATTGAAGGGGCTGATAACTTCCGAGCCCAGAAGTATAGGATTGGGTTAATTCTGGAAGAGAATGAGTTGGACTCATATGTAAAAGAAGACATCCCTATCCCAGAGGATGAAGAGGCTAAGATATTGCATAAGAAGAACTTGGTCAAGGCAAAGAGAATCATTGTTGATTCTATCAAAGACCATCTCATCCCCCATGTGTCATCTCTGAAGACACCCAAAGAGATGTTTGACTCCCTAACCAAGTTATTTGAAGGGAAGAACATAAATCGAAAGATGACTCTGCAGAATCAATTGAAAGGGGTCAAGATGTTGAATGGAGAAACCATTCAATCTTACTTCTCCAAGGTCTCTCAGATCAAGGAACAACTTGAAGCTGTGGATGAAGTAGTGGACAATGGTGAAGTTGTTATGACCACTCTGAATGGCCTACCTAGGTCATGGGACTCCTTTATTCAAGGAATCTGTGCAAGAAAAAAATTGATCTCTTTCAGTAAACTATGGGAGGAATGCTCTCAAGAAGAAGCTAGACTTGTAGCTCGTGAAGAAAAGATGGGAGGTGAAGATCAAGCTCTCTTAGCTCACACCAAAAGAAGCAACCCCAAGAAGGAGCACTCTCACTACAAGAAGTCCACTCACTATCAACAAAAGAATAAGAAGGATCTAAGGTGCTTCACATGCAATGAGAAGGGTCACTTTGCTTCAGATTGTCCCAAGAACAAAAGGGATAACAACAACATCTCCAACAAGAAGAAGAATGGCAGCAAAAGAAAGTTCCATGCTCATGCTGCCGAAGATGATGAACCTCCAAAGAAGAAGGCTAGGGCAGAAAATGATGATGAATCATCAAGTGAAGAAGAGTATGTTCTAATCTCTGCTCTCATAGGTACTATCTCCCATGGTTGTAATGATTGGTTAATTGATAGTGGGGCTTCCAAACACATGACTGGGTTTAAGGAATCTTTTGTAAACCTATCTAAACATGAATCATCCCACAAGGTGAAACTTGGGGATGATTATCAATACCCAATCAAAGGAAGTGGTGAAGCCTCCTACAACCTAGATTCTGGAAAATCTTTGAAGATGAAAGAAGTCCTTTATGTACTTGGGCTCAAGAAGAATCTTTTATCCATCTCTGCATTGGATGCAAAAGGCATGAGGGTTGCATTTGTAGATGGCCAAGTCCTAATGTGGCCAAAGGGTAAAACAATCGATGATGCAGTGGTGATTGGAGAGCAAGAGGGAGGATTGTACAAATTGAAGGGACAACCTGAACTTGCTATGGTGACATGAAGACAAAGATTCATCCATAGTCATGGACCACATGGAGGTATGTATGATTTGTTTTTGAAAAGGTTAACTTATGAGTTATGCAGGTCATTGAAGAGAACAAGAAAACATTGCTAGACATAACTAGCACATATCGTGAATAGGTATGTTTTCCTTATATCATAGGATCTCTTATATAAGTATGCATGGCATGATTGATGATGATTGTTCATAAAGTCACAGGTTTGAATAATCATGGGTATATGCATATTATGTGTCTTACCTTAATTAATGATATGACTAACCAGAAGAGTCATAGGTTTGAGTAATCACAGGTTTAGACATGTTATGTTTCTTATGATATGACTAACCATAAGAGTCCTATATAAACCTTGAATGCTAATGCTTATTATTTCTATTTGAAATGATCATGACTATACATGCTTGAGATTATTGTGTTTTAATAGTATACTAATGAATGTATGATTTTGTATGAGATCATAAGGATAACACAATCATGATACTAATAAGCATGCATAGGGACCAAGGATGAATATAAGTTCAAGGACAGGTAATCCAGGAAGCAAAGATCAAGAAGAAGCACACTGCAGTAGTTTCTGCAAGGATTCAGAGGGATTTGACCATCTTTTACATTCCACAAACAGAAAAGTGAAGAAGAAGCTAATTCAACAGCTCCTGCAAGGAAGCAAAGTCTCAGAGGGAATCCACCCAACAAACAAACAAAGATAAGTATTTTAATTACCATTTCTTACATATTTTTTTGTTTGTTTAAATAATACTGTTCAATGATGTATATACTTATGTTCCTAGACTTAGGTTGTGTATTTTTCATATTTGCATTAATGAACAATATACTACTAATATGCATATGATGGGTAAGTGGCCTATGGCACTGTACAACATTCCATTGCTACTTATCTAGAATGAAACCTCTTTGTTGACATGTTGGGAGTTGTGCACACTCTTAACAATGTTCTGGTGGAGACTGGAAGGCATCTAGAAAGTTATGGAACATGGATAAATGTTGTATTGAAGCATTGGCTAAGATAATTGCATGACTGTATGGCATATTTCCTTATGTGTAAGAATTTGTTCTGAAAATTATGAGATGTTTCTAATCACGCAATTTAACTTGTTTTGTAGGAAAGACCATATATCTTCACCTACAAAAGAAGGACTACAACATTTGGTCCAGCAACAAAGATATCTGGGATGAAGTTCCCAGCATCTGGGATGAAGAAATGGAAGAATGCCATGATCCGTCAATCATGAAGAATAATGTTTGGGATGCAGTACCAAGACCTGAAGGGGAGTCTGTAGTGACTTCCAAGAGGATCTACAAGATCAAGCATGTTGTAGATGCCAACATAGAGAAGTATAAAAGTGATGAAATGAAAGATACACCAGATGGATTCCAAGACAGCTTTCTTGAATGGCGTAGTTGAAGAAGAAGTATATGTGGAGCAGCCACTTGGTTCTGATGCACATGACAGGGAGTCATTTATATATAGAAATTGGTAGGATAGATAGCTTTCTATCCAATTTGGGCTTTACCAAGAGTAAAGCGGGTGCCAACCTTTACTACAAGGTTGAGGAAGGAAATCCTATGATTCTACTCCTGTATGTGGATGACTTATTTGTAACAGGAGATGACAGATTGATTGCAAATACTAAGAGAAAGCTTGCTACCAAGTTCGATATGAAATACTTGGGAATGATGCACTATTTCCTAGGTATGGAGGTGTGGCAGAGTGCAGATGGGATCTTCCTTGGTTAAGGGAAGTACAGAGTATATATCCTGAAGAGATTCGGGATGATGGATTGCAAGGCCGTGGCCACACCTATGGCATCAAACCTGAAGCTTCTATGTGATGCTTCATCTGATCCGGTTGATGTCTCTATGTATCGTCAGATGATTAGGTCCTTGATGTACCTGACGAACATGAGACCAAATATTTGCTTTGTAGTGAATACATTGAGCTAGTTCTTGACGGATCCGAGGAGTGTTCACCTGGTTGTTGTAAAGCATATTTTGAGGTACCTGAAGGGTACAGTTGATTATGGGCTCAAGTATGAAGTGAATCAAAAGTTTGACCTGCAAGGTTATGTTGATTCAGATTGGGCAGGCAGTACTACAGATAGGAAGAGCACATCTGGGTGCTACTTCAGTATGGGATCAGGTGTGATCTCTTGGTTTAGTAGGAAGCAGTCCTATGTAGCACTGAGTACAGCTGAGGTAGAGTATGTTGCAGCCTGTTCAGCTAGTTGTGAGGCAGTATGGCTCTGGAAGCTACTATCTGATTTATTTGATCTCCCGTTGGATGCTACTGGTATCTTCTGTGATAACCAGAGTTGTGTGAAGCTGTTTGAGAACCCAGTGTTTCATGACAGGTCGAAACACATAGAGATCAAATATCACTATATCGGGGATATGGTGCAGAGAGGAGCAGTGAAGCTCCTGTATGTTGCGACGGATGAGCAGATTGCAGATGTACTGACGAAGCCATTAGCCATAGTGAAGTTTGAGTACTTTAGAGAGAGGCTTGGTGTTCTTTAGATCGATGACACTTCGAGGAAGAAGTGATGGAGACATTTGCTGAAGCCATTCCAAGCATGTTGGAAGGAGGATCCTTCACATGGCTGTGGATGTAAGCACTGGATGATGAGCATCAGGATGATGTTCTAGTTTCTGCTCTGTATGATCAGTTGGATCATTTACATTTGTGTATATATGCATCAGGATGATGCTGGATATGATCAGTTGGATCATTTATATGTATATGTATGTACGCATCATGTTGGATGCTAGATATGATCAGTTGGATCATTTGTATGTATTTTTTATATGCATCATGTTGGATGCTTGGACCATGTATCTGTATTTGTATCAGGTGGATACATTGTATGATCAGGTAGATAATGTATGTTGATATGTATAAGGTATGATCAGATGGATCATGTATTTGTTTGTATCAGGTGGATACATTGTATGATTAGGTGGATCATGTATGATGATATGTATCAGGTAGATACTTGGTATGCATCAGGTGGATGCAGTGTATGATCAGAATGATCATAGATGATGAGCTTCAGGATGTTGCTCCAGATTACATGCAGCAGGATGTTACAGTGATGATGATCAGGATGATCATGTGTACATCAGGATGATGTATGATGAGTATCAGGATGATACTTTATGGCCGTGGATCAGGTTGTGCAGATGAGCATGTCTGGGAGATCCTATAGGTCGGAGTTGTGTACCCGTAACAGCCCGGGATGCTCTTTTGAGACATTGCTCTGGGAGGACATGTAATTTGTGCCTTGGGAGATTTCAGGTTGGAGTTGTGTACCCATAACATCCTGAGATGCTCTTGCGAGGTTTTGTCCTATGGCATGTAATTTGTGCCCTGGGAGATTTCAGGTTGGAGTTGTGTACCCGTAACATCCTGAGATGCTCTTTCAAGGTGTACCCGTAACATCCTGAGATGCTCTTTCGAGGTTTTTCGATGACCACATGTAATTTGTGCCCTGGGAAGATTTCAGGTCGGATTTGTGTACCCGTAACATCCTGAGATGCTCTTGCTAGGTTTTGTGGTGACCACATGTAATTTGTGCCCTGGGGAGATTTCAGGTTGGAGTTGTGTACCCGTAACATCCTGAAATGCTCTTGCTAGGTTTTGTGGTGGGGTCACATGTAATAAGTCCTGGAGATCTGGACAGGATGAAAAATGCCTCAGATGCTCTTTAGGGTTCTTTCTAGCCAAGAGACTCTTTAAAGGTTTTGTGACACACGTAATAAGTCTTGAGGATTCCACAGTATGGCCAGTGATGATGAAGACCTGCAAGTGGTGGGCCTACATCCAGTATGAAAAAGGACTGGCTCTGTAGAACTTCCTATGACGAGTAGACTCAGAGATTGGTTGAGATAGCAGCAATAATGATGATGATGATGACGATGATCCTGAGAAGAATACTTGTCTAGCAGATCTATGTCGAGAAATACCTTCCTAGTTAAGAGGGAGTGTTGATGTATATGTAACTTTGGAATATACTTCATCTATGTATTTCATATATATTTATTGTACCCTTATAAGAGATGTGTTATTCCTCTATAAGGAAGTGTCATCATATGTATTGACAAGTGTCACAAGTGTGTGTACTTGCCGATGGGTTATTATACCACCATGTCTGGGGTCGGCCCTGAAATATATAATATATTGTGGATGCACCTAGCTAGACAAGTCGGACCCATAGTGTAACTGGGCAAATAGGTTAAGTATAAATAGAGATCAGGAGATCTCTATTTGATCACTTGGAAACTCACACTTCTCTCACTCAGAAATTTGTGCACTAGTGAGGAGGAGGATAATCTGCTACTAGGAGACTATCTCAGTGTATTTTGGTTGTACTTTGGTTGAGCCATTGCTCTCTCTATCTCTGAGGAAGTTGTGGGGTTTTTCACCTTAGGGTTTTCCCCACGGAAAATCTATGTCTCTTGTCTCTCATGATTTTGATTATTGTGATGTTTGTGATGCTTATTATGATTGTTTTCCATTGATATATTGCACATGTTATTCTCTCAATAAAGATTCTAGAGTATTGTGAATTAATGCTCAAAATTTAACAACTCTATCCCTGTTGCCTGGACTGTCATTGTGTTCAACAGTGCAACTCTTCTTCTTAATGCGTCGGCAACTTTATTCGACTTGCCTGACCTATGTCGCAAGATGAATGTATACCTTTGAAGTAACTCTACCCATTTCATGTGCCGCTTGTCTAACTTCAACTGAGTATTCAAGTACCTCAGTACTTGGTGATCTATGTACAACACAAATTCCTCGGGAAACAGATAATGCCTCCACTTCTTCAGTGCTTGGATGATAGCATAAAATTCATGGTTGTAGACTGAATACTTTTGCTTCGCCCCATTTAGCTTTTCGCTAAAGAATGCAATTGGTCAGCCCTCTTGGATCAACACTGCCCCAATTGCCATCCCACTCGCATCACAATCGACCTGGAAAACTTTATCAAAGTCTGGTTGCACCAAGACTAGGCTCTTAGTGACCTTTTCCTTCAACTCGTCGAAATCTCTTTGGGCCTCATCCGTCCACTTGAACCTGCCCTTTCTCATGCATTCTGTCAATGGTGCACAAATCCGACTGAATCCCCGAATGAACTTTCTGTAGAAACTGGCAATTCCATGAAAAATCTTTACTCCAGTCGTACTTGTCGGTTCCAGCCAATCTATTATTGCCTTCACCTTCTCTGGGTCCATCACCAACCCTTTACTTGATATTACAAACCCCAAGTACACCAACTCCTTCTTCATGAAGAAACACTTTTGCAGGTTCATCATTAGCTTCTCTTCCTACAATTTCTACAATACTTGTCGAACGTGCCCCAAGTGCTCCGCCTTGGTTCGACTGAAAATCAAAATGTCATCTAAATAGACTATGACAAACTTTCCCAAGAATGGCTTCAACACTTCATTCATCAATCTCATGAATGTGCTGGGTGCATTAGTCAACCCAAATGGCATGACTAACCACTCGTACAACACTTCTTTTGTTTTGAATGATGTCTTCCATTCATCTCCTTCTCTAACCCGAATCTGGTGATAACCACTCTTTAGGTCTATCTTCGTGAAGTATGTCGCTCCACTTAGGAAATACATCAAGTCATCCATTCTCGGCAATGGAAACCGATACTTGATCATGATCCTGTTGATGGATCTGGATTCTATACACATTCTCCATTCTCCACCCTTCTTTGGTGTCAATACCGTTGGTACTGTTCGGGTACACAGGGTACTACCAAAGGACCGAACACCAAGAGCAACCACTTCACACAAACAGATCACAGATCAACACACCGATGTTTTGACGTGGTTTAAACCCTCGAGAGGGAAACACTCCACGGCCCCGGCCAAATAGCTTCTACGGGACAATTTATTATGCAAAGAAAGAAAGTTACAAATGAGCTTCTCATAATCGATCAACTAAACAATGACCCTCCATGCTCTCTAAATAGAGATCATGGACCAATCGGGTGTTAAGCCACGGATCAAGGTTAGGTTTGATCTAAAGAGAAGTTGAGCCGTCGGATCACTCTATGTCGGAAACATATCGTGACCGTCGGATTAAGTATATACAAATGCATACTAATGCATACTAAAGAAACACACTATCCCTAACGAATATATGACACAAGTTGATCTTAACTAACTCCTAAGTGTCTAAATATCCTAACATCCCCCCTTAAGAACAACTTGGGATAGGATTGAAGGATTTACAAAAGTGACACTATTAGGAGAAGGAAGGAGGCATTAGAGCCTATCCCCCCTTAATGACAAGTTCCTGAACTCCTAACATAGATCGAAGTTTAGAAAACTTCGCTTCTGTAAGAGACTTGGTGAAGATGTCTGCAACTTGATCATCTGTAGGGAAAAAGAGCACTTCGAGAACACGATCATGAACAAGATTTCTGATGAAGTGCATATGTAGCTCAATGTGTTTGCTACGTTGATGTAGAACTGGATCTTTGGCAAGCTTGATGGCACTTTGATTGTCGCACCAAAGTGGAGTAGGCTGCTGCTGCTCGAATCCAAACTCTGAAAGGATCTGTCGAAGCCATAAAGCTTCCTGACTGGCATTGACGGCTGCTCGATATTCTGCCTCTGCTGAAGAAAGAGCAAGAGCTTGTTGTTTCTTACAAGCCCAAGTAATAGGTCCAGATCCCAGACTGAAAACATAACCTGCAGTAGAATTTCGATCATCAGGATCGCCGGCCCAATCTGAATCAGTGAAACCAACCAACAAAGGTTTCCCCCCTGTACTGTAATGAATCCCAAACTGAACTGTACCTCGAATATATCGAAGTATTCTTTTAGCTGCTTTCCAGTGACTTTCATGAGGTGTCTGCATATAACGGGCAACTCGACCAACGGCAAAGGAAAGGTCAGGACGGGAATGAGTCAAGTATAAAAGACTACCAACAAGCTGACGATACAATGTGGCATCTACTTCAGGTGAAGTACAAGTGGCGGAAATTTTGACTCCAGACTGGAAGGGAGAAGGGGCTGGTTTACAATCTTCCATGTGAAAGCGACGAAGAAGGTCACAAGCATACTTAGACTGAGAAAGAAAGATTCCTTCTTTGGTTTGCAGAACTTGGAGACCAAGAAAATAATGCAAATGTCCTAAGTCTGACATTTCAAAAGTTTGTTTAAGACTGGATTTCACATGGGTTATAAGCTTAGGGTCACTACCAGTAAGAATAAGGTCATCAACATATAGAACAAGTATGATGAGATGGTTTCCTACTTTCTTGGTATAGACATTGGGGTCAGAATGGCATCTAGAAAAACCAGTGTCAAGGAGAAAGTTATCCATTTTGGCATACCAAGCTCTAGGAGCTTGCTTAAGGCCATATAAGGATTTCTTAAGGCGACAGACAAGGCTAGAGTTATTCTGAACATAGCCAGGAGGTTGTTCCATGTAAATTTCCTCCTGTAAATCACCATGTAAGAAGGCAGACTTGACATCCATTTGATGGACTTCCCAGTTGTGTAAGGCTGCAAGGGAAAGAACAAGGCGGATGGAGTTCATTTTGGCGACGGGAGCAAAGGTTTCATTGTAGTCAATCCCTTCAACTTGAGAAAAACCTTTGGCAACTAACCTTGCCTTAAGTCTTTCAACACTTCCATCTGATGCATACTTAGTTCTGTAGACCCATTTACATCTGACAAGTTTTCTTCCTTTTGGAAGAGGTACAAGATCCCAAGTATCGTTCGCCATTAAGGAACGATATTCTTCATCCATGGCTGCATTCCCTAAAGCTTCTGCAAAAGTTTCTGGATCATGATTCTCGAAAACTTGAGCCAAAAGAGAAGAGGCTCACTGAAACTGAGAACATGTTCGACGTTGATCTCTAGGATCACCGGCAAGATCACCAGCTGCTTCACATGTTGAACGGACCCATCGAGGAAGCACTTGTGCTGGTGCAACTGGAGGAACATGAGCAGGCGGAGGTGGATTTTCATCCTCACTGTCATCATCAGAAACTGGAGTTGGAAACCTGTCAAGGAAGTTGGAAGAAGAAGAAGAAGGCACAAATGCCGAATCAGGCTCGCAGGCCAAAGATGGCACACTCGCCGAGTTAGGCTCGCAGGCCAAGATATTTTCATCAAATTTAACATCTCTTCTAATGATTATAGCATGAGAAGGTGGTTGAAGAAGTCTATAACCTTTTACATCTTCAGAATATCCAACAAATATGCACTTTTCACTTTTAGGCTGCAATGCTTTCCGTTTTTCATCCGGAATGTGAGCCCATGCTTCACTACCAAACACACGAAAGTGACTTACATCAGGTTTAATTTTACTCCATGCTTCTTCCGGTGTTATACCTTGTAATGCTTTTGTGGGGGTGCGATTAACTATGTAATTTGCACAATTTATGGCTTCAGCCCAAAATTGAAGACTTAGTCCCTTAGATTGGATCATACAATTAGCCATTTCTTTTAAAGTGCGGTTCTTCCGCTCAGCTACACCATTTTGTTGTGGTGTATATGGAACAGTGTGTTGTTGTTGGATGCCTTGTTCAGTGCAGAAAGTAGTGAACTGTTTGTTAACATATTCTCCTCCATTGTCAGATCTTAACTTGATAATTTGATGACCAGATTGTTTTTCAACAAGGGCCTTGTAGGCCAAGAACATGTTAAATACTTCGCTCTTAAGTTTTAGGAAATAAACCCAAGTGCGTCTGGTGTAATCATCAATGAAAGTTAAGAAATACTTGAAACCAGAAAAGGAAGCAGATGGAAGAGGGCCACACAAGTCACTATGCACAAGCTCCAAGGGAACCGAGGCGTGCCAAGAGGCACGTTTGTCAAAACTGTCCCGATGATGTTTTCCGAGTACACAACCGGAACAAACACCATCTCTGCAAGATACCATTGGAAGACCTGTCACCATATTTTCTTTACATAGTTGTTGCAATGAGCGATAATTTAAGTGACCAAATCGCTCATGCCAAAGTTTGCTCAAGTTATCACTATGAGCAACAAAAACTGAAGGGAAAGGTGATGACCCAAAGTTGTTAAACTTTTACAACCTGGTAATATCATCAACAATTCCGGTAGCTAGAACCTGTTGAGGATCTTTAAAATCCTTGATTACAACTTGGTGAGGTGTAAAGGTCACAGTTTTACCTTCACCAGAATGAGTGATCTGATAGACTGATAACAAATTGCAGGAAATTCTTGGAACACATAGTACATCACTAAAATGACCATTATGTACTGGAACTGTTCCAGCTCCTACAACACTTAGAGATCTATCATCACCAACAAATATTTGTTTGGTGTTACATTCACGCATAGTAGAAAAGATGGCTTGATCCTTAGCCATATGATAAGATGCTCTAGAATCAATGAGCCATTCATTTGAAGTAGAAGAAGAAGATGCATTATAAGAATAACCAGAAGCACAAAGTGCATGTCCATGAGAGGCAGATTCTGAAGGCGAATCTAGGCTGATGTGGTGCTTCTTCATTGCTGCTTCCAAGGCTGCCATCTTCTTGAAACACTTAGATTCATCATGATTATCTTTCCCGCAATAGTTGCAATGACGCTCAGTCTTCTTGCCTTTTGGCTTGGATCCTTTGTCATTTTTTAAAGAAGGAGCTGACTGAGAGGGTTTTGGACCCTTGTTTGGCTTATTATTGCGAAAATTTTGTTTCTTGGGAGGCTTGGACTTTTCTTTCTGTTGGGACAATAAGACTTTCCCAGATGTATCTGCATTGTTGATTATTCCAAGATGAATGATTTTATCTTGTTCTCTAATCAAGGAATGACAAAAGGATTCAAGACTAGGCTCTTGATAGCTAGCTGCATTCAATGACGCTTTCATGGAGTAAAATATAGATACAAAAACAGAATATGCAGGTCCAAGTTTGGAAAGAATATGATAAATGCATTGTTTGTCTTCCCTCTCAATCTTACATTCTGCACATAAGAGCTTGAGAGTTTTGTACTTAGATAAATAATCTTGAATGCATGAAAAGTCACTTGGATTTAAAGAAATCAACTCATTTTCGAGTTGGTGACCCCGAATTTCATTGTGTTTACCAAACACAGATTCCAACTTGTCCCAAGCAGCATTAGGTTCAACAATTTCAGATATGTGGAATCGCAAATCAGTAGAGATTGACATCCCAATCAATCCACGAGCTTCATCACATCTATTTGCCCATTTTATTTTCTTATCATCATCAGTGGGTTCTTTTTCTTTCCCTGTTGTAATTCTGAAAAGTCCCCTACTTCGTAGAACATCCTCCATACGAGATTTCCATGAGAAATAGTTGGAACTGTTAAGTAGAATATCACAAAGGGCGGCCATATTTGTAAATTAATGGCTATAAAAGTAGAAACCAATAGTCTGGATGTGAAGAGCTCAAAAAAATAGGCGGTTTCAAAAAAACGGCACTGAAAACGGACTCTGTATGATGAAGTTATGCTTGAACAAAGAAACTGTTGAAGATGTCCCCAATAGTGACGTGGCAGCTAGAGAATGTCCAGCAAAAAAAAAGAACCCCCCTCTTCCCAAGATGAACCTTTTGACAATCACTTTACAAAAAAGTTTCTTTTAAGTGAATCACTTTTGTAAAATAAGTGATTTCACTTTTACAATAATATTACTTTTAAATAGTGCAACAATAAATAAAAAGCTTAAGTGACTCACTTGTATTTTTATTTTTTATTATTTAAGTGAGATGCACTTTTACAATAAAGTAATTTGAAAATAAAAATTGCATGCACTTTTATTTTTAAAAGTAACTTCCTAAGACTTGAACTCAAGACCTGTTAAGGAATAAAGCAACTTTGAACCAAGTGAGCTAGATTAAAAGGTATGTAAAATATGAGAATGAGGAAGGGGGCTTTTTTTTTTTTTTTTTTTTACTCTTCTTGCTCGGTTTGCGTGCTTGCCCTTTTTCCTGCAAAACAAACCACAAAACGAAACCAAAAAAAACTTTTCCACACTCATGGGGTTAGATCTTGTTAGTTTGCCCGGAAAGTCTACGTTTTCTCTCTGTTTCTGATTTGCCGAGATCGCGCAAGGTGCACGGCAAAGAGCATACGCAGCCGAGAAACCCTTTCCCTTTCTGTTTCTGATTTGCCGAGATCGCACAAGGTGCACGGCAAAGAGCATACGCAGACGGGAAAGCAACAATCCGAACCAAAAAAAATCTAACAGTAAAAAAAATGAAATATGAGATTCAAAAAACGAAATAAAAAAATGCGTCACTGTAACATTATACCTTCAGATCTGATAAAATACGCGTTTCTGGAGGAACCGGGAACCGTTTTCGATCAAACGAAAACTATTTCCCAATGGAAACGACGCTCCGGACGCAATGGAACACCTCCCACATCCCAGAAATGCACAGAAATACTAGAACTAGAAACCCTTTCGAGTTTCGGCAACAGCAGTTCAAGATCTAGATCATAACCGGAAGCGGCACTTCATAAAAGCTCTGATACCATGTTCGGGTACACAGGGTACTACCAAAGGACCGAACACCAAGAGCAACCACTTCACACAAACAGATCACAGATCAACACACCGATGTTTTGACGTGGTTTAAACCCTCGAGAGGGAAACACTCCACGGCCCCTGCCAAATAGCTTCTACGGGACAATTTATTATGCAAAGAAAGAAAGTTACAAATGAGCTTCTCATAATCGATCAACTAAACAATGACCCTCCATGCTCTTTAAATAGAGATCATGGACCAATCGGGTGTTAAGCCACGGATCAAGGTTAGGTTTGATCTAAGAGAAGTTGAGCCGTCGGATCACTCTATGTCGGAAACATATCGTGACCATCGGATTAAGTATATACAAATGCATACTAATGCATACTAAAGAAACACACTATCCCTAACGGATATATTACACAAGTTGATCTTAACTAACTCCTAAGTGTCTAAATATCCTAACAGGTACTGCGCATGGGCTCAGGCTCTCCCTAATTAACCCTTTGTTCAACAAATCTTGGACCTGTCAGTTGAGTTCCTGTCCCTCTATCGGACTCATCCTATATGGTGTTTTGTTTGGTAGACTCGACCCTGGAATGAATTCGATTTGATGGGATATGCTCCTTGTTGGTGGCAATCTCGTCGATTTCTCATCAACCATTATGTCACAAAACTCTTCGAGCAACTCCTCGATTTCGACCGGAATATCCTCCTCTCTGGTCATTCTTTCGAGATATGGTCCTTTTGGAATGATCACAAAACATCCCTACTATCTCTCCTCTTCTGCGAGGAATTCCTTCGCATTTCTCATCAACACTCGCTTTTCCCAAAGATAGCTCTCGCCATGCTTACTGTCGGCTTGCTCCTCCAACCTCGGCTTAAGAGTCCTTTTGACGCCATTTTTCCATATGGTGACTGTGTTGGCTCAACCATCATAGATCATTTTCCGATCATATTTCCATAGTCTCCCTAACAACAGATGGCATGCATCCATTGGGACTATGTTGCACAGTACACTATCTTCAAATCCCTCAACTCGAAATCTTGACATGGTGTCCTTTCTGCAACCATGAGATCTTGTAGGGGTGTGGGTGTTCTCGACACTTCAACCCGATCTTGTCGATGACTTCTGTCGACACAAGATTCTTCGTGCTTCCACCATCAACTATGGTTTTGCAATGCCATTCTCCAATCCTCACCTTTGTTCAAAAGATCGCCTTCCATTTTGCCGTCTTCATCGACTCGCATTGATCTTCCTAGATCAAGGCTCTCTGAACTGTCAGATTCTGGTTCTTCTTCTTCTCACCTCCACTGCTGTTAGACGTCAATTCTTCCCTCTCATCGATTCGCTCATCCTTTTGACGTCTGGGTTTCGACTCCTCTGCAGCATGTAGGTTCTATGGGCACTCATATTCCTTGTGTCCCGTCCCTCGACACTTGTAACAGATTATGGCTGGTCCATTAGCTCCTTTTTTGTCGATGGACCACTTCGACTATACGCACCTCGACCGCGATTCTCATGACCATCATGTTGGTTCTCTTGCGCTTTCTCCCTTGTCGATGCCCCTTCCGCATGTCGGCTATCTTCGACATTTTCTTTCATGTACCTGCTACTTTGGCCTTTCGCGGAGACAGTCTTTGCTCCCCGACCAGTCATCCTTCCCCTGGTCGCTACGGATTTCCTTGATAGTTTCTCTTCTTCCTTCAGAGCTAACTGGTAGGCTTTGCCAACTGCTCTAAATCTTGACATGCTCAGTTCATCCTAAATAGCATATTTTAAGCCACTGACATAGCTAGCGACAGCTTCTTCTCCCTCGTCGGTTTGTCCTGACCGAATTGACAATCGGTAGAACTCCTCCATGTATTCCTTCACAGTCATCTCTTTCTGTCGAAAGTTCTACAACTTTCTGAACAAGGAAATCACATAGTCATTTGGAAAGAACTTCCCCTTCAACTTGGAAACCATTCTGTCCCAAGACTTGATTTTCTCCTTGCCCTTCTTAAGTCTGTAAGCTTGTACGTTGTCCCACCACAATGAGGCATGACCCTTCAACCTCAGACATGTTGCCTTAACCCATTTAGGATCCTCGATCTGCTCTATGTTGAAGTATTTCTCCATTTCTCTAAACCAGTCAATCAAATCTTCTGGGTCCAGGATTCTCGAGTATGCACGCATGTCTATCTTCACCCGACCTCTCATGTCTGTCAGAAGCTTGATCAATTTTTCTTCTGGTTCTTCGTTGGCTTCTTCTCGGGCTCCCACCTCTTCAACTGCCTCGTCGCTCTTGTCTAACGCCTCAAGAATACAACCATGCCTCTGGCTTTCATTGATCGCTGTGACTTCATTTGTCAAAGTTTGCATCGTTCTGACGCATTTGTCGAACATCTCACGGTCCACTGTGATGGCTGCTGTGCCATGCTCTCTTCGTCGTCATACATTAATGCCTCTGTGAGCCATTTTCAACCTCTGCTGAAAATCCCATGTGTACAATCGCAACTGAACTTCAACAAGTTGTGTACAACTCTACCCAACCACAGCTGGAGCTATCCAACTCACTTGCAGGCTCAATATCACGAACGTTCCTCGACTCTATGGATTCTTTCACTCTGGCACCAACTGACGCAAGGTCAAGTTGGTATAGTCGTCTTCCCAAGCAGACTTTTTTCCATGCTCTGATACCAACTGACGCAAGGTCACCTGACCGGAATAAGGTTCTTGCTTAACAATACACATGACACATACCACGATGCTTACACAAACAAGATGTAAAACAGGATGCCAGAAGTGGCTTATATTACTTCTCTGAAATTGGTTACAATGCAGAATAACTGAAAATAAATAACTAACTACGACCGTCCTCAACCGTTACAATTCAGAAGTAACTGTGGTGTGTTCTCCTTGTGTGTCGACCTCACTCTCTCCTGGTTCACTGCGGAAGACTGAGCTATGCCTCGATCTCAACTCTCTATTATGAATCTGTGTGATTTTTCTCACAGCTTCAGACTCTGCTCTCTCCTGTGGTTATCCTTCCAAAGGTTCTAGCCCCCCCTTCAACTGATTACTCCTCTTCATCTTCTACCCTGCTGCTGCTGCTGTTCCCAAGACATGCATCCTCCTATCCGTTGATCCTTCCAAATCCTACATATCTACAACTGTCAGCTCCCAACTATGCTGCATAGCCTCTTCCCACGATGACAGCTGTCATGTCCTTCACCTACTCGCAATAACTGTATTAACTTCCTCAGCAACCCCGAACGGTTACTAGGTACATTCCTCTTGAATTTCTGCTCATCCGACCCTACTACAATAGTTGGTCACATCTTGTCCTTTCTATTGGCTCACTTTCTTATCTCCTGCGGTTCACCAGTCCTCCCCTTCCTCCACTCTTGGCTCCGCCAAACTCGTCAGGTGGTAGTTTGACCACTTGTTGACTACCCAACATCTTGCTTCACCTGTCTTCTGTCGACCATAACCTGTCGACTCTCGACCCATCACAACATATATTGCGCGCTGCTCCAGTCGGTCGCATACCGACTGCTCCTGCTTGACTTGTTGACTTAGACAAGTCAACCTGCTTCATGTAGTAGTGGTCATCAGCACTCCCGCTGGTCGGCTCCCAGATGCCGATCAACCTCGACTGATCTACCTAGGCCCCAATGCTCCTGCATCACATTTGAAAATGCCTGCCAGGAAGTGGCCTTGTGCTGATAAATTCATTAGTTGGCATGGGATTAAGTAGGCTTGGAAAAATTCCCACCATTTCCCACGTGTGAGGGATAATTTTTTTAGGAAAGCATCATATTGGAGGTGGATGAATTATGAACAAGAACATTGTTTAGTATAATTGTCATTGATGACAAAAGTATTCATTAATGAAAAAAGATATGATGGCATGGCATGTATGATGATGTGGCATGGTTGATGTTGATGAAATACACCTAATGGTGCTATAGTACCTTCATGATGTCATTATTACAATTTGACCTAGTTATATAGAGATTTGTTAGTTTGGAGAGATTCTAAAAAAATGGCTAAGTGTTGGAAAATTGGTCCAAGTGGCCTTGGGGTATTGCACGTCATACCTCATAGGAGAATGATAGAAATTATCTAAAACTATCATGATATACCTTGTGGTTGGTGTCTTAAAATATTTTTAGGGTATGGGTCTCTAGACTATTGATTGATGCATCCAACCATTTCATTGGTTTGCCCAAAGATTCTATGTAGGTGAAGATATTGATCTGCCAAAAGTGCCTCCTAGCTTGATTTGCACTAGTCCAGAAAAATACCCGCCGAGGAGAGAGAAATAAGTTTCAAAGGATGAAAATTTTCTTGATGGAATCAGCTTGTTGATCTCTATCCATTGGGTGTCTCACACTTCCATTTTGATGAAAATAAAAATCTCATGTTATCCTAGCGTTTGACAATTTTTTGTCTAAGTGTTGAATTAGTAGTTTAAAAAGCTAGTTTCAAGTGCCCGCCAGATGATATTTGTGTATCAAAAAATTTAAAGGGTGACATGGATATGTTCCTTGTGTAAATGGTTATCCAACCATGCTTCCAGTTTTCCTTATGATGGTCACAAGTGCAACAAATTAACCTCCCAAAGTGGCAAAAAACTTGTTTTTCTTATTAAGAACAAGTGAAATTAGGCTAGTTGTTAAAATCACAAGGTTAAGGGGCTATTTGGAAATTCCCACCAGGAACTGTCCTTATAGGGATAAATTCATCAGTTGACATGACCTTGTTCCTTGTTGAAGTAGCTATCCATTCATGGTTTCAGTTTACTTCCTGATAGTCACATGTGCAAGAAATCAACCTTCCAAAGTAGGAAAAATATTGTTTTGTATATTAAGAACAATTTTTTTTTGGCTAAGTGTTAAAATCACAAGGCTAAGGGGCCATTTGGAAATGTCTGCCAGGAGGTGTCCTTGTTCTTATAAATTCATTAGTTGGCATGGGATTAAGTAGGCTTGGAAAAGTGCCCACCCTTTCCCACCTGTGCGGGATAACGTTTTTAGGAAAGCATCGTATTGGAGGTGGATGACTTATGAACATGAACACTGTTGAGTATAATTGTCATTGATGACAAAAGGATTCATTAATGAAAAAATATATGATGACATGGCATGTATGATGATATGGCATGGTTGATGAGGATGAAAATCCACCTAATGGTGCTATAGTACCTTCATGATGTCATTATTACAATTTGACCTAGTTATATAGAGATTTGTCAGCTTGGAGAAATTATGAAAAATGGCAGTGTCGGAAAATTGCTCCAATTCGCCTTGGGAAATTGCATGCCATACCTCATAGGAGAATAATAAAAATTATCTAAAACTATCACGATATACCTTGTTGAAGAGGTTATCTTACCATGGTCTTATTTCTCAAAGAGGGTGTTTGATGACAAAGTCAAAGGCTTTCCAAAACAGGGTTTTAGGCATTTTTTGCATAAGCGGTAGTAAAACTACCCAAGTGGCCTCAGGAAAATGCCCGCCATAATTCATAGGTTAAGGTAAATGCCCATCCCATAGTGTCAGGTTTTAGATTGCAGATATGTCTACCTGACCATTGTCTCAGCATGTCTTCAGAGTGTCTGGAAATGAAGTTATGGGTATGCCAAAACAGTGTTTCAAGCAGATTGCTCCAATCTAGGAAAATGCAAAAATTGTCATAGTATAAAATTACTGGTAAAAATGCCTGAGTGACCTCAATAAAATGCCTACTGTTTCCTGCGGTTGATGTATTAGAAATTTTTTAGGGTATGGGTCTCTAGACTATTGATTGGTGCATCCAACTATTTCATTGGTTTGTCCAAAGAGTCCCTATAGGTGAATATATTGATCTTCCAAAACTGCCTCCTAGCTTGATTTGCACTGCTCCAGAAAAATGCCCGCCGAGGAGAGAGAAATAAGTTTCAAAGGATGAAAATGGTCTGGATGGAATCAACTTGTTTTTCTCTATCCATTGGGTGTCTCACACTTCCATTTTCAAGAAAATAAAAATCTCTTGTTACCCTAGGGTTTGACAATTGTTTGTCCAAGTGTTGAATTAGTAGTTTAAAAAGCTAGTGTCAAGTTCCCACCAGATGATGTTTGTGTATCAAAAAATTTAAAGGGTGACATGGATCTATTCCTTGCGGAAGTGTTTATTCATACATGCTTTTAGTTTTCCTTATGATGGTCACATGTGCAAGTAATTAACCTGCCAAAGTGAGAAAAAACTTGTTTTGCATATTAAGAACAAGTGAAATTAGGCTAGGTGTTAAAATCACAAGGCTAAGGGGCTATTTGGAAATTCCCTCCAGGAACTATCCTTGTGGGGATAAATTCATTAGTTGAAATGAACTTGTTCCTTATTGAAGTAGCTATCTAATAATGGTTTTAGTTTACTTTCTGATAGTCACATGTGCAAGAAATCAACCTGCCAAAGTAGGAAAACTATTGTTTTGCATATTAAGAACAAATGAAATTTGGCTGTGTTAAAATCACAAGGCTAAGGGGGCATTTGGAAATGCCCTCGAGGAAGTGGCCTTGTGCTAATAAATTCATCAGTTTCCATGCGATTAAGTAGGCTTGGAAAAATTCCCACCATTTCCCATGTGTGAGGGATAATTTGTTAAGAAAGCATTGTATTGGAGGTGGATGCCTTGTGAACATGAACACTGTTTAGTATAATTGTCATTGATGACAAAAGTATTCATTAATGAAAAAAGATATGATGGCATGGCATGTATGATGATGTGGCATGGTTGATGAGGATGAAAATACACCTAATGGTGCTACAATACCTTCACGATGTCAAAATTACAATTTGACCTAGTTATATAGAGATTTGTTGGTTTGGAGAAATTCTAAAAAAATGGATGAGTGTTGGAAAATTGGTCCAAGTGGCCCTGGGATATTGCACGCCGTACCTCATAGGAGAATGATAGAAATTATCTAAAACTATCATGATATACCTTGTTGAATAGGCTATCTTACCATGTTCTCATTTCTCAAAGAGGGTTTTGTATGACAAAGTTAAAGGCCTACCAAAATAAGGTTTTAGGCTGTTTTTGCACCAGTGGTAGTAAAACCACCCAACTGGCCTCAAGAAAATGCCCTCCATAATTCATAGGTTAAGGTAAATTCCCTCCCCATAGTTTAGGAAGTATCTTGTTTATTTTTATACCTAACCATGGTCTCAGATTGTCTTGACAGTGTCTGGAAACGATGTTATGGATCTGCCAAAACAGTGTTTTAGGAAGATTCCTCTAGTCTAGGAAAATGCAAAAGTTATCTTAAGTATAAAATTACTGGTAAAAATGCCTGAGTGACCTCATTAAAATGCCCACGATTTCCTATGGTTGATGTCTTAAAATATTTTTAGGGTATGGGTCTCTAACACGGGGGCTTCACTCAATAAACATCAATCATAGCACGTTCGATTGTGGCATATGAAACAATACCCCTAATTTCACTAAATATTGGAAAATACCTTCCAAAATCATTTTTTTTAACCCCCTCCCAATATGCCTTCCCAATTTTAAAAAACCACTATTTTCACTAGATATTGTATGTATCAATTTTTTCATTAACATTTTTTATACCCCTTTATATTTCTACCTAGTATATTGATATGATACCCTTCTTATGACCCCACATGCATTCTACAATGCACCTTGCTTCTTTCGATGTATATCGTGGATGCACATTACTTCACCCACAATGCAATTACTCAATCACATATCATTATGATTTGCAACATCTAATGGTCTAATGAAGAGATAGGAGATCACTTCTTGTATGCCACTAGATCCAATGCACATAGTACAACATTTAGATTGCATGTTGCAGTTCCCCAATCGTTGACTAAGCCTGTTGTGGGATAGGTATCCAAGCCCCCAGGGCCTGTAACAAGATCTAGGAGGCTGAATAAACCTCCCAAGGCCTGTAATAGGCATGAGTGGTTGGGTATTCAAGCCCCCAAGTCCTATCGAGGGCCTATAACAGGACCTGGAGGCTTAGAGCCTCCCAAGGCTATTGGTAACAACTGGCTGAGTGCTAATGGTAACAATTGGCTGTCAATGAACATTGTCTCTCGACTATGATCGACTAGAAACCCACTTCACCATGAAACCCCTGGCCTCAAGCATGCCTCAAGATGCGATTTTCCTGCATACTGGTAAGCCCGAGCCTTGCCTCAACCCGATTTCTCATCTGACCGTGATCCCGCCATCTCCATTTGGTGGATATTTATCAGCCTGCCCATATAAAAAAGACCCCAAAGTATTTTTGTATTGATACATTAAATAAAAAAACCTTTTCCCCTTAATATATAAGCAATATAATTTTTAGGTTTTCATGAATATTTAATACCGCAATATGAATGAACGTGGTATTATATTGCCTTCCAGTGAAGCCCCCGTGGTCTCTAACCGGTTGATTGGTAAATCCACCCATATCATCGGTTTATCCAAAGAGTCTCTGCAGGTGAAGATATTGATCTGCCAAAAGTGCCTCCTAGCTTGATTTGCACTGGTCCAGAAAATTGTCCGCCGAGGAGAGAGAAAGAAGTTTCAATGGATGAAATTGGTCTGGATGGAATCACCTTGTTGGCCACTATCCATTGGGTGTCTCCTACCCTGGGGTTTGACAATTTTTTGTTTAAGTGTTGAACTAGTAGTTTAAAAATCTAGTTTCAAGTGCTCGCCAGATGATGTCTGTGTATCAAAAAATTTAAAGGGTGACATTGATCTGTTCCTTTCTGAATTGGTTATCTATCCATGCCTCCCGTTTTCCTTAGGATGGTCACATGTGCAAGAAATTAACTTGCCAAAGTGAGAAAAAACTTGTTTTGCATACTAAGACCAAGTGAAATTAGGCTAGGTTTTAAAATCACAAGGTTAAGGGGCTATTTGGAAATGCCTACCAGGAACTGTCCTTGTGGGGATAAATTCATCAGTTGACATGAACTTGTTCCTTGTTGAAGTAGCTATCTAGTCATGGTTTCAGTTTACTTCCTGATAGTCATATGTGAAAGAAATTTTTTGGTAAAGGAGATATTTTCCTGCCAAAACAACCATTCTGCTTGTTTTGCACCCTAAAAGAACCATGCTCGCCATTGGAAAAATTGGTTAAGTGTTTAAAAAAAGGCTTATGTAACCAACAACTCATTGCATTTATAAAAACATCATTTCCAGAAATTTAGAGAGTCAACCAATCATTATATATAATCACTATTAAATTCAGAATTCAGATGAATTTTCTAGGGCGCGTGACATACCTTCAACCCAATGAAATTTTCAAAAGAAGTTTTTGCTTCGATGAATTTTCAAGAATTGTCTTTGTATTGAGTCGTCTTGATGGCCAAAGGTAAGGATGGATACAATGGCATGTTTTTGTTCTTTCATCACCATGCCAAATATCACCGCCAAAAAAAATGGTTTTTGAAAAACATTCCCAATATTATTTCTTCCATGATTTTTTTTTAAATCATTATCAGTTTAATTTCTTCCCTGGATTATTTTTTGGTTCCCTGCCAAATGGGTGATCGAAACATTCCCAATATTATTTCTTCCATGAATTGTTTTTTTTAATCAGTATCAGTTTAATTTCTTCCCTGGATTATTTTTCGGTTCCCCACCAAATGGGTGATTGGGTGTGAATGCTCAACCAATTTCAATTTAGGATAAGTTTCTCAATTTATTACCAGTCAGATCATGCTGAGGAATGGATGCTCCACCACTCCTATCACATAATTGAGCCACCGTTTTCTTAAATACTTAGGAATTAAAAACTATTTTACTTCCAGATTTCACTCATGGATTACACTGGTTATTAAATGCGATTTAGAGTTTCAAGACACTTACACCCACCTTCATAGCTTCCTAAATCATGTTGAACCTACGTTAACTCTTCTATTTGCCGGAAAATGTCTCGATTTGCCGGGAAATGGGGCCCATTAAAAATTTTCTGGCCACATGCTTTTGCGATTAGTTGACTCACTCACCGTCTTCACAGTAAAAAATAGTATTTCCTCAACCATGTGGAGAATTTTAACCAATCAACAAAAGGACCTTTTTACAAAGAAATAATCTTAAAAGCATGTTTTGGCATTGTTACTAATGAAATAGGATACATGCTAGTTATGGATAGAATGTTATGATTGGTATAAATCAATAGGTGTTCACAGAGTTCTCCTAGCCTTTATTTGTTAGGATATTTGGAAAATGAGGAACTTCAAACTGTTTGAAGGAAGAGGTCCCAACAGGTTTTCTAGTGCTCTAAGAATTGTTAGTAATTACAAAGACCATGCTCCAGTCGAGAAATTGAAAAGAATGGTTATTCAGAATTACAATATTTCCACTTCTTCTTATGTTGTTCGGTTCTTTGATGGTGTGACTCAGCATTGTAGATGTGGTGTTGGTTTCTTTTTGAAGGTAAATGAGAACCATTTCTTTAAATTGAGATTAAACTGTAGGATGGGTTCCAACACGAAGGTTGAATTGTTAGCTTTTTGTTGTCTCTTATTTTTTTCCTCTCGTTGGGTGTTGACTCTTTAAGCATCTTTAGTGATCCGATGACAATTGTCAATTAGATGATGAATAAATGTTCTCTGCATATTATTTCCTTAGTTTATTGTTGCAAGTGCATTCAAGAGCTTATGGAGTCTTTTTCTAAGATATCCATTGGTCATATTTACATATAGCAGAATGTTGAGGTTGATTCTTTGTCCAAAATTTCTTTGGACGATTTCGAAGGATTCCTTTATTGGGAGGAGTTGATTGAGGACATTCTTTAGTTTTGGTTCCCATTATGTCTTATTGGAGGATTTTTTCTAAGTTTGTGTCCACATGGATCCTAGCGATTTGTTTGAGTGGTGGGCTTATAGTCAGATTTTGATTTGGGTGAAGGTTTTTTTTCTTCACTATATTCTATGGCTGGTTGTTCCAATGATTGCTTGATTGATTGTTTTGAGACCTATTTTTTTCCTAATATTTGAATTTATGTAATGTTGTTGGTCTTTTTGGTATAGTATTTGGATTGTTTTTGTAGTTTTGGGGTCTTAGAAGGGAGCTTTATGCATGGATATATATCTTGGCTCCCTATTTTTGGTAGTGTATTGGCTATGTACTTTTTGATTTACCATAAATAATAAAAATATGGTTTTTGTTCTTATAAAAAAATAAAAAATGTTTTTATGTAAAATCAGATCATTTAATGTCACAAAAACAAATTGAACTAAAAATGCTTATAGACATTCACATCCTAATGTGATCCCTCACTAGTTGTAATATCCTATTCAAGATCTGACCAAGATATTGCCTTCCACTTTAGAGTTTAATAAAATTTGACTAGTAATTTTTAAGGCCAAGTTCTCAGACTATGCAAAATGTAAGTGACGGGGATTGAAACTCTGAATGGGGATGGTAGGGGTGATATTAGGTTCTGGAATTTAGGTGGCTGAGTGTGCAGAAGAATCAAAAAAAGTTCTAAGTAGGAGTCCTTGACACAAGCTACTAGAGCCATTCACTTTTCAGCAATAGATCAACTCCATTTCCTACTTCGAGGCTTCCTGGGATTCTAGCATATGCCAACAAGACTGGTTCAAGGTTATCAGAGTTTATGGAAGATTTATATCATTCATTTAACTCATAAAATATGCTGGAATGAAGACTAGGTGAACTTGGAAAGGTTTGGAGCAATTTGGGGCTTAATTGCACACGGTGGACTGCTCAGCTAGTCAAATTATAGTCTTTCCAAAATGAGGCTAAAAGAATCCCAATTATTAGTACAGGGACTGATATGGATATTATACTGATTTATCAACCTCCTTCAACTGACAGAATGCAAAATGGATTCTCCAAAAAGATTTAGCAGTAAATATGGTGAAACTAGTCTAGAATAAGCACCCAACTAGCTAGTCTTGCATTTTAATCCATCAAACTGCTCCAATAAATGATAAACTCTGTTATGATATTAAATAATGTTCTAATATAATATAATGAATAGATACAGGTCAAAAATAATATATCAGAACTCTTCTTTTATTGATTTAACTGCCTTCCAAAACAACAGTGGCTCATAGGCTAAATATTCGTTACATTTGATGAAGAATGAAGAGAAGAATTAGAATATTACTGTGGTTCTGCTATGGAGTTATGATCAGGTCATCTACAGGTCATATGACTGTAATTTTTTGCATACTGAGCTTCTTAACTTGACTGGCGCGCATTCACTAGTCATCCCTCTCCTCCAGGGAAAACTCCTCTAGATTTAGTGGTGAATGTGAGAATGAGTGAGAAGAGAAGTATGGATCTGATCTGAAGCTGGTTACTAATCTTGAAAACCTCTGATTTCTGCAAAAATGTTGTACCAACTCTCATTCATCACTTGGGCACACTCCCAAGATCTATCTTCTTCAATGGATGAATCTTCACCAAAACTAGCTGTAGAATCACTGCTGGAGGAATCCTGTTCTCTAAATAACTGAGGATCTTCAATGGAGGTTGGAAGCATATGTTAATGGCTGCAATATATCAATATGGACCTGTACAACACTCACTGGAAACTATGGGCCTTGGGGCACATCACCCAAGAAGCATAGTTGAGGCACATCACTCAACTAGAGAAGCATCAGAGCTCTCATGAGAAAACATAAATGATCAAAAATTCTCAAATGGAGTTGGTTGGATTCTTTTATAAACTTCATGATGACCTGCTGAGCAAGTTCTTGGTTTGGTGACCTGTGATAGTAGGTTACCCACTTTCCCATTCTACTCCAAAGCCATGAGGGCGCATTCCTTGAGGAGAAAGGAAACTTTTCTGCTTTTGCATTCCTTCACTGAATTGGCAAGTGCGCCCTAGGGAGATTTTTCTGCACTTGCTACTTTCCTTTCTGACTGCTTTTCTTGTTTTATTCCACTTTATTCACTTTCCTCTTTTCTACTTTTTTTTTATTTTGCCATCTTTTGTCAGTTTCCTTCTTGGTTCACCTTGCCAACTTGTCTCCATTAGATTCCTTAGCTTTTATGAAGTTTATCACTTAAGCAAGTGTGGCCTACTTAACCAATTCGAATTTACTAGGAATATCATCAACACTTGCTAATATTTATTATCAACATTTATTATTAAAATATTATAATTCTCAGAATTAATTTAGACTTCAGAATTTAATTAATTAATTCAAAATTAATTAACCACTATAGTAACTGCCTCAAAACTTCCTCATTAATTAAACTCTCATTTAATTAATCACTTAGACTTAGTCATGGGGTTAATAACTACATGGGGGGCCCACCTTGTCCATTTAATTCCCAAATACAACCTTAGGCATCTTTCATGAGGTGCTTTCCATACTTGCTCATTAATTAAATAATGATTTCCTAGGTGACTTAGGCCAAAATTACTCCATGGACTATAACAAAATATGGGGACATGACAGTCCTCCCTTCCTAATATTGCTTGTCCTCAAGCAATGTCAGGATTCCACCCAGCTTATGCTGCACCACTCTAATTATAATTGTTTCCATTCACTGTGCAGTTTTAAAATTAAACTTGGGCCTTCAAAAAAATGAAGAAAAACTGCAGTATAATTTATATCTGCAATTTAACCAGCAAAGAACAAAATTTTCAACCTAGCCATGATAACTTGAGTAGAATTCCCGGATCCCACTGTTTCTCCTATAAGGACCAAAATTTTCCTGTCATCTTTGGCAATCTGTCACTCCCATGAATGCCAGGATCCCAAAGTATCAACTGCATTTTCCCGATCTCCCAACATGTGGATTCCCTCCACATAGGCCAGCTTATGCCAGCAAAATGTTCCATTAATCTATCTTGGCAACTTGATTGCTCAGCTGCCTTCCCTTGACCATAAGTAGAAACATTTTTGCAAGGAGACTTCATGTTTTTCAGGTAATCTTTCAACCAATCTATATGTGGATGAGTGACATCAAATGGATGCAAAGTATACCTTTGCTGCTGCTCACAATTTGAGACAATGTCAATTATAATAAAACATTTATTGCAGAAACAAGAAACCTTTTTACCTGTGAGATTTCTCATTTCAGTGTTGCCTCTATCCATCCATCCAATGAATGAATCAGACATCTTGCCTGCTAATTCACATGAGCTAAAATCAACCATATCTACTGCAATAAGATCTATCTCCCATAGGAACAGATCATGGTCCACCTATGGTACATGTAGCACCAACAAGAAAAACTTCTTCACCCGCTATTCATTCCCCATTGTTATTGTTGAATCCATGACATGAGGGCAAGGACTGTGAACCTTTTTTTAAATGTCTACAACCTTCAGTAATAAGTCTTATGGCTGCAACTTCATCATTATTGGCTAGCCCAAATTGGGTGTTGTCATCTCACTTTTCCATGGGAGAGTAATTGTTTCCAAGGAATAGCTCAAGCTCCCTTAGGAAATGATCAGGTGCTTGGTTTTCATCAAACTATTCTGCACACTCCTCAAGCACAAGTAAAGCTAAATGATCCTCATGATCCACCATCTCATGAGGTTCTTCCATATGATCATGAATGCTTTCACCCCAATGAAATTGACTGAATGATGTGTTGGAGGGTAGGGGGGATCTTTGCAACTTTTCATGAAGCAACAACATCTCCGTCTTGGATTCTTGGAGAGCACTTTGAGTGCTTCTCAATGAATCTTGGGTGGCCATCAATACATCATTGAGATTATAGTTCTCTTTTCCATATCTTCAAATACTTTCTTCATCATGTCATGATGCCTCCCGCAACAATTCAACAAGCTCAATCATGTAATTTTTATCTGAAAGCAACTGTGAGAAATTACCTTTGATTGTGGACATTGCTTTCTGGATATTTTCCATGGCTGCAAAGAAATATTGATCTTCCCTTAAAGCAACTTCCCAACATAACCTTGACACTAAAGAATGAATGTCATGGAGAATTTTCAGGGCCTCTTAGATCTTCTATTCATCCATCTTCAATGACCCTGCAAGAAGATGAGGTTCTTGCAGATGTTCCTCCCCTTCATTTTCCATCACCGGATCGATTTTATGTAGTGCACTCGAAGTTTGGAAATCTGATACATATATTGCTGCTACAATATATTCATCTCTTAGGTCCTCGACAACATAATTTGAGAAGCAAATTAATTGCTCATTCCTCCTGGGTATACCGGGAAGGTCTTCTCTCAAAGTTCCAGCCTTCACATTGCATTTGTTTTTGACATTAGAATTTTGAACCTCATCACTAGGGAGCTCAACCACTCTGAACTTTTCACTAGAAGTGGCTGCCATATCAGATTAAAATAATGACACATAAAAATTAGATTTAATAACTCACCAGGTGTCATTTTATCCTCCCTATGAGGTGGAGGGTTGGTGGTTTGGCCTTCCATCAATTCCTCATTTTCAGTTTCTGTTGTTTCCAGAACTTCTTCTTTCCCCAGGGATTTTGCACCCTCTACACCTTCATCAATGGGAATCTCCATGTCCCCCACATATATGTCAGAGTACACATCTTTAGATGCTTCCTCACACTTAAAACGTTCCTTAGTAGATTCTCTTCCATCCATGTAGGCATCCTGCAAACACCCTTCTAGTGATTCAGCTTGGTCACTACATCCACCCTTATCACCAAGGATATGAAACTCAACATCCAGGGAATCCCTTATGTAGTAATTGTCTTATGATGTGGCCGCAACATCATCATGACACAATTTAGTACAAAAATCTGAAACTGGTCCATTCCTTTGCATCATGCTTCTCTCTTCAATGGGTGGGGTTATGGTGCCTTTTTCTACGACTGATTCTACTAGTTCACATCTAACTGATGTGTGGTCAATTTCTACTACCTTGTGAAGCTCATGTGGTGTCTTTGGATCTGATTTATGTTCTACTTTTAGATCTAATATAAAATATGGTTCAACACCCCTAACAGTACCAATCTCATCCACGATGATCTTGAGATCCTCATCATAGAATCTTGCAGTAGATTCTTCTTCCATTTTGTCAACAATCTCATGATTGGGTTTTGGGTCCTGTTTCTCCTTGGTTTTCTTAGGATGGAGATTCTTGGAGGATCTTCTTGAAGAGGATCCAAAAATTCTTGTGAACTCACATGCATCCAATAAATTTTTCATATCTTTCATTAACTCTTCCATAGGAGGTTGATCTTTGACTATGGAACATGCAATTTTTTCCTGAATAGGGCTATCAAAATAACCATAATCTCTTCTCCCCATCATGATCTCATAGGAGATGCTTGTGGAAGGTACTTCTTGGGAATTCTCTTCCTCATACTGTCTACAGTATTCTTCATACTACTCATCATAATTATCATACTCTTCATAAAAATAATCTTCCTCCACATACAACTCAAAGTCTAAGTCTTCCATGACATGGAACTAATTCCACAACTTACAATTTGAAAATAGTGTTGAAATAATTTTCCACTGAGATTAATTTTCCACAGGCTGAGCCAAGGAAAGCACTTTGATACCACTGTAATATCCTAGTCAAGATCTGACCAAGATATTGCCTTCCACTTCAAAGTTTAATAAAATTTGACTAGTAATTTTTAAGGCCAAGTTCTCAGACTATGCAGGATGTAAGTGACAGGGATTGAAACTCTGAATGGGGATGGTAGGGGTGAGATTTGGTTCTGGAATTTAGGTGGCTGAGTGTGCAGCAGCATCAAAAATTTCTAAGTAGAATTCCTTGACACAAGGTACTAGAGCCATTCACTTTTCAGCAATAGATCAACTCCATTGCCTACTTCAAGGCTTCCTAGGCTTCTAGCATATGCCAACAAGACTGGGTCAAGGTTATCAGTGTTTAGGGAAGATTTATATCAGTCATTTAACTCATAAAATATGCTGGAATGAAGACTAGGTGAACTTGGAAAGGTTTGGAGTAATTCTGGGCTTAATTGCACATGGTGGACTGCTCAACTAGTCAAAGTACAGGATTTCCAAAACGAGGCTAAAAGAATCCCAATTCTTATTACAGGGAATGATATGGATATTATACTGATTTATCAACCTCCTCCAACTGACAGAATGCAAAATGGATTCTTCAAAAAGATTTAGCAGTAAATATGGTGAAACTAGTCTAGAATAAGCACCCAACTAGCTAGTCTTGCATTTTAATCCATCAAACTGCTCCAATAAATGATAAAATATGTTCTGATATTAAATAATGTTCTGATATAATATAATGAATAGATACAGGTTGAAAATAATATATCAGAACTCTTATTTTATTGATTTAACTGCCTTCCAAAACAACAGTGCCTCACAAGCTAAATATTCATTACATTTGATGGAGAATGAAGAGAAGAATTAGAAGATTACTGTGGCTCTGCTATGGAGTTATGATCAGGTCATATACAGGTCATATGACTGTAATTTGTTGCATACTGAGCTTCTGAACTTGACTGTGGCGCATTCACTAAGTTATCCCTCTCCTCCAAGGAAAACTCCTCTAGATTTAGTGGTGAATGTGAGAATGAGTGAGAAGAGAAGTATGGATCTGATCTGAAGCTGGTTACTGATCTTGAAAACCTCTTATGTCTGCAAAAATGGCTGTACCAACTGTCATTTAGCACTTGGGTGCACTCCCAAGATCTATCTTCTTCAATGGATGAATCTTCACCAAAACTAGCTGTAGAATCATTGTTGGAGGAATCCTGTTCTCCAAATAACTGAGGATCTTCAATGGAGACTGGAAGCATATGTTAATGGCTGCAATATATTGATATGGACCTGCACAACACTCACTGGAAACTATGGGCCTTGGTGCACATCACCCAAGAAGCATAGTTGAGGCACATCACTCAACTGGAGAAGCATCAGAGCTCTCATGAGAAAACATAAATGATCAAAAGTTCTCAGATGGAGCTGGTTGGATTCTTTTATAAACTTCATGATGACCTACTGAGCAAGTTCTTGGTTTGGTGACCTGTGAGAGTAGGTTACCCACTTGCCCATTCTACTCCAAAGCCATGAGGGTGCATTCCTTGAGGAGAAAGGAAACTTTTCTGCTTTCTTCACTTTCCTACTTTTGCATTCCTTCACTGAATTGGCAAGTGCACCCTAGGGAGCTTTTTCTACACTTACTACTTTCCCTTCTGACTTATTTTCTTGTTTTATTCCACTTTATTCACTTTCCTCTTTTCTTCTTTTGTCTGATTTTGCTAGCTTTTGTCAGTTTCCTTCTTGGTTCACCTTGCCAACTTGTCTCCATTAGATTCCTTAGCTTTTATGAAGTTTATCACTTAAGCAATTGTGGCCTACTTGACCAATTCGAATTTACTAGGAATACCATCAGCACTTGCTAATATTTATGAGCAACATTTATTATTAAAATATTATAATTCTCATAATTAATTCAGACTTCAGAATTTAATTAATTAATTCAGAATTAATTAACCACTATAGTAACTGCCTCAAAACTTCATCATTTTAATTAAATTATCATTTAATTAATCACTTAGACTTAGTCATGGGGTTAATAACTACATGGGGGGCCCACGTTGTCCATTTAATTCCCAAATACAACCTTAGGCATCTTTCATGAGGTACTTTCCATACTTGCTCATTAATTACATAATGATTACCTAGGTGACTTAGGCCAACATTACCCCATGGACCATAGCAAAATATGGGGACATGACACCAATACATATGGTCAAATTTGCCACGATTTTTCGTTGTAATAGCCACGAATTTTCGTCCCTGTTGCAACGATTGGGATTTAGTTTTTTCGTGGAACGACAGTCGTGGATATAGGGACAACAATTCCCTATCGTGGCAATAGAAAAGCTTCATAGTGGGCACGTGTCAACTACACAACAGTTCGTACAACTTCTATAAGTTCCATGAATGTGTGTGGAAACATGTTTATAGTTCCATGAATCAACGTCTCAATATCCATGAATCGATTCACAAACTTTCATGGCAGGTTCATCACCTGCGTGGAATCAATTTTATATTTCCACGAATCATCGTCTCAGTATCCACGCATCGATTCACAAACTTTCGTGGCAGGTTTAGCATCTACGCGGTAACAAATTTAAATTTCCACGAATCATCGTCTCAATATCCACGCATCAATCCACAAACTTTCGTGGCAGGTTTAGCAACTACGTGGACACAATTTTACATTTCCACGAATCATCGTCTCAGTATCCACGCATCGATTCACAAACTTCCTTGGCAGGTTCAACACCTGCATGGAAACAATTTTATATTTCCATGAATCATCGTCTCAGTATCCACGCATCGATTCAAAAACTTTCGTGGTAGGTTCAGCACCTGCATGGAAATATTTTCTATGGCCTACACTAATGTTTGTCGATATATCGACGATACCTGGAAGTGTTAAAAAAATGAATTTGAATGCACATAAAATTTAAATTGTATTCTTGCGATATAATGCTTAAATAATCATCAAAAGAACCCAGAAAACACCTCTAACTACGCTTAATCAGTGGCACACAGTTGAAACTAGATTATTTCTAGCTATGACATAGTTGTTCATGTTTCTATAGATAACAAAGACCAACCAGCTTACAAACATATGGGTATATGCTTAATTTTCAGTTCCTGAAATTTGCTTGACATTGTTTTCATAACTATGAGTACAGGAATTAAAAATTCTGGTGGGCATGCTCCCTCCTTGTTGATTACTTGTTTGTAAATCATAGTGTAGGTCTGTCACAACTGCACTATCATTAACAATAATGAGTGCATTTGTCTAGCACCCAATTCATCCTTGAAGCACTACTTCTTAGAGGTACATTCATCCCCCAATGCAGGTCACTTGGGTTTTCATAAAACCTATGAGAGAATTAAGCACTTATTTTTGGAAGACATGAAAATAGACATCCAAAAATTTGTCACAGCTTGTGACACTTGTCAATGAAACAAGGGTGAGACAATATGTTTTGAGCAACAATCAATGCTTCAAGGAATTTTACAAACTATAATTTCTCACCTCATCACTCATTCATGAGGTATTTTAGGCCAAGAGTATCCCAAGTACTGAGAGTTGTGCACAAAAGACCCTTCAAAGTTGCTCCTGGATGTGTTTAGTAATCTTTTTTCACAAACATCGTACCCAATATATTGTTGTCCTTGGATCAGTATCTAATTTTTTCTTGACATCCATATACTTTCCTTTTGTTTGGGAACTCTCCATATGTGAATTACCCTCAAACAATGTTGGTCCAAAGGGTTGTCAGTGCATATCATCCTTTCTCATAATCTTAAAAAAATTTGATGAATTTATTTTTGTAAAATTTTAATTCCTTGAGTTATGGAAATCATCTCTCCCTATTACTTCCACCCTTTGATGTATTTTTGGTCATCATAAGTAATTTGATATTGCCAAATAAATTCTCACAAATTTGTCCCTTCTGACTATCGTCCTATTGCTGTCCCCCTTACGAATGCACTAAAAATATTGGTGTCGGATATTGAAAGGGCGTAATAGGAGGATATATAAATAATAACTTTTGTCACCCATTAACCAAGTTTGACCCAAACATAATTTATAAGAGACATGCCATATCTACAAAAAGTATCAAAACAAGTCATCCCATCCTTAAATATGGTTGCTTGTGACATTGAGATGTCGAGTTAGGGTTTTTCTTTAGTAAAATTAGCAAGATAACTAGCATGAATTTACAATTGGAAACCTAACCGAATGGTACTTGTTAACATTCATATATGTCCAGAATGTTTGCAATGCAAGTCAACTTTCCAAAACTTGTTAAGTGAAAGGAAACCCTAAACAAGTGGCTTGATTAATACTATCTCAAGCATTCAAGGCATCCTGAAAAGAGGCCCACGAGAAAGAAAGGTATTGTTGCATGTTTGGGGAGAAAGAGTGGATTCCATTGACCTTTTCACAACATAAATTAATGCTTTAGTTTGAAAATCATTAGGCCTCTCCTTCTCAGTTTTATACTAGGTTTGGCTTTGAGTGATTGCACAATCAAAGTATGGAGTTTTGTTGGTGTACTAGGTTCTACTCATATTAGTAATTCAGTGAAGATATCATCACATGGTGTGGTTGCAACTTATGGTAAAGGCATCAATTTTGTGGTTGTTGCTCGGAATGACATTTTTATGTATGCTGGTTCTCAGCACTCAAATGATACCGTAATTGGGCATATGGTAGTGAGACTTGTTTTCATAGGTTTTGTAGTGAGACGAACAATTTAGGGAACCATGTAAGTGAAAAGTTTTCCTGTAAAACAATTGAAAAAGCCAAGGGCAATACTACAATGTATTTTATGCAAAACTTGACTAGAAAATGATCATGGCATCATAAAAAAACCCTCGTAACCCTAGATATTCACTACAATCATGGTAATTAGAAACTTGGGTTAATGAATACATAACTTAATGGAGTATAGTTGTAGATTTTATTTTAGGTTTCCTTAATGCTTAACCAAATTAACTTTCTTGTTTGAAAGCATAGAGATTTTTTCCTGAAATTCGATAGTTACTGATTTCCTATTGATAAAAACCATCCAACATCATATCATTTCTTCAGGAAAATAAGAACTACAAGACAAAAACTAGGAAACGGAATTTTTCACCGTAGAGACACATTAATGTGAGCCTGATGTTTCAGACAACATCATTCATAAAATTAAATTAAAAAACCCACAAGAAATGCAAACAGTACACAAGGACTATGAAAACAACAAACTGATAAAGTCTGGTTATAGTATCTACCAATTAGAGTCATTAGATTACAAACGAAATTTCTTCACAAGAATCAAGAAAAAGACATACTTTGTATATCAATAAAGAGATTGATTTCATCAAATCACCAACAACAATAAAATCTCCACGAGACTAAACATAGAGTGGAAGAATATGACCATGATGGCCACATTTAGACTGCAACTCTCTTGAACCATCATCATGGAGTACCCACTTGTATAACTGAATCTTTTGATTGATGCTAGCAAGAAACTTTCCATTAAATGCATTCATATTATAAACAGATCCCTTTGTCTCCTTCTTAGTAACAAGTTGCAGTTTACCATCTTCAACAAAAAATACTAAAATTCTTCCCTGTTAACAAAAACAAATGAAAATAAAACAATTGACTGAGATTTTAAAAAGTGAAAGTGGTTGTTGCATGGGACATCCATCTAGCATGAGCCTTTACTGTATTTACTATTCTCATAAAATTGTAATAAAACCCTATAAAAAATGAGAGAATTAGAAGAGCAAGCATGAGTGATTTTATAAAAGAAGAAATAGAAGTTTCAGAGCTTGCCTTGTTAGGTTCGTTCTCCTCAGGCAAGACATATGCTGTCCCAATGCAATAATAGGCATTGTTGTCATCAGAAAATGAACAACTGAGGATTGAACACCCATTTTCATAAGCATCAAGTTGATATGATGAAATAGTTTCAAATGTATGATCATCTAACAGACACACAAAGTGTGTTTTTGACTCATCCACATTCAACTGGGAATACTTCACACTGCAAATGGAAAATGTTCGAGACTGCTCCTGATGGAAAATACGACAAGCATGCTCTCCAAGAGGAACTGCATGAATGTGAAGTTTCTAAATGTCATCAATTGACCCAATGGTAAGCAAGTCCTCATTTGCAATTGCAAGGCTGCTCCATCAAAATAGACCATAAATGTCAATTTCAGAACTAGAACAAATCATCAAGATCCTAAAATTAATCAAGTGGGCCCATGGGGATGGTCTAGCAGAAAGCAGCAAGGTGATCGGTCTTGTATTAATGAGAAGACCATGTTCAAAATCCCTCAAGTGGTTGTAGATAAGGCCATGTGCAAGTCCTAGGTGACTTTGAGAACCTAGATACACCCATGATAGCGCAGTAGCTTAGGAAAAGAGACTATAAGACATATTTCTCAAAAAAATCAAGTGAACTGAATTCTACATCCACAAATGAGATAGAATTTGCAGGGATGGAGAAAAATGTAAAGTGGAATAGTTGGAATGACTATGTTGATTAGAGACTACAGAAATTCATATAAGAGAGTGACAATTTTTCCTCCACTTATAGACATCAATGAGACACAAGCCAATGTTACTGCTTAATTGCATTTTCATCAAAAACTCAAAATATACCATCCTAAATCACAGAATGACAAACGATTTTAAGTCAATTAGACTTGTCTGGGCCCCTTGGTTATCATAGTTTCTGAAGCAAGAAAGAGTCTGATTCAAATATACATCCCAATGGAAACACAAAAATTCAGAGGAAAAAAACACAAAATTCAAAGACAATAAAGCCCGTAGGAGAGAGCTTATTTACCCCACTTCACATTCTTAACCAAGCTACTTTTACATGCTATTGCACACATTTCTGTGAGATGATAAAATCTAATTGGCCCATCAATTAGGCAGTTGGACTAGGGATATGTATAATACAAATCTACGTACCACCTGTATTACAAAGCTTTCTTAAAATCTATCTAAAATAGGTGATATAAGCATTATATTATGTCTATGATTCCCTATATCTCTTGATCATGGGAGTAACAGTAAATAGAGGGAACCTCTGCAATTGCAATCTCAGTAGACATATCCAGATGCTTAAATTTCTCTCTGTATTCGTGCCACCAACCGATGGTTTCCATTATTTATTAAGTCAGTTAGAATGTATGGTAGTTATCATGCATGCGCATTCGAACCCTATAATACATAAATGCAACTGCAAATAGAGATGCTATTGATATTAAAATTCAAGCGAGGAATCATGGAGGAAGTAATTATGTCCAGATGCTGAAATTTATCTCAGCACTGGGGCAATTGAAAGTTGGTTTCCATTAATTATTAAGTTGGTTAGAATATATGGTAATTCTCATGCTTGGTGCATTCCAAACCCTACAGTACATAATTTCTATTGCAAATAGTCTATAAACAACATATGTTATTTATATTCAAATCTCAAGCAGGAAATCAGGGAAGAAATAGATGCTAAAAGATAGACAAGGATTTCATATTCCTTTTGCTGACGAACATACAGTTTTTTTCTGACAATTCTGGTTTATTTTTATCAATGCCATATATATGCTTGGTAGATGTATGATGAATCATGATTCATGATTGAAGTTAGATGTAAAACTATGATGCATTGATGTATTTAGTATTTGGCATTTTAGAGTCCATGATGTTACATGATTCTATGAATCATTTTATTTTGAGATATTTTTTCTTTTTTCTTTTATTATTTTCATTATAAATTATAAATTTTAAAATATAATTATAAATATGTATTTATGAAAAAAAATAGGGCTAGGGTTCCGATTCCCTGATTCCTGTTTTCAGGATGAGTGTTGAATCCGCACCGGATTCTCCAACCAATTCCGACCGCACCCACAATTCTTGTAACCTTGATTATTAGTAACCATTGTGGTACTTTGGTGCAAATGTTTTTCCTAACAGGTCTTCGAAAAGGGATTTGAAATTAATGTTTCCATGCTCAACTTTGTCCATGATGGAGATAACCTGATGACCTTTTCCTCCCTTCACGCAAGTATCTATCTATTGGTTGTATACTCTGTAATGTACAGAAATTCAAGAGATAGAATGTACACCTAATGAATATCATGAAGTTACATACTATGGGTTGAAATTGCATTCTACCCGTTATCCCTAAAGTTCAACCTAGACTACTGGGGTTCAAGCTTAAGGAAATCTTAAAAGTAGATATAAGATAAATAAATAGTAACTCTATCAGGTTTGGTGGTAGATGAATATATGACAGAAATCAAATAACTTAGAAATCAGGTAACAGGGGGTATATCTGGTTTCAATATTTAAACATTGACAGAAAATGACTATGAGTGTGACTTTATGAATATAAAATCTCAGGCTCTATTTCAGAACATTGGACATAGTTACATGCTAATCAAAAGAATCATAGTATAGAATGTTAAGATCATACCTAGACAAGGTAATGATAACATATACTTCATTAATTAAAATAGAGAAGGCTCATAGATCATAATCAATTCCAAAAACAGTCATTTCTTATAAATATGACATAAAAAACCATATACATGCCTATAACAGCAAACTCACAACCTGACTTCCATCATACGTTCAAAGTTCCAACCTCTTTTTACTTCATTACTAACTGATATATATACAAAAAAGTCTGAAGTAGTTTTTAGATCCTACTTTTATGGATCAAATCCTCTCAAAATAGTAAAGTTTCAACTTTGATCTTTTAAAATATAACATAATCAAAATAAACAACAAAAACTACTATATACCAGCTATCGAATCACTAATTAAACTATCTTAGGCTATCAACATCTAGATGCTTCTAGAAGACTCTGCCAAAATAGTCAGGTCATCAAGAACTTGAGATCTCCTTCATAGCCTGGTATATTCAGCATCCTCATTCTTTTCCTGACCCTGGAATTCTTTGACTTGATTCTTCATTTCTTCCCAGTGCTTCTAAATCACCTTCTTCTTCAATATATATTCTTGGACACTAGAACCAGTTTCTGATAGTTAGCATCTTTTTGTCCTAGGTTTTATTTGCCAACATCAAATTTTCATTGATATCGTATAAGCATTTGCACTGTTCTTTATAATACTGCAAGGTTTTTCTAACCTGATCCAATTCTGTAGATACTTCAACATCTTCTACATCCATTGATACATACTCCATTTGCAAAGGTTTGGATTCTGACATATTTTCATTATCAGAAACAGTCTGCTTGTTAACAGAGAATGCTTCTGGTATATGACCTACATTCCCTTGGAGGTCAACAAAATTTTCATCTTCAGAAACATATCCATTAGGTCCCTAAATATCTTTTTCATAATCAGAGTCATTGATATCAATGATTTCATTACATGTTACAAAATTCTTCATCAACCTTATTTCTGCATCAAGCTTGCTTCTGGATCTAGTTCTCGGCTTCAAGTCTAACTGCTCTTTATCTAGGGTTTTAAACTTTTCACTTTTATTCACAACAGGACTTCTTACAACCATACTAAACATATCCGATTCCTCTTCATTAGACTGTTTGGCTAATTGCTTTTCTTCATTTGCAACCGGTTTAATATGCTCTGCTTCAATCTGTCTCTCAGGCTCCTTTGTTTGCACCTGTTTGCTTAATTTTTTTGACTCTTTTCCTTTTGATTTAACTGGCTTCCTTTTCTTCTTAACCTCAAGCCCTGATTAAAAAATGAAACTATCCCAATTTCGCCCAGCCTGGTTCAAATGCGAGAGTACCAATAACTTGATAAGACCTTGATGAAAAATAGAACGAGTTGTATGTTGTGGATGGTTTTGAACAATCAAAATCATTCATGGTAGACTCTTTAGGAGATAATAGGGTAAATTTAACTTGTTACTTCCATTTAAATGTGTCAGTAACTGAAGGTGGCATCTCAAGACTCTGTCATAACGGCCATCAAAAGAAATATAGTTCTAGAGCATTTATGAATGGATTCGCCAATTAGATTTTAGCTTGCTAATATGCTCACCATTTTTCCAATTTAACCTTTCGAACCCTGGTAGCAGGAATTCACTATAATCCCCTTCAACTTCTTGTTGTTTGAACCATCTTTCACCTTCTGCTAGGACACCAATAACTTCTGAAATTACCTACTCATTAACTACGACTTTGAAGGTTTGAAAATCAACCCATCCATATTTATAATTTTTAATGAAAGCTCTGGTTACCTGTAAGTTATAACCTTGCAATTTCTCGCAGAAAACCATCCATCCCGCTTCTTTCATCAATTGTTCTGATTCAGGAAACTGCTTGATCCATTCAATGTTATCAGGCTCAAGTCTGCAGATGAGACCACTTGGTTTCTTCTTTATATGACTTTGTGAACTCTCCTCCATGTTTACCCTAAACAAATGCAATGCACAACAAAACAGAGCTAACCCTAAACTACATGGTTCCTTTCAATGCCGAATACCTCTGTTCACCAAAATTGATGCATTTGATGTCTTGAAAGCTGTGCACATAACCCTGCACTGACTATTTGATAGCTGGAATATATGTATGACTGCCACAACTTATTGGAAGTACAATTTGCATGAAAAATCACAATCCATCAATAGTCATAATATATTAAACCCAACATATAAAACTTGACCTGCTTATCAATAATGATCATTCATTTTCCATTAGTGGCAGCGTTATTACATTTGAAATTTTAGGATATGTTTCCAGGTCACATCTAATCAAAAGGAATCACATTAACACTTCCAAATATATTTGAAATGGTTTTGTATTTGATAAATAAAACCCTTCTTTGAAAATGAGAATGAAACATGAGCCTTATCTTTATTTTAATTATGGAAAATTCAATAAAAGCCAACTATGGAAAAAACTAAAAATAAAGAAAATGGACAAATGAAAAATAAGAAAGGTGATTATAAGGGTGAAAACTAGGTAAAAGTGAAAACAATCTAAGGAACAACCCTAGAGATAACATCTGGCTCCGATTAGGGATAAGGTATTCCCTTTGAGACCTTAAGAACACTGTGACCTATGCCTTCTGAAATATGCTATTATTGGGCTGGAGTCTACTGAAATTGCTAGAATTAACATGGTATGTACAATGAATACATACAAAGGTTTGCTTCAATTCAATATGTATAGAATAGCTTTAAGAATCATCCATTGATTGGACCTGCCATCTCATCACCACTCAGAGTCGGTAGAACAAAAGTATTATTTCCCAAAATTTTCACAACTATTAATGGTCCCAACCACAGATTGTCAAACTTACCATGCTTACCTTTATCCTCATTTCTAGCATCCCATTTTAACACTGTATCACCCACTGAGAACACATTCTTTTTTACTTTCTTATCAAAACTCTCTTTCATCCTTTTTCTATGGATTTCAGCCTTTTCCATGATAGTTTCTCTTTCTTGCTGCAGCTGGATTATTTGAAACATTCTTCTTATTTTCCCTTCAGGTTCTTCTTCATTTTCCTACACAAATTTGATTATTGGAGAAACTAGCTGAATAGAAAATATTGCATCAGTCCCATATACTATCTGAAATGGGGAAGTCCCAATTGATTTTTTAATAGTTACCCTGTCTACCAACAAAGAAAATCTCAACTTGGTATCCCAATTCTTTTTATTCTCCAATAACATTTTCTTGATACTAGTCACAATGCTTTTATTGCTGGATTCTGCTAATCCATTACCCTGGGGGTAATATGATGTAGACTGTTTCAAGGTAATATTATTTTCTTCATAAAATTTTATCATTTTTCTAGATTTGAATGCAGGGGCATTATCAGTAATCAATTTTCTAGGACATCCAAATATACTAAGAATATTGTCTTGAAGAAAATTAATAATAACCTGATGTGTTGTTTTTTTGGTAGGGACTTCCTCTACCCATTTGGTAAAAAAATCTATTGCAGTTAAAATCCATTTGTGTTGACCACTAGATGTAGGATGGATTTCACCTATAAAGTCTAAACCCCACTATTGAAATGGAACATATACTGCTATAGGTTTTAAAGGTAAAGATTGTAATTGATGTTTACCTACAAACTTTTGACACTACTCACAAGTCCTAATCTGCTGATAAAAATCTATCAAAAGAATGGGCCAGTAATACCCAGCTCTTAAAATTTTGAAGGCTATTGCCTTCCAGTACTTATGCCCTCCACAAAAACCAGCATGCAATTCTCCAGTGACAACATTAGCTTCTGCTTTATCCAAACACTTCAACAGTACTCCTCTAGGATCCTTCCAGTATAAGACTTGATCCACCAAAACATATTTGAGTGCTTTCAGCTTTAAAGATCTACATTCACTTTTACTTAATTCTAGAGGACATTGTACATGCAACAAGAAATATACAATTCTAGAATACCAAGGAGAATCATGATATCTGCTGAGAACTCGTTCCTTGTCCTAGTCTGTCAACCAACCTTGTTCTGAATTTTCTGCCATCATGTGAAGATCCAATACCTGACAATTCGATTCTGCCAGAAGCTTGTCTAAGCCCTGTCCTTTTACCAATTTGGTAGGTTTTGTTTCCACATAATACTCCATAACTTTTGCAATCCACCTACCTCTTTTTCCCTCACTATCAGTTTGTACCAAAATTTCTTTAACAGCTGAATTAGAAACGTAAGCCAAAATTTTATAATGGAGAACATATATTCTAAAAAATTTAAGTGCTTTTACCAAGGCATATGCTTGTTTCTCCATATTAGTGTACTTCAATTCTGAATCCCTCAATGTTTTACTAAAGAAGGAAATTGGCTGTTCTAAGCTATCAGAGTTTTTCTATAACAACACAGCAGCTATTGTATCCTATGATGCAAATGAAAAAATTGCAAAATCTTTAGTATAGTCAGGAGCTATCAATACTGGTGCTTCTACAAGTGCTTGCTTAATATTTTCAAACGACTGTCTAGATTGATCTGACCACCTTACCTCCTTGTTCTTTTTGAGCATGTCAGTGATGTACTTAATAGTTTCTGCAAAGTTGGGGATAAACCACCTTAAAAAATTGATCTTCCCTATGAAAGATTGAATTTCCTTTTTATTTCTAGGGATGGCAATCTTTAAAACAACTTTTATTCTTTCTGGATCTATTTTAATCCCTTCTACAAAAACTATGTGACTCAATAGCTTACCTTCTGTCATGGCAAAGTGATATTTTTTTGGGTTAAGTGAAAAACCAAATTTTCTGCACTTCAGGAAAGTTTGCTTAAGATGTTTTAAATGTTCTTCATCAGATTTGGAAAAAACTATGATATGATCTTGATAAATAACAACAAATTTTTCATTCTCACCAACAAAAGCTATATCCATTTCCCTCTGAAATGTAGCACCTGCATTCATCATCCCAAAAGGCATTTTGTCATACATGAATGTACCCCAGGGGGTTTTAAAAGTTGTCTTTTCTCTATCCTCTAGCTGAACTGCAATCTATTTATAACCAGAAAAACCATCAATCATTGAAATTCTTTCTGCACCTACCACTCTTTGCAGGATCTGATCTATTTTGGGCAACGAATAATTATCTTTAAGGAATGATCTGTTTAAGTTGCGAAAATCCATGCAGATCCTTATTTCTCCATTTTTCTTGCGTACTGGCACAAGATTAGCTACCCAAGATGAATACCTGAGAGGTACAATAATCTTTGCATCCAGTAATTTTTTCACTTCCTTTTCAATAACTGGTAAAAGTGTTGGATTAAGCCTGCGAAGTTTTTGTTTAAAAGGCTTAGTATTTGGCTTCAATGGGATCTTATGCTGGATAATACTGGTGTGATAAGTTCTAAGATCCTCATATGACCAAGCAAAAAATCTATAAATTCCTTCAGCAAACTGATGTATCTATTCCTTTCCTTTTCTGAAAGTTTCTTAGATATTCTGACCATTCTAGGTTCTGCTTCAAACCCAATATTACAGCTTAAAACATTTTCTTCATTGTTCTGCAAATTTGTCTTCAACAATGTATCATTCTTTGAGAACAACCTTTCCAGTGGGACAAGTCCCTTAGGAATGAAATTACTTTTTAAATCAATAATTTTCTGATCAGCAATTGAATTTTTTGTATGAGTAAATAAAGCCAAATCCACATCTTCATCTCAATCAACCCAATCATCAGCAAATTCTTTGGTTATCTCTAAGAATTCTTTTATCTCTTGATCATCCTGGAAAACTCTCCAATGTTTAATATCATTTGGAACTGCTGGTCTATGTCTCACATCAATGGGATACTTCAAGTGTGTCAACTTTGGAATTTTGAAATGGGCTGCTGCTAATGCTAATGAGTCTGCAGTCTGATTACAATCTCTTGGAACATATGTTATATTGAAAGCACTGAAAAAATTATCAATCAAATCTCATACTTTGTTTCTATAAACTTTCAACAACGACTGCTTTACCTAGTAAATATTCTTCACTTGTTGAATTATCAGCTCGGAGTCGCCAAATACCGCAAGATTTTGAATATTCATATTTTTTGCAGCTCTCAATCCAAGGATTAGTGCTTCATAGTCTGCAGTATTATTGGTGGTTTGAAATTCCAATTTATACATTAATGAAATCATTTCACCTCCAGGAGAAATCAACAAAATCCCTGCCCCTGCTCCTTCCTATTTTTCTGTATTATGCTGAACTGGACTGTCCTTTCGTACTTGCGAAACCCCTACAGAATCATCATTGAACGGTAACATGCAAGAGCCCATATCTTCTTGTATTGAATAAATGGTATGATTCGTAGGGTTCCTATCATCACTTACCAAGAATGCCAATTGTACTTCTCTGTAAAGCCTTCTATATTCACCTCCAAATATAGAAATCGAAGCATATGATAAATCCATCTGAAGTGTACCACTTATCATTTTATCCCATGACCTTGACAACAGCATGCCAAACTTAGGAGACACATTAGCAACTGCCACATCCATAAGGACACTCTTCATGGGAAGCTGGGTAAGGTTGACTACAAGATCATTTATGACTCCTAAACATTTTATAGCTTTGGAATCAAAAGCATATAAATCATGATAAGGCTTGGTAATAGATAGTCCTAGGGCTTCCATAACTTACTTTGGCATAAGATTATGTGAAGCAATTGAATCCAAGAGGCAATTATGTAACATCTGGCCATGTATTGTAATTGTGATATAGAATGGTGGGGGATAACAGGATTTCATATCTGATTGATCAAAAGATTTTGAACCAGTGATAATAGTTGGGTCCTTTTCTTGCAAATTTATCACATCTAATGAAGAATGAATAGGTGATGAATTTAGAATTTTCAGGGAAGGTTCTCTATAAGATTTGCTTCTTACCAACTCAGTCAAAGGAATAGGAACGTTGATTTTATTTATCTCATGTTCCAAATCAAAACCAAGAACTTTGCCTACTTCTTCTAATTCAGTAATTCTTTTTTATCTTTTTGTGGTTCTTATTTTTCTCTAGAAGACAATACTTCCTTGGTAGGCACAAACCTAACCTTACTTTTAAATGGTGCAACCTGTTTCACACCTAACCTGAGACCATATGATTTTTGTTGCTCTTGCTGAAAAATTTCATATTGTTGCTCAATGAAATTTGCTTCTTCATAACTAAATTTTGCTGCACCATAATAATCATCCTTAGTCACAAAATTAGAAGAAAAAACATCATCCAAATGACTAATATCACGCTTTAAATCCTCAACTTCTTCTACTGGTGTTTCATAAGGATCATCATCTATTATCAAATTTTTCTGAAAAGGTGGTTGTATCTTCTTATCTTCATTTTCTCTCCTCTCCCTTTGAACATCATTGTTCCTTCTTTCTCTGGGGATGAATTTGGGGGGAAAAGGGGGTCTGAACTAACTTTGGTTTCTATTGTCATTATCTTCGACAGGCCTGTTTTGATTCTTTTTTTCTATGTACAGTTTATCAATCTTTGCAGACAAATTTTTTATGATTTTATTCATTTCATCATATTTACTATCTGAGGCTTTTGTAAAAGAAGAAGAAGGAATTATTTCCTCTTTACCCTTTCTATCCAACACTTGACATTCTGCTTCTAAGCCTGCATCATGCATGTTCATCAGAGACAGAGATTTTATTTCCCTTAACCACAAAGAAAACTGATAATCAAAAGCATTTGCATAACTTTGTTGCAGGTTTAGCAGGTTTAATTTCAAAAGGAATTTTATTATACATTTTGTTAAACCTCTTAGAAAAATCTGCAACTACTTCATCTGGTTTTCTTTTTAATGTTGTGAATTCTGTATAATAGTAGAGATAATCTTTTGTATCTCCCCATTGTCTGATAAAAACATGATGTAACTCCTCCAAACCATCTATAGAATTCTCTGGTAATTCCCTGAACCATTTCCTTATCTCTCCGTCTAAACTCTATACAAACATCCTCATCCAAACATCCCTACTTTCAATATTGTAATTATTAGCATAACTACAAAAATTATCCCAATGTTCTTCTGCATTTTTTCCACCCTGGCCATCAAACCTGGGCAAGTATTTTTGGTAGTCACCACCAGGAAAAGGATTTAAAGGTCAAGGCATAACCAATGGAGCATATCTAGCTGCTACCATACGGTCCATCATATCAGGGGGTTGACCAGCCATATTTGGTAGATTAGATATTTGTGAGAAAGATGGTTGATTTTGTGGAGATGGTGGCTTAGTATGTGGAGGAGATGGCACTTCAATTTTCAACTGGCCAATGAAAATTCTACTTGTAAGAGGTATCTCAAGTCAAAGACTTTAAAGTAAAAATTTCCTCTAGAATATGTTTATGTTCAAAAGATAGAGGATTTGAATACACATCAAAATCACCAACCTGTGTTGGATTTAAGTCATCAACTTCAGGAATGCACACAGATAAACCCAATTTGGTTTCTTCTTGGCTTTCTATAAAATCTGTAGAGGAAGAACCTTGATCTATACCAACTGAGGAATGCTGAGGGTTACTGGATGATGGATAATTCAACTTCCTTCTAGCTTCCCTTATAATCCTTTCTAGATCAGAAACCCCTGCATGCAGAGGAGACAAAGGATTTCCTCTTGTACCAATCGGCCTTGAAGCCACTATAACTTTCTAAACTACCAGGTGAATGTAGTATGTAAACAAAATATACTAATCTTGTCACCCTCCAAAATCATATATAAAGATATCGAACACCCAGGGAAGATATACTTTCGTCTCTCCATCCCCGATAATGGCGCCAAAAGATGTTATCCCTAAACTTGAACCTAGACTACTGGGGTTCAAGCTTAAGGAAATCTTAAAAGCAGATATAAGATAACTAAATAGTAACTCTATCAGGTTTGGTGGTAGATGAATATATTATAGAAATCAAATAACTCATAAATTAGGTAACAGGGGGTATATTTGGTTTCAGTATTTAAACATTGACAGAAAATGACTATGAGTATGACTTTATGAATATAAAACCTCAGGCTCTATTTCAGAACATTGGACATAGTTACATGCTAATCAAAAGAATCATAGTATAAAATGTTAAGATCATACCTAGACAAAATAATGATAACATATACTTCATTAATTAAAATAGAGAAGGCTCATAGATCATAATCAATTCCAAAAACAATCATTTCTTATAAATATAAAATAAAAAACCATATACATGCCTGTAACTGCAAACTCACAACCTGACTTCCATCATACGTTCAAAGTTCCAACCTCTTTTTACTTCATTACTAACTAATATATATACAAAAAAGTCAGAAGTAGTTTTTAGATCCTACTTTTATGGATCGAATCCTCTCAAAATAGTAAAGTTTCAACTTTGATCTTTTAAAATATAACATAATCAAAATAAACAACAAAAACTACTATACACTAGCTATCGAATCACTAATTAAACTATCTTAGGCTATCAACATCTAGCTGCTTCTAGAAGACTCTGCCAAAATACTCAGGTCATCAAGAACCTGAGATCTCCTTCGTAGCCTGGTGTATTTAGCATCCTCATTCTTTTCCCGACCCTGGAATTCTTTGACTTGATTCTTTATTTCTTCCCACTGCTTCTAAATCACCTTCTTCTTCAATATATCTTCTTGGACACTAGAACTAGTTTCTGATAGTCAGCATATTTTTGTCCAAGGTCTTCCCATAACCTTTTATTTTCCAACATCAAATTTTCATTGATATCCTGTAAGCATTTGCACTGTTCTTTATAAGACTGCAAGGTTTTTCTAACCTGATCCAATTCTGTATTTACTTCAACATATTCCACATCCATTGATACATTCTCCATTTGCAAAGGTTTGGATTTTGAAATATTTTCATTATCAGAAAGAGTCTACTTGTTCATAAATAATGCTTCTAGTATATGACCTACATTCCCTTGGAGGTCAACAAAATTTTCATCTTCAGAAACATATCCATCAGGTCCCTGTATATCCTTTTCATAATCAGAGTCATTGATAGCAATTATTTCATTACATGTTACAAACTTCTTCATCAACCCTATTTCTGCATCAAGCTTGCTTCTGGATCTAGTTCTCGGCTTCAAGTCTAACTGCTCTGTATCTAGGGTTTTAAACTTTTCACTTTTATTCGCAATGGGACTTCTTACAACCATACTAAACATATCTGATTCCTCTTCATTAGACTGTTTGGCTAATTGCTTATCTTCATTTGCAACCGGTTTGATCTACTCTGCTTCAATTTGTCTCTCGGGCTCCTTTGTTTGCACCTGTTTGCTTAATTGTTCTGACTCTTTTCCTTTTGATTTAACCGGCTTCTTTTTCTTCTTAACCTCAAACCCTGATTCAAGAATGAAACTATCCCAATTTCGCCCAGCCTGGTTCAAATGTGAGAGTACCAATAACTTGATAAGACCTTGATGAAAAATAGAACGAGTTGTATGTTGTGAATGGTTTTGAACAAATAAAATCATTCTTTGTAGACTCTTTAGCAGATAATAGGGGAAATTTAACTTGTTACTTCCATTTAAATGCATCAGTAACCGAAGGTGGCATCTCAAGACTCTGTCATAATGGCCATCACAAGAAATATAGTTCTGGAGCATTTCTAATTGGATTCGCCAGTTGGGTTTTAGCTTGCTGATATGCACACCATTTTTCCAATTTAACCTTTCAAACCCTAGTAGCAGGAATTCACTATAATCCCCTTCAAATTCCTGCTATTTGAACCATCTTTTACCTTCTGCTGGGACACTAATAACTTCTGAAATTACCTGCTCATTAATTGCGACTTTCAAGGTTTGAAAATCAACCCATTCATCTTTATAATTTTTAATGAAATCTCTGGTTACCTGTAAGTTATAACCTTGCAATTTCTCGCAGAAAACCATCCATCCCGCTTCTTTCATCAATTGTTTTGATTCAGGAAACTGCTTGATCCATTCAATGTTATCAGGCTCAAGTCTGCAGATGAGACCACTTGGTTTCTTCTTTATATGACTTTATGAACTCTCCTCCATGTTTACCCTAAACAATTGCAATGCACAGCGAAATAGAGCTAACCCTAAACTACAGGGTTCCTTTCAATGCCGAATACCTCTATTCACCGAACTTGATGCATTTGATGTCTCGAAAGCTGTGCACATAACCCTGCACTGACTATTTGATAGATGGAATATATGTATGACTACCACAACTTATCGGAAGTACACTTTGCATGAAAAATCACAATCCATCAATAGTCATAATATATTAAACCCAACATATAAAACTTGACCTGCTTATTGATAATGATCATTCATTTTCCATTAGTGGCAGCATTATTACATTTGAAATTTTAGGATATGCTGCCAGGTCACATCTAATCAAATGGATTAACATTAACACTTTCAAATATATTTGAAATGGTTTTTTATTTGAGAAATAAAACCCTTCTTTGAAAATGAGAATGAAACATGAGCCTTATCTTTATTTTAATTATGGAAAATTCAATAAAAACCAACTAAGGAAAAGACTAAAAATAAAGAAAATGGACAAATGAAAAATAAGAAAGGTGATTATAAGGGTGAAAACTAGGTAAAAGTGAAAATAATCTAAGGAACAACCCTAGAGATAACACTAGCAATGAATTGCCTACTGATACTGGACCTACTTCTGCTTACAATCTTACTTTGGGTGCCTTAACTACTAGAAGTGAAAGAGTGTGTCTGTAGACGTTGATAGTGACAAGAGAGCATCTTTGTGTATTGATGGTGACATGATTGATCTTGCACTTGAAGTTCAAAAAGTTCCATCTTCTAATTTAGAGTTTTCATCTAATAATGGCTTGCCAGTTGATACTAGACCCACTTCAGTTTACAGTCTCCCTCCAGGTGCTGAAAATACTACTAGAAGTAACAAGAGAGAATTTGTAGATGTTGATGGAGACAAGAGTGTTGTAGATGCTAAGAATGACAAGAGTTTGCTTTTGCAGACATAATGTACACCTGATGAAATTCATGAATTTCCATCATCTGAGTTGGAATTGCATGCTAATAATAAGTTTCTTGTTGAAACTAGGGCTATGGTATCTGTTAACACCCAAAATGACCCCCTAGATTGTGGAGAGGGAAGTATGGGGTAACTACTAACCAATCTTTGGATTATGCTTCTGATCTAACACAAGCAGAGAGGGATCTCTCTATCAACTCATGAAAAAACTGGAAATCATCAAGATTTTCAATAATGAAGAAACACACCAGCTTTCATATTCAAGATATTCAATCAAAACAGATGCAGAAGATCAGATTTCTGTTGGAAACAAAGAGAGTTTAAACATTGTTTGGAGAGAAAATCATAAGACTATTGGGAAATGGAGTCAAAACATGAAATATAAAACAAATATAATGCTGCTGCATGAGATGTCTAAACAGAGGCAGGGTAGCAACCAGCTAGTAGTCAAAGTGATTTTTAATTGGTGGGTTAGAAGAAGAATGAACAGTCCATTGATATAAGGCATGTGACCATGAATCCTATACCAACTTTAGCAGAAATTGATGGTGAAATGCTGGAAATCAGAAGGACAGAGCATATTGTTTATGAATTCTCTCCTACTGCTACACTTATTCAAGCATGAAGGAATATTACAGACTGAAATAACAAAGAAAGAAGCACAAACTCACATAGGAAAAAGAAGAGACAGACTACTAGACCAATTACACAAGAATCTCAGTCGAAATCTAGCTTTAGAAACTGCAATTTATTCAAGGAAATGTTTCAGAACAGAGCAGAGCTCTCCCAAGGCCTAAGCCATTTGATTTTCCAACCTCTAACTCTTCTATTACAGTCAATTTATAGGATTTCTCTGCCCTTAGGGTTGATCTATCTCAATAAGAAGTTGTTATAACAACATTTTACACCTATACAGAGAGATTCAACAACTTACGAGCCGGTTTCAACAAATCTTGAAAAGTTTTGGCCACGGACTGCTGAAAAAGGCCTCTCGGTGTGACAGCTGTCTATTCAAAAGGGTGATAGCTGTGTAAAAAATGAAAGAGGTTTTTGTAGATTTGTCCATGCTGAAGAAAAACCTCTTTCCGTTTCCTCAGATTCACCTCCAGCTCGCCAGGATCTCCTCCGGAAAATGATGACTCACGTAGAAAACTGGAAAATTACCCTCTGCAAAACGCTTCGATTCTCTTAAACCGTGACACCTGTGCATTTTATGAGAGAGGTTATTGGATATTGGCCTGTGATGGAGATAAAATTCTCTCATTTTCTCGAAATCCCTTCTGTTTTGGCCGAAAAAGGTACTGCAAAATGATGACTAAAACACTCATTTTCAGTGTAAAACCCCCATATCTTCACATAAAATTGCATTTAGCTTTGATTTTGCCCCTTTTGTATGTTAAAATTCGAATCTATATGGACCGTAGATCTCCTTAGCTCACTGATCTGGGCCATCCATTTCATCCCAACAATGGTGAACATAGCATTATTATATTCATTTCATTTTTGCCTTGGGAACAAATGCTTGAAATTTGTTTGATTTCACCTTCATTTGGCATGTGGCATAAGGAATTGAGACCCCGCTTACTCCTCCATGGGTCTGGCTCCCTTCAATTACTTAGCACAAATATGGTGCTAACAACTGGCTCCAACCGGGGATGCTATCCTCCCTGCGAGGTAGCAAAGAATCCGTAGACCAAGTGCTTGATCCATTGGGTGGCTCCCAATCCCGAACCGAAACTGGAATCCAACCCCCCTGCAACCTGCTAGCCTTTCTAATCTGGCAATTTGAGCTTTGTCTGCAACTAAAACAATCCTCCCTACTGGAAACAAAACCTGCTCTGCTGCTGCCTGATCAGACTAAGACTCATAGAATATATCAAATAGGGATAGATGGTAAAGTATTGGTGTTACCCCGTGATCATTACAAAAACAAATGCAACAATTGTGAATTATATAATGGTTTATAGGAGGAGAAAAAGTCTTATGGAATTTAAGCAACCAACAGTAACTCGGGACCATAGTGTTGGCAGCAAAAGAGGAAATATATCTTGGGATATCAAAATGTTCTCCTAACATGCTTGCATGGTTATCTTCTCTGCTTTTAATGGCCCAAAACCATGTGTACTTCTCTTCCTTGGGAACCTACTGTTTATATGCCAGATAAACTCCATACTTGTAGTTGCTTTTGCTTTCCTTCAGGATGATGGGAAGTCCTTTATATTACAGTGCCATCCTTAATTGTGGAGTTCTTCATTATTACAATAATACCTGAACGGATGTAATATCCTTCTGACGGTTTCTCTACTTCTTCCACATTGTTGGTGTTCATGGTTTCAATCTCGAGCTTTTACCCTTTAAACAATGAGTGCAATAGACAAAACTTGGAACATTTTTCAACACGTCGTGCAGATGTGACGTGACTTTAAATCTGTGCTGTAGATAACCATCTCTGCAAAAACTGAGCAAGTGATATGTCTACGGTATACTTCATATTTTGATTCAAGTCCAAACACTGGCATTCAATGATAGAATTTTAGATGAAAGCCATCCTATCTGCTCACTAACTCATAGTGTGAAAGCTCTATCTCGGATAATCTGAATTCTTGGGCATGTTCTTTTAAATGATGAAAATTAGAGCTCCCTGCTATATACATGCTGCCAGACTATCAACAATTTTATTGAAGCAAACTAGGTGACAACAGATAGTAAGAGAACCTCGGGCGTGGTTCAATTTTCCTCGGGTGCGAGCTTTTCTTCATTGACACCTGCGCCCAACGCTCTCATCGATCCAATTGAGGAGCATTAAGCCAAATTTGACAGAGTCTAGGCTCGGATTTTGGGAGCTCGCATATCCCCAAACAGAGAATTTGTAAAGAAAGCAATACGGCGTCGTGCTTTTTCTGGCTGCCCTAGCCGCGATTTCCTTCTTCTTAATCATTGCTGCTCAACTATAAATTCAGAAACGTAATGCAACGTCCAACTAGCAGATGATCCCCAATAGAATCATATTGAATTTGGCGCTCATTTAACTTTATTAGCCATCTCAATGGTAATAAAACATATTTGAACCTCCTCCCTTCATCCGCGATGCCATTCGCTGAATGACATGTGACTCTTCGGTCACATCCATCGCGAGGCTCATTAAATTTATCTCTCGAGCATGTAGTGAGTGAGATACAACAAGAGCCGTCGATCTTTTCTGGATTACCTCCATTGCAAGGCTCGCCATATTTATCTCTCGAGCAAGTAGGGAATGCGATATGACAAGGGCCGTCGATCTACTTCTCTTTGACGTGAAAACTTACACGTGGTGGCAGATTAAGAGAAGCCTAGCTATTTGCAAGCTTACAATTCTACTTTCCATTCATTTAACCCTGTCCATCCTTTTCGACCTTCTTCAGCTTCACGGCTGGCTTTCCTCAATTCTGATTGCAAGTGTCATGCAGGTTAAACCCAGGACCCTGTATCGTTTGTAAAATCCCCTTTCCAGCTCACGTCATAAATGGACGCAGCACTGTCACACATTCATTTTTACTAAATCGTCATCTTCTTCTTCATTTCTATCTCCATAGCGTAATTTGCAATGATTTTTAGAAATCATATGCCCCCTAATAGCTTCTAGACTTACAGATGGTTGCCATTTATCATTGCAATACAAACACATGAAATCGTTGGTCACCTTGAGGCCGAGGTAAAGAGCACGCTCCATTGTGTGAAAATAAAGACCAAATTATCCATATTACATCGCGGACCGAAGAGTAGCTATTGTCAGACTTACCTCGCATAAGTGAAATTCGCGTGAGTGTTAAGAAGGATTCAGTGCCGATGTCTCACGCTATTGGAAGTAGGAGAGCATAAATGAACTTTCCCGTGTGTTATACGACCGAAACCATGAACTGCATGCATATCGCCGTGCTATGGTCATCTGTTGTCTCCTTTTCTTCGAGGATGGTCCGGACTGACGGACTATATGGGTCTTATGACAAGCATTGTGTTGATTATATGTGCGCTGGAGCTAGAGCCTGGTCCTCTGACCACTTTTTTAGTGAAATATTTAATGATTTAAACCTCTTCGTTCAACTTCATGAACTCGTAGATAGAAGCCGCGTTACAACCATCAATTTCGACCTTGTCAAAAAGGGGGAAATCCCTGCCTTGAAGAGAGTGCAGGCCACTTGGCTTCCTGTCCGTCGAACCGGTTGCATAAGCCCGAAACATGAAGGGCGATGTCTATCCTAACGAAAGGTTCCGCTGCCCAAGCTGATGTCCAATCGCTGTGGCCACATGAATCAGCTATGGAATTCTACCGCATAGAGCCCAGATCGTCGAAGACGCCAGAGTGATGGTAGATGCTGTCTTGCTTCTCTTTGTTTGAAAACACACCCTCCAGAACAACGCAGCTGGTGAGGACACCTGTTTGCATGAGAAAAATATATGCAAATAAAGTAGCATGCGCCCAGCTTTGTGATTTTTATTTTTCTTTCACGGGAATAGTCCCACATACAAGAGCAGCAAAGTCTTTTTAGTCTTTATAGATACCCTTTCTCTCAGCATGTTTTAAGTCACAAAGAAAGAAATGCTGGTGAGTGCGCTTTGGCTATTGAGGAGACTGCGTCGACCTCTTTGGGCTTGGCAGCTGGTCGCGCGATTTGCTCTCCGTAAAACTTCGTTTCCACAAACATCGAACTTTGGCTCTTAGTCAATTATAAAAACCTTTTCTCCCTTTTGCTCATTTCATTATTAAAAACCTTTTCTCCCTTTTGCTCATTTCATTATTTTTATCTCATTTTCTTTCATTTTCTTTTCTCCCTTTGGCGATTGGGTAGACTGCATCAGCCTCTTTGGGCTTGGCAGCTGGTCGCGCGATTTGCTCTCGGTGCTGAGCGATAGGGTTTGGCCCAATAAACCTTTGGTCAAATTTAACCCAATTCCAAAAGTTTAAAACTTCGTCTCCACAAAAATCGAACTTTGGGTCGAATAAAGTTTAAAATCCTAGGCCCATCATACAAACTAAAACTTTGGTTTTCATAGAAATTGAACCGTGGCTCAAATATCGGAAGCCAATATTTGTTTCTAGAATCGGCTCTTAGCTAATTATAAAAACCTTTTCCTCCTTGTGCTCATTTCATTATTTTATCTCATATTTTTTCATTTTCTTTTCTCTCTTTGTTCAAATTTGCAGACCTTTCTCCTTTGCCTAGAATTTACCTTTAATACTTTTATCCAAGAACCTTTTGCCCAACTATCAGAACCTATAAACCTGCCTCCAATAAAACCTGAGCTTTGGACCTATCACCTAATTTAAAACCTTTGCTTGCATAACATTTTAAAACCTTAGCTTTAAAATACAAGGCCATTATAGGTTCAAAAATCCATTTTCCTTCTTTTATTTGCTTAAAGTCTTGTTTTTCTTTTATGTCCAAGGCCTCTTTGATTCTTTGATATGCAACCATCCATCCAAAAGGCCTATTGAAATTTTCTAAACTGAAAATTGAAATTGAACATTGACTGAGAATTTTAAATATGAACTGAAACTATACATTCAGAACACTGAAAAACGCTAGAAGCCCATCCCCAAAACATAACTGTACATACTGAAAAAGATGCTCAGCTGTGAGCTTATTCCGACTGCCTACCTACTCTAATCTGTCAAATTCTTTGCTCAATTAAATAATGCAGAAATGCCAATGAAGCCAACTCAGTAGATGTCCAAACAATCCGACTCCTTCACCATGCTTGAAGTAATTCGATGACAGAGGATATAACAGCATATGAAAGTAGTGATCTCTTTCATTTTCAAAATGAAGATATGGCTGCAAATTTATGCTAAAAAACCCTTCCATATAATCACTAACAAGGTCATAAAAATTATGGATGTGTGGCTGCCTCCCATAGCTAATCGGAACTTGGTCATCACACATCGATTCTCCATAGGTGTCTTCTACTTGCATGTGTTGTTTTGGATTAGAAAAATCATCTCCATACATGAAACATTCCCCAATATTAACATCTAGAGGAGGCTGAAAAGGCTTTTCAAAAGACAAATGAAGATCTTGGGACTGAATTTGACTTTCAAGGGATTCAAGCTCTCCATTGATTTTTTCAGCAAATTCTTTCAAGAAACTAGTCTTATCCTTGGAGGAACATTTACATGACTTGAAATATATGGATAAGAGTTCAGAGAAAGCTTCTTCGATTTGGCCATCATCAAACATATCAAAATATTCTTTAAAACCATTAACAAAAGCAAGAGTTGCCACATACCCTGCCATTTGATTTGACGAAGAAACTGAGTCAACACTTCAAACATTTGGAGCTCTCTAATAGTGGAGTCGCCATGAAACCTTCAACATTCTAATATGGAGTCACCAATCCTCTCAGTGGAGTCACCTTCATACTGGAATTTGATGAGTGGAGTCGCCAGGTGAATGATACAACCTTCTCAATGTTTGACTGTTGTTCACCATCAACATTCAGATCTGAACTTTGTCGTTCTCCCAAGGATGATAAGACAATCTGTCCCTGGCAATGGCACCAATTTGTTAACACCCAAAATTACCCCCTAGGTTGTGGAGAGGGTAGTCTGGGGTAACTACTAACCAATCTTTGGCTTATGCTTCTGACCTAACACAAACAGAGAGGGATCTCTCTATAAACTCATGAAAAAACTGGAAATCATCAAGATTGTCAATAATGAAGAAACACACTAGCTTTCATATTCAAGATATTCAATCAAACCAGATGTAGAAGATCAAATTTCTGCTGGAAACAAAAATAGTTTAAACATTGTTTGGAGAGAAAATCATAAGACTATTGGGCAATGGAGTCAAAACATGAAATATAAAACAAATATAATGCTGCTGCATGAGATGTCTAAACAGAGGTAGGGTAGCAACCAGCTAGTAGTCAAAGTGATTTTTAATTGGTGGGTTAGAAGAAGAATGAACATACCATTGATATAAGGCATGTGACCATGAATCCTATACCAACTTTAGCATAAATTGATGGTGAAATGCTGGAAATGAGAAGAACAGAGCATATTGTTTATGAATTCTGTCCTACTGCTACACTTATTCAAGCATGAAGGAATATTACAGTCTGAAATAACAAAGAAAGAAGCACAAATTCACATAGGAAAAAGAAGAGATAGACTACCCGACCAATTACACAAGAATTTCAGTCGAAATCCAGTTCAGACACTGCAATTTATTCAAGAAAATGTTTCAGAACAGAGTAGAGCTCTCCCAAGGCCTCAACCATTTGATTTTCCAACCTCTAACTCTTCTATTACATTCAATTTATAGGATTTCTCTGCCCTTAGGGTCAAGCTATCTCAATAAGAAGTTGTTATAACAACATTTGACACCTATACAGAGAGATTCAACAACTTAAGAGTCGGTTTCAACAAATCTTGAACAGTTTTGGCCGCGGACTGCTGAAAAATGCCTCTCGGTGCGACGACTGTATATCCCAAAAGGTGATAGTTGTGTAAAAACTGAAAGATTTTTTGTATATTCGTCCATGCTGAAGAAAAACCTCTTTCCGTTTCCTCAGATTCACCTCCAGCTGGCCAGGCTCTGCTCCGGAAAATGATGACTCATGCAGAAAACACGAAAACTGGAAAATTACCCTTTGTAAAACCCTTTGATTCTCTTAAACCGTGACACCTGTGCAGATTCTGAGAGACGTTATTGGATATTGGCTCTTGTTGGAGATAAACGTCTCTCATTTTCCCGAAATCCCTTCTGGTTTGGCTGAAACAACTGCTGCAAATTGATGACTAAAACAGTCATTTTCGATGTAAAACCCCCATATCTTCACGTAAAATTGCATTTAGCTTTGATTTTGCCCCTTTTGTATGTTAAAATTCGAATCTATATGGACTATCGATATCCTTAGCTCGCTGATCTGGGCCATCCATTTCATCCCAACAATGGTGAACATAGCATTATTATCTTCATTTCATTTTAGCCTTGGGAACAAATGCTTGAAATTTGTTTGATTTCAACTTCATTTGGCATGTGGCATAAGGAATTGAGACCCCGCTTGCTCCTCCATGGGTCTAGATCCCTTCAATTACTTAGCACAAATATGGTGCTAACAGTGTCTTACAGTCTTACTATGGGTGTTGAACCTACTATTAGAAATGAAGAATTAGCATCTGTAGATGTTGATGTTGAAAATAGTGCTTTCATAGATGTTCAGCTGATTGATGTTGGGGATTATGATTACATATAGACTAGTGGGGAGAGTCTAGTCCAAGGCAATCAACCTACAATAATTGTTGACATATCAAAGATAGGGTTTTTCCCTCAATAACTAGTAACGAATCAGAAAGCCATATGGAATATACCATGAATTCATAATCTGTCCAAATCTCCAACATATCATTCACCATACGTTGAAATTACTGATTATATAATACTAGTAACATAACCAGTTATAGAAACAGTTATCCAATACAAATATCCATAACTAGTAACATAAACAGTTATCCAATACGAATATCAATAGTTGGATGAGGATAGTGTTGCACTTGAATATGAATACACGTTGGATGCCCTTCACAATTATAGGTTGCTCAAACTCTACCAAATTCCCAACATGAGATCCCAAAAGAAATTGCTGCAATTGTTGGTAGTTTATTGGGATCCTAACTAAAATGATTTCGTTATAGATGGGGAGGTTTTAGAGTTCACATTATATTATCTATACTTCATCAACAGACCATCTCGGTGAGGATTTTTAGTTAAACTAAAAGGAGGTGGAAAGGATGGATTGGTTCTAATAGTACAAGGGTATGTGGACACTTGCTACTCCACAAGTACTATAAAGATCGAGATCCATATTTTGATCACCAACATAGATACTTTACCTTTGAAGGTACTCATGTTGACTATTGCATTCAAGTGGTAGGCTCATTTGCTTTAAATTATGCATCCCAAGCCTAGATGTTTTATATTATGGAGTGATTGAGACCCATGATATTTTATTGGTGCACTTATCGAGATGCATATCTAGCACTTCTAAATTTAGTTGTAGCACTAGTTTACTGTCAGAACCCGAAATTTCTGAAAAATTTAAAAATTTTATTCACAACAATAAATGTTAACTAGGTAGTTTTTCTGATTTGTTTTAAATTAAATAACATACATAATCTGTTGAAAGACTCTGTCTTATTAAAAACTTTGATTTTGGTGATTGTAATTTATGACTGTTTTGTTTTGAGCCGCAAGGGAAGAGCTAGTCGTAGTTGACTGGCTTACTTAGCTTACGAGCTAATGCATATGTCGTCTTTTGTTTCTCAGGTACGCCAGTGAAGTAAGGATCACCGTTGGTTGAACTTGGTGAGTATCAATATTCCCTGTACTTAAAACTTAAAAGATCGACATGATATTTCTTATGCAGATAGTATCACCATGTTCTGCAATAGATTACACAGTCCAGTTATAATTATTGTTTTATGAATATTATGCTATGTTACTGCTGTAACTTATCAATGGAACAATAGTTTGTATCATAAATTATCATCTACGTAAGGCGACATAGCACCAAGTGACTTGTTGTCGTTTTAATACCTATGATTTACTGTTTTGTTCACGTAATAATAATCGTAAGTGAAAGGGTGACGCCTCTAGCATTATTCCTTTATATTCAACTATACTGCAATGTTCAATGTCTACTTTAAAGTTTATATTCTGTTACATGACTGTGCATGGATTTTAACTACCTTCACGATGTGAACCTGTAGATGAAACTCTATTTCAATCATCTTAATAATAGAGATTTATTATTCAAAAATTGTTTACTGTTACAATAGTATTGGTAGCAAACACGATGAGTGTGTATGATAGCAATTGTGTATAATTGTCAAATAGATATGGTAACATTTCCAGGTGTTAAGTAACACGGTATTTTCCTTTGAGGTTGACTACATTACTGCTTACATAATCATGGAATGTATTATGCTCATGGCATAAATCTAGGATTGATTTTAATTTATAAATATCATGTAACCTAATGTTTTTGCCACATCATGTTGTCCCCATACGATAGCAAGCTTTATAATACCTATAGTGTATAGGTTATATTTATCATACTTGGTCACGAAAACTCTATGGTTAAAGTTGACCATACCTCCTTTATATTGTTGTAGGGATTATACATAGCACGTACCTTGGTATTCCATGAAGGTTCGATTGCAAGCATACACTATATGCTAAATGATTGTATATCATATGTTGTCTTTTACATTTGACTTACTTATGTAATGATTTTGGATTCGATGTGAAATGATTTGGGTTGCAGTTTGAACTATATAGTCTCGACCCATACTACGTTGATATATTTGGGGGCTACGTGGTTGATTCTCCTCCATGCGGTTGGCAATATATAAAATGTTGATCGAAACCCTACCAGGTTGTTGTATTTGCCTTCGGGCTCGGGTCCTGAGAATGAATCCCTCCCTGTCTGAGTTTTTGTAATGAGAGCACTGTAACTGAGTGCAACGTGTTGGGGTCTGGTCTCGTGGGTTTCATTCTGAAGTAGAATACCTCCTCGGCTCTGTTGATAGATTTGGCTACGGTTTCCTTATTTTGTGGTCTCGTTGCTCCATCATTGTTTAAAACCAGCTACTTACAGTCCTTCAATTTGCTGGTGTGGATAGGAGACAGGGTTTTGCTACTGTCTTTAAGTTATGTGAGAGGTGATGCATTTGGGTTTTGGGTGTGCTTCAAGTCTGGTCCCATGCCAGCGTGAGGGTTTCGTCGGGAACTATTACCTTGTCTCAGCTGGCAAGGAATGCTATGTAGGTTTTGTTTATTTACCTATCTGACGAAGATGATGGGGTTTCTATATTTATTCAGCCTGTGGCTACCGGTTGTCCACTGTTACTTTCCTCCATGTCTCGGTAAGATGCACCATATTTTTACAGTTTTTAAGTTTTATAATCATTCATTAGATTTACGTTTTTGTTTCCATTCTCTGCACTTAATATGGTGACTAAAATCCTCGGCATTCGTCAATGTGCAGGTCACGCGGCTCTTGAAGGTGTACATGGCTTTATCATTCACGCAGGCTCCTCCGGGTAAGCCTGGTTATCCACGGCTGTCTCTTCCTTTGCTGGTTTTGTGGCTAGGGTTGTGTCAAGGAGGAAAACTCCTGTATAGTGAAGTCGTTTGACAACTTGCAATTCATAGTTGCAGTCATATGTATGGAGTTGTTTTGGTTTGAAATGAAAGGGGTTTTGAAACCTTGTTAAGTGTATGGAGAGCCATTCACGACCACGCCCATATGAGGCCAGGGTTTCGGCTATGGTTTTCTATAATGGCTAAGCATAGGATTTAAACCTCACTGTATAAGATTTATATTTTTAATATATATTATTGGGTCTGTTATGACCGTGTTTCGTTTTCATGTTTTGTTAAAAAAATATAGAATGTATTTTAAAATGAAGATAAAAAGGGTACTTCGGTACCTGTAATGGAGGATAATTTGGTTTATAAATGAAACCCTAACCTGTCTCTATGTGTTTTTCTTCAATTTGAAAAGTTAAATGAGAGATGGTGACTGTTCCTCGACTGTGACTGTAATAATTGAAAACTTGGGGTTATTCTGGCGAATTTGGGGTGTTTGTTTTATGTTCAAAGCATCAGTATGGTATTGTTACTCGATGGCGACTGGGATTGAATTATAATATTATTTATTTTGTTTCTTGTATTGTTGTTAAATGAAACTGTATGTAGAATAAAATATACTTAGAACTAAGTATAAAGATACTGTAAGTTATGGCTGCCATATAAGGCATTCCTTACATTTGTTTTTCAGTCTGTCGAAAGGAATAATGGAAGGCTACGGCCGTGTATGGTTTTGGAAATATTTTAAGGGAGACATTTATTCTGAGTAAGTAAAATTACTGTGTATAATTTAAGATGGTGGTAACAGCCATTGATGACTGTGTTAGTCGACAGTTTCTCTGTTGTATTAATATGTTTGTATTGTTTAAAACAACTCTGTTATTTCTATTATATTGACATGGCTACTGTGTTCTGATACTAGAAAGAAAGAAAATAATAATCTACAGTTTCTATATGCTTGTACTTGCCTACTGTGTAGAAGATTTTAAGATTATGTGAAGGCTTGTAACAATAAAATATTGTTACAGTCACTTCTTTAGTTAGTCGATAACTGCCAACATGTTCTGAGTATAAATAAATAATATATAATGAGATGAGCTTTGTTCATCTGTTAAATCGATATAAGAAAAACTTGTAACTTAAAGTTTACTAAAATATACAATACATTTATATATACAGATAGTTTATTCTAGTAGGAAATTTCTCAAGGTAAACACTAAGGTTTGTCTAGATTTGTTCTTATGATTGTTTAATAGCTCAAATTCTGATTTATCTATCGTCAATAATTCTGTCTGTTATTTAAACTATTAACAGAAATTCTAGCAGGTGCATAACCATGGTATTTGTTAACTGTAGCTGTAACAATTAGATTCTGTATAAGATAAATACTTTATATAAATAGAAATAGGAAGTTTCTACAACATCTGCATTCTGAAATTTATACCAAAGGGATATACAGAAAATGATTTACTGAAGTTGAATACCATCAAACAGTAGTTGTACTAGTCTATCTCATAGGAAAATTAAATAAACCAACAACAGGAAGAGTGGCAGAACCTGTAGATGGTAGACAATAACAGCAATGGGAGACTGTTCCTCCCTACCAATTCCTGGAGAGTGCCCAGACAGCACTTCTCAGGACCCCCGATCTTGCTCTGGTCTAACTGGCTGGAATCTAAGTACGGCCAATAATTCCCTCAGCCAAAACAGCTATACTGGAACCAAGTTACTGCAACTTCCTGCTCAAAAACACTTCCTTACTGTTTTCCCATTTCCTCAATGGGACTCCTGAATAGCATTCACCTGAATGTATTCTCCCTCTAGAACAAATGCTGAACCCCCAGCTCAGTTCATTGAGTAGTATTTAAAAGATTGCCTAGGTCTTAGTTGGGCTAACTGTCATTAATGAGCCACCTGCTCAGATTCCACTTTCTTGGGGAATCATGACCCCAAAATATAGGGAAGTTGCCACCTGCAACTCAGGAAGTGTTTGAGGATGCTGCCACTTGTCTTTTGTCCTTCCACCTAATTCCATCCACCAGTTAGACCAGTAACCTCTTTTAACAGCTCTCCCATGCTGTTGTCTCCATAATTTATTTATTAATAATAATTATTCAGAATTTACATTCCATTTCTGGAGACTCTGCTGAGTCATCCATTCCTACTTAGCATTAAATTTAACATAATGTTCTCAGGAATATTAAAAATAATTACATTATTTTAATAAAATTGGGGTATGTGACATACACACCCCCTTAAAATGTAACATCGTCCTCGATGTTACTTATTCTTCTTCTTCAGCTACCTGCTGGAATAGATGGGGATATGCTTCCCGCATCTTACTTTCCATCTCCCAGGTAGATTCTTCAGGACTAAGGTGCTTCCATTGCACCTTCACTTGTCCAATTATCCGGTTCCGTAGAGTAATTTCCCTCCTCCCGAGGATACAATCCGGTTCTACCAGAACTTCCCCTTCTGGTTCTACCTGTACAATGTTCCAATCAATAACATGAGTAGCATCATGAACATACTTTTTCAAAACAGAGATATGAAAAACATTGTGTACTTTTAAATTTGGCGGTAATGCTAACTGATAAGCAACTTGACCAATTCTAGCTAAAATTTCAAATGGACCACAGTAACGTGGTGCTAATTTTGCACAACTTCCTAATCTTAGGGAGCTTTTCTTTGGTCTTACCTTGATGAACACATGTTCACCTACCTGGAACTCTTTAGGAGTTCTTTTCAAGTCTGCTTGACTCTTTTGCCGATCCTGGGCAATCTTCAAGTTTCCCTGCACTTGTTTCACAATCTGTTCCATTTCTTTCAATAAATCAGGTCCTAACACTAATCTATCTACTGGATTACTCCAAGAGATAGGAGTGTTGCATTTTCGTCCATACAAAACCTCAAAAGGACTAAACTTAGCTGATGATTGATAGCTGTTATTGTATGCAAATTCAGCTAAGTGTAAATAATCCTCCCACTTACCTGGTTGATCTTTAACATACATCCTTAACAGATATTCTAATATTTGATTAACTCGTTCTGTTTGTCCGTCTGTCTGAGGATGGAAAGAGGTGCTGAAATTCAAAGTGGCGTTTAATCCTTTGAACAAGGATCTCCAAAAATTTCCTGTGAATTTAGGATCCCTGTCTGATATAATGACTTTTGGAATACCGTGTAACCGAAAAATCTGTTTTAGAAAGATATCTGCTATGTTTGCAGCCTTGTATGTGGTTTTAACAGGAATAAAATGTGCTGATTTACTTAATTTGTCTACCACTACCATAATTGAATCATTCTGATGTTGGTTTTTGGGTAAACCCGTAATGAAATCCAGGCTGATTATTTCCCATTTCCAGCTAGGAATAGGTAAAGGTTGCAGCAATCCAGCTGGATGTTGATGTTCTGTTTTTACTTGTTGGCAGTCCAAACACTTAGCTAAATATTCAGCAGTTTCAGATTTCATGTTAGGCCAAAAATATTCTTTTCTCAGCATAGTGATAGTCTTTTGATAGCCAGGATGCCCGGAGTAAGGGGTTTTATGTATTTCGTCTAAAATTAACAGCTTAACTGTAGGTGCATTAGGGATATACAGCCTGTCCTTAAACAGGAAAAATCTGTTTTCGTTTAAACTATACCCTTTTATCAAACTTTCTGTGGGCTGTTCTTTGGCTGTAATTTGTAAGTGTTGATAATTTTCATCTAATTTTATCCCTTCAGCCAGCTGTTCATTTAAATCAGAGGTATAAGTGCTGCTAGCTGATATAAAATTTAGTTTTGCATTCCTGCTCAAGGCATCAACCACCTTATTTTCCTTCCCTTTTATGTGTTGGATTTCAAAATCGTACTCACTTAGGAATGCCAGCCACCTGGCTTGTCTTGCATTTAAATTTGGCTGGTCTAAAAGGTATTTCAGACCTTTATTATCTGTTAGTAAGGTAAATTTTCTGCCTATAAGGTGATGTCGCCACATCTTTAAAGCATGAATTACAGCAGCTAATTCTAGGTCATAAGTGGCATAATTATTTTCATGGATTTTCAGCTTCCTAGATTCGTAGGCAATGACATGTCCTTCTTGAGTCAGCACTCCGCCTAAACCATCATTACAAGCGTCGGTGCAAACTATGAAGTCTTTATTTGGGTCCTCTATTCTAAGAATAGGTGCAGTTGTCAATAAGGTCTTAAGTTTCTTGAAACTTTCTTCACATTTCGCATTCCAATCAAACTTCTTACCTTTCTTCTGCAAAGAAGTGATTGGATTGGCTATTTTTGAAAAGCCTTCAATAAACCTCCGGTAGTAACCGGTAATTCCCATGAAAGATCTAACGTCCGTCACATCTTTAGGTACTGGCCATTCTTCAATCGCCCGAATCTTTTCGGGATCTACTGAAATCCCTTCCTTAGTGACTACATGTCCTAAGTACTGGATTTCATCTTTGAAGAAGTCACATTTACTAAATTTCGCAAAAAGTTGTTGTTCTCTCAGTTCTTGTAAAACGATACGTAAGTGTTCCTTATGCTCCTCCTCGCTCTTAGAATAGACTAAAATGTCGTCGATAAATACAACAACAAATTTATCTAAGTACTTGTGCATTATGTTGTTCATTAAGCACATGAAAACAGCTGGGGCATTCGTAAGTCCAAAGGGCATTACGACAAATTCGTAATGTCCGTATCTTGTTCTAAAGGCTGTTTTGAAAATGTCTTCTTCTTTAATTCTTACCTGATGATAACCCGATCTCAGATCGATCTTAGAGAATACCGTAGCGCCACGTAGTTGATCAAACAGATAATCAATACGAGGTAACGGATACCTGTTTTTGATCGTCATCTTGTTTAGTTGACGATAATCTATGCAAAGTCGCATAGTTCCGTCCTTCTTTTTAACGAAAATTACTGGTGCTCCCCAAGGGGATACGCTGGGTCAGATATAGTTCTTATCTATTAACTCCTTCAACTGAGTTTTCAACTCGTTAAGCTCCAAAATATTCATACGATACGGGGCTTTTGAATTTGGAACAGCACCTGGTACCAGCTCAATGGTAAAGTGAAGCTCTCTCTTGGGAGGCAATTCTGGAATTTCCTCAGGAAAAACGTCAATAAATTCATTGACGACAGGAATGTTCTCTACTGTTTTCTGGTTGTTCTCAGATTTATCGGTCTCGTCTGTAATAGTTACAGCATAGGTCTTGCACCCTTTCCTGACTGCTCTTTTAAGTTGTAAAGCAGAAATCTGCCTAACTACTGTTTTCCTAGGGATACCTCTAACAGTTACTGGCTGTCCACTACTGTTTATACATCTAAAAGTTTTGTCAAAACAGTTTAAAACGACCCTATGTTGTTCCAACCAGTCCATTCCGATAAGTATGTCATAAGAGCCAAGTGGTAAAATGTTCAGTTTAACTGTAGTTCTAAAATCAGTCATGTTTAAGATGCATTCTTTTACATAGCAGTTTACTTTCTTCTTAGCCCCAGTAGCTAATTGTACAGACCAAGAATTATCAAACCTTTCAACAGTCAAATTACATTTTTCTACCAGTTGAGGTGAAATATAACTAAGACTAGCACCTGGATCTATTAATATAGTAACTGGGGTTTTGTTAATCATACCTCCTACTTCCACCATGGAAGTTTGATAGTCAGCCTGACGATTTTCCAACGCTGCATTTATTCTGGGCATAGTTCCGGCAAAATCTCCCACCGTCATTTCGTCTTGAACAGTATGAATATTGCTCACTTGTTTCTTTCTGTTTGGGCAGACTGAAGCATAATGTGGCCCATTACACTCCCAGCACTTGACAGGTTCTTTTCGCTCAAAATTTTTGGTGTAGTTTCCATGGTTATTAGGAGTCTCTTTGCTGTTTTTGTAATTGTTTGAATGGCTGACAGCTCCATTTTTGTTTCCTTGGAAACTTTTACTGTTAAAGTGGTTCCCGTTTTTGCCATTCTTGAAACTTTTATGGGGAACAAATTCCTTTTTCTTGTACTCGATCAGATTGCTGTTCTTTTTGGCTTTCCAGCTGGCTATCCCCTCTTTCTTTTTATTCTGTTCGTAACAGAAATTTGCCTTGCGCATAGCTTCTTCTAGTGTTTTGGGGTTGTCATATTCAATTCTGTCCTTGATATGATAGGGCAGGCAACTAAGAAACCGCTGTATTTTTGGTTTCTCTTCGACAAAATACGGTACATAACGCAACAGACTTAAAAATTTACTGTTTAAGTCCTTCATCGTCATAGATCCGAGTTTTAGTTCATAAAATTCCTTAGCCCTTTCTTCATAATACTGCTCGGACAGGAATTTCTTCTTGAAATACCTTTTAAAGGTACTCCAATTAACTTCTCTTTCTTTGATCCCTTTGACCCTTTTCAGGTCTTGCCACCATATATCCGCCTTTCCCGAGAGGTTGTAGATGGCCATTCTTGCCTTTAGCTGATTTGAGTAGTTATAGATCTGAAAATATTTTCTCATCCCGGATAACTAGGATTCTGCCTCTTCTCCAGTTTCAGCTTCTCCATTGAAAGTTGGGGGCTTTATCTTTTTAAACTCCCCGGAAATCTCCTCATAAGGCCTGTACTTTTTCCTTCGGTTGTGCATCTCAGCTTCACTGCTGTCACTGCTAGTGTGATAACTGGGTTGTCCCTTTCTTTCTTCAGATGAGGAACTGCTGTCAGATTTAGTTGGTTTTGTCCTTTTTGACCCTCTTGGATGACTAACTTCTTCTGAGTCAGCGGGTTTGCTCCTTCCATCTGTCTGAAATTTTTCCATCAATAGCTGATTTAGCTGTTCCTGAGTCTTTAGAATTCTTTCATTATCCTTCTTAACTGTTTCCATTTCTGTCTTTAATCCTCTTATAGTCTGCATCAGTTCAGTGGTGTGAGCAATTTCTTCTTCTGTCTCCAGTTCTTTTGACATCTGTCTTGTCACAGCTTTGGGAGATTCCTCCTCAGTATATTCTCCCAATTTTTCCATATCTGTCTGTAAAATTCAGAAAAGAAAATTTTTCTGTTCTGTAGATGAAACCGAAATATATGTTAGTATTTTATAAATAAAACAAAATCTTCTTTTATGATCGCTGTTTGCGGAAGTTTAGTGGAGTCACATCGAGGCCTAGTGTCTGAACCTGGCTCTGATACCACATGTCACAACCCGAAATTTCTGAAAAATTTAAAAATTTTATTCACAACAATAAATGTTAACTAGGTAGTTTTTCTGATTTGTTTTAAATTAAATAACATACATAATCTGTTGAAAGACTCTGTCTTATTAAAAACTTTGATTTTGGTGATTGTAATTTATGACTGTTTTGTTTTGAGCCGCAAGGGAAGAGCTAGTCGTAGTTGACTGGCTTACTTAGCTTACGAGCTAACGCATATGTCGTCTTTTGTTTCTCAGGTACGCCAGTGAAGTAAGGATCACCGTTGGTTGAACTTGGTGAGTATCAATATTCCCTGTACTTAAAACTTAAAAGATCGTCATGATATTTCTTATGCAGATAGTATCACCATGTTCTGCAATAGATTACACAGTCCAGTTATAATTATTGTTTTATGAATATTATGCTATGTTACTGCTGTAACTTATCAATGGAACAATAGTTTGTATCATAAATTATCATCTACGTAAGGCGACATAGCACCAAGTGACTTGTTGTCGTTTTAATACCTATGATTTACTGTTTTGTTCACGTAATAATAATCGTAAGTGAAAGGGTGACGCCTCTAGCATTATTCCTTTATATTCAACTATACTGCAATGTTCAATGTCTACTTTAAAGTTTATATTCTGTTACATGACTGTGCATGGATTTTAACTACCTTCACGATGTGAACCTGTAGATGAAACTCTATTTCAATCATCTTAATAATAGAGATTTATTATTCAAAAATTGTTTACTGTTACAATAGTATTGGTAGCAAACACGATGAGTGTGTATGATAGCAATTGTGTATAATTGTCAAATAGATATGGTAACATTTCCAGGTGTTAAGTAACACGGTATTTTCCTTTGAGGTTGACTACATTACTGCTTACATAATCATGGAATGTATTATGCTCATGGCATAAATCTAGGATTGATTTTAATTTATAAATATCATGTAACCTAATGTTTTTGCCACATCATGTTGTCCCCATACGATAGCAAGCTTTATAATACCTATAGTGTATAGGTTATATTTATCATACTTGGTCACGAAAACTCTATGGTTAAAGTTGACCATACCTCCTTTATATTGTTGTAGGGATTATACATAGCACGTACCTTGGTATTCCATGAAGGTTCGATTGCAAGCATACACTATATGCTAAATGATTGTATATCATATGTTGTCTTTTACATTTGACTTACTTATGTAATGATTTTGGATTCGATGTGAAATGATTTGGGTTGCAGTTTGAACTATATAGTCTCGACCCATACTACGTTGATATATTTGGGGGCTACGTGGTTGATTCTCCTCCATGCGGTTGGCAATATATAAAATGTTGATCGAAACCCTACCAGGTTGTTGTATTTGCCTTCGGGCTTGGGTCCTGAGAATGAATCCCTCCCTGTCTGAGTTTTTGTAATGAGAGCACTGTAACTGAGTGCAACGTGTTGGGGTCTGGTCTCGTGGGTTTCATTCTGAAGTAGAATACCTCCTCGGCTCTGTTGATAGATTTGGCTACGGTTTCCTTATTTTGTGGTCTCGTTGCTCCGTCATTGTTTAAAACCAGCTACTTACAGTCCTTCAATTCGCTGGTGTGGATAGGAGACAGGGTTTTGCTACTGTCTTTAAGTTATGTGAGAGGTGATGCATTTGGGTTTTGGGTGTGCTTCAAGTCTGGTCCCATGCCAGCGTGAGGGTTTCGTCGGGAACTATTACCTTGTCTCAGCTGGCAAGGAATGTTATGTAGGTTTTGTCTATTTACCTATCTGACGAAGATGATGGGGTTTCTATATTTATTCAGCCTGTGGCTACCGGTTGTCCACTGTTACTTTCCTCCATGTCTCGGTAAGATGCACCATATTTTTACAGTTTTTAAGTTTTATAATCATTCATTAGATTTACGTTTTTGTTTCCATTCTCTGCACTTAATATGGTGACTAAAATCCTCGGCATTCGTCAATGTGCAGGTCACGCGGCTCTTGAAGGTGTACATGGCTTTATCATTCACGCAGGCTCCTCCGGGTAAGCCTGGTTATCCACGGCTGTCTCTTCCTTTGCTGGTTTTGTGGCTAGGGTTGTGTCAAGGAGGAAAACTCCTGTATAGTGAAGTCGTTTGACAACTTGCAATTCATAGTTGCAGTCATATGTATGGAGTTGTTTTGGTTTGAAATGAAAGGGGTTTTGAAACCTTGTTAAGTGTATGGAGATCCATTCACGGCCACGCCCATATGAGGCCAGGGTTTCGGCTATGGTTTTCTATAATGGCTAAGCATAGGATTTAAACCTCACTGTATAAGATTTATATTTTTAATATATATTATTGGGTCTGTTATGACCGTGTTTCGTTTTCATGTTTTGTTAAAAAAATATAGAATGTATTTTAAAATGAAGATAAAAAGGGTACTTCGGTACCTGTAATGGAGGATAATTTGGTTTATAAATGAAACCCTAACCTGTCTCTATGTGTTTTTCTTCAATTTGAAAAGTTAAATGAGAGATGGTGACTGTTCCTCGACTGTGACTGTAATAATTGAAAACTTGGGGTTATTCTGGCGAATTTGGGGTGTTTGTTTTATGTTCAAAGCATCAGTATGGTATTGTTACTCGATGGCGACTGGGATTGAATTATAATATTATTTATTTTGTTTCTTGTATTGTTGTTAAATGAAACTGTATGTAGAATAAAATATACTTAGAACTAAGTATAAAGATACTGTAAGTTATGGCTGCCATATAAGGCATTCCTTACATTTGTTTTTCAGTCTGTCGAAAGGAATAATGGAAGGCTACGGCCGTGTATGGTTTTGGAAATATTTTAAGGGAGACATTTATTCTGAGTAAGTAAAATTACTGTGTATAATTTAAGATGGTGGTAACAACCATTGATGACTGTGTTAGTCGACAGTTTCTCTGTTGTATTAATATGTTTGTATTGTTTAAAACAACTCTGTTATTTCTATTATATTGACATGGCTACTATGTTCTGATACTAGAAAGAAAGAAAATAATAATCTACAGTTTCTATATGCTTGTACTTGCCTACTGTGTAGAAGATTTTAAGATTATGTGAAGGCTTGTAACAATAAAATATTGTTACAGTCACTTCTTTAGTTAGTCGATAACTGCCAACATGTTCTGAGTATAAATAAATAATATATAATGAGATGAGCTTTGTTCATCTGTTAAATCGATATAAGAAAAACCTGTAACTTAAAGTTTACTAAAATATACAATACATTTATATATACAGATAGTTTATTCTAGTTGGAAATTTCTCAAGGTAAACACTAAGGTTTGTCTAGATTTGTTCTTATGATTGTTTAATAGCTCAAATTCTGATTTATCTATCGTCAATAATTCTGTCTGTTATTTAAACTATTAACAGAAATTCTAGCAGGTGCATAACCATGGTATTTGTTAACTGTAGCTGTAACAATTAGATTCTGTATAAGATAAATACTTTATATAAATAGAAATAGGAAGTTTCTACAACATCTGCATTCTGAAATTTATACCAAAGGGATATACAGAAAATGATTTACTGAAGTTGAATACCATCAAACAGTAGTTGTACTAGTCTATCTCATAGGAAAATTAAATAAACCAACAACAGGAAGAGTGGCAGAACCTGTAGATGGTAGACAATAACAGCAATGGGAGACTGTTCCTCCCTACCAATTCCTGGAGAGTGCCCAGACAGCACTTCTCAGGACCCCCGAGCTTGCTCTGGTCTAACTGGCTGGAATCTAAGTACGGCCAATAATTCCCTCAGCCAAAACAGCTATACTGGAACCAAGTTACTGCAACTTCCTGCTCAAAAACACTTCCTTACTGTTTTCCCATTTCCTCAATGGGACTCCTGAATAGCATTCACCTGAATGTATTCTCCCTCTAGAACAAATGCTGAACCCCCAGCTCAGTTCATTGAGTAGTATTTAAAAGATTGCCTAGGTCTTAGTTGGGCTAACTGTCATTAATGAGCCACCTGCTCAGATTCCACTTTCTTGGGGAATCATGACCCCAAAATATAGGGAAGTTGCCACCTGCAACTCAGGAAGTGTTTGAGGATGCTGCCACTTGTCTTTTGTCCTTCCACCTAATTCCATCCACCAGTTAGACCAGTAACCTCTTTTAACAGCTCTCCCATGCTGTTGTCTCCATAATTTATTTATTAATAATAATTATTCAGAATTTACATTCCATTTCTGGAGACTCTGCTGAGTCATCCATTCCTACTTAGCATTAAATTTAACATAATGTTCTCAGGAATATTAAAAATAATTACATTATTTTAATAAAATTGGGGTATGTGACATTTACTAAGGTGAGCTCCAGAATTTATAGATCCGCTAGGTTGTGGGTGAGAGTTAATAGGAGTCCAGTAACACATGTAGTTTAATATTCATACCTAGGAGTTAGTAGTGTTTGTAGAACCTAGAGATGTCCTCACTTGAATCTGACCGAAGACCCAGCTCTTCCGAGGCAATATAATAGAGGAAATATAAGTGAATATACCATATATTTCTTAAATATACTCATAGGATGCTCACTTGAAAGAATGGATGCTACTCACTTACTTGAAAGAATGAGGATATGCGCTTACACGAAGATAATTCTTTGTATTAAAGACTTAACGTTCTAGCTTTGAACGTGGAATTATTGAAGTGAAAGCCAATCTTCTTCAAAGAGAAGGCTTACTTACATAGAATACCAATCCAAGTTAATGAGGGAAGAATGGCTTTCTGGAACTTGTGACTCTCAACAAGAAGGCAAGATCATAAAACAGGACCCTTACTTACCAGTCCTACCCAGCTTACCCAAATAACCCATCTCACCGAACATGAAGACCCAAATTATAGAGTGCAAAATAGGGAAACAAAAAAACTTCAAGTATGGAAGCATATTAGTATCATTCTTCCTTGAGAGGCTTCTGCGATGTGTGCTTGCACAATTCTCGACCCTCCTAGACCTATGCAGCCTAGGATGCTCCAACGAGAAGACATGATGTACCACTTAGGAGGAGGGAACATGACACGTGCATTTAATGATGTGTTATTTGATTGGTGGTACTGTTAGTTTTCGATGATAGAGGATTTCCCCTATGTTGGGTTGGAATACAACCGTGATGTTAATCTTCCACTCCCTCCCAATGAGCAGTGGGGCTTCATGGGTAAGACAATTTGTATTTTTTATTTATATCATTTTTTATATTTTGTCACAATTTTTTCAAATGACAGGTAAATAATATTTTGGCATTAAAAAAGTAACAATTTTTTAGGATGTTGTATATGCAAGACCAGTATGACCAACGAGTCTCTCCCAACTCATGTGCCATAATTGACGTTTTGGAGAGGTGGAGCAATTACTTCAATATTTTCAGCTAAACCTTGAGGGGTTAACCTTTGGGGTAAGTGGTAAGAGAACCATGTACATGGCTCTGCCTCATTCATTAGGTGGCTACTGCTATAGTTTGTTAGCACATAACAGAGAAAAAATCCTACCAAAGCATTCCCAATATCTATAGTTGGAAGTAGACGATACCACACACTAAGCAACCGAAACTAGGTGCAGAATTGTTATGCCACCTCCTTCATAACACAAGAAAAACCCCACCTCAACAAAAACCCTACCTTGACAAATACTTACAACAAAATACTTAGAAATTAAAACAAGGGACAACCCCTAACTCTGCAAATAAATTGCAAATCTCCTTCTAGCAATACCATACGGGATTTCATAGGGATTGAGGGAAAAACCCTATCTCAGCAATCAACACAAGCAACCATTTAGGGTCTACCAATACTAGCTCTATCTCCAGCATTGTTTTTTAGACAAATTTGAGTTCCATTACTGCAAATCTAGTGAATAAGAATCCACTTGGAATACTAAATTAATGTCCCAGGTGAAGACATTTGAAATAAAATCAAAACCACCTACTTAGCAAATGAAATCAAAACCACCTAATTCGTACCCAAAAATGCAGATATTCGACTCAATAGAGGAGGGTTTCAACTTACTGTTGCCATTGAGGGTTTGCAGGGATATGCAGACATGGCCGGAGCATAGTGAAAGTTGCACAGTGAAGGAGGCTCGCAATGAAGGTGGAGTGCAGTGAAGGAGGAGCACAGTGAAACTAGAGCAACAGAGTGTTTTGGCCCAAGCTTGACGAAGACAGGTATCGATAGAGATAGTTGTGTTTTGTTTGATGTTTAACAAATTATAATATCATATTAATTTCATTATAATATACATTAACTTCAATATTAAAATTTCACCAATATACATTAATTATAATTTCATATCTTAATTTCACAATGGTACCAACAATCCTAAAATATTCTGGTGAAGCAATGTTGTTGTTTGTGATAAAAGGCCTATTCAACATATTTGAATGTTGGCTAGATGTCAATTTAATTGTAATTTTTCAAGATTCCTCTCCAACACAAGCATTTAACAATTCACTTAGTAGATACCACTAGTGCCCTTTGCAGTTTGATATCAATAAGAGATAACCTGCCTTGATCCTTGAAACATATGCATATTTCCCTTGGACTAGTGGAAGGGGTTTAGCACCTCAAATATTATACCAAAGGAACCACCTTAAAAAGTTCTCCAAAGTAGTAAAATGAAAATAAGAAGGGAACTAGAAAGATACATAGTAAATATGAAGATCCTCCATAATAATGCTAAGAACCGTGAACCATTTAGCAATTGAAGATCCTTTTACCACAAACTATGCATTTTTTCCTACATCGTTTCAAGGCACCATACCCACATGTTTAACAAAGAGAGATTCACACCAAACATAATGTCTAAATACCAAACAATAAGTGTGTCTCCTATGTTTCACCAATGACAGATTAACCAAGAAGGTCTATCCTTAGATCCAATCAACCAAAAATGAATCTTGTCATCACTAATGCTTATGTTATTCGCCATAAAAAAACATTCAAACAATCCAACGCTTTTTCAACAAGAACTTGGGAAAGTTAGATGGAAAGTAGGGAGTCATTTGCAAAGTAGTTATTATATTTGACTTGAAGGAGTTAGATAAAATACACATGGCTAGAGTATATGTTGAAGAAGGTAAGATCAACATACTTTGGAAGCAACAAGATGGTTATTGAATAAAAACGCGGTATAAATTGTTTAAAATGTTATATCTACCATTTAAACACTAACAAGATATGGTTCTTCATTAAAGAAAGTATTTACTATCTACCATAAAGAGCACCAACAAACAACATATGTTGTTTCATTAAAGAAAGTATTTAATGTTGCTTGGTATGTCATTAGCCTTAAGTCTTGTGACCATCATAACCTATTGAATAAATGTTATTCTAACTCATGATTTGAAAAAGAAATACTTGGTCTATAAGGACACATATTTTGCACAATAGCACATGTAAAAGTGTGTACGCCTAAATTATTTCTATACATTCCAACATTTTAATTGATGGTCCGTTTCTTATGTAGTATTTTTATCATATAACTTTATAAGATTACTGCAGTGGAAACTTCCTCAAAGAACAATCAGTAGCCATGACAAGGTGTTGATGTATATGTAACTTCGGAATGTATTTCACCCATGTATTTCATATATGTATTTTGTACTCCTATAGAGATGGTATTATTCCTCTATATGGAAGTGCTTGTATTCCTATAGAGATGTTATTATTCCTCTATACGGAAGTGTCGTCATTTATATTGTAAGTGTCGTAACTTATACTTGATGGGTTATTAGACCACCTTGTTGGGGTCGGCCCTGTATAAGTCATATGGGTCAAAGGGTTATTGGACCACCCTATTGGGGGTCGGCCATGTGGGTCAAAGGGTTATTAGACCACCAAGTGTGGGGTCGGCTCAGATTAAGTTAACCATGGGTTAAGCTAGACATGTAGGCCCCATTAGTTTATTGGGTAGGATAGGACAAGTATAAATAGAGATCGGGAGATATCTATTTGATCACTCATTACACACACTTCTCTCATTCGGAAAGTGGTGCACTTGTGAGGAGGAGGTTCTGCTGCTAGGAGATGACTATCTCTTGTAATCTGGTTGTATCATTGCTCTATCTATCTCTAAGGAAGTTATTGGGGTTTTTCACCTTTATGGTTTTCCCCAAGTAAACTCTGTGTCTCTTGTGTGCTTGCATTATTGTGCCCATGATTGATATGTTGTAGATATGCTGTACATCTTGTTCTCTTAGTTAAGATCCTAGATCAGATTGAAGTAAATTCTGAAAATTTAACATGGTATCAGAGCTAGCCTGAAAGAAGGCATGATATGGCATGTATGACACTTGTTGCACATGCGATGTTAGGGCTTGATATAGCAAACACCAGTCATCTTAGAACTTTCGATATAAATCCATTTTGGCGAAGTTTTCGGATTTGAAATTATTACAGGTCGAAGCTAAGATCCCCATGTACCTTGTGTCCAAAGGAAAACCTCTAATTCCTTGTACTTTGTGATTTATGGTCTGTTCAATATAGGGTTTCTGCCTCTTCCAGATCTCAGTCATAAACAGGTGACCTGGGAAAAAAGGTCATAACTTGGGCTAGGAAGCTCCAAATGAAATTTAGTAAAAAGTGATAGGTAGTACACAGACTGTACTATCTCAGGAAACATTTTCATTGGCTGAAGTTGAACCAGTGACATGTGGCACGTCGTACAGGTTCACTCTCCTAGTTTATCCCACAAACAGGTCACACTGCGACACTTGGCATAACTCTCTCTCAGAGAACCCAATTGAGGTCAGACCTATCAGGATGGAAAAATGATAGGTCAGGATACCACAAAAAAAATTTCAGACCTTGGGGATCGAAAAGTGCGGAGTTGCACCAGAAACAATCAAGTACATATTTCTGTCAAAACAGAATTATTTTCGAGCACCTTCATTCATGGCTTCCAGAATTTAGGGTTTCGGAGAAAGTTAGAATTTTTGTAATCAGAGACTGTGGCTGAATGCTACTCATCAAAATAGAAATTAAGAGACCAAGATCAAAATTTTTGGTTGGGCAGAAGATCAGGCTTGATCAGACCCTAGTTCGGGACTTTGATTGGAAAAGTGGAAAATTAGGGCTTCTGCAAAAATGGGAATTTTTGAAATCTGTGACCATGGCTGGAAGCTCCTCAGAAAAATAGAATCTTAGAGGTTTGGATCAAACCTTTTGATTGGCAAGAAGAGTGGGCTTCATCAAACCCCATTTCGGGGTCACGTCCAGTGAATCCGAAAGTTTCAAAGACAAAATTGAGGAGTGAAACTTTGCAGTTTTCAAATTATGAATATACCAGCTTGATCAGCTCATCAAGGTGCATATTTCTATCCTTTCGTAAGTTTGAAATTCAAAGTTTGAATTTTTGGGGTTTCTCTGACAAACCCTAATACATCTCCAAATCCAGTTCCTGCAAATCAAGTGGAATGGTTTAATCCTATAAGAGGATGGATTGGTCACTTGCATAAGTGAAGAAGTTCCTATTTCAGAGGCAGATGAGGCTTAAGGCCTTACATAAGAAGATTACCAGCAATCTCGACAGGTATGACTCATCCAGGTATGTCTCGATATTTGTTCATGATTAAGTTTACGATATGTTTGTCTTCATGTTATTACGATTAGAACAATCTTGATTTTAGACTTGTCGTATCACCTTAACAAAATTATGAATGCATTCATTAGGGTGTTGACACTTATGATTGTACTAATGCATTATGGTGTTGTATGAGGTTTATGTTGTCCGCCAACATGAAAGGTACACCAAGAAAGACAAATCATGTTCTAGTTCAAGAACATATGATCATGATGACATGAAGACAAAGATTCATCCATTGTCATGGATCACTTAGAAGATCTACTTACAAGGTATGTATAACTTGGTTCTACAATGGATAACTTATGAGACATGCAGGTTACTAGCACAAGTCATTGAAGAGAACCACAAGACATTATGCGGGTATGTTAGACATAACTAGCTAGCATGCTAATCCAGGTATGTTTTTCCTATATCAAGCTAGAATCCTACCTTGTGTTAGGATCTTATACTGTTGTGTTGTTGATAATGATTATTCATGAAGTCATAAGTTTGAATAGTCATGGTTGTGTGCATATTATGTTTCTTACCATAATTGATGATATGACTAACCAGAAGAATCATGAAGTTATAGGTTTGAGTAATCACGGATTTAGGCATATTATGTTTCTTACTTTAATTTATGATATGACTAACCATAAGAGTCCTATATAAACATTGAATACTAATACTTATTATTTCTGTTTGAAATGATCATGACTATACATGCTTAAGATTATTGTGTTTTGATAGTATTAAGAATATACTAATGAATATATGATTATATATGAGACCTCAACGATAACACAATGATGATACTAATAAGTGTGCATAATGATTAAGGATGAATATAAGTTCAAGAACAGGCAATCCAAGAAGCAAAGATCAAGAGGGAGGACACTCCAGTTGTTCTTGTAAGGAAGCAAAGACTCAGAGGGAGTCCACCCAACAAACAAACAAAGATAAGTATTTTAATTACCATTTCTTATTTTGTTTAAATAATATTGTTCAATGATGTATATGCTTATGTTCCTAGACTTAGGATATGTATTGTGCATATTAGAATGATTGCATTAATGAACAATATACTACTAATATGCATTTGATGGGTAAGTTGCCTATGGCACTATACAACATTCCATTGCTACTTATCTAGAATGAAACCTCTTTGCTAACATGTTGGGTGTAGCACAAACTCTTAACAATGTTCTGGGAGAGATTGGAAGGCACCTAGAAAGTTACAGGATATGAATGAATGTTACATTGAAGCACTAGCTAAAATAATTGCATGACTGTATGACATATTTCTTTATGTGTAATAATTTGTTCTAAAAACTATAAGATGTTTTCTAATCATGCAATTTAACTTGTTGTGTAGGAAAGATCATATACCATCACCTACAAAAGAAGGACTACAACATTTGTTTAGAAACAAAGTTATCTATTAAAATATTGAAGATATTGAAGTTCCCAAGATCTGGGAAGAATGCCATGATCGAGGAGTACCAGTCGATCATGAAAATGTTTGGGATGCAGTGCCAAGACCTGAAGGGGAGTTTGTAGTGACTTCCAAGAGGATCTACAAGATAAAGCATGCTGCAGGTGGTAGCATAGAGACTTTTGCTCCTGTAGCCAGATACACTTCCATTAGATTAGTACTTGCTCTAGCTGCAGTAATGAAGTGGAAGATACACCAGATGGATTTCAAGACAACTTTCTTGAATGGTGTAGTTGAAGAAGAAGTGTATGTGGAGCAGCCACTTGGTTTTGAGACACATGACAAGGAGTCATATATGTGTAGAACTTGGTATGGTAGGATAGAAAACCTTCTATCCAGTTTGGGATTTACCAAGAGTAAAGTGGATTCCATCCTTTACTACAAGGTTGAGGAAGGGAATCCTGTGATTCTACTCCTGTATGTGGATGACCTGTTTGTAACAGGAGATGATTGCCGACACGCAGCGGAAGCTTGCAGCCAAGTTCGAGATGAAGAACTTGGGGATGATGCACTATTTGTTTTTGGCATGGAGGTGTGGCAGAGTGCAGATGGAATCTTCCTTGGACAAGGGAAGTATGCAGTAGAGATCCTGAAGAGGTTCAGGATGATGGACTGCAAAGCTATGGCCACATCTATGGCATCGAACCTGAAGCTTCTGCGTGATGCTTCATCTGATCCGGTTGATGTCACAATGTATCATCAGATGATTGGGTCCTTTGTGTACCTGACGAACACGAGACTAGATATTTGCTTTGTAGTGAACACATTGAGCCAGTTCCTAACGGATCCGAGAGATGTTCACCTAGTTGCTGTAAAGCATATTCTGAGGTACCTGAAGGGTACAGTTGATTATGGGCTCAAGTATGATGTGAATCAAAAGTTTAACCTGTAGGGTTATGTTGATTCAGATTGGGTAGGCAATGTTGCAGATAGGAAGAGCACTTCTGGGTGCTGCTTCAGTATGGGATTAGGCGTGATCTCCTGGTTTAGCAGGAAGCAGTCCTACGTAGCACTGAGTACTGCTGAAGCAGAGTATGTTGCGACGGATGAGCAGGTTGCAGATGTATGCAGTTTGAGTACTTCAGAGAGAGGCTTGGTTCACTTCAGATCGAGGTTCCTTCCAAAGGGAAGTGATGAGTCCGGAAGATGCAGATGCACATGAGATTTTCTAACATGATTGATGTGTTCTCCCATGGTCGTGATGTAATTGTTGAGCCATTCTCACATGGTGGTAGATGTGTTCTCCCATGGTGTAGATGTAAGGGCTGAAGCCATTTTTCACATGGTGGTAGATGTGTTCTCCCATGGTGAAAAAGTAAGGGCTGGAGCCTTCCCTGAATGGTGGTATATGTGTCCTCCCATGTCGGTGGTGTAAGTGCTGGATGATGTGCATCTGGGATGTGCTTCGTGGACAATGAGATGATCTGAAGAGGATGACGCTCCAGTTACTACTTTGTATGTATGCATCATGTTGGATGCTGGATACAATCAGTTGGATCATTTATATGTATGTATGCATGCATCATGTTGGATGTTGGATATGATCAGTTGGATCATTTATATGTATGTATGCACGCATCATGTTGGATGCTAGATATGATTAGGTGGATCATGTATATGTATATGCATCATGTTGGATGCTTGGACTATGTATGTATCAGGTGGATACATTGTATGATCAGGTAGATCATGTATGTTGATATGTATCAGGTATGATCAGGTGGATCAGGTATTTGTAGATGTATCAGGTGGATACATTGTATGATCAAGTAGATCATGGGTGATGATATGTATCAGGAAGATACTGTGTATGCATCGGGTGGATGCATTGTATGATCAAGATGATCATGATGACGAGCTTCAGGATGTTTCTCTAGATGATATGTATCAGGACGATATAGTGATGATGATCAGGATGATCATGCGTACATCAAGATGATGTATGTTGAGTATCAGGTTGATACCTTGTGGCCGTGGACAAGTTGTGCAAAGGAAATCCTAGATTTGTTCTAGGTCACATCCAGTATGAAAAACGACTGGCACTGTGTATCACATGTAAGACCTGAGAGATCATAAGGTCGGAGTTGTGTACCCGTAATAGCGTGGGATGCTCTTTCGAGGGTTTGTGATAGTGGACCACATGTAAGACCTGGGAGATCTGATAGGTTGGGCTGTGTGCCCGTAATAAGTCTTGGGATGCTCTTTCGAGGGTTTGTGGTGGGATGCTACATGTAAGACCTGGGAGATCCGACAGGTTGGGCTGTGTGCCCGTAATGAGTCCTGGGATGCTCTTTCGAGGGTTTGTAGCAGAGGTCACATGTAATCAGTCCTGGAGATCTTGCCGGTCGTGCTTAGGAACATAAATTTTCTTGGGATGCTCTTTAGAGTTCTTGTCGGTCGTGCTATGCACATAAACATTCCTGGGACACTCTTTTAAGGTTTTGTGACAGTCACATGTAATAAGTCCTGGAGATCTGGGTAGGATGAAAAAGGCCTTAGATGCTCTTTAGGGTTCTTGCTAGTCAAGAGACTCTTTTAAGGTTTTGTGACGCACGTAATAAGCCCTAAGGATTCCACAGTATGGCCAGTGATGATGAAGACCTGCATGTGGTGGGCCTACATCCAGTATGAAAAAGGACTAGCTCTGTAGAAATTCCTATGACGAGTAGATTCAGAGATTGATTGAGATAGAAGCAGCAGTGACGATGACGATGATTCGAGGATGATGATTCGCTGATGATGATCCAGAGAAGGAGACTTGTACTAGAAGACCTGTGTCGAGAAATACCTTCCCGGTTAAGAGGGAGTGTTGATGTATATGTAACTTCAGAATGTATTTCATATATGTATTTTGTACTCCTATAGAGATGGTATTATTCCTCTATACGGAAGTGCTTGTATTCCTATAGAGATGTTATTATTCCTCTATATGGAAGTGTCGTCATTTATATTGTAAGTGTCGTAACTTATACTTGATGGGTTATTAGACGACCTTGTTGGGGTCGGCTCTATATAAGTCATGTGGGTCAAAGGGTTATTAGACCACCCTATTGCGGGTCGACCATGTGGGTCAAAGGGTTATTAGACCACCAAGTGAGGGGTCGGCCCAGATTAAGTTAACCATGGGTTAAGCTAGAAATGTAGGCCCCATTAGTTTATTGGGCAGGACATGACAAGTATAAATAGAGATTGGGAGATCTCTATTTCATCACTCATTACACACACTTCTCTCATTCGGAAAGTGGCACACTTGTGAGGAGGAGGTTCTGCTGCTAGGAGATGATTATCTCTTGTACTCTGGTTGTATCATTGCTCTATCTATCTCTGAGGAAGTTATTGGGGTTTTTCACCTTTATGGTTTTCCCCAAGTAAAATCCGTGTCTCTTGTGTGCTTGCATTATTGTGTCCACGATTGATATGTTGTAGATATGCTGTACATGTTGTTCTCTCAGTTAAGATCCTAGATCAGATTGAAGTAAATTCTGAAAATTTAACACAAGGTTGTCCAATTTTGAGGTAAATATCACTAACGCTGTTACTAGTTAATCTATCAATGCATTAAAAATATGAACATTGATGACAATATTGTTCAAAATATTATGACAATTTAAGTTACCAATCCATTAGTATAAAACTTATGCTAATTGTTCTAATATGAAATAACCCAGAAATTAACACATAAATCTTATAACTTGATTTTGTATCTTGCTCAATCGACACATGTTCAATTCAAACCATTACCACTACAACCTCTAGGAACACACACACTACTGCACATGTAGAACATAATTAGATTATAAAACTAATTTTCAAATATAACCAAGTTAATCAACAAAATGAACATATAGTGAGTGCATTTACTTTAACCTAAAAACATTGTGTACCTCTACTTTTCAACAATTAAATATCATTCATCTTCTTCTTCATCCAACTCAACATCTGTATCAGGATCTGGTTCTGAATAGATATTTATGAAAGGATCATTCACATCGTCATTAGCATCAAAGTCATCTTCGCTAATATAGTCATCCATATCGTCAATGAGATCATCGTCTGCTACATTTGCATGACCAACCTCTTCAACTTCTTCATCTAACACATTGACCGCAACCTGATCTGAATCATCATCATCTTCTTCTTCTTCGTGATTATATTCATCATCTAGTACAGGATTATACTTTACTGGTATTCATCTTGGATCGTATTGAACAACGTATGACCAACCTACTTTACCTAATACCTCGGAGTAGTAGACTTGTTCACATTGACTTGGAAGAACATAAGGCTCTGTACCCGGTTCAAATGCCGTTGTATTAACCATGGTAAATCTATTAGCATGCATAATAACAGTTCTTTCAGGATCACGTTCATGCATCCGTAGCCTGTACCACTTCACCTCAAACAAAACTATTTTAAAGGAATTAAAATCACACTCAATAATGTCCTCCAAATGCCCATAGTACCTATTCTCAGTTTCTTATGGATGTTTATCACTTCTAGAGGAAACATTGGTGACCTTAACACTGCAGTTATCCCATAATCCGAGGTTTTCCTATTATCTTCCAACTTTTTGATACAAAATTTACAACCATTACACCACATAGCCTTGTGATGTTTCAACTGCAACATTGACAACAGGTTAAAAATACATCGTGAATTAATAAACGTAATATAGGAGTTAGTAAATATAATTGAAAACTTAAACAAACGAAATGTAATTGGAAAAATGGATCGAAGTAACTAGAAAAAATGTGGGTAAAAAATTTACTTTCCTTTTTATCTTTTAAACCATAGGCTAAATCAACTTCACTTTGCGACATAAGGTCAGGAATTTGATGTTGAATACGATGAGCTAATTTAATCATGTTACTGACCCCTTCCCATGATATCCTACCGAAGAATTCTTCACAATCTTTTATCCAATGCTCCATCCAATCAAGGTTGTTTGCAATGTATAAATATAAAGCATCCCACACTCGACCAACTATAGGATAAAATAACAATTCAATATCATTAATTAGATATCACTAAAGGAACATAGTTTAGTATAGTTGAAAATGCATAAATATTAAAAAAAGTTAAAAAACAGTATGATAATATAAAATTGGAAAAAATAAATGTGTAACATATTAATTCAACAACATATAATAATAATTACCTTTCACAGTCCTCAATGTACCTCTCCCCAATAGGACCTCCCCTTCAAATTTGTTGATGGAGTCGAGATGACAAATGCGAGGCACATTCCAATTTTCTGCTAATTTAGGTAGATATTCACTAATGTACACCATGCATTGATATACATATATCCTTCAACCATAGAACCCTCGGGACACGCTCTTTGTCTAACAAAATCCTTCAATGACTTCAACTGCCTCTCCACCATCCACATCGACCTTGTGTGTACTGGTCCACATAATTCAATCTCCTCAACTTGGTGTATGAGGTAGTGTTCTTGTGGATTGAAAAATGTTGGAGGTAGATACTGTTGCATTTCACACATTAGTCGGGGAATTTCTCTCTTCCAATGCCTTATATCTTCTTTATGGATTTCTTTTGATGAAAGACACCTACAAATGATGTAATAAAAAAATATATCAAGGCATATATAATATTTGCGGGAAAAACAGAATATGTCAATAAGTTCCACTACAAACCACAGATCAAGTACATTTTCCAAGTGAAACATTACTTACCTTGTGTATTTTCCAAGAACATAAATAATATGTTTTATGTTGTTTTCAAAGTCGTTTGTGACGCAAGTCACCTTACGGGAATACTTTCTTGCTTAACAATACACATGACACAACCCACAATGCTTACATGAACTAGGTGTAAAGCACGATGCCAGAAGTGGCTTTATATTACTTCTCTGAATTCGGTTACAATGCGGAATAACTATAAACAAATAACTAACTACAATCAGCCTCAGCTATTACAACTTAGAAGTAATTGTGGTGTGTTCTCCCTATGTGTCGACCTCACCCTTTCCTGGTTCACCTTGGAACTCTGAGCTATGACCCGATCTCAACTCTCTGGTCTTCGGCCTATGTGACTCTTCACAACTCCTTTCGGCTCTGCTCTGCGATACTGCTGATCAAAGACTGAAGATCCCCTTATCTGATTTCCTCTCCTTCGTCCTCTACCTTGCTGCTTGTTTCTCCCAAGATTACTGCAATCCCTGAGACACACATCCTCCTGTCAGTCGATCCTTCCAAATCCTACAGACTTGCAACTGTTATCTCCCTACCGTGCTGCACAGCCTCTGTCCATGATGTCACCTGTCATGTCTTTCACCTACTCGCAATAACTGTAATAACTTCCTCAGCAACCCTGAACGGCTACCAGGTACAGTCCCTTGACTTTTTTCCCTTCCGAACCTGCTACAGTAGTCAGTCACATTTTGACCTTCTTGTTGGCTTACTTCTCATCTTCTGCAGTTCCCCAGTCCTTCCCTTCCTCTGCGCTTGGATTCGCCAAAACTATTGCGTCGCAGTTCGACCACTTGTCGACTACCCGATGTATTACTCCACTTGTCGTCTATCGAGCATTACCTGTCGATTCTCGACCTAACACAACATCCGCTACGCCGCTCCAGTCGGTTGCATTTCGACTGCTTCTGCTTGACTTGTTGACTTCGACCATTCAACCTGCTCTCCGCACCAGTGGTCATCGGTACTCCCGCTGGTCAGCTCCCTCCTGTCGATCAACCTTGACTGATCTGCCTAGGCCCCGATGTTCCTGCATCAGACTCCCTAGGTGAAAAAGAATTCGATTGCTCTGTCAATCTCCTGAACTCTTCTTCGAAAATCCATGTCGCCTCCTGCAACTCATCATCTTTCCATCGCACTACGTATTCCTTCTTCTGTGCGCTACGTGTTCGCCCAACCATGCATTCTTCGATTACTTCTGCGATCTCTTCTTTTTGTCGATTTGGAATTTGGTCTGTCCAGTCGATGCTTATCACTTATTCACTTCCATTGCTTGACCCTTCTTCAAATTTCCACAGATCTAAAATGTTGAGCATTGCGGAAATGTTCAATTCTTCCAGCAATTCCAACACATAAGCGTTTTCTGAAATCTTCTTCAGAATTCTGCATGGTCCTATGTTCTTCAGCTTCAGCTTGTTGTATGTACCTGTCAGAAATATCTCATTCCATAGATATGCATAGACTAAGTCCCCTTCTTGGAAGGATTGTAGCCTCTTTTTTCTATCGGCCCTCAACTTGTATGCCGCATTACTCTTTTTTATGCGCTTTCGCACATTTTCATGAACTTCATGTATATGCTCTGCGAATGATTCTGCATCTGCGCTCTTCCTGGTTTCTATCGGAAACTCGACCAAATCCACCACTCTATGTGGGATTCTCCCTTGAATAATATGGAATGGGGTCAATCCCGTCAACCGATTTACAGAATTTTTATATGCAAACTCCACCTGTGCCAACACATTTTCCCACTCTTTGGGTCTGTCAGCCGCTAGACATCTCAGAAGGTTCCCCAAACTTTTGTTTACCACCTCGATCTGTCCATCTATCTGCGGATGGTACGCCAAGCTAAACTGCAACTTTGTTTCCAGTTTCTTCCATAGGGTTCTCCAGAAATGCCCCATAAATTTGGTATCCCGATCCGACGTGATACTCTTTGGAAACCCATGCAATCTGACTATTTCCTTGAAGAATATTACAACGATCCCTGTGGCGTCAATCGTCTTCTTACATGCTATGAAATGCGCCATCTTTGAAAACCTGTCGACTACAACAAATATTGAGTCGCTTCCCTATTGATTCTTCGACAGTCCTAACACAAAACCCATGCTAAGATGCTCCCAAGGGTTATCTGATACTGGCAATGGTGTATACAACCCCGTGTTCTGACTCCTTCCCTTTGCCAACTGGAAAACTTGACATTGTTGAACCCACCTTCCGACATCTGTCGACATCCCTAGCCATAAATACTTCTCGTCAACCAATGCTTTGGTCTTGTTGATGCCAAAATGTCTTGCTAACCCGCCATTATGAAATTCTCGGATAAGTTTCCCTCTTACTGATCCTCTGGGAATGCACAACTGACTTCCCTTGAAAAGATATCCTTCTTGAATGAATTAACTCAAATATGGAGTCCCGTCGATACTCCAAGGTTGACGACAAGCCTTCCATGCATTTGCAAAATCCTCGTCGGTCTCATACTCTGTATTTATCGATTCTATCCCCGTTGCCTGAACTATCATCGTGCTCAATAGTGCAACTCGCCTGCTCAATGCATCGACGACTTTATTCGACTTGCCCAAGCTATGTCGCAACATGAATGTATACCTCTAAAGCAGCTCCACCCACTTCATGTGTCGCTGATCCAATTTCGACTGAGTGTTCAAATACCTCAGTTCTTGGTGATCTGTGTATAACACAAATTTCTTGAGAAACAAATAATACCTCCACTTCTTCAGTGCTTGAATTATAGCATAAAATTCCTGGTCATAGAATGAATACTTTTGCTTCGATCCATTTATTTTTTCACTAAAGAATGCAATTGGTCGGCCCTCTTGGCTCAACACTGCTTCAATTGCCATTCCACTCGCATCACAATTGACCTAGAAAAATTTGTCAAATTCTAGGAGTGCCAAGACTGGGCTCTCAGTGACCTTTTCCTTCAACTCGTCAAAATCTCTCTAGGCTTCGTCCATTCACTTGAACTCACCCTTTCTCATGCATTCTGTCAATGGTGCACAAATTCGACTAAATCCCCGAATGAACTTATGGTAGAAACTAGCAAGTCCATGGAAACTTCTCATTCCAGTCGTACTTGTTGGTTCCGACCAATCTACTATTGCCTTCACCTTATCTGGGTCCATCACCAACCCTTTACTCGAGATTACAAACCCCAAGTACACCAATTCCTTCTTCATGAAGAAACACTTTTGCAGGTTCACCATCAACTTTTCTTCCTGCAATTTCTGCAATACTTGTCGAACGTGGTCCAAGTGCTCTGCCTTGGTTAGACTAAAAATCAGAATGTCGTCTAAATAAACTACGACAAACTTTCCTAAAAATGGCTTTAACACCTCATTCATCAATCTCATGAATGTGCTGGGTGCATTAGTCAACCCAAATGGCAGGACTAACCACTCGTATAACGCTTCTTTTGTCTTGAATGTTGTCTTCCATTCATCTCCTTGTCTGACCCTAATCTGGTGGTAACCACTCTTCAGGTCTATCTTCGTGAAGTATGTCGCTCCACTCAAGCAATCCATCAAGTCATCCATTCTTGGCAATGGAAACCGATACTTGATCGTGATCCTGTTGATGGCTCTGGAGTCTGTACACATTCTCCATTCTCCACCCTTCTTTAGTGTCAATACCGTTGGTACTGCACATGGGCTCAAACTTTCTATGATTAACCCTCTATCCCACAACTCTTGGACCTGTCGGTTGAGTTCCTGTCCCTCTATCAGACTCATCCTATATGGTGATTTGTTTGGCAGACTCGACCCTAGAATCGAGTCAATCTGATGGGATATTCTCCTTGTTAATGGAAATCTCGTTGATTTATCATCAGTCATTATGTCACTAAACTCTTTGAGAAAATCCTCGATTTCGACTGGAATATTCTCCTCCTTGGTCGTCCTTTGGACATATGGTCCTTTTGGAATGATCGCAAAACATCTCGACTGTCTCTCCTCTTCTGCAAGGAATTCCTTCGTGGTGCTCATCAATACTCGCTTATCCCAAAGATTGCTCTTGCCATGCTTACTGTCGGCTTGCTCTTCTCACCTCAGCTTAAGAGTCCTCTTCACGCCATTCATCCACACTGTGACTGTGTTGGATCGACCATCATAGATCATTTTCCGATCATATTGCCATGGTCTTCCTAAGAATAGATGGCATGCATCCATGGGAACTACATCACACAGTACGTTGTCCTCTAATCCTTCAACTCGGAAGTTGATCAGGCACTGTCTGGTCACCTTGACATGGTGTCCTTTCTACAACCATGAGATCTTGTAGGGGTGTGGGTTTTCTCAACACTTCAACCCGATCTTGTCGATGACTTCTATCAAGACAAGATTCTCCGTGTTTCCATCATCAACTATGGTTTTGCAATGCCATTCTCCAATCCGCACCTTTGTTTGAAAGATCGCCTTCCGTTCTACTGGCTCCATCAGGTCACGTTGCTCTTCTTGGATCAAGGGTCTCTGAACCATCAGATTTCGGTTCTTCTTCTATTCACCTCCACTATTGTTGGATGCCGATTCTTCCCTCTCATCAACTAGCTCATCCTTTCAACGTCTGGGTTTTGATTCCTCTGCAGCATGTAGGTTCTCTGGGCACTCATATTCCTTATGTCCCATTCCTCGACACTTGTAACAGATTATGGCTGGTCTATTAGCAGCTTTCTTTTCAGATGGACCACTTCGACTATACGCAACTTGACCGCGGTTCTCACGACCACCGCGTCGGTTTTCTTGCGCTTTCTCCCGTGTCGATGTCCCTTCCGCGTGTCGCCTATATTCGACACTTTCCTTCCTGTACCCACTACTTTGGCCTTTCATGGAGACAGTTTTTGCACCCCGACTAGTCATCCTTCCCCTGGTCGCTGCGGATTTTCTTGATAGTTTCTCTTCTGCCTTCAGAGCTAACTGGTAGGATTCGCCGATTTCTCTAAATCTTGACATGTTGAGTTCATCCTGAATAGCATATTTTAAGCCCTTCACATACCTAGAGACAGCTTCTTCTCCCTCATCAGTTTGTCCTGACCAAATCAACAATCGGTAGAACTCCTCCATGTACTCCTTCACGGTAATTTCTTTCCATCGAAAGTTCTGTAACTTACTAAACAAGGAAATCCCATAGTCATTTGGCAAGAACTTTCCCTTCAACTTGGCAACCATTTTGTCCTAAGACTTGATTTTCTCCTTTCCTTTCTTGAGTCTGTCAGCCTGTACATTGTCCCACCACAACGAGGCATGACCCTTCAACCTCAAACATGCAGTATTAACCCATTTAGGGTCCTCGGTCTGCTCTATGTCAAAGTATTTATCCATCTCTCTGAACCAATCGATCAAATCTTCTGGGTCCAAGCTTCCTGAGTACGTATGCACATCTATCTTTTCCCGACCTCTCATATCCATCAGGAGTTTGATCAGTTTTTCTTCTGGTTCCTCTACGGTTTCTTTCCGAGCTTCCACCTCTTTGACTTCCTCGTCGCTGTGGTCTAACGCCTCAGGAATACAACCATGCCTTTGGCTTTCTTTGATCGCTGCGACTTCATTTGTCAAAGTTCGCATCGTTCTGATGCATTCGTCGAACATCTCACGATCCATTGTGATGGTTGTTGCGCCACGCGCTCTTCGTCCTCAGACATTAACACCTCTATGAGCCATTTTCAACCTCTGTTGAAACTCTCACACGTCCAATTGCAACCGGACTTTAAACAAGTCGTGCACAACTCTACCAAACCGTAGCTGGAGTTGTCCAACTCACTTGCAGGCTCAATATCACGAACTCGAAGGATTCTTCTGCTCTAATACCAACTGATGCAATTCAGGTTGGTATAGTCGTCTTCCCAACTGGAATTTCTTTTGGGCTCTTTGTTCCCGCTCTGATCTGCTGCGATCCGTGCTCTGATACCAACTGACGCAAGTCACCTTACTGGAATACTTTCTTTCTTAACAATACACACGACAAAACCCACAATGCTTACATGAACTAGTTGTAAAGCAGGATGCAAGAAGTGGCTTTATATTACTTCTCCGAATTCGGTTACAATGGGGAATAACTGTAAACAAATAACTAACTACAATTGGCCTCACCTGTTATAACTTAGAAGTAACTGTGGTGTGTTCTCCCTGTGTGTCGACCTCACCCTCTCCTAGTTCACCTTGGAACTCTGAGCTATGGCTCGATCTCAACTCTCTGGTCTTCAGCCTATGTGACTCTTCACAACTCCTTTCGGCTCTGCTCTCCAATACTGCTGATCAAAGACTGAAGATCCCCTTCTCTGATTTCCTCTCCTTCATCTTCTACCCTGTTGCTTCTGTTCCCGAGATTACTGCAATCCTCTAGACACACATCCTCCTATCTGCTGATCCTTTCAAATACTACAGACCTGCAATTGTTGGATCCCTACTGTGCTGCAAATCCTCTGTCCATGACGTCAGTTGTCATGTCTTTCACCTACTTGCAATAGCTGTAATAACTTTCTCAGCAACCATGAACAACTACCAGGTACAGTCCCTTGACTTTTTGCCCTTCCGACCCTGCTACAGTAGTCGGTCACATCTCAACCTTCTTGTCAGCTTACTTCTCATCTTCTGCAGTTTTCTAGTCCTCCCCTTCCTCCCCGCTTGGCTTTGCCAAACCTATCACATCGTAGTTCGACCACTTGTGGACTACCTGACGTCTTACTCCACTTGTCATCTATCGACCATTACCTATCAATTCTCGACCTAACATGACATCCGCTGCGCCATTCCAGTCGGTCGCATTCCAACTGCTTTTGCTCGACTTGTTGACTTCGACCAGTCAACCTGCTCTCTGCACCAGTGGTCATTGGCACTCCCACTGGTCGGCTCCCTCCTGTCGATCAACCTCGACTGATCTGCCTAGGCCTCGATGCTCCTGCATCAGTCTAGGAGAGATAAACATAGAACATATTGTATCAAAAAACACATAATTACTAATATTTATTTCAAAATAAGAGAATAAAATTATAAAATAGTGCATACTGATAATGAAATATATTATAGACTCATGATTACCTTAATGAATGTATGCCAATCATGTGTTTTAACCCCAGCAAAATCACCTTTTTTCATCAAGATATTCTTTATGTTTGACGAAAAACCCGTAAGAAACCTGATTTTTTTTATGACCTCTTTTACAATATTCTCTATTGCTCCATCAAGCACCAAGGAAGACTAATATTCTGTTGACGACCATCACCATTAGAATTAATGATCACACTTTGCAATGTGTGATTAGCTTCTTGGATGTCACTACAAATCTTTCCAATTTTTTCTTTGTTAGTCCTTCCATCTAATATTCGCCATAACATTTCTATTATGTTCTTCCCGATATGCATTGTGTCAAACAAATGAACTATTTGCAGGTGCTCGTAGTATGGCAACCTACTGAATTGAATCGGTTAAATTTTGATTCCTCGTAGAAGCCCATTCGTGCCTTAACGACATTCATGAAACATCAACAAAACCAAATTAAAACAAATTAATCAATATAGGTATAACATATCGCACTGAACATAATTCAATACAAAAAAAAAATTGGCATAGCTTGACGGTTTCTATTATATTCCACCTTCCATAGGTGAGGTGTCATTCTTCATGGTTTTTTTTCCATTATCTTCTTTACCATTAAATTTGTCATTTTCTGGAGTTCGATAACTATGGTTCTTAGGAAGAAAGTGCCTATACTCATCGAACACTTCCTTTGATAAACTCCTTGAACGATGAGATTTTATCCTGGGACCACAAACTGGACATGCAAATTTACCCTTTGTTTGAAGACCTACAAGATATATGAATTGGTGTAGCAAATTAGAATTAAAATTTAAAATAATGCATGATATTATCAACAGATGTATAAAATATTAAGGAACAAAAGAAAGCAACAACATACCACAAAAATGTGTTAACCCCGGAGCATCATGAATTGTAAATGCATGTATTCCATGGAATTGAAATCATCTTTGCCCTATTGGTTTGAAATATCATACATAGTGACGCCAGCCCATAACTTCAACATCTCATCGATAAGAGGCTCAAGATATACGTTCATATCTTTAACCTAGTACTTTCCTAATTGGTCCAACATACATGATTAATTATATTTAGTTCTTATATGTCGTTATATATAAAAGACATAATTATCATGCACAAAACAAATCAATGAAATATTTAGTGATTAGACTTTCAAGTAAAAAATTACATATTAATTAAATACCTGGAACAATCATTGCCAACATTGTGTGCTCTTTCTTGATCGAAATCCAAGGAGGAAGGTTATTGTTTATAACAAAAACAAGACACACTGAGTAGGTAGAATGAAGCTCTCCAAATGGATTGACACCATCAGCTTCCAAAGAAAGTTTAACATTAAGAGGATCTTCTTTAAAAATTGGCCACTTTTCTTCAATGTACCTCAATGCAGAACCATCTACAGGAATTCGAATAGCATCGTCACGACTTCTATTCTTTGCATGGAAATCCATAAACTGTGCTATACTTTGAAACCTTAACAACCGCTGGAAACGTGGAATTATCGGAATATAACAAAGAACTTTTTGAGGCACCTTTTTTTATCACTTTATCGGTTTGATACCTACTTGTTTGACATTGTGGACATTCATTTTCTAATGCATATTGTCCATAGTATATGATATGATCATTAGGACATGCATCTTCCAAATGCTTTCATAATGACATATATCTCTCGATATGTGCGTGGTAAAATATTTGAAGTTGGTAATAGAAATTCACCTAACAATCTACAAAATTCAAAAGAATAAATCAATGAAAACAATATTAATCATCAATATAGCATCCAAACTTTACAAATTAGATAACAATAACAACAATATAGGAAAAAATTCAACCCTTTCTATATATATTGTGAACATGCAGACACAAATAATTAACAAATTACATACCTTAGTATCTGTGTCAGACAGGTGTTTGATAAACCATTCAAAACCTTCAAGTTCACTAACAACAATATAGCAGATAGAAGATTTGTTTTTGAGCCTTCATAAAGAGGTTGATGTGACTTCTCGAGTAGAGGATCAACATCATGATCACTATCATCCTGGTTTTCCTCATCCATTGGAGCAAATGTGTCTTGGATCAATCTATGTATCTCATCTTCTTAATTTGTATCACTAATGTTATCTACATCCATATCATCAGAAATGACTATTTGATCATCTTCAATATTCTGATGTAGAAGTTCGTCAGGCTGTGAATGAGTATTTCTGCTAGTACTTGGCAAATAACTCTCTAGAGGGCGACATTTTGGGGGCATTGTCTATAAATTTACAAACAACATAGAAAAATTAGTCAGTATAGAACATATAGTTAAAAAATAAGAAATTTTACTGAAATGCATGACATGATGAATATTACAGTGAATATATTAAAAATTGAATAACGACCTCTTACCAGGGGACGATATTCATAACCCCCTTCGGCATACCCCTCCTCCCTACAATGTCTTTCAGCTGTTGTTATTAAAAGTCTTTTATTTTGCAAGCCCCTACAATCATAGCAAGGACAATAACATTTTCCATCTCCTCTTGCCTCTAATGCAACTCTAAACTAAGCAAGCTTCCTTGCATTTTCATTCATAGTGACAAATCCTTGTAGTGGTACAAGTAATTGTCTTACCTACACTATACCAAACAATAACTTGTCAATTACATTAGATAATATATATTATAATCCAATAATTTATATATTTATAAAGAATTTAACATGAAGACTAAAGTAATATATACTTCCAATGTACCATCTTACGTCGTATTTAGGATCTATCACTCAATTGTGGACCACCTTGTTATAATTAGGGTCATTGCAGAGGACCAAAAATAATTAGTGAGCTTATTTAAGAAGCATCACAAATTTTTCATAACAAAAAAAAAACATCACAAACACAATAATCACAAGCAAGAACAGTACCACTTAATTTAATTAAAAAAAAGACTTTAGTACTACAATGAATGTTATGTACCATGAAAATCAACTTGTTACCCTAAAATATTTAACTAGAATCTAGATTTCTCTAGCTGATGCAATTCCTAAGCTAGAAGTATGTTGGACTTAAAATAGCATTTCCAAATTAACAATTCTCCTCTTTATCCTTCAAGTCTCTTTGTCTAGTTGGAAAACAACAATTGAGGAAGTGGTCACAGCTCATATTTGATTGGACGACAACGTTTTTTGAATTCCTGCTCTAAAAATGGAAGTAATTTGGTAAGTAGAGTATTATACATTACATAAGAAGCATATGCATCTAGTTTTTGTATTTTTTTTCTTAACTTGGAAAGATGTTTCCTTGTTAGTCTATATAAAAAAATACTTAATCGTTGGAATAATTTTATCTCTCCTCTCTCATTTGTTAGACATAAATATTTGCCATCCTTACTTTAGATTGATTTCATTCTTCTATACTCATGATTCAAGTATATAATTTACAAACAAAATTACAACATTATTAATTAGTAATAAAATTGCAAGTTATAAATCAAAATAAATTTTAAATAATCAAGTAATCATATAAGATTAAATAATATTTACAAATTCTACATAGTAACTAGCCTCCTCCTTCTAGCTAGTTTGGAGCTATTGAGATATTTTTCCATGCAATATTTTGCTACTTTTTTATATTGGAATTCATATCTACATCCCCTTGCATATTTTCCCATGCAATATTTTGCTAATTTTTTATATTGGAATTCATATGTACATCCCCTTGCATATTTTATAGTCATTCTCATAATGAAATTGTTCCCAAAATTCTACACTAATATTATAGGCCACACTATTTTTTGCTCCTTCTAAATCTTAGTCTTTTGTTGTATTTTTGTGGTTTTGGGTCTCGAACTCGCTAGAGATGACATCCCATCTCTTTCTGAGATATTTCAATGACCCTATCTCCATACTCATTTCAAAATCTACCAATGATTTTGTCCTTCGTTTCTCGAGGAATTTTATCAAACATTGTGCATATCCATCTTACTTATTCTTGGATCAATTAATTGCTTTAACACATTAAAAATGTTACCCAACTACATCATGCAATATGTATCCACCTCTTTAATGTTTTAATTCTATCCCCAAAGAACCCATTGAAAATTAATAATATATTGAATAATCAATATCAATATGAACAATGACATGTCTAAGTTTTAAAGTAAATACATCGAAAATAACATAAAGATAATTGGAAAATAATTACAATAATAAATAAATGAACCTTCGAAATCCAAAGCATCCCATGTGAATTTTTGTTTCTGTCTTTTTTTCATGAATGATAATCTCACAAAAATCTGAAGTCATTTTTACTATCTTACAAATTGTCATCATTAAGACATTTATAGTTATCTCATATTAATTGATATAAATGTACATATAAATTGAAATCTAATGAAGTTTGTAAGTTTTAAGATAACATGTTTAATGAAATTAGTTTGAGGATGTGCCACCCATATAACGTTTATGATTGAGAATATATATAAATTAAAATCTAATTAAGTTTGTAAGTTTGAAGATAACATGTTTAATGAACTTAGTTTGAAAATGTGTCACCCATATAACTTAGTCAAGGCTTGAACATAATTTAACTAATTGTATTAAATCATTAAATTCTACTAAACTCATGGAAGAATGAGAAACTCAAAAATCAATGCATCTTGCAAATTTATTTGTCAAATGTATAAGAAGTACATAGGATTTTTTTAATGAAATGTTCCACGATTATATTAATATATAGAATGACCATACATGCATTTTATTAAAAAAAACGTTATGAGGACACTCACCCGAAGCTAAAGCTGCAAGGAAAAAAGATCCAACCTGTCAAAACTTGCCATGTAAGGCATCCAAAATTATAGTCATAAAGAGCAGTAGTGATGAGCAAGGTAGATAACGTTACAACACAATTAAAATAGGCCAACCACCAGAGAAAGTGATCAAATGAGGAGATTGTTTGAACTAAACCAGCTAGATCTACCTAAAAGATTCAATAACCAATTGTTTGTGTTGGAAAAATTCAACACTAGAGAAGAGCACATTGCCATGGCCTTAACGCGATATCAATTTCCCCCATTATGGTGTATATGAAAAATAGAGAACATTTTGTAATGTGTCTTTCCATTGAGTACTATGGTATAATATGGTTGGTTTTGACTTTTTATTCATTTGACATTTGTTTACAAATCAATTTTAATTTTGTAAGCATTGCGATTTCGTTGACCCTCTACACCTTTGTTGCACTCAAGGCTTTTATGAGTGCACAACAATCAAGGTTGATGCTTGTGATGTCATTCTTGTTCAAGAACCTTGTAGTTATTTTAACACCTAAATCTCCATGTTTTTACAAGATTAAGATAATACCAACTTTTGCTAGATTTGTATGAAGAAATATCTCCACGTGGTCATTATCTTAAATGGATGGGGATATTCATTATATCATACAATATTGGAATTCAATAATATCCCCTCCATATGTCAATTGTGATCTTTAGTACAATCACTTATAAGAGATTGACAAATACCCCAAATTGATGCATGAGAGAAAACTTAAAATGAGGCAAATGAAAATGATAGCAAGTTCTTGAAAAAAATATTAGAAAGGCAAAATAGCAAGTTAACATGACCTAAGCCTCATTAATAAACAATATTAAATTCTAACCCTTATAAAAACATAGACAAAAAAATATACATTACTAACCTTGCAAGTTCAAAATCAGAGCTATGTAGAATATCCAAGCTCAAACAATCACCCTGCAAGTCCAAAATCCGCGCTCAATGTGTCGCAAGAATAGAAAATGTGGAAATAATGGTTAGATTATGTGGTATATATAGCTCAACATTCATCTATATTGCAACGAAAAGTGAAACCTAAAAATTTCGTCGATATAGGGACGAAAGTTCATGGAACATTAAAAATCATGGATATTGCCACGTTTTTTCCACCCTGAAAAACAAAAAATATAAAAATTCATTTTTTTAACCCACGAATGTTGAAAACATGCAAATATTTCATGGAACAATCTGCCCATATGTAATAGTGCCTCTTTTAGGAAAATGCACACACACACACATTCTTTCCTTTATAATAGATGGTCTTTTTATATATATTGTATTACTATTTATATTTCGAAATTAAAAATAAGTTTATTTAAGTTTTCTTTATTATTATTAGTTTTTTTTTTAATTTTAAATTTAAATGATTTTGCATTTGCATTTAAATGTTTTCACCTAGATTCTAGAATTTTGACAAAAGCATTTATATGCAAAAACATCTCTACCCAAAAACCTCTTCCACTAAATTTATGATTTTTTTGTAAATGACCCCACTCATATGACCCATGACCCTCTTAAACCTAAATTTTGTTTACCTAAAATGTGATCATCTTGATGTGACCAAAGTATTTTTGAAGGGAATTGAAAATTATTTAAATCAAATATTTTTACCTAGAATAAGATCATCTCGCTGTGACCAAAGATTTTTGAAGCGAACTGAAAATGATTTCGACTCAAGCATTCACATCCTAATGTGATCCCTCTCTTACACAATTTGAAAATATGAACATAGTGGAACCTAACAAACAAATACTTCCTCACAATTGTTTAAGCAAAGACACACAAACCAAAGAAGAAAATTCACAAAAAATGATAGCTGAATCAAAATTATATTGATTAACTATTGTACATCCAACCTACACAAATGTGTTGGCTATCCAAATACAATACAAGTGATGAAATTCGAAATCCTCTAAGGCCATTCAAAAAGCACACAAGTGGAAGGGTTACAAAATAATAAAAATCCTCATCAAAGACAACATCAATCTCCAACTCATGCAAGGTAGTCACAGATTGGCTAGTTGGGCTTAGGTAGGGAATGAGTGACTAAAAGGTAGCATGTTGGAGGCTTTTCAAGAGAAAATCATCGAAGAGGCAGTGTCCAAAAAGAGGCAGACTTGCCAAAATCATGTTAGTGCCCTTATCTCATCTTTATCTATGGCAAAATTTGAATAAAGTAGGATAAAGCTACTAAAAGCAACCAGAGCGCTCTTTCTCATAAAAGTAGAGTAAAAACAAAAAACAAAGCAGCAGTGGGAATCACTTGTGGATAAACATCATAATATGTGGGTCAAGTATGCATTAGGATCCATATAACCTAGTATAAACACCTAGGAAGATAACTAACCAAGATATATCATTTAGGAAACATAAAATAATGTTTAAAATAAGGTATAGATGGGGTTAATTACTCTAACACATCCCCTTAATCCTAACATAGTTGAGTATGAATTATTATGAGGGCCCAAGAAACTAGGGGCTATGGTCACCCTTTACAATTATTTGTCCACTAAGTTGAGGTAAAAGAGGAAAACTGCTTGGGAACAAAACCTCCCCTCTAGAATGCACATGAAAAAGAAACCAAAATGTTTACTTCAAACTGTAAACTTGAACATAATAGTCCAAAGAAGGCCAATGAGGGTAATGATTAGCAATTCAAATATAAAGAGGTACTTTCCTCTTTGCAAGAAGAGATATTTTCTCCCAATTGTGCCAATGTTGATCTTGAAACTTGCACTTTGAACCATGAGCAACTCCAAGAATGTGTGCCAATATGATGACAATTTCATGAGGAGCCTTGAACTTCAAGCTAACAAAGGTAAGAGTAGATCCACATGAACCTTGATGTGTTTAAGACTTCGAACCATGTGAGATAAACCCAAGAAACTGTGAATGATCTTTAGATTTTAACATTGAACCATGGAAGGTAAGATTAGGTCCAAAAGAGACTTGATGCTCTTGAAACTGGAACTTCAAATCAAAGGAATTTAAATCAGCTCCAAGAATGTGAAACACGAGTTCCAAGTTTGCCAATGTGATGGAAGAAACATGAGGTTCTCCATCTTCAATGAAAGTTTGATAATTAGTTCCAGCAATCAAGTAGGAATACATATGAAGCATAGGACAAAGGAGAGTGAATGCATCATCTCCAAACTCTGAGCTATCTTCCAAAAAATCCAATATATCATCATTCTGCACACCAATAGACTCATTGGGAAGAGAGGAATCAAATTCCTCTTCAGCTTCTAGTGCAATAATTGGCTTACTTTGCTTCGAATCCATAATAGAAGAATCATATGAGACCATTAGAGAGGAGTGGATGTTAATATATTCAACTATAGCAGGTCCATTAGTCACTTCTTCTTCATTATCAACATCATAGGATAAGGAATCGGGATCCTCATCATCTTCTAGAGTCACAGAAGAAGATGTATCTTCAATTTCTTCTTCTTGAATTACAGAGGAAGCATTTGAATCAACGAGAATGATAGAAACATGAACTTGTGTTGAATAAATTTCTACAATTTCTTCACAGTCTCATTGAAAAACTTGTTCAGAGAGAGTTGAGGTTGATACATCAAGAGGGAGATCACATGATGAGGTTCTATATTTTCTCCAGGCATTAACTTCTTATTTCTGCACACCAAAAGCTCTATTTCAATTACTCCAGATCTCAAATGGATACTCATAAAATTCTATGAGGTAATGCATATTAGGATACATGACCAAGCACACAGCTCTAAATGACCTGTCACAGTCATTTCACCCATTCTTCTCTCCAAAGTACTCGGGCTAGCTCATAGCACCAATAGAAATATCATAAAGGCATTCTCTCTTGAGAGATGCAACCATCTTTGGCTTCCAATCAACATAATGGAGTAAGAGAGGGAACTTTTGAATCCATGAATTCATTGTACCTGCACAATAAAAACAACACTCGGGAGGAAAACATGTTCGCACAATCAATCTCTACTTCAACACTCTACACATTCAGGAGTTCTTCACGCCCGGATAGACCCCAATGGACAAGACAAAGGACTCAAGGCAATTTCCCCTGGACTTCTATGGAAACTCCACTCCCTCTATTGGCTTGTGTTCTTACGCGGAACAAAGCCAAGGTTCCTCAAGAAATGTGGAAAATATTTCCATACTCATGTGGAGCCGGGGAGAAGTAAATGAGATACCTCAACAATTGACGTAGGTTGTAGTGCTAAGGAAAGGGCCCATGCTCACTATGTAGATAGCTCCACACACAGAGATAAATGCCCTCACATAACTCAAGATGAAACCAACATGTAGAGAGGAGGTGAATTAGGGTTTTCAAGGAATAGAGATTGTTTTGATAGAATACCAATACTTAGAGGACAACCTTTTCAGCAAAATCCTATAAACAATAGGCATGCTCTGATACCTCTATGATGTTTTCCACTGGGAAAATGAGCATATTGGATTACACACAAAGCCAAATACAAAATGAATCACAAGAGAATAAGCATGAAGGAACACTATATTTCCCATTAACCAAATGTGCATATATATACAATGAGAAATGTCCGTTGGGTTTCATATTACCAAGTGGACTCTTGGACTCTTGGGTGACTCTTAGTCTCCCTTGCACATTGATATTCCTCACACCGAGGATTAGACTCCAACAAGGTCAACTATAACTATTTATTATAATTGTATGTCAGGAAAACATAGTTCACCTTTGTTGTGGTATGGAATGTTTACGCCATCCATTAAAAAGATCCCTAAACGATATAAACAAGATGGATAAATTTTGTATGTTATCCCATTGATACAAAATTTGGTGTCTGACTCAAGAAGTTGGTTTTGTTACTAGTTCTTCATTTAATGTATGTATCTCAATGGCACTTCCTTATCTCCATCAATCAGATTGTCATAAAAGAGGATCCCTCCAATAAAAAGGAAATCAATATGTTTTTTAAATTTTCATCTAACATTACCGCCCCTCATGGTTCTTGAGATCTTACATAGCATATCCCCTTCGCTTTTTTCTTTGAAACTACCATCAATATCTAATAGATATTTATTTAGTTTTCTATATAAGGAGTTAAAGTCAATATCCAAATATTTGATATTTTTCTTGTAAAGAACATGGATAGGAATCCCCTTCCTAGTGGTGTAGGGATTAATCCCTCAATGTGAAAATTTATATAACCTTCTAGTGTATCTCAATTCCTTATGGAACCCTCTTATCTATTGTATAAAAAGGGAAATGACCCCTAGTATTGTTGTACAAGAAAGAATTGCAGTTTTTTTGTCAATAATAATAAAAGATAAAATCTATCATTGCCTTGTCATTTTACCTATGCATACTAGGGTTTCCACATAAATATTATGTTCTATTGTTATTTTTGTTTGCTTGAATTGTTATGTTTTTCTAACATATAGTATTAGAACTTGAAAACTCACAGAAAGAGGATTTTTTTGCTAGTGGGAGATGTAACAACGATAGGAGGTTTAACCCACATAGAAATTGAGAAGTTTAATGGAAATAATTTCTCCTTACGGAAGATGAAAATGGGGTATTTTCTGGTTCAAAATGACCAATCCATAACCTTGTAAATGTTTCTGAAAAATCCAAGAAACATGATAGATTACCATTTTTCTTTTAGTCATGTAGAAGGGTCTCCCATATACTATCAAGCTATGCATCCTATACAATTTTGATCACTCATACAGGGTGCATTCCATGTCACGCCATCACTACACATAATTGATGGACTATCTCCTATTATAATCTATAATCTGGCCAATGTCATAGCGAAGGTCTTTGTATTTGAGGTAGATTATCTACCTCAACCATCTATCAATCCTATTGGGGAGACACCTTACCAACATACAAGGAAATATATGCAAAATAATAGATAATAATAAAGTAGACAATTTAAATAAAATATTACAATAAATTAAATGTGGATTAAAGAAGATGAAAAACTGAAAGTAGATTAATCAAAACATAATGTTGATATTACCTCTATCATATGCTTATTCATCTTAGGAAAATAGAATGTTAGGACATCCTCTCCAGTCTGTCTCTATGTTTTGATACTACACAAGATGCAAGTTATGATCATATTCATTGGAAAGCATCTATAGTACCTCTAAATTGATCCTGCATGGTGACACTAATGGTTCAATCTCGAGAAACATCTACACCAACATGTGCATGCATACATCTATCCTTGTCCTAGGAAGGAAGAGGTTGACCTATGAGCTTGTGGTAGGAAACTCTAAAAAAATAAAGAAAATAACTTTGAATCAAATGGGATTCCCATCATCCCCTTAAACACTAGACAACAACAATCCAAAGCTAAATGAAACTATCACAAAAATGGTATATAACCTAATACATTTAGATTTATCCACTAAAGAACCGACATATTATAACAGAGGGAAACTAATGTGTTGCCCATCAATCATGTAGTGATGCATTATTAAGACCAAAATAAAGATGCACCTAACCTCCTATGATCCATTTGTGGGTCCATCTAGCCACCTACAAACATGGATCGATTAGGGCTAATGATTTCCTCAATGATATATCACTAAACGTATGTGAGATTATTCTCTCTCACAACATCAAGTGAGAGATAAGGGACTTGGGGATAATCCTCCCTTCTCTTGAATAGCCTAGTAATGAAGTATATGTCTCCCTATGTGGGTTCGTATTAGAGATCAAAACCTAAATTCCCAATTGACATGATCCCAGTTATGAATGAGATATCCCAATAGAATCATCTTCCCCTTGAGGGATGTATCCCCGACATATAACTTGAGGAGGCCAACATTCCTAAGTAGAAAATGAGCCTATGATATAATAGGGTGAGACTAGAGATCGCTCTCCCTCTCCATGCATCCTATTCCTACAAAAAGTTGTACCACATTGCTACTATTGATCATGCGCTTGTCATCACCGTTGTCACTAATTTGCATGCAACTTTCATATATATATTGAAATGACCACTTTTATGTATTAAAAATTGAAATGATTTTTTTTAGGCCAAAAGGTTGTTGAACAGTACCCATGCATCTTTAGAAATAGAACTCACTCTTCACAATGATGTAAAACATATAACATAGTGTAAAGGTGCTCTATGCACAACAATTGTGTACTATGATCTTGATTCCACTTAATATGAGCAATGTACTTAATATATGAGAACATACCCTCACTCGTGTTTCTATACATCTCAAAGAATATTAATATAAAAACCATATCTAAATATATATATATATATATAAAAGATGAAATAATTTTTTTTTCCAAAAAAGTTGTCGAACACTACCAATGCACCTTTAGAAATAGAACTCACTATTCAAAGTGATGTAAAACATATAACATAGTGTAAACGATGATCTATGCACCACAACTATGTATACTATGATCATCGTTCCACTTAATACTAGCGATGTACTTAATATGTCAGAACATATAACCATCACTTGTGCTTCTATACATCTCAAACAATACTGATATATCCAACCCTACATGCAACAGCATGAATGATTCATTTATAATGATGATATGCACTCCATGTAGTGCATATCTATCATAATATGCACCACATAATCATGTTTGCAAGACATGGTTCTACATTTTACTTCATTCTAATACCTTGAAGCGCCTTTAACTATGCTTCCCTATGTCATAAACTGCAGAAATAAACATGCAAGGTTTATAATATGCCCACTTAATGATGCACCTCACATAAATAGACACATCGCATACCGAGTGTCTGTACACTGGAAACCACAGTAATTAGCTTTAAAACATTGTTGAATTTTGTATATTAGAAGTGTGATTAATATATATATAAATGAAATGTGACCAGTGTGTTCATACCACTCAAAGCACACTAGTATACCTGGCCGCACACACAAAATTGTGAACGGTGTGCTAATAATGAAGGTATAAATTTCATGCAATGCATATCTATCATACAATGCAGAGAAGGACGATGTGTTTATGACATATGTGTACATTTTATTTCCATAGTGCTTACATATATGATAAAGTAGACTAGATAATCGTGTAGGGTTTTTAATATCCCCTCTTAATGGTGTTAACAATTGTATGGGAGATAGTGCATCTTGTTAACACACTAATTGTAGTGTTCCATATAAATTCATAGGGTGCGCCATATATTTCACAAGAATGACTTAAAAGCGCATGAAAAAAAATTAAAAAGAAAAAATTGGAAAAAGGAAGCATAAATGACGAGGCAAAAAACACTTACCTATTATCTTACCTATTATCTTATCCATGTAGAAAAACTATGGACTTATAGGATCATTTCAAAAATTTGAAAACATTCCAATCAATTGGCGAATTGAAAGTAGGAGAAATTTCACAACTTACAGCACCAATGATGGGGGTGTTCATACAATGACTCAATGATGGGGTGTTCATAAAATGACTCAAACACTGAAATCAAATTGCAAATCAAATTATCATATTATAATTTCTATTTTTATTTTATCTTTTCTGGTGCAACTATTACTATTACACATCAATGTGTTTTTAATACTAAAATATATTTTTAATATCAAATGTACCATAAAAGCAATTTAAAAATACCTAACTTGATGCATTATTTTGCGAGATTACCTAGTGTAGTTATGACATTTGAACTATAATTTATTTCTAACAATCGAACTTGATGGTATGTCATATATACCTATATATTGGTGTGTTTTGAGTCACTAAACACCCTGGCTAGTTTTATAATTTTATGAATATTAAATATCTATATAATACTAAATATTTTACTCTGTGTCGGTGCCCCATGGATTTAAAAGCATTGGTGCACTATCTCATCTCTACCACACTAGTATAATTGTAGAAACATTTGAATTCGGTGCATCATGTATGAGGATGCACTATTGTGTGTATATCCATCTAACATGTATATATATATATATATATATTTGATAGGAAAAGTCCATTTTGCATTGTAATGCCCAGATGTGTTATATATATATATATTTGATAGGAAAAGTCCATTTTGCATTATAATGCCCAGATGTGTTATAGTTATATATATATAAACACATATTTGATAGGAAAAGTCCATTTTGCATTGTAATGCCCCGATGTGTTATGTCATTATAGACACAATAGATAGTGATTTCATAAAATAAAATTAAGCATATTCTTTCCACCAATAATGGGGTATTTTAATGTTTGACACATGTGCTATTTTGGTGTAGTCCCCCATCATGTTAATCCATGAATGCATTATTACAATTTAAGAGAACACAAGAAAACCTATGCTTAAAGCTTTGGTCGTCCACCTCTGCTAGCAACCTCCACTATAAATAGATAAAGGAATTGTTTTGAAAGGTTACACAAAATTCACCATTAAAAGGTATTGTCCTTGTTTTCATCTAGTCTATTTCCATTTCCATATCCATAGGATAAATACGAGGGTGCATAGACATGATCCACTATTCTTTCTTCAAAAGAAGCTCTTCTATCTTGATATTTCATAGTTCAAAGTTTCCACTATTAAGTTTCTCAACCATTATTTTTGAATTGGTTTCCATTCTCTTTCACATAAGAATCACCAACCAGAGAAATCAAGTTTATCATAGATACATAATAAAATTTGCCTATCAAGAATGAGCTAAACACTAGCAACAAAGATGTGCCCATAAAGCCAATAACGTCGCTCTAATGTCAATTGTCAGTTTTAAACATGTGCAAGTGAAGCAATACATACAATATCTAAGAAAAATGGAATGTAAATAATAATATGCACACACACAATACATAAAGATTTATCTTGGAAAACCTTAATTGAGAAAACCAACCTAAGATAGTATCACACCTCTATCTTATCATTTTATTAACTTAACCATTCACAACCCTATATTTAGATATTACACCACGTCCAAAACCTTAATGCAAAATAAATACTCTAATGCTTTAATTGGAATTAAGGAATTGGGATTAAGTTACAATGGATAAAAAACCATTCACCCAAAAAGTACAAAATGGATAAAAAATAAACCCCACAAATGAACTATTGAGAATATTGGATCAAGCCTAGAAAATCGAATGCTACAACTAATTCCTTAGCCTTCCTCGTTGTATATTTTAGAGTTTTAGACTCATCAAACTGAATCGTATCTCTGTAGAATGCAAGAAAACCACTTAATAAACGTTGTAAATTAACCCTATCCTCTTAAATATAACTAACATACCTCAACAGCTCTAAACACTTTTTATACTACTCTTACATGGTCATATTTCCAACTTGAGTTCTTTGAACTCCTACATCTTCTTGTAATAATAGTGCTTAGAAAGGTATTTATGCAAGAAATACTTCTTTAACTGCCTCCAAGAAATCCTCTTATCATTAATGCACTTAACTTACTTCAACTCATCGCACCAAATGTTAGCTTTTCCTTGCAAATGGTATATAGCAATTATGGCTTATAGATTGGATGAATAGTTATGCAACTGGAAATATTTCCTTATGCCTAGCAACCAAGCTTCAACCTCTTCTCCTTTATTGTGCTCTTATATATGATACATATTCTACGTACAAAGAATATAACAAGTGTAAACTAACATCATTTATTGAATATCTCCTCGATATACACCCAAAAAAATGGTATCTAGTGATTGATTTTTGATAATTTTTTTACTATTTAACTACTCATTTTCCATTATTGTGTGTTCTACATTTATATTAAAGTTTTTCCACTTAGTTGAGGTCTCATCTATACATTTCCCTAATCAAAGTTATAACTTTCTTATGATTTTAACCTATATACTTTACATGGTTTCATGAATAAGAGAAAACGTATTCATAATAAATGGGAATAATTAAGCAACATGGTTAGATAGGCATTAGAATACATGGTTTCATGAATAAGAGAAAACGTATCCATAAAATATGGGAATAAATAATTATCTGAGCATTGCGTGGACAAAAACAATCTTGTAATAAGTTTAGGCGATACCTTTCATTATAGAACCCGAATTAACGGGATACCCATTGAGAGCTTTATCGTTACACTTCGAACATATAATCTGGTATAGTTGCAGCGAGTTCCTCATCATAAAACCAATCGTAATGTTATTTCGTTGTAATTACTTATTTACCAGTAAAAAGTCGGTATTCTACAAAGGATATCATATTTTGAATATTTCATTAAATTTATTCTTGTCATTAGTTACCAAGAGAAAAAAGTAAATTGTGGATATTGTATGTAAAGGAATCAATATTATATATTTTGATAAGTTACTTAGTAATCGCATTTATTGTTATTATTTTATGAGTAGAAAGCGATGTTCAATAAAAGGAAATTGTTATGTCCGTGACATTTTGGGGTCACTTTGGACATATTAATCTTGCTGTACGCCATTCAATTTTTTTTTTTTTTAAGTTTTGTAATGTTTTAATTTTGAATTCATTTCTCGAAATTTGATGCGGGGGTTTCTCCTGCCGCGTGTTTTTGGTCTGTTCGTCCTTCTGACATCACACATCACTACGCACAAGAATGTTGTCACGTCAGGTTTTTTGAGTGCTTGTACATAGCTCTCCTGTCTTGCACCCACAATTGCAACGACGTGTTATGCAAAGCGACAGGTGCTTAAACAATATCACCGTGGCACTAAATTGTATCTCCTCCCTACTTGGCAAGGAACAATATCACCGTATTGCTTAAACAATATCGGCCGGGAACTATAACGAGGGTTTTCGGGCGATATTCGAGCATTTGGGAAGTTATTGCAGGTCTGTGTTGGAGAGTTTGCATTTGCGCAGTTATTGAAGGGATGGCATTTATGCAAAGCGACAGGCGCTTAAACAATATCACCATATCACTGAATTGTATGTCCTCCCTACTTGGCCGGGAACAATATCACCGTATCGCTTAAACAATATCGGCCGGGAACTATAAGGAGGGTTTTCCGGCGACATTCGAGCATTTGGGCAGTTATTGCAGGTCTGTGTTGGAGAGTTTGCATTTGCGCAGTTATTGAAGCGATGGCATTTAATGGGAGTCTGTGTTGGAGAATTTGTTATTTAAAGGGGCTTGCTTGTTCTGGAATGGCGTTTATTGTGCTTGTTCTTGTTTGTTGGTTTCGTTCTCTATTGTCTGGTGTGGGTAGTGATTCTCAGGGACAAGTCTCTATAGCTGTGGCTAAAGTCTATTGCGATAGGGACGGATTCGAAGGGTTCGTTGTTCAACATTGTTGTAGTGACGACGACATTGTCCAGGTATGCCCATGAGACCTGCCTCCTAATGTTGATGCCCAATGGTTTACTCGCTCTGCATGTTTGCTTTGGTTTGATTGCAGATGTTGTAAATATTCATGTCCTCGCAGTGGTTGGGCTTATTCCGTCTTTCTCCCAGATTGATTTTCGGCCTTCAATTTTCGTCAATGGGTTTATTCCGTCTTTTTCTCAGATTGATTTTCGGCCTTGAATTTCCATGAATTCCTAATGCTTGTTCTGGAATTTTCGTGAACTCCTTCTTGGCTTCTAACCAATACCTCAGCTTTCCATATGCATCGATAATGGCAGTATAGCTTTTGGAGCTGATTCCTCCAAGAAGGCGAAACCTTTCAAACCAAACCCATGCGTTCATGAGTAACCCCATCTCTATGCACATTCTATTATCGGCATTCAATGCTATACAAGTATTATAAGTCATAACGTTTGGCTGGCACCCTGTTTCCTCCATTTTATTCATGAGAGCCTCTACTTCTCCTAGATGTCCATCTGAACCACAAATATGAATCATAGTATTAAAAGTTACAGTGTTAGGAAAAATATCTGGCTTGAGCATCTCCAAGAAGGAATTTGAACATTCGCCGAGGCGGCCTACCCATCCATACCTGTCCATACATATCAATTAGAGTATTATATGTGAAAGCCTGTTGTGGTCTATGAGTCCCAATTGCAAGCAACTTGCCGTGTTTTCCAGCACAACTATGGTTGAAAAGTTGCGTTCTTATAAAATAATGGAAATAATTTAGTTACATTAAAACCAATTAAAGGATAAATTCAAGTTTATTTTGGGGTAAATATTTGGATAAATTCAAGTTTATTTTGGAGTAAATATTGTTCAAAATAACAGGCCTTGAGAAGTCATCCACACGAACCCCCAATCCATCCATCTCCTGGACCAGGGATTCAACTTCTCCAATCATGTGCGTCCCACAAAGTATATGCAACAGAGTTCTGTAAGTCACAGTATTAGGTTTAACTCCAGTTTGTTTCATTCTATTGAAATAAGTTAATGCCATGCCTATATTGTTATTGTCGGCATTCAATGCTATAAGAATATTCTAAGTCATAACGTTTGGCTGGCACCCTGTTTCCTCCATTTTATTCATGAGAGCCTCTGCTTCTCCTAGATGACCTTGTGAACAACAAATATGAATCATGGTATTAAAAGTTACAGTGTGAGGAAAAATACCTGGTTTAAGCATCTCCAAGAAGGCATTTGAACATTCGTTGAGGCGGTCTACCTGTCCATACATATCGATTCGAGTATTGTATGTGAAAGCCCATTGTGGTCTATGAGTCCCAATTGCAAGCAACATGTAGTGTTTTCCAGCACAGCTACAGTTGAAAAGTTGCGTTCTTACAAAATAATGGAACTAATTTAGTTACATTAAAAACCAATTAAAGGATAAATTCAAGTTTATTTTGGGGTAAATATTTGGATAAATTCAAGTTTATTTTTGGAGTAAATATTGTTCAAATTTTTGTAAATAGTACAATCTAGATAATACAATTGTATGAGTTATTTAAATTGATGATATCAAGCAGAACCTTGTAGTTAACATAAATTATGGAAAGCAGCTGTGATTTGATCGATATCTCAATCTCTCTGTTGTTTAATCAAATCCCCTCATATTCCATTGACAAGATTGATTCTTCCTTGTGGAATTTGATAGTGAAATGCGTAAAAAATTTATGATCCCGTTAATAATCAAATATGCTAAAAATTTCTGCTACCCAGTTATTTCGTTTAATATGTTTGAAGGAACCTTTCCTAAAAACCTTAACCCTGAAGTTTTCTCCTTGTCATCTTTATGATGCTTTCTCTGTCAAGGTTGCGGCTAATAGGACTTGTTCTATGTATGTTTCTCTCTTCGTGCAACGTCCACCCTTGCTTATTTTCATCCTTTATATTATATCTTTTAAAGTAAGTAACAAATCGCTTCAATTTAGTGGTGACAATTCCACGGGCATGAAGACATGGGCTCGAATCCCAGTACCCACACATTGTTTGAATTCTTTTGAGATATATATTGTGGAAGCATTTTCTATTCAAACTTGATTATCTGAATTTTGGCCAAGGATTGAATTTGAAATTGCATTTATGATTCTGAATGTGAGAAAGCTTTGTTGCTCACAGATATATTTTGTAGTGTTGTAGTTGTGATGAAGTCAATTGGTTTGGTGCATTGAGATTTCAAGGTTCCTGGTACAGTGAGCAACAAAGAAATGTTTGAGATTTCTGGTGTAGAGAAGAACTACTGCCAGTCATAAATGATATTATTAGATTCCATTTGGTTTGGTACAAATTTTTCATAATACTTGCAAAAAAAAATTTAAAATATTTAAACGTGATGCATTGTTTGATTAAGATCATATAAAATAAATATTGTTGTGTAGAATGGGAGAATGGAAGAATGCAAAACAATAGGATTAGATTATGGAAATTTGCATTTGAATTTATTTCTTGCAATTATTTCTCCCAAACACCCAAGCTATATCTAATGTGTATAAGTGCACTTATAATTTATTTTATAGAAAAACAGGAATATACTCTATATAAGCTCAACAAGTCATATTGACACAATCCATAATATAGCTCTACACACATTAAGAAACCTATAATATTTCAACCTTTTTATGAAAAAATGGGTCAATAACATCACTAATATCTACCTCTAATTTCACTTTATTAATCCTTATTATGTTTTCCTATTTTCCAGTTTTTCATGGCCCCCAATCTCGTGTCTATTAATTTCTTCTAGGCTAGAAACAATACATATTCTAAGCTTCCATACAAAGCTATCCTGTTTGAAGACTAAAGCACCTGTAATCTATCCCTAGCCCGTTTAACAGGAAACTGGTTGTTTAAACTTAGTTTCTTCACTGTTGAGCATGATGATGACATTTCTTTTAGGCTAGAAACAATACATATTATAAGCAACAGCCATAATAGTGCCGCCTCCTTGAATTGATTTGCCCCAAAGCAATTGTTCTGATGGATATTAGCTATTTCAAATTCTGTCACGAAGAACAATTGTGCTGATAGAAATTTACTATTATAGATTCTGGCACAATGAAAAATTGTACTGATGCTTATTAACTATTTTAAATTCTGGCACAAAGAACAATGGCAATAGTTATGCAGATAAAAGTATGACAATCTACTTATTTTTATTGTCATGGCCATAAACCGATAAAGCAACATAATGCTAACACTTGGACCAACAAACACTTTTGACTTGATTGCTTTGACCGCTGAAAGTGTAGCTTGTCTAATACAGCCTTCAACTAGAGCAGTAGTTGCTAGTGCAGTGGAACTAGCGGCACTGCATAATAAAACTAGAAAGGAGGCAATGACCCTTACTTGAACCTTTCTAATCTCTCTTCAACAGAATGTTCATTATCATAGAACTTTAATTTTGTCCAAAGATTGCATATTCATTGAATCTTGTTGAATTGACCTTGAATGCCTCTAAACAATTGAGCTTCAATGCCTCTCCATTTAGAATAGGAACATAAGTTCACGATTGAAAACATAAATCTTTGTGCCCTCTAAGCAAATGACATTGCTATCTCGGTTTACTAATAGCAATAAAAGTTAGAGTTTATTTAGGAACAAATTCGCTAGCACCATTTAGTAAGGCAACATTCCCAAAAGATATGCTTGATTGTCTCTTGTCATTGACAATCTAGGTAGAGACCATCTGAGAGGCAATTATTAGCCAACCTAGCCTTTGAGCGGATCCCTCAATAGATAACCAACGAAGCAAAAAACGTGCAATTTATACAAAATTCGCAACAATGATTCAATCAGACTGTTTCCATCCTTCAATCAGTAGAGCCAATATGGCTTGGTATTTATTGATGATCATTCAAGGTGCACCTGGGTATACTTTATTTAATAAAAATTAGAGGCGTTTAAGCAATTTCAAGACTTCAAATCACTTGATGATAAGTAGTCTAGAAAGGGTATTAAAGTTCTACATAAATACAATTGGGGGAAGTATGTGAACAACAACCTTGAGTGGTTTTGTGCAATAAGCATAGGCCTTTTGCACTTCTGTTGGTGTTGGTTTTCAAGGATTTTTTTGACCATCGTTGTCTTTGACTACCGCAAGAACATGGTTTTCATCTCCTACATCAACACAACTGCCAACACCTTTATTCAAGACTATAAATGGAATACCATTTCCAAAGGCTCTCTCTTCTTTTTACATAGAATAGGTACGAAATCCTTTTTCATAGAATAGGTGTCGGAGGTGGACATAGAACAAGCATATGACATATGTAGCCTTCAACCTAAGTCCACAACACACTTGCACATGGAACACTTTACATTACAAAGATGGCATCTGCCATGCTAACAATTATCCAACCCCAACATAACGCACCCTTGAACCGTGATGTCCCTTGGACTCAACACCCTAGTCCCCTTATGCAAGGTCCTATGTTTCTAGCCATGTTCCAAATGTCCTCTTATTCCTAATGCACGCCCGTGAAGTATGCTTCATCATCTAGGAATCTTGAAGTCTTGTATCCAAACTAAAATATGTATGTCTTAGGGCTAAGTGCCTTTCTCCACGTCTCTAGCAATCATGCTTCTAGGCAACTGCGTCTCCTGGTATGGCAGTCAACTCCTAGTCATAATACTAAGGTTTCTTTGTACATAGGTACCTCTTAGAGTGACAATTTATTTCCTATGTTCATGATACATGTATTCTTAATTAAGTCAAGATACACATGTCGAGATATGCATGTGCTCTTTATAAAGTCAAAATATTGATATAGTTTCCTAGTAATCATGTTCTTGCCTATTCATGTAATTTGTAAACAAAACAAATGTCCGAATGATGAACCGTGATTAAGGTTCGAAACGTCGACTTTCAAAATGAGTACTGCATTCTTCCTGAGCATACCACCAAAACAAATGTCATTTTCAAATAAGGAAATTCAAAAAAAATCATCATGGGAAATGATTAATGTTCATCCTTTATTGGCTAGACTATGATATAATTTCCCTAAAAGCATCTATCTTTTGCTAGTTACTTGTGCTTCCTTTGACACGTGCATGTTTGCAGGTCAAAGGAGATCGTTCTCTTGTAGCATTGACCACTTGCAAAGGTAGCAAACACAAGCAAGTTACGCTCTATTCTACAGATCTTGTTCTATAGACACATTTTCTATTTGCTGAAATGAAAATGCAAATAGGAAACTGTTGCAACGAAAAATTCCACAATAGATCATGTGCTTTTGCAGTCAATGGCCTTCCTATGCAAAAAATTGATTGCGCCCTAGCTAGACATGGACTTTTCAGGTTAAAATATTTCTATTATCATGCAGGAGATTATTTGTTTGATGCACTTGCAATGCTACTACATTTTCGATATTCATCAATTGAAATTAGAGAAAGGATAGTAAATCATTTCAGGAGATGTTTAAGTTGCAAGGATCCAGAGGCATTGCATTCAATGAAGACAAAATTAAGCATTTTTTTTTTACAAGAGTTGCATGGTGTCAATGATTCAGATGCATATCTTCATCGAATGGCTCTTTCCGCTGTAGATTTGCACTCTTCTTCAGATTCTGGTCTATGGGGTGACGTCTTTTGTGTCAAATGGTTCTCAAAGTGGTTGGATGTCTCAGTGTCGGTTTGGTCACTTGAAAAAGTACAAAGATACCTTTGTTTCAAAGGCAATTATGGTAAGCATGGACTTGATATTTTATTCCATGACCAAGTAACATGTTCTAGACACTTCGAGCCATTGTTGTCATATACAACAAGGATAGACATTACACGTATGCAAATTGCACGACCCACATGTCCGTTTGCAAACAATGATCAATATGTACAAATAGACATGGCATCAATTGAACAAGAGTTGTCCAAACAACATCTCTTGCCAGTCTACATGGTTTTCATTGACTGCCATGACTCATTGTTCGAGTCGATTTATGACATGCTACAGAATTTTGATGCTCTTTGTTTGCGCAAAGCAATTGCACAAACATTTTTCAATCACTACAATCCAAATGATATTAGAGCAGTTAGTTGCTTCAGAGAACACCTGCATCATAAACACATTATGGAGGAACAATGTATTGCCAACCCAGAAGCCTTTGTTATAAACTTGTCAATGGCATGCAGGGAAGGAAGACTCCAAGGAAATGGATTTGCATTACAATGGATAACTGAATTTTTCAATATCAACATAGACATTTGGAGCATGCAAACAAAGAAATTTTCCCAAAGATTCCAGCCAACTAATGACTCTACAAATACAATCTTTCTAATGCATTTCGCTATCGACAATTCGCATCTGCACTTTTGGCCATTGCTTAAAGACCAAGAGACCAATTCCATTCCATGCAATTGACTTGTAGACATTGATACCTATGGCCAAGCAAAGAAAATTCGCCTTGCAAATAGTGCAATGTCAGAAAATGGTTCTAGAGTTACAAGAGAACATGGTTCTGGATCAGATCAAGTACCAATAGCAATTTTGAAAGAAAAAACAAGCACTTGTAAAAAAAACAATGGAACCAGAGTAGAAACGTTGCACAATCTAAAAAAAAGAATATGAACACAAAATCATGCTCTCCCAGTTAGGAAGAAAAAAAATGCAAAACCGAGTACAGCAATACAAGCTTATTTGGCTCGTATTCAGGATACACCGACATATGCTTGCATTGGTTGTGAAATGTTGCAATTCAAAAAGGACATGGACAAAGTTGACAATATTGCAATCCAGAACTATGCAACCTTGTGCATGGCTTCTAGCTCAAAGACTATTGACATAGATCAAGAAATATGCAAAAAATGCAAAAATAGTCTTCACAATGAAAAGATACCTGTATTTGCAGTTCCTTCACAAATTCATCGCAACAAAAAAATAGATTCCGTCACAATTCTAACAGAATTGGAAGAAGGATTGGTGTCACCAAGAGTAGCTTTTTCTCAAATAAGACCATTAGGATACAAAAGAGCACAAACTGCACTTACAGGAACCATTATTAATGTCCCTGCAAACTTGAACAAGATACAGAAGGCTTTGCCTAGACGCTTTGAAACTTCAGAAACAGTTGTAGTTCTATTGAAAAGGAAACTAGAGTACAAGAGTTCTTTTTTTTATTATTATCTGGAAATGTTCACCCTTATATTGTTATGACTACTTTGAATGACCTCTGTAACACCCCACTTTACAAATCTGAGAACATTACTATTGACATTGAGTGCGAGCAAATTGTTAAAAGAAACATTGCAATACGTACTCAGTCCCCAGCACACACAAACACAAGTCATTCGAGTGACGACGAAATAGATATAGAACTTGCCAATGAAACAATGGTACATGGCTATGGGCAATCTCATCAAGTAGATGATCTAGGAAATGAGATTATACAAATTGCACCTTCTGAAGGATTGCAACCATTGGGCATTTTCCAAGACAAATTTTCTAAAGAGTTGAATTTCCCTACATTGTTCTTTGGCTACAATTGACCTGAAGATATCGTAAACCGATTTACTTATCAACGAAACTCACAATGGGAATTGGAACATGTGTCAACAGACTTTGCAAGACCTCTTTTTTAAAGCAGTTCATGTTCTGATTCAGCAAATCCGTGGTTCTGCATGGATTTCAATACGAAAAGGAGAGATAAAGGGAAAACCTCTTGTGGAAAAGGACGTAAAATATAAAGCAAATCTTCAAAAAATATTAAAATCACCAATTGCTTATCAGTGTTTAAAAAACATACGTACATCTCCTGATTACTTCGAACATATACGAAAGGATGTCTTTGCAATGATTCGACAACTTGGGCCCCTGATGTTTTTTGTCACTTTCACCAGTGCTGAACATATTTGGCTTCCTCTTTGCAATGCATTGCAAAAAAATGCAGATAGGCTTTCTCCCAAATATGGAAAAGAACACGTTGCTCAGCCAATTGAAACATTGATACAAGAAAATCCAGTGGCTTGTAGTCGTTAGTATAAACATAGAATGTCAGCAATGCGATCTTTGATTTTGACAAACAATGAATTATTCGGAGAAGTAGTAGACTACTTTTTCATCACTGAATTCCAAAGTAGGGGAAATGAACATGACCATGCTTTGATATGGACAAAAGATGCCCCTGTCTATGGGAAAACGTCTGATAAAAATGTCACAATATTTGTTGATAAATACCTCTCTTCCGACTCTTCTCTTCTTTCTAAATAATTGACCAAGATCCAAATGCATCATCATACAAAGTCTTGCAAAAAACATTGACATTCTAGCTGTAGGTTTAATTTTCCTTTTCCTCCAATGGATGAAACTACCATTTTGCAACTTGCAGAAAATATTGGCCATAAAACAATTGACAAAGCAAAGAAACTGTTCCTAGTTCTAGAACATAAGACTTTCCCGAAAACTATGTCCTTTGATATGTTTCTTTCAGAACTCAACATAACAAAGGATGAATACCTTGTTCTTCTTTGTTCAGTCTTGCAACGTCCTTCTTTTCTTTTGAAAAGAGACCCAGCTGATGTGTGGATCAATGCATTCTCCAAACAAATCCCAACCTTATGGAATGTAAACACAGATGCACAATTTATCCTTGATGCTTATGCTGCAGCAACCTACTGTAGCTCCTACATTACAAACATGGACCGGACAATGACAACTGCCTTGAAAAAAATAAAAGAGAAATGCCTTCTTGACAATGACGGAAACATTGAAACAATTCGCAAACTTGGAAATGCACTCTTGAACATGCAACAAATGTCCATTTGACAAGCTATATATATAGTGCTTTCATTTCCTTTACATACAAGCTCCATGAAAACTAGATTCATTAATATAGGGCCAACTGACAAAAGAACCTATTTCTTAAAAACCCCAAAACTTTTGCAACAAGAACGAGATGACTCAGAAAACATTCCGTGCCCATCGCTCATTGAAAAATACACTGCAAGACCTTCCGATCTTGAACATATTACCTTGTCAGAATATGCCTCCTGTTACACATGCTCCCACTCACGCATTAGAAAAAGAAAGAAACCTGCAATCATACGCTATGTTCGAAATAATGAGCATAAAGACCCAGAAAAATTTTACAGATAAAAATTGATGTTGTTTGTCCCCTTCAAACAAAATGAAAATGTTCTTAAAAAGGATATAGAAACATGGGCAGAAGCATACTTACCACACAGCCTCCATAGAACAAATTGAACAAAATTTCATAGCCAAAACAAGGCCCGCTTGGGGTGACTTTGACATAGTGGCCAAGACAATTGACTCAAGAAATGAACTTTTTATGACATACACACTTTGCGAAAAGCAAACTAACCTTTATATATCTGATAAGTATGACATTACAAACGATCTCATGCATGGAGCATTCTCCAAGAACCTTGCAACTGCATCTGACAATGCATTTGAAACTATGAAACTTCCCCACAGCATTCGCAAAGAGGCCTACTATTCCATTAGAAAAAAACTTAACAAAGAACAACAAGCAATAGTAAAGGAAATAATAATGATAAAGAGAGCTAATCCAACCACACCTATTCATCTTTTTGTGATCAGAGCCATAGGCACAGGGAAAACATTCGTTGCAAAAGCAATTTACCATGGAATTTTGCATTTTCACAACATGGATCTTCGTAGTGATCCTCTTAAAAAAAAGGCATTATACTTGCATTTACTGGAAGAGCTGCGCACAATGTAGATGGTGTTACTGTGCATTCTGCACTTCGCCTCCCTTTGACATTGACAAAGATGCTCCCACTAAGCTCCAACTCATTGGACCTATTGTCCAAGCATTTTGAACAATTGCATCTCATTCTAATAGATGAAGCATCCTTGATTGGTGCTCGGATGCCATGGAGCATTGACAAAAGATTGCGCAAAATTATGCACACTCCCAACTCTCCATTCGGCAATTTGGACATTATTTTTTGCGGAGACTTATGTCAAGCACAAACTGTCAAAGATTCTTGGGTTTTTGAACAAGTGAATGTTGACTCACATCCATTGCCTTACAATTTCTAGAGACATAATATCAAATGCTTCCATCTCACACAAGTTGTAGGACAAGAAAACCCAACGTTTATTTCAATCTTGAATAGAATCAGAACAAACTTGCAAACAGACAATGACATTGACTTCTTGAATAGGCATTGCTATAGAACACCGCCAAATGACCCAACATTCCCCTTCCTATTTTATAGAAACAAGGATGTTGATGAACGCAACAAAAAGATGCTGGCATTTGTCCAAACAAAGTCATATACATTGCAATCAATTGACAATAAAATAGACACAATAGAATTCAACTCATTTCAAAATGGCCAGATGGACTTGCCATTTGCAATAGTATTGAAACAAAATATGCTTGTTGAACTAGTTGGGGGGAACTTTGCTATAGATGATGGACTTGTAAATGGTGCCGAAGGCATCTTCAGAGACTTTACATCAAATGGAATTGACATAGTCTCGATTGACTTTCGCCTACCATCAACTGGCACAATGCAACGAGCAAAAATGCAGAATCACTTTGGAGCAGGAATTCCTTGTAGATGGACACCTATCACACAAATTACTAGACAAATGGCATTGACGTCAAAAAAACATATACTTCAAAAACAATTCCCAATCCGATTAGCATGTGCACGAACTATCCACAGGTCACAAGGACTTACAATGGACAACTTGCCATTTGACCCAAAAGGCATCAGCCAACATGGACTAGTATATACTGCATTGTCACGTGTTAAAGACATGAACCATTTATACCTACTAAACAAATTAGAGCACAAGAATTTTTGCCTCTCGTATAAAGTTTCCATGGAAATAGATAGGCTCCAGAGTGAAGCATCTTTGGAATTCCACTATGGCTTTTCGACAATTGAGAATAAAGACCACTTGCATATTTGCTCATTGAACACAAGAAGCCTTGTGCTACATATAGAAAATATTGTCAATGACTATGACATAACGAAAACCGATATCCTGTGTTTGCAAGAAACACATACAAATTCATTGGCAACTGATTCTCTTCTTCAAGAAAAATATTCCTATCAGTCTATATACAATGTCCATGGTGTTATTACATGTTATGGAAAAAACATGGCTATTCAGAAACAACTCACATATGCAACAGACTTTGTTGAGGCAACAATATCATGGTTTCCAATTAACAATACTATTGTCACATTAGCAAATGTCTATATTGCACCACACACGCCAATTGATCAAGTATATTCACTTGTTCTTTACACCATATAAAACAGTTATCAGAATGAATATATCATCTTTGCTGGTGACTTTAATATTAACATGTCGCAAACGTCCAATGGACAAAATGCATTTGCCTCTTTTATGCATAGAAATAATGTTTCTGTGCACATGACACAACCAACAACAATCTATGGCTTCTTTCTTGACCATTTCTGGACAACATTGCCATCTAATCACGTCAAAGTACAAATTTCTGAAGCCTATTGGACAGATCATCATGTTATTTGTCTTTCAATCCCCTTCAAATTATTCACAGTTTGATGTTGCAAATGGAAAGTGCTAAAAAAAATGCATATATAGCTCTAAACAATTTCCATCGATCCATGTACACAAGCTAAACTAAAAAAAATGCATCTGCACTTTTTACGAAAAACTTACCAACTGCAACATGGCTGCAAAAAGCGGTACTTCAAACAAATCTGAGGCCATTATCTCCAAGGAAACTACCAATGATGGCTCAAAAAGGTTAGACCACTTTGATTCCTCCATGCACAAGCATTCTTTCACTCTTTTCTGCATGAATCATTGTTTCTTTTCTCCCTTTATTTCTATAATTCATGTATCTAAATATAGTTTGCAATTTTCCTCCTTCTTGTAGAGCAAAACAAATGGCAACCACATCATGCAGTATTAGGAAACTTTCGTCACCATCACATTCAAATGTATTTGAAGGCGATGTGGTTGCCTTGTATGGACTAGCATGCAATAGGAATTCAAATTCACCAAAGAAAATAGAGTTGGCACATGCTAATATTATAGACAAAGATGGTCAATTAATAGTAACAGTTAACATGAACAACACGCTTGTCTCACGTTTCATGAAATATTTCACCCCTGGCAGCAGTATGCGGATTTCAAATTTCATAACTAGAAACAAAGGGGTTTATGAGAGAGTAGATGCAAAGCATTGCATTGTTCTGCACCAACAGAATACTGTGGAAACAATTTTACAAGTTTGCCAACAAGGCAAATTGGCACCGGACACAACAATACATGCTTTATCAATCTCAACAAGTGCTTACTCTGTTGGTACTATTGCAGCACTTGTTATTTCATGTGAACAAGACAACAGGAACTATGAGCTCTGTGTTAAATATGGGGAAAAGATACAAGATACTGCAATGGTATGCTGGCATTTGATCTCATAGCTACTATGTATCTCTATTGCACTCAATAGTTGGAAAGTTCATTTTTCTCTTTCAATCCTCTTACTAATAGCCAACAACAAATTTCATTCCATTGCAGTTGCAATTTCTTGACAGCTAGAAGGACCTTTTCTTCAGGATACAACAAGCATTAGTATCGGAGGTTCCACCCATGTACCTGTTCAAAAACATTGTTAGAAATGGTGCAACAAGTTCCCATCTTCTGCGTGTTTCTCAAGCCACATTTTTCGATGTGCTGAATGCCAACTATGCAAAGCAACACTTGCTTGTGCTCATGCAATCAAAGACCAAGGCAAGTGCAGATTCTCTTCCTTTGGATTGCTTTAAGATACTTTGAAACATCTCAGCTTAATATTTGCTCGACGTAATAACGCTTTGGATACATTATCCATATAGACAACTATATATATGGATACATCCATTGATTATGTTTGTTTCCATATCTAAGATTCTATAGCACAGCTGAAACCAACTGTTCTCTTAGATTTGTAGATATGCTTCTAGGTTTCAGTAGATTGGTAGTATCAAGTCCTAATTTTGAAACCAAGTACATAAAAATGATCCAATGGCATTTCTAGTTTTCTACAAAATGAAAAACAACATATCTAAATACTAGTAGTCAGGGCTTCATGTTCTCTATAGCTGCATCATCATCATTGAGTAGAGATAGCTCTTTAGTAAACAGGATGTCCATGTAATCATTACTGTGCAGTACAGGGTCATCCTCTGGCACTGCCGTTGGAGGTAAACTCCATTTTAAATTTTTTTAGCAATTGGCCTCTAATAGTTGTATATGTATCTTCCCAACATGTAAGGCAAAGTATGCACTTGATTTCTGATGTTCCTCTAGCACCCTTGGGCCCCTTTATCCTCACATAGTGTTTCCACAATGGATGCTAAGGTTTGAAATTATTTCCCTGTTTGGACATGGTATGGAAATGACAAACAAAAAATTCTACAAGCTTGTCAAGTATGCAGCCCTAACAGACACCTTACAAAATCTAACATGTAACAACATTGTCACCTTGCTCTACTTGCTAAGATATTGCAAATAGAGCTAATTGAGATAACCAAATCACTCAATGTCATAATCTAGTCACCTCATTTAATTGAGTGATAAGTACATTAGATGAAGACTCGAGAACAAAGTTAGAGAAAAAATACATCCAAGACTAATGATCAACTTTACCAATAGCAACAAAAACACCATTTTTCATCTCACTATTGACCACAAAATTAAGTGCGAACTCAAATTTCTTGCCAAAACTAGAATGAGTAATCCGGTAGATACAGGGGAGATTGGTTGATAGTGAAGGTGCCTTTTTCTGCTCATGGTCATTCTTATCTATCTTTCTTAGCTTCAAGTTGTTATTCTTCAAGGATTTTGTGGACTCTTTAGTGCCTTGATTTGAAACGAGGGCATGTGCCATTGTGTTTTTTATTGCTTTAAAGCATCCATATGCACTAGCTTATCTTACTTCCTGGTTAGTACAAGAACAAAATATTCAAGGGAAGGAATCTCCCAAATAGTTCAAAGAGTGATCTTGGTGGCATGGAATGTGGAAAAAAAATAGTTAATAAAGTCCAAGTTGAGAAAGAATTGACATAATGAATTTTGTATTCTCCTTGTTAATCCCACACAACTTCATTTGTAGCCTCAAGGATTTCAACCTAGTGAGAAAGACCTAAATGGTATTAAAAATGCTTGGTCTTAATTTGATCATCTCATTCTCTGGACCATGTCCTCTTAACACATTTTTCTTCCCGAATATTGCTTCCATAGTATTCTAGATATTATTGGGTGAACTTGCACAATCAATGTGGAAAAGAAGATCGTAAGATGTAAAGAAACTCAATAAACCATACCATAGGAAACAAGTCAATTTCTTATGCTCTGGGTTGCAATTATGACAATTTTGACCTTCATTTCTCAATTGCTTATAAACCAAATTTTCCCTACCATTTGATAGTTTCCTTTTATATGCTTTTGTTCTTTTATGTTTTTCCAGAATCAGTTAATTGTAGGATTGTTATAGTATCATATCCATGCGTAGATGTAATAATATCTTTTCTTATATTTTTTTGTTTAGGGTTGCTAATGTGCTTGAATTTTTTGCCATTCTTCCATTGCAACATTGCTCATAATGTTTTTTATTGCACATAATTGCAAACTTCTTATCAATAGTTTATTGCAATATGTCAAATTCATTGCTGCTTCATAGATTTCCACATTTGCAACCATCTTTGAATTCTAACTCAATATGATGTTGACTAGCTGCATTCTGCAGGTACATGGAACACTCAAGCCAAAAAATGCCTTCACGTTTCCATTCCGCAAAATATGCAATAATTGCAACAAGCAGATCCCTAACAACTCATTGGATTGCATAATATGCCAACAAAACACACCATCTAGGCAGGAGCATTCCCTGGGATGTGCTATTGAAATAGAAAATGGAACACTGGTTTGTACAATGAAATTTCCACAGCTGCAACAACATTTCCCAGCAGTTGCACTCACTAGATATGAGCAATACTCAACCAGCATTTCATCAACAGTTTTTCACCTGTGAAGACTCTCTATGCAAGTTGTTTTCACACTTGATGCATACAACACCATAACAGAAATCAATAGCACACAGTGATAGTGGATAGAACAGTTTTTGTTATTTTCACTCTATTTAGTTAACTCTCCATACAACATGCTATTTAGATTTTACAAACTTTGAATTGCATGTTTGATAATATGTATAAAACCAACTTTATATGGCTTTTATCTTTAGATCGGCTATATCATTTTTCCTACTGTCCTCAGACTTTCTACCTACATATTTCATGTGACATATAAATACATTTATATATTTATATTACTATTACACATAATTACAAATATTTCAAACTCTGGTATATGTTAATGCTATATGTTCTTCTTGTTGATTGCATCGATAGAAATTTCAACTAAATGTCTTCTACATCTATAATGCAATGTTAGAATTCATCTCCTATATGTTCTTTTATTTTAACTTTTCTACCATAAAAATTGGTGTGTTGGCATGCTTGGCTCATCTTTTTTTTTGTCGACAACAAGCCATTAGGCTCTCTAATCTTTAAACCTTGCCTAGCCTTATATAATGGTATCAGCATCCATCACTTGTGCTGCTTATGTGTTTATCTACTTGGTTTCACTCTCTTATTCAAAGATGAATAACAATGGATCTTTTATTTTCTCCAATGAATGGACTTCCAGCCTAAGAAATCTATGACTCTGATATTAGAAATCTATGAAGTTTCTGGCTGATCTTTCGATAGCTGCCTCTACAGTATTTGATTTCAAAAAACATTTCTATGGTTGTCTCAATTGCAAAAAAACATTTTCCCTCGTCTTTTTTGTCAACAGCAAGCCATTAGCCTTTCTAGTCTTTAAACCTTGCCTAACCTTTAAAAGACATTGTGGTACTTGTTGCGTATTGATATTTTTATTAAAGCTTGTATTTATGACATCCAGATTTGATGGCTATCTATGGCTTCTTAGTTAAAAGTACTTATGTATCTAAGTAGTTTTCTCTATCGTGCTATGTTAGATATAGTATACTGCAAGAACATGTTTATTGTTTTTTTCTTTGCTTTCATATGAATGATGCAATTTTTATTTTAGGTTGTGCAGTAAGTAAAAAAAATGTAACATATTTATGGCTATTTATTTTCATTTTATTGTTTTTTTTGCTTTGATCATGAATAAAGTGCCTATAATGAGTCTCTTAGGAAATGTACATTTATGTAATTCTTTTATTTCCTTGATTATCAATGATGCATCTCATGAGTCTCATAGGAAACCTACAACTATATAATTATTGTTTTCATTGATCATCAATCATGCATCTCATTGTCTCTTGTGCTATGATTCTTTTTCCTTAAGCTTTAATGATAATAAATATTTTATTCATTGATTATCAATGATGCATCTCATGTGTCTCGTGCTAAGATTTTTTTTTCTTTAATGATACGTGATGGGTCTCATGTAGCAAAAAAAATTGTTAATGATAAGTGATTTGTCTAGTGTTACAAAACAAATTATTAGTGATAGGTAACGTGTTTTGTGTTCTGGAAAAACTATTTCAAATATGTTCAATTTAGGAAATTTGCTTTCTCTCTCATGCATATATAATTTTAGGTAGTTTATTTTTATTATTTCTGTGTTTTTTTTTTCATATTCATGTCAATGGGTATAAATGATATCTTCACTTGTCAATCTATATAAGTTGTACATCTCATTTATGTATAACACAAAAAGTGTAAGTTTTCTATGTTCAAATATGTTATACATCTAATTTATGTATTATGCGTAAGATAAGACAAAAGTATAACTTAATTTGACATAAATTTTATTTTTTTGAAATATTTTGAAATATTTTGAAATAGTACAAGTGAATCATATTTCATTGTGACGATAGTATATTATCATCCACATTGCTATTTGGTTCATGGATGTGAAGTTCCAAGCTCAACTTTGCTATTATCATCAACATTGCTCTTTGGTTCCTGGATGTAAAGTTCCAAGTTCATGGATCTCGTTCACCTTGCTATTTGGTGCTAAATAGAAAGCATAATGAAAATTTGCAGCAATACCACTCTTTCCCTATCCCATCCCAAAGCCCAATGCCCAAGCATGGCAAAGCTTTTGGCAACAACCAACACGCCAAAGCAAAAAACAAATCTCTTTTTTGCCTCCTCTGTCATGGGCATTGCCCCATGCAGCTCTTGTTTATTGTATTTTTATTAAATTTATTCTTGTCATTAGTTACTAAGTAAAAACGTAAATTGTGGATATGGTATGTAAAGGAATCAATATTATATATTTTGATAAGTTATTTAGTAATCGCATTTATTGTTATTATTTTATTTTATGAGTAGAAAGCGATGTTCAATAAAGGAAGTTGTTTATTATATTTTTATTAGTTAGGTAGTAATTTTACTTTTTATTCTTTTTAGTAAAAAGGTGGATATGAAGTAATTAGAATGTTCATATTGTATTTTAAATATGTGAAAGTTTTCATAATTTAATATATAAATTATAATATTAATATATAATTTTAAAATTATTAAATAGAAGAAGTTTTGAATATATATTTCTAAATTATAAACATTTATTTACTAAAATGTTTATTTTTAAATAATTTATTTAGCATTTATAAAATTTAAATGAATAACATAATAATTTATATAAACTAAATATATTTTTATTTATAAAATAAAAAATGTTTCTAATTTCTATATTATTTATTTAATATTTATAAATTTAAAATGAATAACATAGTGTTTTTATTTATAAAACAAAATGTTTGTAATTTTTATATAATCTATTGGATATCTATAAAATTAAAATGAATAACATAATAATTCATATAAATTAAATATAATTTATTTATAAAAAAGTTAAAACAAAATAATTGATTTATTAATAATATATAGTTAACATAACTTAAAGGAAATATTATATAAAATTGTGCAATAATATTAAAATGAGTTTACATGAGCTTACAATATGATTGTTGGTTGCAAAATGAGCTTACATGTTCAAATGATATTTCAATTTACCTTAAACTCAAACACCTTTAAGTTGGTTTTAAAATGAGATGAGTATGTCACATTTCGGCATAATATGCTTTTCGTCACAATGATTGTGATGTTCATTAAAGCTTCATGTTTATATGATATTTCAATTTATCTTAAACTCAAACACCTTTAAGTTTATAATATGGGTTTGCCACAGTGCGACGTTCATCAAGGCTTATGTTGGATTACGACATTCCTCCATGGTATTTTTTATACACCAACACTCAAACACCTTTAAGTTCATAATATGGGTTTGTCACAGTGTGACGTTCATCAAGGCTTCATTTTTAATACACCAACAATGCCCAAGATGTGGCACATTAATAATGTGACATTTGACATTCATGAAAGACAATGTCACATTATGATGTATATCAAGTGTCATGTTGCATTACGACGTTTATCAAGGCATATATGCCTAATCTAACAAAGGGTTAAGTCTCATTCTAATATACATTAAGGACTAAAAAATTATATACACCAATAATTCCAAAGATGTGACACATTAATATTACTGGTTTTTTCATAGTGCGATATTCAATCAGGGTTATGCTAGATTATGATGTTCATCAAGGCTTGTGTTGGATTGCGACATTCCTCCATGTTCATGTTGCATTATGTTTAGGTTCATTAATTTCACATTGCAACGTTCAGCAAAGAGTATGTCACATTTCGGCATAATATGGTTTTGTCACATTGCGACGTTCATCAAGGCTTATGTTGGATTACGACATTCCTCCATGGTATTTTTTATACACCAACAATGCCCAAACATGTGACACATTAATAATGTGACATTTGACATTCATGAAGGGCGATGTCACATTATGATGTATATCAAATGTTATGTTACATTATGGCGTTCATGAAGGGTTATGTCGCATTGTGACATTCATAAAGGCTTATATGCCTAATGTGAAAAAGGATTCGACATTCATCAAGGGCAATGTCAAATTATGATGTATATCAAGTGTTATGTTGCATTAGGTCGTTCATCAACGGTTATGTCGGATTGCGACATTCATCAAGGCTTATGCGCCTAATCTCACAAAGGGTTAAATGTCACATTTGGCATTCATTAAGGGATATGACACATTAATAATGTGACATTCGACATTCATGAAGGGTGATGCCACATTATGAAGTATATCGATTGTTATGTTGCATTACGGCGTTCATCAAGGGTTATGTCACATTGTGACGTTCATAAAGGCTTCTATTCCTAATGTGACAAGGGATTCCACATTCATCAAGGGCGATGTCACATTATGATGTATATCAAGTGTTATGCTCAATTACAACGTTCAACAAGGGTTATTTCACATTGCGACATTCATCAAGGCTTATATGCCTAATGTGACAAAGGGTTATGCCTCATTCCGACATTCATTAAGGATTAAAAAATTATATACACCAACAATGCCAAAGATGTGACACATTATTAATATTGGTTTTTTCATAGTGTGACATTCAATAAGGGTTATGTTGGATTACGATGTTCATCAATGCTTGTGTTGGATTGTGACATTCCTCCATGGTCATTTTGCATTATGTTTATGTTCCTCAATTTCACATTGCAACGTTCAGCAAACAGTATGTCAAATTTCAACATAATATGGTTTTGTCACATTGCGATGTTCATCAAGGTTTATGTTGGATTGTGACATTCGTCCATGCTATTTTTTATACACCAACAATGCCCAATGATGTGACACATTAATAGTATGACATTTGACATTCATGAAGGGCAATGTCACATTATGATGTAATATCAATTGTTATGTTGCATTACGGCATTCATCAAGGGTTATGTTGTAGTGTGACATTCATAAAGGCCTATATGCCTAATGTGACAAAGGATTCGACATTCATCAAGGGCAATGCCACATTATGACCTATATTAAGTGTTATGTTGCATTATGGTGTTCATCAAGGGTTACGTCGCATTGCGATGTTCATCAAGGCTTATATGGTTAATCTAACAAAGGGTTAAATGTCGCATTCTGACATACATTAAGGATTAAAAAATTATATACACCAACAATGCCAAAGATGTGACACATTAATAATATTGGTTTTTTCATAGTGCGACATTCAACGAGGGTTATCTTGGATTATGATGTTCATCAAGGCTTGTATTGGATTGTGACATTCCTCCATGGCCATGTTGGATTATGTTTATGTTCCTTAATTTCACATTGCAACGTTCAACAAAGAGTATGTCACATTTCAACATAATATGGTTTTGTCACATTGCAACAATCAAAAAGGCTTATGTTGGATTGCGACATTCCTCCATGGTATTTTTTATACACCAGCAATGCCCAAAGATGTTACACATTAATAATGTGACATTTGACATTCATGAAGGGCGATGGCACATTATGAAGTATATCAATTTTTATGTTGCATTATGATGTACATAAAGGGTTATGTCGCATTATGACATTAATAAAGGATTATATGTCTAATGTGACAAAGGATTCGACATTCATCAAGGGCGACGTCAAAATTATGATGTATATCATGTGTTATGTTCGATTATGACGTTAAAAACTAGTTATGTCACATTGCAACATTCATCAAGGCTTATATGCCTAATGTGACAAAGGGTTATGTCCCATTCTGACATTCCTTAAGGATTAAAAAATTATATACACCAACAATGCCAAAGATGTAACACATTAATAATATTGGTTTTTTCATAGTGCGACATTCAACGAGGGTTATGTTGGATTATGCTGTTCATCAAGGCTTGTGTTGGATTGAGACATTACTCCATGGTCATGTTGCATTATGTTTATGGTCCTTAATTTCACATTGCAACGTTCAACAAAGAGTATGCCACATTTTGGCATAATCTGGTTTTGTCACATTGTGACGTTCATGAAGGCTTATGTTGGATTGTGACATTCCTCCATGGTATTTTTTATACACCAACAATTCCCAAAGATGTGACACATTAATAATGTGACAATTGACATTCATGAAGGGCAGTGGATATCACATTATGATGTATATCAATTGTTATGTTGCATTATGACGTTCATCAAGGGTTATGTCGATTAGGACATTCATAAAGGCTTATATGCCTAATGTGACAAAGGATTCGACATTCATCAAGATGTCACATTATGATGTATATCGAGTGTTATTTTTCATTACAACATTCATCAAGGGTTATGTCACATTGCGACGTTCATAAGGCTTATATGCTGAATCTAACAAAGGGTTATGTCCCATTCTGACATACATTAAGGATTAAAACATTATATACACCAACAATGCTAAAGATGTGACACATTAATAATATTGGTTTTTTCATAGTGTGACATTCAACGAGGGTTATGTTGGATTATGATGTTCATCAAGACTTGTGTTGGATTGCGACATTCCTCTATGATCATCTTGCATTATGTTTATGTTCCTTAATTTCACATTACTTATTTAATATCCCTTAAATAAATGCAACAGTTTTTACACTACACTAAAATATTAATTAAATAATAATAATTTCAATTATATTACTTTATTATATAATTTTAATAAAATAATAATATTATTAATTAGATATTTATGTTCTATCATTACATTGCTATAATATTTTAATTCATCATTTCTATATCAATACTCTATAATTATAATATATAATAATATATTATTTATAATATATAATAATAATATGATCATAAATAGTAATATTTTTAATTAAATTATAATGTTTTTAATATCTTTGTAAAATAATTTTAACAATTTTTATATTATATTTAAATAATAATAATTTGATATAAATTATTTAAATTCTTATTATTATTTTATTATATAATAAAAAATTGTTATTATTATAAAGACATGTATATTCCATTATTACATTGTTATAATATTTTAATTATATTATATAATAGATTAACATTTCTACACCACTACTATATAATTATAATATAAAGATTAAATATTATATTTTTTATTAAATTATAATATTTTATTATATTTCTATATAAAAAAATATAAGAATTTCTAACTTATACTAAAGTATTAATTAAATAATAATAATTTAATTAAATTATTTTTAATTATTATTATTTTATTATATCGTCTTAATAAAATAATATTATTACTTGATTGAAAAAAAATAAAATAATATTATTATTATATAAATATTTATATTCTATTAATATATTATAATATTTTAATTCTACCATGCATCATTTCTATATCATTATTATATAGTTATAATATCATAATTAAATAATAATATTTTTAATATTTGTATCTTAAAAAAATATAACAATTTTATACCTTTTGAATTAAATATATTATTATTATTATATTATGCTTTTAATTAAATACTATATTTAATTATTATATAAATAATTAAATAAATAAGATTATTTTATTCAATACTTAGAAGATATTTAATATTTTAGATTAATTTTTATTTTAAATTATTAATATTAGTTTTGAGATATTTAATAAAATTAGTTTTATCAATAATATTATATTATAAATATTTGAGCATTTTATTTAAATAATATTTTGGAGATATGTGGATGCTCCCACTCGTTACTAGCAACAACCACATTAATAATATTAATGTATCTGAATACATCGATAGGCGTAAATTGGGCACACGCTTTTCATATTAAGGAACAAAAACATAATGCAAGATGATCATGGAGGAATGTCGCAAACCAACACAAGCCTTGATGAACATTGTAATCCAACATAACCCTTGTTGAATGTCACAATATCAAAAAATCAATATTATTAATGTGTCACATCTTTGGCATTGTTGTATATAATTTTTTAATCCTTAATGTATGTCAGAATGGGACATACCCCTTTGTTAGACTAGGCATATAAGCATTATTGAACGTCGCAATGCAACATAACTCTTGATGAATGTCACAATTTGACATAACCCTTGATGAACGTCGTAATGCAAAATAACACTTGATCTATATGATAATGTGGCATCGCCCTCGATGAATGTCAAATCCTTTGTTACATTAGGCATATAAGCCTTTATGAATGTCATAATGCGACAGAACCCTTGATGAATGCCGTAATGCAACATAACAATTGATATACATCATAATGTGATGTTCGCTGCCCTTCATGAATGTCAAATGTCACATTATTAATGTGTCACATCTTTGGGCATTGTTGGTGTATAAAAAATACCATGGAAGAATGTCGTAATCCAACATAAGCCTTGATGAACGTCGCAATGTGACAAAACTAGATTATGCCGAAATGTGACATACTCTTTGTTGAACGTTGCAATGTGAAATTAAGGAACATAAACATAATGCAACATGACCATGGAGGAATGTATCAATCCAACACAAGCCTTCATGAACATCGTAATCCAACATAACCCTCGTTGAATGCTGCACTATGAAAAAACCAGTGTTATTAATGTGTCACATCTTTGGCATTATTGGTGTATATAATTTTTTAATCGTTAATGAATGCCAGAATGGGACATAACCCTTTGTTACATTAAGCATATAAGCCTTGATGAATGTTGTGATGTGACATAACCCTTGTTGAATGTCATGATTGAACATAACACATGATATACATCATAATGTGACCTTGCCCTTGATGAATGTCAAATCCTTTGTCACAGTATGCATATAAGCATTTATTAATATCATGTGATCGCTCCAAGAATGCTCCAAGGAGGTTGTTCCTCATGACCAGTCATTTTTTTAGCACGCACTAGGTTGTGCGATCCAGCATATGGTGATAACCTTTGGGGGATCAACATACTCCAGGCTTTGTGTTTATTCCAATGGACCCGCAAGGGGGGCGGTGGAAAACCTCTAGACCACAAGGAAAAGTACCAGCCCAGAATACCAAATCTGTGTCTCTTGGTGAGATCGGGAAGGGTAAGGGAATGACTGTTTCATAATGCTCCAGTAGAAAGAACTAGGAAAACCCACCTGGAAATTCAGGAAGCACAGAAGCAATTGAAACTCCAACTCCAAGAGGAGTAGACAAATGTATGGCAAAGGCGGCTCTCATACCAAGGTATGCTATAATCTCTCCCCAAGTTTTTGAAAACATCCAGTTTATGCATGATCATGCTATTACCTGCAAATTCATGGGTTTATGGCCATCCGAGCGAGTGCTCATGGGGTGGATAAAGAATAAGTGGAACCCTAAGTGACATTATGATATCAAGTTGGGCTCCAAAGGGTTTTTTACTATTATTTTCACTCATCCTGAGGACTACATCTCATCCTTTGAAGGAGGACCTTATTTCTTTAATTCGGTAGGCCTCTACATGACACACTGGAAGGAAAATTTCAACCTGGAGAAGGAGGATTTCAAGGAGGCTCCATTTTGGATACACCCCTTATCTCTGCCAAAAGAGTATTGGGATTTTATTACTCTCGAGGGTATAGGAAATACTCTTGTTCATTTTGTAAAAATATCAGAGACCACTAGAAATGGAAGATATACTACTTTCTCTAGAATCTGTGTCTATATGAATATCTCTCAACCTCTCCCTGAAGAAATATGTCTTGACTACCAAGATACTAAGTGGACTCAAACTATTGACTATGAACATATTTCTTTCAGGTGTTGGAAATGTCACTAACATGGGCACTTATTCCATGAATGTCCTTTAAACTTATTAGCTCTCAGGAAATACTTTTCTAAACTCAAATATGATGAAGGATTTAGCAAGGTTGTGAATCGAAGAAGGAACAACAAGAAACCCCCATTACTCTCTATAAACAAGGCTATTAGCATAGAGAACCAATTTGAAAACCTACCAGAGGATCTAGAGAAACAACATAATATCGATACGATTCCATACAATAAACCTGTTTCATCTGGTACTACAAGCCAAGCCACTAAGGATGAGGATATGCAAGACCCTCAAGATGAAATGGAAGATTCAGAATTAGAGGATCTCAATATCAAAAAACTGGAGGAATCCTGTAGAATTCAAAATCCTCTATCAGAACCTCAACTTGAGCTCTTCAAAAAAGTCGTCATCAGAGCTCAAACTCTCCCTGCTTCCAATCCCAAAGCAACAACAAAGGATACAGTCCTAGGTATAAAAACTGTTGAAAAAAGGATCTCAAACGAAAGTTCCAAGAAGATAAAAGGAAGGGTCGTCGTACAAATAGACAACAATTGGATGTTCTATGCCATCTTATACGGGATTCCAGCCATTACAACCAGCTAATGGAGTTCTTCTCTTATCTGACTACAGTCTAGAAATGAAGCTCATCACCTGGAATATCAGAGGTATAAACGGTTCTCTAACTATCATCTTCTTAAAAATAAGATCTGAATGGAAAAACCTACTATTCTCCTTTTGTAAGAAACCAAGTGCTCTACTACAACTATGGAAATCATTGCTCAAAAAATCTTGAAATCCTCTTCAGTCATTGTTGTGGATGCTCTAGGTGCTTCGGGAGGACTTGCAATTCTGTGGAACCCTAATGACATTTTTCTTAGCAATTTTGAAGCAAACCTAAGAAATCTTACCGCCTCGTATCATCTTTTGGGCACCAAAAAATGAGGACTCATCACTAATATTTATGGTCCTCAAATCCTACATCAAAAAGTTGAAATCTTGAATCATCTGAATTGGATATGGGACTCTCATCACATTACAAACTAGAAATTGTGTAATGGGAAGAATTAAGCACAGAGATAATACACAAACATTGAATGTATTGCACACAATTAAATGGAGATACAACAAGTACATATAGTTGGAGTTAGATCCAACTGATTACAAACGTGGAGATGTAGGTTGAGAAAATATCTCAACTGTCTCCTATAAAATCTAAACCAATCCCACATAAATAGGCTTATCTCTAACACCCCATGTTAATGCCTACATTACAAAACTTCACAAATTACATAACATAAAAAAGTTACAACATTTAGTCTGACATGATCCTCATCAACGCATACACTCACTCTCATGCTTATGGATTGCACTCTTTTTCTTCCTCTTCTTTGAGCTTACCATTCAACTTATTTAAAGCATAAACACTTCAGACCATCATTCTTGCACTTGCACAATATACAATATTGACAAACTCGGCTCACCGGGGCTTCCATGAGAAAAGCTGTCAAGTAATGAATCATCCTATGGACATACCTCCATCTGTCAGATATTTCACTTTTGGCTATCTATCAGTTTGTAGAAAGACAATCTAGATACAGCATGTCTTCAAAAGTCACTTATACAGGGTGACTTCCATCATGAGAACGGTTTTTCTTGAAACTGGGGCTGCTAGCTTATATCAAGATACAAGAGTTCCTATTTTACATAAACACTTATATAAAAACTTTAAACACACCAAACATACATAAACACATACCAAATCTCATTTTAGAATAGTTTGAGAGATGACACTCGTGGTTCTTCATCACTTTCAGATTCTGATAATTCATCCAAATTGGCAATGTTTGCAGTTTCTTTGCCATTTAGAAGATCCCTAGCACGAGATCTATAGTTCCAGGCTATATGTCCATTCTTGTGATAGTAGAAACATTCTATTGAACCCTTGGTTTTTCTCATCTTACCTTTTGAGTAAAATGCAATTTCGTGCTGGCCACCTACATGCAAGTCTTCAAAATATGTCCTTTTTTCTTCAGCTAACAATGATGCTACCATCTCTTCCAATGTTTGTGTGGATAACTAACGTAATGTGAATACATCATTGCTATACTTAGAAGATAGGCTATTCAATAGAATTGCTTTAGCATCATCTGGTTCTACCTTGGCACCAGTTTCATCTAATTGCCTAAAGAGAGACATTAACTCGTTTATATGAGTAGAGATATGTGTCATCATGCATTTTGAGACTAAAAAGTTGCAGCTTTAAAGAGAACTTTGCATTCATTACCTTTCCCCCAAATAATTTACTTAATTGCTCCCAAATTTCTTTAAACGTTTTGGCTAAATCAATCAAATGCAATTGTGTATCTGATAGAGCCAAACCAATAATAGATTTAGCCTTTTCTTCCTTCTTTTCTCATTCAACAAGAAGCCTGGGATCAGTAGGAGCTAGTTCAGCTCCTTTTACTATGCTCCACAAACCTTTATTCATTAGATGCATTTGAACTTTAACTTTCCAAGTATGGAAATTGGTACCATTAAACTTCTCCATAGGTAAAGAATCCATATTACCTCACAAAAGAACTTGTCTTGTAGTTTGATTGCGCTCCTCCTTTACGAAAATGCAAAACGAACATCCAAAGTAGCAGATGGCGTTTCTCCTCCATCGATTTGATAGCATTCAATGCATAGCAGATGGAATTTCTCCCTTCTTCTTGGCATACAACCACCAGCTCCAAAGATGGTGTCTCACTTCTTCTCTTCATACAACTCATAGCTCTAGGCTTTCCACGATGGCAGCACTCTGCCTCACGCCTCCTTCTATGACACCTTTCGAGCTTTCCTTCACATAACTTCGGCTTCTCTACGGATCCTCCTGTGCTCTGATACAAAATTGCGTAATGGGAAGAATTAAGCACACAAAGAATACACAAACATTGAATGTATTGCACACAATTAAACAAAGATACAACAGGTACATATAGTTGGACTTAGATCCAACTGATTACAAACATGGAGATGTAGGTTGAGAAAATATCTCAACTCTCTCCTATAAAATCTAAACCAATCCCACATAAATAGGCATTATCTCTAACACTGGATTATTGGAGGTGACTTCAATATGATCACTAATATTGAGGGAAAAAAGGGAGGAATTATAAAGCTAGAAAAAGATAGTATTGTCTTCAGTACCTTTCTGGAGATGACAGGGATGATAGATATGGCTACAGCCAACGGTGTGCACACCGGGAACAACAAGAGAGGTAACCAACATCAAATAGCCTCTTGTCTTGATAGATTTCTTTTATACAATGAACTTTACATCCAGGAAGATACATGGACTGCTACCATTCTCCCGACCAATGGGTCTGATCATTGGCCTGTTAGTATTCAAAGTTCTGATTACCAGCTCTTCCCCAATAGGCCTTTCCATTTTGAGAAATTTTGGCTCAAAAATACTGATTTCAAAGTAAATATTGGCCCCTGGTTGAAAGACTCCTCTATTGAGAAAGGTTCTCTCATGTACAAATTCCAGCAGAAGCTCAAAAATATGAAACAAAAAATACAAATTTGGAATAGAACGACCTTTGGAAACATCTTTCAGGAAAAGCATCAAATAGAAGAAAAAATGAAGTTGTTGTAGGAGGATATTATCCTAATGGGATACTCTGATGCAAAGATGCGGGAGGAATCTCTCCTTAGCCTTAATATGAGTGACAGACTTAAACAACAGGAGATTCTTTGGAAGAAGAAGTCAAGAATTAATTGGATAAAGGAAGGGGAAAGGAGCACCAAATTTTTCCACACCTCAATGCTTCAGCGGCGACAAGATAACAAAATCACTATGCTGAAAGCCAACAATGGTGTTCACATTTATGATCAGTAGGAGCTAGAAAAGGAGCTTAATACCTACTTTGTGGATCTTCTCTCGAAACCCCCTATTGATAAAAGAAGGGCTATCAATGATAGTACCAGTAACACCCCTTGTCTGCTAAATCAGGAGCAGAATGCAGGACTGATGAGGTCAATAAGTATGAAAGAAGTGGAGACAACAGTCCTTGGGATGAAAAAAGGTAAATCCCCATGGCCGAATGGATTTACCATAGATTTCTTTCATGAATGCTGAGCTATAATCAAAGATGAGGTTCTTGAAATTGTGGAAGATTCTTGGCGCACTAAAGGTATTCTTTCTGCTCTCAATGCCACTTTTCTTACCCTCATCCCCAAACGTACCAATCCGAACAACCTTGAAAACTTCCATCCTATTTCTCTTTGCAATGTCATCTACAAAATCATAACTAAAGTCATAGCTAATAGAATTAAACTTCTTCTTCCCCTTCTCATTTCTCCAAAACAGTCAAGTTATGTGGAAGGCAGACAAATTTTGGATGGCATTATTCTAGCCTACGAAGTTATCCATTCTCTCAAAACTGTTAAAAAACCCAGTATGCTTATTAAGCTCGATATGTCTAAATATTTTGACAGATTGAATTGGTCCTACAATTCCAACGTCCTTCAAGCCTTTGGGTTCTGTCAAGACCTCATCGAGTGGATCCTTTCTCTTCTCTCCTCGGCCTTCTTTTCAATCTTGGTGAGTGGGAAACCCTCGGATAATTTTACTCCCTCCTAGTGTATTAGACAAGGTGACCCCCTTTCCCCCTTTCTCTATATTCTTATGGCGGAAGGTCTAGGAAGAACCATCAAAGCTGAAATTCAGTCCGGTACTCTAAAGGGCCTCAAGCTCCATTCTACAGCCCCACTCTACTCGCATCAGCAGTTTGTTGAGGATACCCTGCTTATGGGTTATCCATCCTACAAAGAATCAAAGGGTTTGCAAAATATCCTCAGAAATTTTGAAAAAGACTCTGGTGCTTGCATAAATGTTGACAAATCCTAGATTTTATTCTTCAATACTAATCGTATCATACAACATCGAATCTCTCTCTATCTTGGGATCTCAATTCACATTCTCCCTTCAAAATATCTCGGTGCCCCACTCATGGATAAACCACTCAGACAAGCTAATTGGGAAGACCTCCTTACCCGTCTTAGCAATCGTTTAGCCTGCTGGACCTTCAGATCCCTCAACCTGGACAAATGTCTTATCCTGGTCAAGTCTATCCTTCAAGCTATACCTTTGTATCTGTTCTCTGTACTTGAGGCCCCTAAAAGCATCATCAAATGTATTCGAAACCTCAAATATATTTTCTCTGGGGTAATAATATGCAGCATAGGAAGTGGGCTCTAGTCAAGTGGGACGATGTCTTCTTACCTAAGCTCAAAGAGGGTCTTGGTATTCATGATCTTGACACTCTAAATCAAGTTTTGGGTGCTAAAATATGGTGGAATTGGATAACTCACCACAAGGAACCTTGGGCTCTTCTCTGGAAGGCCAAGTATAGCCCCTCGTAGCATCCTCGAGATCTAATTCACTACAATACATAAATGAAAGGCTCTACGGTCTAGAATCTTGCGTGAACTAATCATTTACTTATCCAAAATCATAGTTTTGGGGAAATTAAAAATGGAAAACATGCACTCTTCTGGGACGAATCTTGGAAACAAGCAGGAAAACTTCAAAACATTCTTCCTAATCCAGATCTCCAAAACAATCTAGAACAACATGGTTTGTATCATGTTTATCATTACTGGGAGGGAAAAGAAGGAAATACTCACTGGTGAATCTGGAAGCATCCTCTTAGTTGGCCCAGTATTCCTAAAAACAACATTAGCAATATTTTATATGGATAATTAAGTAGCAAAAAAATTAAAATCAACATGGATGATGACAAATTCTATTGGGGACATACCTTGACAGGGTGTTTTACGGTTAAAGAAGGGTACCATATTCAAGCCAATTTTCAGCTTCTTCTGGACGAGCCTCCCTGGCAGGCTGTTTGGAAAGACAAGCTGTGGTCAAATATTTCAACCTTTCTCTGGCTCTTGATCAAGAAGAAAACCCTTACTTGGGATAATTTGATCAAAAGAGGCTTCATTGGTCCATGTTTTTGTCACCTTTGTCGGTAGGATGAAGAGAATACTGAACATCTCCTCAATACCTATGCCTTCACAAATGGTATGTGGGATAGGGGCGTTGCACTATTTCATACTTCTCAAAGAGATCGAGACAACATCAAGAACACGTTTTTGAATTGGAAACCCTTTCATTTCAAAAGCCCCTTGCTTGATCAAATCTGGAACATATTTCCCAGTTTCTTGCTTTGGGAGACCTGGAAAGAAAGGAGTAGAAGGATTTTCCAAGACACTTACATGAATATGGAGGATATCTGGAATTGCATAAAATCTAGTATTACTAAAACTGTTCACATCCAGCATTGGTGAGAATAGGATCTGCAACCTTAAGGTCGGGAGAGTAACATTCTACAAGCCTGGGGTTTGAACATCTCCAACTGAATTCCTACTCCAATTTCTTCCGGTACTAAATTGCAAAGTCCTAATTCTTGGCACCCACCTCTGGACAACTTTATCAAGCTTAATTTCAACGGGGCCTCTAAAGGAAATCCCGGGAACTCACGCTATGGAGGTCTCCTTAGAAATAGCCGGGGTGATGTTTTAAGCATGTTTGCAGGGTACCTCGGCATAACTAGTAACAACGCTACGGAACTGGCTGCTCTAGCTTGCGGTTTGGAAATTGTTGTATCTCACAATATGCATTGGCTTATGGTGGAGGGGGACTCACTGATCTTAATCAACATTTTGCAGAAAATAATCCATGGATCCGACACTCGTAAATTGGGAAACTACTGGAGATTGGAGGACAATCTTAACCTTCTAGCCAGGTTGGCAGACAATTTTTCCATTTTAATACCCCTCCATGTGCGCAGGAATTCCAAAAAATCCGCTGACAATATTTCCAACTTGGGTACCCAACTCGGAGGAAAGATCATCAATGTGCATGGCACTAATCACAAGGATGACATTCGTTTCAATACTTGTCATCGCCTTGTGGCAGAAGATAGGATAAACCTCAACACGTACCACGTCGGCCCACAGATGGCGGTTTTGGAGGGATACCATGAGGCTCATCAAGGTATATGCATGAATTTGGTCTTTTCAAAAACCATTTAAGTCACTTACACGGTTCTAGTCCTTTTCTTTTGAGTACCCGACTCGTGAAATTGAAGACATTGGCTTTGGAACTAGGATGATATTTTATTGCTTTGTACTTTCCTCCTCACTACTCTCATGAGAATGAATGCGGGTAGAGTTGGTAGACTCTACTTGATCTTCCTAAAGTATCGCATCATTTTTATGTACAACAGTATGACGATTTCTTACCTCAGAACTATCATGGTTGACTACCTCCTTTTTTTGGAGAAGCATGCCTTCTACTTGGATCCTGATTGCAAGGTGCAAATTTATTATGTTTTCTATCTGGAAATCCAAAGCAATTGATGCAACTTGGAAATGGTGCACCCCAGAAAATGCATGGCATCTGGCCTGGAGAATCATCCCACTACCATGAAAGAGCTTAAAGTGGTGGATGCAGCGAGAGCTTATGCTTCCACCATTACGTTGGATATCAAACGTCTCATTGAAAGTTCGAAGGAAGCACTCAGGCTTCAGTATACTGATCTGAGCAACAACCTCTCCTTGTTCAAGCTATATTTCTAGGAGCCAGAACCGGGTTCTACGAGAGCTCGAATGGTTGTCTTCAAACGCAATCAGGTGGTCTTCTGGACCAGAAAAATTATGGTGGGGAAAATTCTAATGGCGAAGTATTTAGAACAATTGCCGCTTATCCGAGCTAAGAGGGTCCTCTAAGAACTTCAAAAAGAATTCCAAATCCTAGACTATAATTTGTCTAAATTGGCAGGCAGGGTTGGTATCCAGTTCATTCAACGCTCAGAGATGGGCAATTCCTCTCTTGGTCAGGGCTCCTCTGCCAGTCTGCATGATCACTCCATCTCCGAGAAAGGAAAACGGAAGCTCTCTGAGCATGCTCTTCAAAACCCTCTTGATGGTATCGACCTTGCTGACAGGTAGCATAGGGTTCCTTTCAACCCCATGGCTGCTTGGATCCAGAATCCGAGTAACATAAAGAATTTGGTGGAACACTATGAGAGTTTGATAGCCTTGCATTCGGTAATGTGGGGACTCATGGCGGCCCTGCTCCACGCCACTGCTGTGAAGAACCTGCAACAATTAATTAATGAAAACACACGAGATAGCAGAAATATCAGAACTCAAAATCACTTTTATTGATCGCAGGCCACTTCGATGGGGCAACCTCCTTTGAGCAAGCTTAATACAAATAACTTCACGGTACCTTCATTGGTCTCAACCCAAAATTATATACTATGTCTAGGCGCCAATACCATGGGTCAATACAAACCATGGGCCAATACAAACTATGGATCAACAATTACTACGGGACAACTTACAAAGCATATGCATCCAACAACAATAAGACAAACTATGGATCAACAAATACTATGGGACGACTTACCAAGCATATGCATCCAACAACAATATACTAACAAAGTAAATAGAAGGGTTGACATGGGTTCCTAACATCCCCTCTCCCTTAGAAAAATCTTTGTCCTCGAAGCTTTAGATGTGGAAATTGATGCAGAATCTGAAGGAGTGGTTCCCCTGTAGCATCCTCGGGTTGCATTCAGGGCCACTGACGCCTTTTGAGTTTCAGGGAGGGTTGCTTGGAATGCTGTAGATGAAGAAGAACCATATCAACTGTATGAAAAGTGTGCTCAGAATGGTGTTGATCGGCTTGTTGTTTTAGTCGAATTCTTGCCATGTGAAGATTGTCGTGCAGAATGAGAAGAATCTGATCGTGGTTTCGAAGAACCGAGTCAATTGCCTAAACTGGGGAGCTACTGAGGGTGTATGGAAGAAGAACTAGCGGTGCCTGTCCATAGACTGCTTCATATGGTGTCCTTTTAGATGTGGTATTGTACCACTAGAGTGCTTCTAGGAAATCCATAGAAATCGTTGTCCAAATCTGTGTAGGGATGGGCAAGGGTTCGAGCAGTCCCAAAAGGAGTGTCGTTTCACCTTTGTTGACCTGGCAAGTATCATAGTCAGCCACCATATGTTGAATTGTCATTTTCAGTCCCTACTAAAAGAAGTTACATTGTTCCTGATCATACATTTTGAGGAACCTAGAGTGCCCTGCTGATGAAGAAGCATGGAGTTTATAGAAGAGATAGCCTTGCTGAACATATTGCAACCAATTTGGAACAAGTAGAGGAATAGCTATAAGAGAAACTGGGTCATCAAATGTGCGAGAAGGAGCTTCTGCCACCATATTGTCCTTACCCTTCTTGTAAGTGATCGCACAGGCATAACCCATGAGTTGGATAACCCATTTCAGGTGTGTTGGGGAGGCGACCCATTGTTTCAGGAAATTTCCCAGACTCTGGAGATCAGTCTTGATGCAGAAATAATTCCCTAATAGGTATGGCTGCCACTTCTGTACTGCATGCAAAATAGCCATCATTTCCTGTTGAGATGTAGATGCAGCTAAATTCTTACTGGAAAGGTCTCTTGAAGGCGACAAGCCCACTGGTTCAGCAAGGACACCTGCATATCTACCCAAGGAAGTATGGGAGACCGTTGATGGGTGCATCTGAATGGAATGGAGTTGAGAGATGACACCATGTGAATTCTTCTTAAGGATATTTTCCAGGTGATGTGAACTGATGATGTTGAGAGATCCTTGCTGTAAGCCCTTAAATCTGTTTTGTTTCCCATTGACTGAAAACTGCATCCAAAGTTTAGCAAAATCCCGTAATATGGGGCCAAGTGTGCGTAATCATTGAATGCCCAAAACCACATCACATCCACCTAGGGACAATGCAAACATGTCAAAGCGCAGGTTATAATATTCCAGAGAGATACGCACATTGTGACACTTCCCCTTGCAAGGTAAGGTGCCCCCATTGGCAACCATGACTTCAACATTGGAGCAAGGATGGACAAAACAATCAGCATGTTTGGTGATCCGAGGGTCAATGAAGTTATGAGTGCTACTAGAATCAATGAGTATTGTAAGAGGAAGCTTCTTGAAGTAACCCATGACCCGCATTGTTTGGGGGGAGCTGACGCCGGATAAGGCATGGAGAGATATCTCTAGTTTTTCATCCTGAGATGGGGGGTCAATAGGCAGCTCTTGAATGTTGACCTGATCATCCATTGTATCTGGAGCTTCTTCACCAATTTTAGAGGCACGAGGAGAATCCATATCCAAGAGATAGAGCTTTTGTTGAACACATTTATGTCCCTGAGTGAATTTCTTATCACAATTATAACAAAGCCCTTTTTATCTGTGTGCTTACATCTCTGTTTCAGAGAAAGCCTTGATTAGAGTTGGGCGAGGAGTTGGCAGCATGGGAGGTCGTTGAGAACCCATATTTTAGAAGGGACCAAAAGTGGGTTTCGAGCATTGTTGGGCTGCAATCTTGTCTTCTGCCAACTTAGCCAACCCTAGGACTTCCATCATTGTGTTGGGACAGAACATTTTAACCTCTCACCAGATTTCATCCTTAAGACCACTGATAAAACAACTCCTGTAGAATTCATCAGACAATCCTTCTGTGTGATTCGCTAGTTTCTCAAATTCTATCTGATACTCTCTCACAATGCCACTTTGACGAAGTTTAGTGAGTGCTCCAGTGAAGTTATCAAAAGCACTAGGACCAAATCGTTTCAAAAGGAGTTGGAAAAAATATGTCCATTTTGGCTCGTCATGAGCCTTGATGTACCAATGGTACCATTGAAGGGCTTTCTGTTTCACATGAAAGGATGCAAGTGGAACTTTTTGGACATCAAAAATATTATGCAGACTGAAATACTGTTTTGCATGATAGATCCATCAAGTCGGATCAGTACCATTGAAGCGAGGAAATTCAAGCTTTGGACCACGGAAATTGCTAGAAGAAGAGAACCCATAGGCTACAGAAGATTCTTGCTGTCGGTTGTTTTTCATGGCGGAATGCTGAAGATGGAGGCTGAAAAAATTTTCGTCTAGATCTTGGAGTTTGGTTTGGATGGCTGCAAGTGCTTCCTCCATGGTTTTTTCTCTTGCGCGGGTGACAACCATAACCAGGAGTTTTTTTTTTTTGGGGGGGGGGGTGGGGAATGGATAGAAAAATACAAATAAAAGCTTATTTAGTAAAGGGAAATTTGTATTTGGAAAAAAATCGGATGGGTAATTGGGGTTTGACTAGGTTTTGGACACTTTCTGATGGACACGGAAGCAAAAAATGGAGATTTCAGAAGCACAGTGAAAGAATGAGAAAATTGGTCAAAGAGGGACAAAGAAGCAAAAATAGGGAATGAACACGGTGGCAAACTTTGGAGGCGAGTGGGTGAAAATTGAAGAAGTTATGGCAAACCCTAAAAATAGACAAATGTGAGATTTCTGGCTTTGGGAAGTAGAATTTGGGATAGGGTCCTTAGGAATGAAATATGCAGAATGGGATTGCAGGGGTGTCTGGGAAGTTTCAAGGGAAACAGAGTTAAAACAAGGGAGATATGGCGAAAAAATGGAATATTCTCTCTATATTTTCAGAATGGATCTGCTGCAGCGAAGAAGGGAGCAGGAACAGATGGATCTACAATGACATGGAGGTGATCGGAAACAAATGGATCTGAAACAACGCTGAATGGATCGAAAATGGATGGATCTGAAATGGATTTCATAATAGATCTGAAACGACTGGATCTGGAACGGCTTTTTGAATGGATTTGAAATAGCTGGATCTGAAATGGCGCGGAAGTGATCAGCAACAGTTCAGCTGAAAATAGATATGGACCCCAGGTATGTGCGGCTTCCTAACAGTTCAGGGGTTTCACTCGACCACCAATGCTATCTGACGGCTTGGGTATTGGGGCAGTACCCTTCACTCCACAGCTAAGGTAAACCTAATAACCACTTTGCCACAAACGACAGCTCTTTGTTTACCTCATGGGTGGTAACAAGTCAATGAGGTAGGGGTTGTTTCCCTTTTCGTTGGCAGGTCCTCTTAATGGGCCAGCTACTTCGGGGTTCCTGTGTTACTCCTCACAATGAGTTGTAGGGCTTATTCCCAAGTACTTCCCACAGTTAAGCGGATAAAGATTATTCCCATATCCGAAGCTGCAACAGATGCGAAAAAAAACTTTGGCAGAAATTTCACCCAACGAGCCCAAGAAAGTGCTCTGATACCAAATGTGAAGAACCTACAACATAATTAATGAAAATACATGAGATAACAGAAATATCAGAACTCAGAATCACTTTTATTGATCGTAGGCCACTTCGAGGGGCCAACCTCCTTTGAGCAAGCTCAATACAAATAACTTCATGGTACCTTTATTGGTCTCAACACAAACTTATATACTAAGTCTAGGTGCCAACACCATGGGTCAATATCATGTGTCAATACAAACCATGGGCCAATACAAACTATGGATCAACAATTACTACGAGACAACTTACAAAGCATATGCATCCAACAACAATAAGAAAAACTATGGATCAAGAAATACTACGGGACAACTTACAAAGCATATGCGTCCAACAACAATATACTAACAAAGTAAATAGAAGGGTTGACATGGGTTCCTAACAACTGCCTCAATTGTTGATGAATGTTGCGCTTTGGAAACAAAGCATAGGCGCCTTCGCCTTCACCATATTATGGAAATCAAGATGAGCACTATGGCGGATCACCTGGAGGCAAGGGGCCCCAATTCTCCTCCGACTACGAAGGCTTCCGGCTCCAAGGATAATCCTGCTTCGAGCACTCATGCAACAGCCTCCAAGGTCACTCATGGCAGTACCCTTGACCCACCTATTATCATTTTTGATGATGTTCCTGCATCGGCAGAATGAACAGGTTCATTTGAGCTGTTCGATGTGTCTTAGTTTCCTTTTTGCTCCAACTCTGTCATCTCTTTTTAGTAAGTTTTACTACAAGGTTTCTCATTATCTCAGTAATTTTCCAAATTTTGCCACAAACATTGGATGGCTTGTTTTATGGTTTGTCACAAGGTTTCTTTTTGGTTCGATCTTCAGTTCTGGCCCAACAGAGGTCGGTCCTACTATTAAGACTATGAATTATCTTACTCCTTATGTAATATCTTTTGACAAAGTTTAATAGCAACGTTTTTCTTTTTTTTCTTATTAAAAAAAATAAACATTAACTTCAGCGCTAGTTAGCAATACTATGAAGTTCACAATGGGAGAAAAAAGCAAAGGAAACCAAGACATGTGAAGGATAAAGGAAAACACAACGAAAACGTATATCTCAATTATGAGTTAATCAACAAAATATTCAAATTTGAATGAAATCCTTGAGGTAATCTTCTTTCATATGGAGTCTATTAAATAACACATGTAATCATCCCTAATTTGGCACTTACTAACTTATAACCACTCTTGTTGTCTTAGCCACACAAATGTTCATATTATATTATATTCCCACAAGTTCCATGCACAAACTTGAAATTATACTATAGTGGGAGATGTTTGAGATTTGAATTGTTCATTTTTTTACATATAATTCCGGTATACAGAAGTTTCTTTCATGCATGCACATTTCAGGTTGTAGATTCCGGAATGAATAACATTGCAATTATATTATTGGGAGAGGTTTGAGCTTTGAAATGTTCATTTTTTAAACATATAATTACAGAATACCGAAGTTTCGGTCATGCACATTTCAGGTTGTAGATTCTGGAATGAATAACATTGCAATTATATTATTAGGAGAGGGTTGAGCTTTGAAATGTTCCGTTTTTTTTTCACATATAATTCGGAAATACCGAAGTTTCTCTCACAGGTTATAGATTCTGGAATGAATAATACTGCAATTATATTATATTGGGGATGGTTTGAGCTTTGAATTATTCATTTTTTTGACATATAATTCCGGAATACCACAGTTTCTCTCACGCGCATTTCTGGTTGTTGATTCTGCAATAAATAACATTGCTTTACAATTTTTTTTAATTAATCATGGGTGGTAAGAAAATTATTTAATTATTTAATTATTTAACGTCTTGTAAAGTCCAAAGATGGTCGGAATTTGAATTTTGTGTAGATCAACAACAAGAACAACACCACCATTAGCAACACCGTCAATTGACCTACTTACTAATGGAGGCTGTTGGCGATGCCCTAATTACAAGGAAACGTAACAGGCCTATATTTTCTGCTCGGAACTTGAGAATAAAGGAAATCATATATAGAAATGAAAATGAGCATTATAAATACCTGTGAATGATGCCCTTGCCCTCAGAAATGAATGAGAATATCTTGATTGACCAAGCATTTTGAAGCGAACCTGACAATGCTCAGGAATCAAGCATTCACATCCTAATGTGGGTAATTTTTATTTTTTTTTAAAAGTCATTTTGAAAATGGTTGAGATTTCTCTTTCCTTTTGTTCATGATTTTGATAATGTAGTCACTTTTTCTTTAATGCAAAGGCATTTTGAAAATGATTGAGTTTTTTTTATCCCTCAGGTCATACTGTAGGACAAATTTCATGATTTTGAAACCTTTTAAACCTAAAATGTTTGTAAAACATTTTGATTTAGAGGCCCCTCTTCCACATATTTTATGATTTTTTTAAAAATATGACCCTCTTGAAAACTAAAATGTTTACCTAAAATGGAATCATTTTGATATGAGGAAAGCATTTTGAAAATAATCTCATTCTAATGTGATTCCTTTTTTCGACTAAAGCATGGCTTGGATTTTTTTTCCTTCGATCTTTTATATATATATATATACTTTTTATAATAAATATTATTTTTAGTTATCTTTATTATTATTTATATTTTCATAATAAAAATTAAGTTTATTTAAATTTGCTTTGAGAAACGCAATGTTTCCATTTCCTTTCTCAATAAGGGTAGTATTAGTCTTTCTTCTAAGGATGATGAGTTGGTTTGGTGAGTTAGTTTGGTTGTGCAATGAGGACTGATGATCAAATTAATGCAAAGATTGCATATAATGCTCTCATGAAGAACATGGCTTTTGACGTTCCAAAATGGTGGTTTGAGAAACTTTGGAAATGGCACTTATCTCGGAAAGTCAATGTTTTCTTTGGCTATTTTTTAAAATTGTGTCCTTACTAGGAACAAATTACTACACCGTGGTTGGATTGGGTCTCGTTTATGCCAACTTTGCAGCAATGATTCATAGTCTATAGATCATATATTTGTCAAGTCCTCATACAGTGGATCCCTTTGGCATGATGTGTGTGACTCTCTAAAAATTCAACAAATCTATCCTTGATACAGTGGATATTAATTTTATGCATTGGTATAAATCAATAGGTGTTCATAGACTTCTCCTAGCCTTTATTTGTTAGGATATTTGGAAAATGAGGAACTTCAAACTATTTGAAGGAAGAGCTCCCAACAAGTTTGCTAGTACTCTAAGAATTATTAGTAATTACAAAGACCATACTCCAACTGAGAAATTGAAAAGAAGGGTTATTCATAATTACAATCTTTCCACTTCTTCTTATGTTGTTGGGTTCTTTGATGGTGTGGATTAGGATGGTGGATGTGGTGTTGGCTGCTTTTTGAAGGTAAATGAGAACCATTTCTTTAAACTGAGATTAAATGGTGGGATGGGTTCTGACACAAAGGTTGAATTGTTGGATTTGTGGTGTCTCTTATTTTTTTTCCCTCATTGGCTACTGACTCTTTAAGCATCTTTGGTGATTTGATGACAATTTCCAATTAGGCGATGAAGAAATGCTCTGTGCAGATTATTTCCTTAGTTTATTGGTGCAAGCGCATTCAAGAGCTTATGGAGTCTTTTTCTAAGATATCCATTGATCATATTTACATAGAGAGGAATATCAAGTCGTCGATTCTCTGTCCAAAATTTCTTGGACGATTTCGAATGATTCCTCTATTGGGAGGAGTTGATTGAGGGCATTCTCGAGTTTCATGGTTCGGTTTCCCTTCTATCTTATTAGCGGATTTGTTTTAAGTTTGTATCCTCATGGATCCTAGAGATTTGTTTGAGTGGTGGGTTTTTAGTCATATTTTGATTTGGGTGAAGGTTGTTTTTTTATTGTCTTCTATGGCTGGTTCTTCCAGTGATTGGTTGATTGATTCTTTTGAGGCCTATTTCTATCCTAGTCTTTGAATCTATATAATGTTGTTGGTCTTTTTGGTCTAGTATTTAGATCGTTTTTTGTAGTTTTTGGGTCTTAGAAGGGAGCTTTATGTATGGAGGCATATCTTAGCTCCCATTTTTTGGTAGTGTATTAGCTATGTACTTTTTGATTCACCATAAATAATAGAAATACATTTTTTTTCTTTAGAAAAAAAGAATAAAATGTTTTTATGTAAAATGAGATCATTTAATGTCACAAAAACATTTTGAACAAAAAATGCTTTGAGACATTCACATCGTAATGTGATCCCTCTTTTAGAAAAAAACACATTTCTTGTAATTTTTCTCTCTCTCTCTCTCTCTCTCTCACACACACACACACATATATATATATAATTTTATTTATAATAGATGGTATTTTTATATATTTTATTACTATTTATATTTTGAAATTAAAAGTAAGTTTATTTAAGTTTTCTTTATTATTATTAAGTTTTTTGAAAAATTTCAATTTAAATGATTTTGCGTTTACATTTAAATGTTTTCACTTATATTTTAGAATTTTGACAAAAGCATTTATATAATGTTTTTAGCTAAAATGTGATCATCTTGATGTGACCAAAGTATTTTTGAAGTCAACTGAAAATGATTTAAACCAAATGTTTTTACCTGGAATGAGATCATCTCGCTGTGACCAAAGCATTTTGAAGTGAACCGAAAATGCTTTCGACTCAAGAATTCACATGCTAATGTGACCCCTCTCTTATGCAATGTGAAAATCGAAATATAGTTGGACCTAGCAAACAGATAATTCCTCACAATTGTTTAAGCAAAGATACACAGACCAAAGAACAAAATCCACAGAAAATGATAGCTAAATAAAAATTCTATTGATTAACTATTGTCCACCCAACCTACACAAATGTGTTGGATATCCAAATATAATACAATGGATGAAATTCGAAATCCTCTAAGGCCATTCAAAAAGAGCACAAGTGACAGGCTTTAAAAAAAGTAAAAATCCCCATCTAAGGCAGTTACACCAATCTCCAACTCATGCAATGTGGTCATGAATTGGCTAACTAGTCTTAGGTAGGCCATGAGTGACTAAAAGGTAGCATGTGGGAGGCTTTTCAGGAGCAAATAATGGAAGAGATGGTGGCAAAAAATAGACATACTTTCCAAAATCATGCTAGTACCCTTATCTCATCTTTATCTATGGAAAAAGCAACATAAAGGAGGATAAAGCTACTAAAAGCAACCAAAGCACTCTCGCTGAGAAAAGAAGAGTAAAAACAGGAAACAAAGCAGTAGTGGGGCACAATTGTGGATAAACATCACAATATGTGGGTCAAGTATGCATTAGGGGCCAAATAACCTAGTCTAAACACCTAGGAAGATAACTAACCAAGATCTAATATTTAGGAAACATAAAATAATATTTAAACTAAGGTATATATGGGGTTAATTATTCTAACACACCCCCTTAATCCTAACATAGGTGTGTATGAATTATTATGAGGGCCCATGCAACTAGGGATATGGTCACCCTTTACAATTTTATTTGTCCATGTAAGCTGAGGTAAAAGAGGAAAACCACTTGGGAACAAAACCTCCCCTCTAGAATGGACATGAAAGAGAAACCAAAATGTTTACTTCAGACTGTAAACTTGAACATAATAGTCCAAAGAAGGGAAATGAGGCTAATGATTGGCAATTCAAATATCATGAGGTACTTTCCTCTTTGCAAGAAGATATATTTTCTCCCAATTGTGCCAATGTTGATCTTGAAACTTGCACTTTGAACCATGAGAAGCTCCAAGAATGTACGTCAACATGATGTCAATGTCATGAGGATCCTTGACCTTCAAGCTAGCAGAGGTAAGAGAAGATCTGAATAAACCGTGATGTGTTTAAGACTTTGAACCATGTGAGGTAAACCCAATCAACTGTGAATGCTCTTCAGAGTTGAACATTGAACCATGGAAGCTAAGATCAGGTCTAAAAGAGATTTGATGCTCTTGAAACTTGAAATTCAAATCGAACGAAGTTAAATCAGCTTTAAGAATGTGGAACCTTTTTAGGATAAATGATGGCTTTCCCTTTAAACAAGTTTAATATTTTGATTTACTACAATGATTTGTAAATCATGCTTAGGAGATTCTCAAATCATGATTAGGCCATTAGTAAATCATACTTAGGGTTTGTGATTTACTTTTCTTATCTCTCCTTTAAAATCCTTCACAGATATTAGCATTAGTAAATCATACTTAGGGTTTGTGATTTACCTTTCTTATCTCTCCTTTAAAATCCTTCACACATGCCTGACCAACTTCCTCGAAGTTTAATGGTGTCATGACCATGTTTTCGGAACGATGCCCACACTTGCATGGGATCCTTGCACTCCCGACCAAGAGGTTGGCTTGGGTGCCCAGTTGGGAAAAATGAAGTTTGGTTGCACGAGGCTTAGCGAAGAGGCAAGCAATGGACTAAATGGTGGGGCGCGTGGACCAGGCATGGGCGTGCTCCCATAAACGACGCCACACTCACCCATCGATGCATGGCAAGCCTGAGAGTGAGGCGCGACTGCAAAAAAACCAGTCAGCAAGAAGAAGGGGCACTGGGCACACTGTTGGACCAAAAGGACGTTGGGAGTAGCAGCGCCAGACAAGAGCCCATACACTCATGGAGAAAATGCCCAAGTTTCCAAACACTTTTCCGCAACACAAACCAAGGCACGGCGGGAGCTCGAGATGGAATCCCGCCTAGTGTGGGTTGAAATCCCACTGAGGACTGGTTGGAAGCCCACGAACTCGGGATAGGAGCCCTCTACAAACACTGGATGGAAGCTCTGCAAAGTCGAGTTAGGAGCCCGCGAACTCGAGATGGGAGTTGGCCACGAAGTCGGGATGAAAGCACACGAAGGTAGTCCACGAACTCAGGTTGGGAGCCCACGCGAACACCACTTGGAAGCTCGGCAGCAGAGACGAGTTGGTAGCTTAGCAGCGGCTCCATTCGGAAGCCAGGGGATGATGCCCTACGAATGGACCAATGATGCGTGGATTGCGAAATAATTGGACCAAGACCGTTTGAAGTGGTACTTCGGCAAGGAATTGACATGGGCGCCAAGCAAGAGTGCACCCAAGTTGGGGTCACACCCTCCCACTCGACATCATATAAAAAGTATAAGTAAAATAGCTAAGAAGGTAGCAAGTTTGAAATTTGGACAAGGAGAAGTTAAGATCTAGGGAGGCTATCCGAACTCTGCACTTCACATAGTCTGTTCCAGCGAAGTCCGGTGGCAGCAAGGTGCTGCAGTAGTGCAGAATTTGGTAGGTTTGCACAAAGTCCAGTTGCAAACTGAGATAGTTCTGCAGCATCATCAAGGGGTTGCATAAATGGGAAGTTTCATGACTTAGATGCCTGTTGGAAGGGTCTGCTCTACCTGTGTATTTTGTACATCTGTTTTAAGGTGTGCTGCTAGTTGGGAACATGCCGGAGCTCTACTAGAGAAACTCCACCTGTTGCAAACGATTGATTATACAAATCTTACGGGTTGCTAGCTTGGAAAACCCAACTTATACTTGTGTGTAATTTACTTCATGTTCATGCATGTGTAAGTCTGTCTAAGTGTTGGATGTTAGGATTACATGTTAAACTGGTTAAACAATTAAAGTGTTGCAAGTGTTAAGTTGAACGATTCCGTAGGTTAAGCGTAGTTTACTGGTGCAACGCTTGAGTTGGTCACACCCTCAAGTCGTTCCTAGGTAGTGCCGCACACCACATTTGGATGTTGGTGACTATCGTAAAAGTGTGGTTGTGACAGTTGGTATTAGAGCCCACATTCGGTTTCGAAAAATGCGGAAGTGTCTCTTCACCACTAATGTCCCTTTTCATCGGAGGCCCCAGTGGAGCTGCATTGTGTTGATGAGGACATCAACATCTTTAAGTGGGGGAGAATGTCACGACCCAAAATTTTGGTAGTCTTGGTGGTCGGATGTTGGTTGTAGCCAAAGTCAGACATGACAGTGTACTAGCATTTTTGGATCGTTAGGAGGACCAAGGAGGATAATGCGAAGTATTACTAGCTTGCGTAATTGGAACACTCGGTTAGAACAATTCCTGTTGATGGAGGCTACAGGGAGACATCAATATGTTAGCATGTGGTTGGACTTGGTAGGCTGCACGGACAACACCCTCGAGGCACCCTCAAGGACTAATACTAGCGGAGCTTGCGTTGCATTAGGCAGGTTGTCGGTTATCCAAGTGTTGGCTCGGGGGAAAACATGCGACGGTACTGCATGGTCTAAGGTTGGGTGGCGATGTTGTTGGATGCATCGCCTACGGTGAAGCGAGCACTTCATTCCGCACATCTCGATGGTGTTTGACGCAGGTTGGTCAGGCTGGTTTCGGTAAGGCGTAGTCCAGGTGATACTTGCAGTTGATGACCAAGCCCAACTAGCAATATCACGCTAGTTCCACGCATGTCTAGGCTTTCAGATGGTATGGGATGCTCGAGAGGGATAAAAAAACACCTGGGCCCATGAAAAATGGGGCTTATATTACAACTCTTCCTAACATGCTCAGGTTTTAATTTCCATTCACGAGGCGATAATAAATTAAATTCCTTTTTGTAACAACACCACGTCCTAACTCTCCTTAGGGAGGTAACTCCTCAATGAAGGGTTGTGGATTTTTAAATTTTTTATTTTAATTATTTTCTTTTATAGGTTTTATTGCATACCTTTTTCATGATTCTCCTTCTTAACGGGTGTTTCTTTTCCATGGTAGCAACAACTGCTCAACAACCTCCATCGTCTTTTGCACACAAGTTGGCTCGGCTACCTACTTAAATCTACTCAGGTCACTCACGGCTCAAGGCTTCCTTTCTACAAGCTGCAACTCTCTAAATGATGGAGTAATGCTTAACGCCATAACCTGATACCAATCTGTTGGACATGCAGGGGAATACAATCGTAAGACTAAGACTGATATCAATCACAACAAATTCACATAGCTAAAGTTGATTCAATACCCAATACCGGGCAATAAGAGCTTTCAAGCTCTTCGCTATTAACTCAAAAAAACTCTATATTCTGTACACATCCACTGAAATTAGATTTCATACATATAAACAAGTTCCAGAGTAGTTAGAAAAGTTTCCTGCATTAAATATATTTATGACTATCACATCTACTATCATAGATACATCAAATAACTTACTTTAACTATTAGTATAAAAAAATAGTATCTATGATCTTTGGTTTCCATTCATCATAGTTGAATGGAGAGAGAGGAGTAATTGTTTTTAGATCCATCGAAGAAGTTGTAATCTTTGAGAGAAACCTGCAGATTCAACACTCATGTTCTCAATGTCTTCTATTTCGAATTCTAAGCAAGATAAGCTAGCTCATACTCTAGAATCTGAAGAATTCCTTAAATCCTTTCTTTCACATGAGTTTGTTGGTGTGCGTAATGATGATCTATTGAATGTTTTGGAGGCTAAACCAGTTTTTGGAGGTGATGCATTCGCCCTCCTTGATCACATGCTTCCTATGCACTTTTTTTTATCATTGGCACATGTTATCAGAGTTTCATTGAAGATGGAGGACACTACCATTCAGTTGAGTTTTGCATTGAGTTAGACTCAGTTAGTCAGTTTCAGAGTCTGTTAGAGTCAATTATTGATTAGTTAAGTGGCTAATTGATGTGCCGAGTGGAGTTAAATGCATTGTAAGCCACTCTCATGCATCAATTCGAATGACCACCTTTGGAATTCAAATTTTTTTTCTTATTGTAGCTATTGTTACACATTGTAATCAATCTTATGAGTATATTAGATTATTTTACTGTTGCAAACCTTCTGCACAGTGTTTCCATACAATTTGTTGCATGCATCTCTAGTAATTGTTGTGTTTGTTCCATAGATCTATTGTGCTTGAGATTTCACATGGTATCATAGCTCATGGCAGGGACAAGCCAACTTTTGAGATGGTTCATCTAGACATTTCCCTCCTCACACTTATAGATTTCTCATGATTTTACTCGCACTTATAATTTTCTCATGATTTTAACCCATTTTCTTTCTAACCACTAAATTTAAAAATGTGACATGCAATGACATTGATTTTGACCCTCGTTTCCATTATTGCAATTCTCAAAGTTGAAATAAATCAACAGAACTAACTTGGTTTCATGATAGGAGAAAACATATCCATAATATATATCAATTAAATCAATTATGGGAGTGAAAAAATAACATGGATGAATAAGCATTAGAATGGTGTGGATATCACAAGGAAGGAGAAGGGTATATCGATGTAGAGATCTCTCCTAAACCCATTTTATCATAGATCGAAAATATATTTTCTCTATGAAGAATGAGTTAAACCCTTCCAATAAAGATGTCCCCATAAAGCCAATAAGTGCTCTAATGCTAATTATAAGTTTCAAATATTTGCAAATGAACCAATGCAAACAATCTTTAAGAAAAATACTATGTAAATAATGATATACCCACAAACACAAATAGAAACCCTAGAGCCACACCTCTATCTTCTCCTTTTATTAACTTAACACTTCACTTCACAATATTTAGTTAAATATTTAGAAATAAACTAATGTGAGTATTAAATCATACCTAACACATCTAATGCTACAACTAATTAGTATTCTAACTCCAAAGATATAACACATAATTTATTGAATATCCTTGACATCCATCCACAAAATGCTATCTAGTTATTGATTTGTTGTTTTTTTTTAAACTATTTAATTAATTCTTATATATTTTATATATTTAATTAATTCTTTCCAATTATTGTATATTCTATGTTTTAATTAAAAATTCCTCCTTACTTAAAATCACTTAAAATCTCTATGTATACATTTCCTTATTCACACTTATAACGTTTTCATGCTTTTTAACCCATTTGCTTTCCAACCACTTTCTAATACAACATTGACTTGGACACTACTTTGCAATACTATAATGTTCACAACTAGATGAAAAACAAAAGAAATCAATACAACCAACCTGGATTGATGAAAAGGAGCAAACATCTCGATAATATATGTCACTTAAATGAATTACGAGAGTGAATCAACAACATAGAGTGGATATAGGACCTGGATTGATGAAAAGGAGCAAACATATCAATAATATATATGTCACTTAAATGAATTACGAGAGTGAATCAACAACATAGAGTGGATATAGGCAACGAATGGGAAAATTTGAATGAAAACCATGCGGTAATCTTCTTTCTAAACTTTAATATTTAATCAAGCCACAGATGTAGTCTATTGGATGACACATGTAATGCACTTACTAAAGAACATCTACTCTCGTTATCATAGCCATAGGCATGTTCATATTCTATTATATTCCCACACGTTGCATGCACACACTTCAAATTATATTATATTGTGAGAGGTTTGAGCTTTGAATTGTTCATATTTTCACACAATATTCCGGAATGCCACAGTTTCTCTCACGCACATTTCAGGTTGTAGATTATGGATTGAATAACATTGCAATTATATTATATTGGGAGAGGTTTGAGCTTTGAACTGTTCATTTTTTGACGTATAATTCTGGAACACCGCAGTTCTTCTCACGCACATTTCAGGTGGTAGATTCTGGAATGAAAAACATTGCAATTATATTATATTGACTATATTGACAGAGGTTTGAGCTTTGAATTGTTCATTTTTTAAACATAGAATTACGGAATACCGCAGTTTCTATCACGCGCATTTCAGATTGTAGATTCTGGAAATATTAACATTGCGTTACATGTTTTCTTAATGTAGGTTCTGGAACATGAATAATAGTGCGTTACATTTTTTGCGTTTAATAACCATGGATGGTAAGAAAATTATTTAATTATGGTGTTGCGTTTTTAATTTTGTAATATTTATTCTTTTCACAAAAATAAGTTTGTACAAGAAATGAAAGAGTTTTTATCAATCGGAAACTCTGATTAAATTTCAACGAAACTGAATGATTTTAGAATATGATGCACAAAACATTAATTATGATGAAATCCTAATTATTATTATACACGAAATTATACATCATACGTAGAAGTGCAATCTGTATTGAAAGTCTTGTTAATTTTGTAATTTAAAAAAACTTCAAAATAACTTTTGATTATTCAGAAAGTAATTTTAAAAAATGAGGAGATACAAAGAGCAGGAATGACCGTAATTATGAGTTATACATTAAATATTAATTATAAACATTTATATATATACTTAATTATTATGTTAATAGGTTTTTAGATATAGTGTTTTGTTATGCTTAAATGCATTTTGATTAAGATTTAAATAAGTTTCAATTAAGGGATGGTAAAAAAATGTATGTTTATTAAATAGTATTTGTTTTATGTTTATGTTAACTAGTTTAATGTTTAGGAGTTTGTTTTTGTTTAACAACCAAGATCTCCATAAAACTAAGTGGTTGGCTACCTGTGGTTGTGCTAGTTAATTACAAACGCAATCTATAATTAATTAGAGCAATAAGTGTTTATATCTTAGAATTTGGGGTGGACTACCATCTATGCTTTTCCTATATTGAAAGAGGATGGAACAAGTGTAATGTCTAGATTGATTTTATGGTCATTGTTCAAAATTCAAAATTATATATATATATATATATATATATATATATATATAAGTGATAGTTGATGCATGGATAACTCTTAGCTTCATGCATCAATAACACACACAATCCATTTAATTAAAGAAGGTAAGACATAGACAAAAGCATAACAAAAACTGATTACAACTTACCATCTAGTGATAAAATATGCAGAGACACAGAATATAGTAGAAACATAAACGGGGACATATTGATTGCCTTCTTATTATTAAGCACACATATATATAGTTTCACATAACACCAAAACCATTGGCTAATACTATGGGCCAGTGTAAACCATGGGTCAACTAATGACCTAACTCAACTAACTTAGGACCATTGAGATAACAACTCTTAACGCACCCCCTTAATCTCAAGTGGGATGGTGTGGTTAGCACTATCAATGACTAAGTGTTGTGCCTCCTGGTCTATGTTTTAGCTAGGCATACATTTCATTAACATAAACTTAAGCTTTCATTTCTTCCTTGATGTGTACTTGGGCTGCTTCTTCTTTGTCTTCTTGAGCTTGATGCTAAGTAGGTGTTCTTCAGCATCTTCTTTGTCTTCTGCACAATAAATAGTGTTATTGCTTTTCACTGGTCCTAGAACATAGTGCAAGTCTTCTTCTTCTTTTGTTTCAACATATTGTATGTTGCTATCCATTTTACCTGCACACTCAAAATTGTTGTCATAAAAAAGATGAATATATTTCAGCTCTTCTTAGAGAGCATCCACATCTTCTTCTTCTTCTATTTCAACAGCAGCTACATCATAATTAACTATTGCATCTTGTGCACAATGTGCATCCTTCACTACTTCCTCAAAAACTATGGGCTGACAGGGAAACAAAGCATACTCATATTACTCATCAATAATGGGAGTCTGCTCATATAGCTCTCTCAAACATCTGGTTTTCTGGTTCTTTGATGAACTGGCTGCTGCAACTTCTATGCTGCTACTAACTGTCTCTTTTTTTGAGAGACTATTACTCAAGTCATTGGGGATGACTGCATTGATAGGTTTGATTTCACTGTCATCAGCAACTAGATCTAGATCAGCAAGCTTTCCTGGGCTTACTTGATCATTGGCTGCATCATTAACACAGTCTTCTTGGCTGTCTTCCACTTCACTGTGGGATTCTTGATGCTTTGCATGGCTTGCAAAATCAACTGCTTCCTCTTCACTAAACTCTACATCATCTTCTGCAAGTTCCTCTTTGGACAACTCTGCTTCATCTTCTTCTATTTCAGGTTTTTCTTCACTAAACTCTACTTTATTTTCTTCAGGTTCCTCTTAAGATAACTCTGCTTCATCTTCTTCTATTTCAGGTTCCTCTTCACTGAACTCTGCTTTCAATATATCCCAAGCTTCTTTGGGAACTTGCCTTCTTTCCTTTTGATACTCTGTCAAATTCTGAAATGATTCTAGATCTATAGGATTATTCTCACCTACAAAATGCCACAGATCTTGTGACCTTAACAGATCCCTAATTTTCAATGACCATAAATCATAATTATCTCCACCAAAGGTTTGCCATGAAACTATTGAGGTTAACAAATTTCTTACCTCTTCGATTTCTTCTAGTAGCTCTTCTAGCATCATATTCGATCTTCTTGGTTTTCTTCAGTATCAGTGGTCCTTCAGTCTTCAGATCTGCTCTACCCTTTTTCTATAGAGGGTTTGTTTGGATCGATCTCTGCAAGACTCGATCTTCTCCAATCAAAGCTGGAACGTTGTCCAAAATTTTGGCTCAGCGTCAGCAATATGTCTCTTTAAAAACTAGATCTGCTTCGAGATCTGGTCGTTCAACATTGGATCTGAGATCGGTTTCATGTTCAAGCTTGCCATCGAGTATGACAGCTATTAAAATGATCGTCGCACTTTACTAATTGACACAGTGCATCGGGGGGTGCGACGGACGAAATTCTATAAGTCCACGATTGTCGTCACACTTTTCCACTAAGCAAGCTTGCAACGATTGTCGCAATTTGCCTTAAAACAATGTGCGACACCATCGCACTTTTCCTTCAGGCAGGGTGAGACGTCACACTTTTCCTTCAGGAAGGGTGCGATAGCCTCCCTTAGGGCCGAATTTTTTATTTTTTATTTTTTTTTCGCCCCCCCCCCAAAAAAAAAATTGTTACCTTGTCGCGGCCCGAGTGTTTCTCTCCGTCCGTGTTGCAACTTCCAGTTGTGCGTGTGAGCTCTCCAGCTTCTGAAAAGGCTTACCCAAAAACAAGATCGTATGTGTTTTCCACTATGTGAAAAGGCTTACCCAACAACAACAAGTATGGATTAGGCCATATGCTCTGATACCATGATAAAATATGCAGAGACACAGAATAGAGCAGAAACATAAATGGGCATATTGATTGCCTCGACATATTGATTGCCTTCTGATTATTAAGCACACATATATATAGTTTCACATAACACCAAAACCACTCGCTAATACTATGGGCCCGTGTAAACCATGGGTCAACTAATGACCTAACTCAATAACTTAGGACCATTGACTCAACTAACTAACCAACTTAGGACCATTGAGATTACAACTCTTAACATCTAAAACAAGTAATAGATAGCTTGTTGTTCATAACACTTAACTTATGATTTAGTGTTCACACCTGTACTAATGGTTAATTACAAACACAATCAATAAAAAAAATATAAGAATTAAAATATTGTATGCTCAAAGATTTGACATGAAAGAGATATATGTCTTACCCCTTCTAGATTTGATAAAAAAAATTAATAGAAAGTGATATATGTTTTACTCCTTCATAGTTAAGTTCACTCATATATAATAGAAAGTGATATATGTTTTACTCCTTCATAGTTAAGTTCACTCATATATATATATATAATAGAAAGTGATATATGTTTTACTCCTTCATAGTTAAGTTCACTCATATATATATATATAATATGCAGTAGCTATTATAATTTAAGCTAACACTTTATATTTTTAAACCAACGTTCAAAATCCTGCTTGCTTATTGCTTATTGAAAGCCGAGACGGATGCCAGTGAGAAATATGTACGTCGCAATCCCATTCAGATCACAAGAAATGCATGCCTGTATCAAAGTCAAAAGTCAAGGCTAAAACCCTAGGGCCTCTAAGCCGTCAGGTGAGCCCAATTCTTGGGAGCTTGGATACTTAATCCACCATCAACGCTTAAGCTAGGTATCAACTTTTGAATAACCTAACATTTACCCTGTGCCATAAATAGATTCACCTAGCCAGTTGCGATTCGCCCTCCTGGTGAAGACCTAGCTGGGCTAGCTTTCGATGTCGATGTGCTGCGGGTAAAACAACTGTTTGTGTCTCTCCCTTCATAATTTGCAGGTGGTATTAGTGCATCTACTAAGTGGTAAGGCTCAGATGCGTATGGTGAATCATTAATAAGATCAATAGTCTCCGATGTATCATTCCATTTATAATTTCATATAGATCTCTTACGGTTAACAATATTATTAATGACTAAACCAACACTAACCTATATATTACACATAATTCAAACATATCTTATATATAATATGCAATAAAGGAGATGAGAAATAGGTATGTCCCAATTTGATTAAGATGGCAAGAAATGCAGCTCTCATATAACTAAAATTTTTTACCAATACTTTCTCATATTTCAAAGATGGTAAGAATGATAAATAGTAAGCATGGTGACTTCCATTCTCTGAGAAAGTCAGAGTGTGTAAGTCTTACCAATTTAGCTATCCCTTCAACTATGCAATGTTTTAAACACTGATATCTCAGGTCACTCAAAAATATATATATATGACATAGCTGTCATTCATAAGCACAGGAGACTGATGCAGGTGACAAATAGGTACGTCGCAATTCCGATTAAGATCGCAAGGAATGCAGCTCTCAGTGACCACCAACGGAATTCTGTTTGATCTGCCTCAGGAAATAGACTGATCCCTCTGTAGATGGTCAAGCTTTCATTTTGAAGATAGCCCTCCAGTAGAAAATCGCGCTGTTGTAGAAGTTGCTTGCCAAGTTTGCAGAGGTCAAACTGCTCAAGGAATTTGTAGAGGACGACAAGAATCGTTACTGTTGAGGCAAGGGCTAACAGAATGAAAGGACTCCAATCCTCACACCTAGGCGACGCCTTGATTTGCTGTCCGAACCCCCTGATGGCATTAAAAACCGCTGCCTGGAAAGCCCCGGAAATACTTAATGTAGTGTATATGGCGGCACCAAGCTTGTCGTAGCCTTCATGTAATGGCTTAATCTGCGCATCCAAATACCCCAAACGGGTAATAACGTCGGGACTTTGGTTGTCGTTGTAGAGTCCAAAGATGGTCGGAATTTCATTTTTGTCTGGATCAACAACAAGAACACCACCACCATTAGCAACACCGTCAATTGACATACTTACTAATGGAGGCGCTGTTGGCGATGCCCTAATTACAAAGAAACGTAATGGGCCTATAATCTGTGCTCGGAACTTGAGAATAAATGAAATCATATATAGAAATGATGAAAATGAGCATTATAAATACCTGTGAATGATGCCCTTGCCTTGAGAAATGAATGAGAATATCTTGACCAAGCATTTTGGACAATGCTTTGGAATCAAGCATTCACATCCTAACGTGGTTACTTTTATTATTTTAGTCAAAGGCATTTTGAAAATGATTGAGAACTTTTCCCCTCAAGTCATATCTTAATTTAATTTTTTGTGGGACAAATTTCATTATTTTGAAACCTTTTAAACCTAAAATGTTTGTAAAGCATTTTGATTTAAAAGCTTCTTCCATATATTTTATATATATTTTTGTATCTAGTGAAATGAGGTGCTCTACAATCCACTATGGGGGAGATGTTGGGGGAGATGTTGTAACGTGTGTCCATGTAACGTTACACATGAGTATGAGGGAGATGTTGTAACGTGTGTTCATGTAACGTTACACACGAGTATGAGGGAGATGTTGTAACGTGTGTCCATGTAACGTTACACACGAGTATGAGGGAGATGTTGTAATGTTTGTCCAGTAACTTTATTGCACCGAGTGAAACAAGGTGCTCTACAACCCAATATGGGGGAGATGTTGTAACGTGTGTCCATGTAACGTTACACACGAGTATGAGGGAGATGTCGTAACGTGTGTCCATGTAACGTTACACACGAGTATGAGGGAGATGTTGTAACGTGTGTCTGTGTAACATGTGTCCATGTAAAGTTACACACGAGTATGAGGGAGATGTTGTAATGTTTGTCCAGTGACTTTACACAATATTATGTCGGCCATTAATAAATTCATGTCGGCTCATAAAATAAGAAATTATGGAAACTATTTAAAAAAAAACATGTTGGCTCATAAAATAAAATATTATGAAAAGTAATTAAAAAATCGATGTTCGTTTATAAAATAAAACTTAAAACTTAAACCCGGATCTATCAATCAAGTGATATCAAATTTCTTGAGTTTACATTTTAGAAAAAGAAATACACCTCAAAAAATTGGATCCCTTTTGGTACTTGATAGATACAGGTTTAAGATTGATCTATGGTGGTTTTAAATAGAACCTTTTGAAAACTAAAATGTTTACCTATAATGGGATCATTTTGATGTGACTAAAGCATTTTGAAGATATTCGCATTCTAATGTAATTCCTTTTTTCGACTAAAGCATGGTTTGGATTTTTTTTTGTTCATATATTTACATATAATTTTCTTTATAATAGATTTATTATTATTTATATTTCCATATTATAAATAAAGTTGATTTAAATTTACTTTTAGGAAAGGAATGCTTCTATTTCCTTTCTTAATAAGGGTGGTATTAGTCTTTCTGATGGGGATGATGAGTTAGTTTGGTCGCTCAGGATCAAATTACTGTTAAGATTGGATATAATGGTCTCATGAAGAACATGGATGAAGAACATGGTCTTTGACTTTCTGAAATAGTGGTTTGAGAAACTTTGGAAATGACAGTTATCACGGAAAGTGAAATGTTTTCTTTGGCTAGTTTTTTAAAATTGTGTCCTTACTCGAGACAATTTACTAAGTCGTGGTTAGATTGGGCCTCCTTTATGCCAACTTTGCAACAATGATTCTGAGTCTATAGATGAAAATCTTTCAAGTGCTCATACAATAGATCCCTTTGGCATTATGTGTGTGACTCTAAAAATTCAAAAAATATATGGCCTTAATACATTGGAGATTAATTTTATGCATTGGTATATTTCACTAACTTCTCCCAGCCTTTATTTGTTGGGATAATTGTAAAACGAGGAACTTCAAACTACTTGAAGGAAGAGCTCCCAACAAGTTTGGCTAGTACTCTAAGAATTATTAGTAATTACAAAGATTATGCTCTAGCTAAGAAATTGAAATGAAGGGTTATTCAGAATTACAATCTTTCCACTTCTTATGTTGTTGGGTTCTTTGATGGTGTGGCTTGGTAGATCTCGTGTTGGATGCTTTACGGAGGTAAATGAGAATCATTGTTTTACACTGAGATTAAATTATCGGATGGGTTCCAACACAAAGGCTGAATTGTTGGCTTTGTGGTGTCTCTTATTTTTTCCCTCTTCCTTGTGTATTGACTCTCTAGGTATCTTTGGTGATTCAATGACAATTGTCCATTGGGCGATGAAGAAATGCTCTCTGTAGGTTATTTCCTTAGTTTATTGGTGCAAGTGCATTCAAGAGCTTATGCGATATTTATCTAAGATATCCATTGATCATATTTACAAAAACCAAAATGTAGAGGTTGATTCTCTATCCAAACTTGCTCTGGACGATTTCGAAGAATTCCTCTGCTCAGAGGCGCTGATTGATGACATTCTCAAGTTTCATGGCTCAATTTCCATTATGTATTAAAGTCGTATTTGTTCTGATTTTGTCTATGCATGGATCCTAGCGATTTGTTTGAGTGGCAGTTTTTTGTGCAGATTTTGATTTGGGTGAAGGTTGTTTTTTATACTATCTTCTATGGTGGTTGTTCTAGTGACTCGTTGATTGATTCTTTTTAGACTTGTTTCTTGCCTAATATTTGAGACTACGTAATGTTGTTATTCTTTTTGGTCTTGTATTTGGATCCTTTTTAGTGGTTTTGGGGTCTCAGAAGGGAGCTTTAAGTATTGAGATATATCTTGGCTCCCTGTTTTTGAAAGTGTATTGGCTATGTACTTTTTAATTCACCATAAATAATAGAAGTACAGTTTTTTTTAAGTGAAAAAAAAGACTAATTTTTTTTACAAAAATTCTTTGAAACATTTTAAGTAATAGATATCTCTTTTTTAGGAAAAGGATTTTATTGGATTTTTTTCCTTTGATCATATATATATATAATAGATATATATATAAATATAATAGATTTTTTTTTATATAGTTTATATTTCCAAATTAAAAGTAAGTTTATTTAAGTATTTTTTTGAATTTTTTTAATTTATAACATTAATTTATATCACATTATATTTATTTGTTTTAAAACGTATTATAAAAATATATATATATTTTTTACAACAAATTATAATTTGAAAACTTCTTAAATTTAAAATATGTTTACCTAGATTCTAGAAAATATTATAAAAATATATAAATTTTTGTAAACCAAATTATAATTTGGAAACTTCTTAAATTTAAAATATATTTATGTAGATTCTAGAATCTTAATGTGGCAAACGCATTTAAATAAAAAAAAACATCTATAGCCAAAAACCTTTTATGCTCAATTCATGAACTTTTTATATCATATTATCTTTATTTATTTAAAAATATATATATATATATATGTTTGTAAAGCAAATTTCATAATTTGGAAACTTCTTAAACTTAACATGTTATTACATAGATTCTAAAATCTTCATGTGGATAAAGTATTTAAATGAAAAAGGTATCTATAGCCAAAAACCTTTTCCACTCAATTCATGAACATTTTTTCTAAATAACTCCACTCATATGACCCATGATCCTTTTAAACCTAATTTTTTTTACCTAAAATATTTGTGAGCAAAACATTTTTGAAGTGAACTGAAAATGCTTTAAATCAGGTGTTTTACTGAGAATGAGATCATCTTGATGTGACCAAAGCATTTTGAAGCGAACCAAAAATGATTTCGACTAAAGCATCCACATCCTAATGTGACCCCTCTATTAGGAAAAATATTTTCTTGGATTTTTATCATAGATCATTTTCATGTGACCAAATCATTTTGTCCACCGGAATGTCACCCCTCTCTTCTAAGGCAAAATAATAATTTCTTGGATTTTTATCTTCTTTTTTTTAACGCGGCTCATAATTCTAGAGAGGAGTGTCCCGGTGGGGACATCAAGTGAGGCCCTTACATATCTATGCACAGTCACCTATGGATTTGACCTCAAGAACTGCTTACAACTCACAATTCTCAACCAGTTAAGTTAATTCATCCTTATGTAATCAATCATTCATTTATATATATATATATATATAATTTTATTTGTAATAAATGATTTTTTTACATTTTTATTATTTTTTATATTTCCATATTAAAAAATAAGTTTATTTAATTTAATTTTTATAAATAATAAGCTTTCTTGAAACTTCTAATCTATAGCATTACTATAGCATATTATGGTTATTTGTTTTCAAAAGATATTATAAAACTTTTATTTCATGAATTTTACATTAAATTTTGGGAGTTCTTGTATTGTTTTGATTGAATGAGTTTATTTCTAAATTGAAATGGAATTTTAGCTCTACAAATATTTAGAGCCTTATACATAGTAATAGAGTTATTGTAACATGTATAAAGGTATAAAGTGTTGTATTTAAAATTTCATTTCATCAATTTAACATTAAATTTTGAGAGTTCTTGTATTATTTTGATTGAATGAGTTTATTTCTAAATTGAAATGGTTATATATAGCAATAAAATTATTATAACAAGTATTAACTGTTGTATTTAAAAATTTTGGCTGTTGATTTTGACAACAATATTTCCTAACTTGAGCTCAATATTTGTATAAAGTTTACTATTGCATTTTTATATCATAATGTTATTAGGTTTATTTTTGATATACTAATAATTTAGAAACTAACAATATTAAACACTTGAGGTGATTATGTTAAATTTTGAGAGTTCTTGTATTATTTTGATTAAATGAGTTTATTTCTAAATTGAAATGGTTATACATAGTAATAGAATTATTATAACAAGTATTAACTGTTGTATTTAATTTTTTTGGCTATTTATTTTGACAACAATATTTCCTAACTTGAGCTCAATATTTGTATAAAGTTTACTATTGCATTTTTATATCATAGTGTTATTAGGTTTATTTTTGATATAGTAATAATTTAAAAACTAACAAGGTGAATCTTATTATGATGTATGATATCCTTATGTTTTAGGTACACTATTGACTATAACAATTATGTAAGAAGTACTAGGTAATTTTTATGGCATAGGCATAGTTCTTCTATGTTAATGTATGATACTAAAATATAATAATCAAATACTAAGAAAGAATTACATAAATGTAATTAAACTCAATTTAGGCTTTCTTATTTCATTCATGTATATTCAAACAAATAATTTAGTATCGAGAATATTGAGTAAGATATGAGGATACATTGAATTTTCCTTTTATGGAAATTTTTACTTCTCTACTGATATATTATGTAAACAAACCAAAGATCTTAAAGATCTCAAACACAACAAACTATAAATATAAGCCTTCACTTTCATTCTCTCCTAAATAACTATATGCAAGTTAAGTAGGCTTAAATAATGTCAATTAATGCCCCAAATCTATACTACTATTTGAGGTCAACCAAATGTAAGATTATTCACATATCCAAAATGTGTTGAATACTCTGATGGTATATATGAGAGAAAACTTCTCAATTAAATAGACAAAATTTCCAAAGGTTCAACATGTTCACTTTTGAAGGTTGGGACAGGGCTTTTATGGAGTGTGGACTAGAAATAAATAAAAAAACCTAAAGATAGTAATGAAGAGAAAATTCATTTATCAATTAGTGCACTCAAGTCCTAATTAATACAATTAATGAAGTACTGATAATATGAACAAATAAACTAAATGTAAGAGGGAAAATATAAAGGAATGGAGAGGCGTGCACAACTCTATGACTTACAAATACTTCCAATCATGACAAGCTTTTGTTGAACCTTTCATTCAATGTCAAAAATGATATTTATATCTATTGAAATTAGTTGAGAACCTTACTAGAAACCTTAACTGCTAATTTGTTTGTGACAATCATCTAAATTTACCTATGTGGACATTAGTTGATCAATCCCATTTTTTTTTATCAATTCCCTTTTTGCACAAATGGTGGTTTCCACTTTAAGAGTAATCTCACTGAGGTCCCATGTTTCAAACCATATACTAGTGTGATGGAGTGATCCTTAATAGTGGTATTATGTTTAACATTATCTATGAAATTTATAACATATTTTGATGAAATTTCCTTAGACTGAAAAACTCAATCTAGCAAAGGTCTTCTTAATTTATGTTACCTTAATGCCAATATCTAGTTATCAACTAAGAAGCAACAATTAATAAAGGAATTGTGAAATGATTTCTTATCTTGTTAGCATTGAAGAACATTCCAAATCTTTGATTCTAGATTCTCTCACAATCCTTAACCAATTCTTTTCCTATTTGTGGTGTTATTTATCCCCGAAACCTACAAATCACACAGAATATAGAAATAGTAGGACGTAATAAACCAGAATATGTAGAAAAGAAGTATAAACATGAGACAAGATAAAGATAATATGCCAAGAAATGGGCTTTTATATTGTGAGAAACATTGTTCATGGGCCACTTGTGGGAGGGGAACCATTCACTTGAGTAAATATATGTTACAATAATTCTTGGAAAAAAATATTCAGAGCCTTGAAGCTCTTTAAATATGATTAAAATATCCCAAACCCTAACTATTTGGCATAGTCAAAATACCACTTCCTCTTGGGTCTTAACTAATAAAGAGACCATTTTTACATTGTTTGATTAACACTAAATTACTCAACCTCATTATAAAGATATGGCCATATACAATGTGTGACCAACTCCTATAATAAGGTCAGGCAGGGTATGACCCTAACATGCCCACTCTTCAAAATAAATGTTGTCCTCAATGTTGAAGGTGAAGAAATTGTTGTAAACTATCAATTGGTTCCCAACTGGGATCTTCTGGAAACATGTATTTCCACTAGAACAAAACTTCTTTGATTGTGCACCTCACAATTATCATTCCCTAAAATACATTACTGTAGATGGCTAAAGCCAAATGGATCTTTCCTCATCCAAATATGGTAAATTGGTCTGTACTTTACAATTAGATTCCGCCACCTTTTGGGGGTTGGACACATGCAAGATGGAGTGAATATTGGAGTGTTCTAATAGAGAAAGATTATAGCGCACATCCAATGCATTGGAGGATGGTGTGGGTTCTATAGAACTTTGGAGTAAGCATCAATTGTATATGGTCCTTGAGTAATGTTTGCTTTTACGATTGGAGTTAAAGAGACACATGATCCCCAATTTTAAAGGAGATCTCAAAGCAATGGTGTTATTCCTATTGCTTCATTCTATTTTGAGCCAAAATCAAATTATCTTTAAGGATGTTGAGAATGCCATCTCTAGTACAGAAAGTGTGTTTCACTACTTGAACTGGGGGGGTACCTAGTATATAGGAAATCATTGATAAGGGAATTCACATGAATATGGTACCCAAAACTAATGCAATAGGAGCACACTAGCACTAAAAATCAAAAGTGTGCATGTGTTTCCAACACCGCGCACACACTTTTTGTCTGACATTTGTCAAACCTCCAATAAAGCATCCATGTTGGCACAAAAGCGCACATGCGCTACTAAAACGCACGCGTTATTAACACACACACATTATTAAAAACATCTGCATGATTAAAAATGCATGCATACTTCTAAGAATGTGGTGCATGCTTTTAAAATTGTGTGTTCATTTATTACAGAAATGAAAAAATAGTATTTTGGCCATATCGTTTTCTCCTAAACTCGTATTTGATGCTTCTTATACCACTGGAAAGGTATTTTTGACACATACAATTATGTAGTTATATCTTTTCATGATCCAACACTATTTTTTCTATTTTCAAAAAACTAAATCTATGACTCTTTTGTCATTTTCCTCTCTCAAGCATAATAGAGAGAGAGAGAGGGTGGGGAGAGAGAGAGAGTGAGAGAGAGAGAGAGCGTGCATGACAAATGGATGGAGGGAGAGTGAATATGGAGAGGAAGAGGGAAAGAGGGATGGATAAAGGGTGGGGGATAAAGGGAGACAGAGAGAGAGGCGAAGGGAGGGATGGTAATAGAGAGTGCAGAAGGGTGGAAGGTAGAAAGATAGAGAGAGAAACATATAGACATGGAGGGTAGTAGTGAGGTAGCAAAGAAGGGAGGGTGAAAAATATTGTGAGGGAGGGACTAAGGTTTGGGGGAAGAGAGAGAGAGAGAGGGGAGGGGAGGGGAGGGAATGCGAGAGATAAAATTATGCGAAGAGAGAGAGAGAGAGAGAGAGAGAGAGAGAGAGAGAGAGAGAGAAGGACCACGGTGGGGGTTAGAAATATATTGATGCAAGGACGAAGGTAGGGAGAAAGAGAGTATGGGGAAGAGAGCAAGAAAGGGATATCGGGTGAAGAAGAGTGAGGGAGGGAAGGAGGAAGTGAGGGTAGAATACATAGTGATGTAGGGAGAGAGAGAGAGAGAGAAATAAGGTGAGGGTAAGAGAGAGATCGATGTACTGAGAGAGAGATAGAAGGGGGAAGGGAGGCTGGAATAGAGAGTGAGGTAGGGATACATTTAGGGTGATGTGGAGAGAGAGAGGGAGAGAGATCAAGGGTGTTGGAGGATGGGAAGGGGAATATTGAGGGAGGAAGAGAGTTGAGGGGAGGAAGTGAGGGAGATAGAGTGAGGCAGAGGGAGAAAGAGGTGGGGGGAGGGTTAGAGGGATGGATAGATAGAGAGAGGGAGGGAAGGAGCGTGAGAATGTGTGTGAGAGAGAGTGAGGTAGGAAGAGGGAGAAGGAGGGGAAGGGATTGTATATGTGTGTGCGTGCACATGCGCGCGCAAGAGAGAGAGAGAGAGGGGGGGATAGAACGAGGAAGGGAGGGAGGGATGGCAGGAGGGTGAGAAAAATAGTGAGGGATAGAGGGTGGGGGGAGAATAAGGAAGGGAGGGAGGGAGAGGGAAAGAGATATTTAGAAGGAGGATGAGAGGTAAAGTGAGGGATGGAGAGAGAAGTAGGGGGGAAGGGATGGTGTGAGAGAGATATAAAGTTAGGGAGGGAGGGATTGAGAGAGATCAAGATGGATAAAGAAATAGAGGGAGGGAGGGACTTAGAGGGAAGAGGAGACAGATATAGATGGAGAGGGATATGGAGAGAAGGAGTAATGGAGGTAAATTGACATGTGGAGGGGGGAGAGAGAGAGAGAGAGAGAGAGAGAGAGAGTAGGGGGGATGAAAAGTGGGTGAGTTGAAGAGAAAGGGAGGGAGGGAGGGAGGAAGGGAGAGAGAGAGGGACTGTTAGAGAAGGTGGGAGAAATATGGAGAGAGGGAGAGAGTGAGAGGGAGGGATTGATGGAGGGAAAGAGTTGGAAGGAGAGAGAGAGCGAGCAAGAGAGAGAGAGGGTTAGGGGTTTAGAGAAAGAAATAGAAAGAGATATATTGGTGGTTAGGGGTTTCGAGAGAAAGAGAGAGACATTGGAGGCTAGGGGTTTAGAGAGAGAGAGAGAGAGAGAGAGAGAGAGAGTGGATGTTAGGGTTTTAGACAGAGGGAAAGATTGAGGAGGGAGGGAGAGAGAGGGAGGGAGGGAGGGGGAGAGAGAAAGGGAGGGAGGGGTAGAGAGAGAGGGGGGGGGAGGGAGAGAGAGGGAGGAAGAGAGAGATATTAATGGTTAGTGGTTTATAGAGAGATATATATTGGAGTTAGGAGTTTAGAGAGAGATATTGGAGGTTAGGGATTTAGAGAGAGAGAGAGAGATTGGGGATTAGGGGCTTAGGTATATATTGGGAGTTAGAGGTTTTAATAAAGAGAGAGAGAGAGAGAGAGAGAGAGAGAGAGAGAGAGATTGAAGATTAGGGGTTTATAGAGATAGAGATTAGGGGCTAGGGGTTTAGAGAGATAGATAGAATGAGAGAGATTGGGTGTTAAGGGTTGAGAGAGAGAGATATTGGATGCTAAGGATTTAGCGGGCGTGAGAGAGAGAGAATCTGTGTTAGGGGTTTAGAGATAGAGAGATAAATTGGGTATTAGGGATTTAAGTAGAGAGAGAGGGTTAGGGGTTTAATTATAGAGAGAGAGAGAGAGATTGGGTGTTAGGGTTAGGGGATTAGATAAATAGATAGATAGAGAGAGAGAGAGAGAGAGAGAGAGAGAGAGAGATTGGGGGTTAGGGGTTTAAGTAGAGAGCAAGAGATATATGGTTAGGGGTTTAATTATAGAGAGAGATAGTGTTGCGGGAAATTATGCACAAAGGTTTGCAACCTCTGCCAATTCAGGTGAAATCCCTTAAGGTTGTTGACTAGGATCATTATTTAGAAACAAAAATCAAAAGTGATAACCCCAAAGTAGATCTTCCAAGGCTTTGTTAGCGAACCAAAAAAAAAAAAAACTTGAAATGATGAAAGGGAACAAGAGGGTGCAAACCACAACAAAGAACCAATGCATAAACCACTTTAGATTGCCCAATGGTCAAGCAAATACATCTAGTGTCACCTAGGAGATAAAGGATTCAAAGGTAAGTGAACAATATCCCTTAGGGAGGCCAATTTTGCTCACACTCAATGCTGGATAGCTAAAAGAACTAATGGAGAGAAGAAATTGCCCCTTCAAGGAAGGAGGCAAGGGAACTTGGAGAAGGTCAAGCTATGACAGAGATGGGCTATGAGGAAGCTCCAATACAATTTATGCAACATAACCTTGCTCTTGGATTCTCTTTGAAGATGCATGCCCATGGATTCCTTTTATAGGCCAAAATGTGGCCAAGAAAGAGCTAGATCCAAGTGTGAATCCATTAACTCCATGATTTGGCTGCAAATTACACAAAGGGGGGCCATTCAATAAACCCAAGTATGTAGGGAGGCCAAATTCAAATTTTTGGAGGTGATGGGGCTTTGATGAGCCTTCAATGCACCATTGGTGGTTGTGGCCCCGCTGTTTTGACAGTTTCATGGATATCGAAGGGAAACCCACGTAGGGGGTGCAAAAGAATATAACATGTAAAATGCATAGTTGTGCCCCTAAACAAAGATTAGGCCACATGGTCCTGTCTTTTTACTGTTATTTGGCATCCCTAGACTCATATTGCTTCTTGGATCTGATGAGGATGTCTTCAATAAGCTGCATGATATATGTTGATGGTGCCTTACTGTGTGAATTGAAAAATGTCTCATATGTGTGAGATTTATGTGTTAACATATGCCCCCTGATTTATGAGCTTTGAAGGGTACTCTAGGGTCGATAATGCATCATCATTAATTTTTTTCTCTTTGGTGTTCTTCAAAGATATGAATCTATGAGGACGAATAGGGTCCTCCCATGGGGGAAAATTACCAGTGAAGTTGTAACAAAGAATAGGGGGTTATACAAATGAGGCATGCATATCCATGCTCGTGAAAATATGTCAAGATGACTAAAATAAGAGAAGATCGAGGGATTAACTCAATCCACTATTGGCACATGGATGAAGGTGGCTTCAATCCACGCAAGAGTAACTGAACCTGGAAATGTTGTTACATGCAATGAAGAAGTGATAATGTTGATAACCATGGTAAGTCCATGGGGGCGGGGGACCAGAATGCTAGTGAGGGTGATGAGTGTAGGAACTTACTTCTCTACTACCATGATTTATAAATGTGAACATTGCTACCTTCAGAATGCACGACTCTCCCTAATGCGATAGGTGTGTTGACGTCGAGCATAGGAGAGACCACTAAGTTAGGGAGAACTAAGGGCTCTCCCTGGTTAGTTTGAGGTGATCCCTTTTAGTGATTGAAAGGGACCCCAACATACAATTGAAACTACTACATTTCTCATAATATAGTGATTTGGTGTCAATGAGAGATTAATTATTTGAAAATATGAGGGTATTATCCTAAGAACCAAGATCATTTTGTAACCAACTGTTGGATTGATAGACCTGACACAAGATTGGTTGGTCAGCATGAGGCTCATAACTTCCTTTGATTGATGTCAACCTGGGGAGTAATTGATGGTAGCATTCTTCAAATAAAAGTAAAGTGTAATAGAGGGAGACAAACTATTGATGAATGGTGTTGTTGGGGACACAACACTAACGGTGAAGGTGACTGACAAAACTCATAATGTTGGGGATAGAGGGACTCCATGACATCGATTAAAGGTGATGAGGGATTGTTTCCAAAAGAATAGTGATGTTTCCATGGTTTTGAATGGATTGGGAAACGTTGGTACATAAGAATAATTGGTGGGGTCCATGTGGTTTTGGGGGTGTTGAGGAACCAATTTAATAACGGGTGGGATTCCTGCAGTTTTGAGTGAATTGGGAATCAATTTGATGATGGGAAAATTTCCCTCAGTTTTGAGTGAATTGGGGAACTTTTCCATAATGATGTGAGGGTTGGTTTTGCAAACACAAAGATGGGTGACCAATGAATCAATTCCATGGAGATTTTTCTTGCGGGAATAAATTAATAGAACTGGTTTCTTCTGATGGTGGAATCCCCATTGTTGTCATAGCGGGGGTGGTGGTATGAATAATATTGCATATGGTAGTGTGCTTATGGGGTTATGAATGGTCAACTATGTTTCTTGATCATAACATGTGCTGAGGAATTTGATGGCATCGACTGTTGAAGGTGGGGGAGTAAATGCGCAATTATAAAATGATGAACTATGAGTTGATCATTTCAAGGTTTATCAAATTCCTCGGGTTTGTGGGGGGTTGAAATCATGGGTGTCAAATGATGACTATGATGCAATGGTGTGCACACACATGGGGGAAAGGTGCTATAAACAATACTGATATTGATGGCATATCATTACTGGGGAGGGGGATCCTATGGTTATCAGTGGGAATATCTGGTAAGTACAATGCAAATAGAGGGGATGCATTGCCTATATGCTAGTTTCAAGGTGATACTTGTGATAGAATTCTGGTTCCATTGTTGAGGGGTGGAGTATTGTTCTTTTTAATGGAAAAACAACAGGTAGTCTTGGTCATTGTCCTACACAGATGACGCAAATATACAAGTGTAATAAAGAACATGATGAACGTTTTGATAATGTACAAGTAATAACCCAAACATAGCGTATCAATGGAGTGCAAGTGGATCATGGGTAGAAGCATTTATGTAGAACACATTGCCAGGACTATTGAGGGTTATGCCTTCGGGGTCAGTTAAGACGTATTCCCCTTTGGGAAGGAATTTATTAACAACATAAAGCCTTGTCCATTTATATACAAATTTACCGGGTCATGGTTTTCTATCTTTTTTAGCATTGAAGGAGAGAAAAAAGTTTCCCTCATCAGAGGTGAAAGGTCGAATGTGTCTGTCATAATGCATTGTGGAGCATACCTTCTATTGGCACTCATAATTTCTCCTTTGGTTGTGGAAGGATAGTTCCAAGGTAATTTTTCCAAACTAGTCCTTAGGAGGGAAGCTAGATTATTTCCTACCAATGAGGGCTCTCTCAACAAATAAATACAATGGCCAGAAATGTTCAGAATGATTATGATTTAATATTGCAAATGAATGAAACACAAGGATGCCATTGGGCATGGAGTAAAAATCATGGATCTTTAAAGATAGAAAGAGTTTAAACAATATGTTTTTTCACAAAGGCAAGGTAGTTATTTATTTACAGTCAAGTTCTTGGTGCAAGTGGTAATGGAAGAAAAGGAACAATCCATTAGCATTGGGCACCGATTGAAGATGAATCCAACATCAACTTTAGAAGAAAAATTTATGAATACTTGGATCCCATAGATCAGAGCATAATAATATGAATTATGACCTAAATACATTCTCATCCAAGCATGAAAGAAAACATAATGAAAATGAGATAACAGAGATGATATTCACATGAGAAGAAGGAAAATACAAACTCCAAATAAATAATGCAGGAATCTTTTCTTTGGAAGGTCGTGCTCAACTCGGCATAAATTTATATTAATACTCAAGAATGCTCAATACAAAATCAGTCTCTCTTTTACAGGTTCCAACCTTGATTACATTGCAACGCATGTATTTATACATGAAAAGGATTCTTAATCCAAAACCTAACTAACTATTTCTAAAAGTAGATAACTTCAACCACTTATTAAATATTATACTATTCTTGTCAAAAAAAATTATCTTTGTATTCTTCAAAATATAAAATCCTCTTATCTTCTTTATCAAATGCAGCTCTAGTACAAATTCTTGTTTGGACAAGAGTCTTCATGTGTGGAAATTATCTCTCATTTTCCCATACTTTTCAACGATTTTCCATTGTTCTATTGAAGGGCTCTCATAATTCGTCATCTCTTTAACCAAAAATTTCATCTCTACGTGATCTAAAAGAGATATAGGAGGCATATTTTCTCCTATCATCATTAACTAATTTAAGAATTCAAAATCAACTATGAGCTTTCGCAATATAACTTTTCCTGTGAAAACTTGGGTCACGCCTTCAACCTTTTGATGATTCATTCTGATTTGGAACATCAAAGCTTTGTATTCATTCCAAAAGGAAGGGACCCCTTTCTAAAGTAGATCTGCAAATTGCTTTTTGAAATAATCAACTTGTTGTTTCATTTGGTTTAGTTTTGCTTGGACACTTTCAACGTGATGATGTTTTCCAATGATTCTTCTAGCCCAAGTTATTACTGCAATTCTATTTTTAATTCCCAATGCCTTTAAATCATCTTCTATCAGAGTATTAAGAAAATCAATTGTATTCTGAGTTGTTTCTTTTGGATTTTTATCTAGAGTCTCCCTCACGACTGTATAACTCCATGTACTTCCATTTGCCACTGTTTCTTTAGACTTCATAAGATTTAGAAATGGTATGAATTTTTCAGCTTCAGTTATTATCAAATCCCAAATCATATGCCTAGCACCCTGCAAAGGAAGCTTCCTTGTAACTTGAGAAATCAACTTTTCATTCTTTTCAAGCAACTCTTTATTTTTATTTTCGAACTCCTTTTTCTCTTCTTCTTTCTTATGGAATTCTTCATTCAATTTCTGATTTTTTTTCTTTTAATTCTTTAATTTTTTCTTCTTTTAGGATGACCTGAGACATAGCTTGAATTAAATTTTATGTGCTTGTCTCTTCATTTTCTTATCATGTTCCCTCTTTTTCCTATGCTGCACCTATTTGTTTATTTTTAAAATCATCAATTTGAGCCATAAGACTAAGTCTTTCTTTCTCCTAGCTTACTTCATGTTCTTTGAATTTGAGCAGCTTTGCTTTACAATTATCTATCTCTTGAGAAAGAGTTTATTTCTATTGTTCTAAAACTGTTAATTCGGATGCCTGAATTAACTGTGTTGCTGGAATGTTGAGCTTCTTTTTTTAGTAATTGGATTGTATTTTCCTTTTCACTCAAAAGATTTTTAGCTACTTGAACCCTATTTGGATCACCATCTATTTCCACCAAATCAACTTGTGGTTTCTTTATCTGCTCTTGATGAGTCTTTTTTTCAGTCTTTTCTTGTTTCAGCTGAGTTTCCAACCTACCCACTGTAGATTGTATTTTTTAAATCTTCAAGGTGGATTTCATTAAATCGGTGTAGATTACCTCCCAGTTTGTCTATGCAAATGAATTTTGTCTAGGACTGGTATATTTTGTAAATTGATCTTCATCTCTGTAAATTGTTCATATGAAGCTACTACCAAGTTTAAAGTATTTTTTGCATGATCCCTGACAGTTGTTAGGGAAACTTCTTTATCTGACATACCTCTGACTTTAGGATATAATTTGTTAACTTTCTCAGATAAATATTTTTTATCCTTAGCATATTTAATATATAATTCATCTCTGGATTGATATTTATCACTAGAATCTATATCTTTTGTTTCAAAAAATTTGTAGTCATGTACCTGGACATCTGGACCTTTAAAATTCTCTTTTTCCTTCCCTTTTTTACTTTCTAGTGTAACTATTTATTTTTCTTGATCCAATTTTAGTCTTTTAATTTATCTTTGCTCTTCCACTTCCATGTCAGTGGTCTCAGAAAAATATCTTGTATTGGAAATTTCGATTTTGTTAAGAGTAGGCACTAACACAGTTGAAAATTTTGCCAATGCTGACGAGTTTAATTGGGAATTATCAAAGAACTATGTATCAGACTCGTACTCTAGTAAATTTTTTTTCCCAGCTAATCCTTGTACCTCCTCATGATCAAAAGAGTTACTTTTATTCCATTTCCTTCTTTGTGATAGGATGTGGTGTGGATCGTATTTAATAGATGAAGCCTTCTTGAAATTCATCATTTGCAACAAATTTTCTATAACTAGAAGAGCATTTCTATTATTTATAATTAAAGGACCAATCTTCAAAGGAAATTTTATACAAGATGTTTTTTTGAAACTTAGAAAATGTCCATTCTCAACAATGAGTTTTTTTTTCCGATGAACTGTAAAGCAAAGACACTTAGTGTCAAAAAGGAAGGTAAAATATACGGTTCTATGATAAAAAATTAAAGCCTAATAACAGTATGTTGTTTCAACAGGAACCAATTACCTACAAATTTCTCTGGGCTAAACTGTAACAAGTCTTTCATCTTTGGAAAAACTCTAGGAAGTATTTCTTCAAAAATCTATCTATATATCTCTAACATCACAAGATTCTTGAAATTGAACAAATTGTTTTCAATTTCAGCTGTAAAAATTGCTTCTGGAAAATGTAAACATTCTTCACTTGAATATAAGAACATATTCATCAAATATGATTGGAATCTAAAGTGTTTGGTACTGTGGAAATTCACCAACTGAAAATGGATATTCTCAGCAAGGAATTCATCAAATTTAAGACATAGATACTGACTCTAGACTCAATATCAGGTGAATATGAACTCAATCTAAATAGTAGACTCGGTTGGACATCAGTGACAACTTGTTCATTATATAACCCTAGAAATTGATTGATTAATGAAAGTACTAGCTGTGATTTTTCATCAAAGAGGATAATATCTAATGGGAAAGGTGTATTATCAATTCAAATGTCTGGCTTGAGGATTTTTTACAAGAAGGATTTTTTTACTTGAGGGGTAGAATAACTATACAAGTTAATCAAACTTTCTTCGGTGAAATCTTCTAGGTTTTGGGAAAAGTGTGGAGGTATTTATAAGGACTTCTTAATCACTAGGGAATTGATAGGACAAGATTTTCATTCTTTTTTAATCCATGACTACTCTTTCACCTTGGGAATAATTTTGGTCACACCAAGAGACGAAGTCAGGGAAACCTAGGGTTCGTTCTGGACAAAAATGAATAAAATGAGACATATCAACGTTATGCACGTCTATGCCTTGCTTATGCAAATCTCCTAACCTGCTTTTTATCTCATTAAATGCAGTAATAGTCATAATTGTTTCAAATATATCCCCGTCCCTATCTTCGAAAACTTCCTCCAATTTTACAAATTCCCCACTCTGAACCCCTACTTCACTCTGACTTTCCATTGAATAAAGTGTTAAAATATATGCAAGGATTCTGAAGGCGTTCCTGGAAATGTGCGAGCTGGAAAAGGTCTGTTTTGTTGTGTTCCAACTGCACACGATATGTCCAAATCGTTTAGATTCAAAAGAAAAGTGTCATATTTCATGTGTACTTTTCCTTTTATAGCCTCCCAAAGTGGTTTCGCAACGACAGAAGGTGGTTTCCATTACCACCTTTGCAACCAACGAAATAATGTAATATCGACACATGGTGGATGGTTTTATATTTCACAACCACCTACCACTTCCTTCGTTCGTGCATGTTGGCAATGCGAAATCAATATGGATCATCGATCTTCTTGTTCATTGATCAATGACTATTGATTTCCTTCTCGCTTTAACTCCAATTTAACGGTCATTTCAGAAATTTGAAATGCATTATATTCCTCGCTTCTTTCTCCAGCAGAACCTACTTCCACCATCAATCTTATTTGCTGCTTTGATCTAAACCATTGACCTATCAAAACTTTGGAGAACATGTCATTCCTCTAATTTGAACATGATCTTTTTTTCAACATCCTGGTCATTTTGAGATATCTTCATTGGGATTTGGTGGCCATATTTTTGATGTTTTCTGTTATTATATTAATGTGACATAGAAGAAAACTATAGGAACACCACCCTATCATTCATATTCAATTTTTTTCAAAATATTTTATCAACATAGAAAATAATTGTGTCAACAACTGGATCCAACTTGGGATGCTATCCTCCTAGTGATAAAGCAAAGGACCTCGCAGACCAGTGCCTTTTATCCATTTTTATCTCTTTTTTCTTCATATATACAAAAATTTTAGAGAGACAACAACATATATACGACTTTATGTACAAAATCACCTTTCTATTTTCCACTTAAGAAAGATAATGTTTGAGGAATATTCCATTTACAGGACCTCCTCCAATGAAATCTCCATTTTGATTTTGTAGAATGAAAGTATTATCCCCTTGGTAAGTAGTGACAACATATGGGACTTTCCACAAGTTTTCAAAATTTCCATGTTTATCCTCATTTCTAGCATACCATTTTAAATCTAAATCATCAATCTGAAAATTTCTTTCTTTGATCTTCCTGTCAAATGTATTTTTCATTTTTTCTTGGTGTAGTTGGACTTTGTCATATGATTTTTCCCTCATCTGGTGTAATTATATCATCTGATTTAACCTTCTCTTTATATGATTTGGTTCTTCTTCCACTTCCTATAGTAGTTTCATAATTGGTAAACCTAATGAAATTAGGAAAATTACCTATGTTCCATAAACCAACTTAAATGGTGATGTCCCAATAGCCCTTTTTGTACTTATTCTATCTTACCATAATGCATATTTAAGTTTGGTATGCCATGTTCTTTTGTTTTCTTCCAAAAAATTCTTAGTAATTTGTACAAAACTTTTTTTTGAAGATTCTTCTAATCCATTTCCCTGAGGATAATAAGAAGTTGAATGATTTAGATGGATATGATATTTATGACATAAATTAATCATGTTTTTTAATTTAAAATCATGTGCATTATCTGTCACTATTCTTCTAGGACATCCAAATCTTGAGAGAATATTTTCTTCTAGGAAATTAATGATAACTGTATTTGTGGCATTCCTAGTAGGTATAGCTGCAACCCATTGTTGAAAAGGTTCTTCCACCTCTTTTTCAACCTGTCCATAAGCAGTATATAAATTTCATTAACGATTTTACAGACATAACAACCTTTAGTCTTACTCGAATAGAACATAGATATGTTATGAAGGATATCAAAATATTAATGGATGTTATTTTACAAGTTACATGCATTTTAAAAAAATTATTTATGGATTTTTGAGGTGCATGACAAAAAGGAATTTGTTGAATAACAATAGAAGCATTTGTTGGAGGCCTTGATAACATATCTGCAACATTGTTCTGAATACCTTTCTTATACTTAATGATCAAATGAAATTGTTGTAGAAAACCCATCCACCTGAAATGTCTTGATTGTGGTAGATTAGTTTGAGATTGAATATATTGTAGTGGTTGATGATTAGTATGGATAATTGTTTCCTTACCCATTAGGTAATGTTTCCACTTCTTCACACTTTATACTTATGCATACAATTCTTTATCATAGGTTAATTTGGATAGTTAATTATTGATTTAGAACAGGTTTAAAAATGATAGCATACTGTTTTTTTAAGTTGCATTAAGACTGCCCCCATGGCATAACCACTAGCATCAGTATCTATCTCAAATGGTTGTTGTAGATCCGACAGTGCAAGTAATGGATTTGTACTGATATTTTCTTTCAGAGTGCCAAAGGATTTATGTCCTTTTTGTCCCCATTGAAAGACTTAGTTCATACCTGTCAAAGCATGTAATGGAAAATCTATGAAGGAGAAGTTAGCAATAAACTTCCTCCATTATTGGGATGCTCCCAAAAAGCTCCTTATATCAGTTAAATTATTTTTCTTGGGCCAATTCAAAATGACCTCTACTTTAGAGGGATAAATTCTAAGTTTATCACTCCATACAATGTAACCTAGATACACCAAAGATATCTTCCCAAACTCACATTTGGACATATTTAAGTATAACGTTTCCCTTACAAGTACATCCAAAAATTGTTTGACATTCTTGACATGTTTTTCCCAAGTATGACTGAAAAACAGAATATCATCTAAGTAGCCTATTCCAAAGTCATAAATGAAGGGCCTAAAAACATCATTCATCACCGTCATAAATGTTGTGGATGCATTACAAAGTCCAAAGGGAATTACCATCCATTCATACTATCCCTGTTTAGTTTTGAAAGCAGTCTTGCAGATATCATTATCATGGATTCGAATTTGTTGATAGCCACTTCCTATGTCTAACTTAGTGAAATAAGTTGCATTCTTAAGTTGATCCAAATGATCATCAATTCGGGGAAGAGGATACCTATTCTCAATTGTGATTTTGTTTAGTTCTCTGTAATCAACACACATAAGCCATGTGCCATCATTTTCTCGCACCAAAACAATCTGTGGACCACACAGAGAGAAGCTTGGTCGAATGTCCCCTCTTTCAAGCAATTCTTGAACCTGCTTATTTATATCTGCATTTTCAATCACTGAAGACCTGTACATGCCAATGTTAGGAAGTGGTGCATCCTACTGTAAGAGAATCTCATGTTGGATTTCTCTGATTTGGATGTAATCATTTAGTTTCTTGAAACAAGACATAATAATCAGTTACAACTTTAGTAAAGTCATTTTTAAGTCTTGGATCACATCCATTAAAAGATTCACTTTGACCAACATCCTTTGCTTTAACTATCATAAGAACAAAATTCTTACTAGCATTTACTAACCTCTTCATTTGACTTGTAGACATTAATGAAAGATTAGTTTTCATAGGATGTGCATGAACAACATATTCAACACCATCTTTAGTGAGATGATACATGTTATCTTCCCTATAAAATACAACCTTTCTATCATAAATATAAGGACTACCCAAGACAATACCATAGATATCCAATGGAACCACATCCAGATCTACTTCATCAATGAATCCATAAGTAATAGCAAAACTAAGTCTACACTTTTTTGTAAGGGAGGCGGATGGTTTCATGGTGATCTAGGATTTGCTGGTTTGATCAATCTGTTGTTGGGTCTATCTGGGCCTGGCTCCTGTACCTTCTCATTGGGGAAGGGCTAGTCAGTATGGATGAATCCATGGGTGGGGAGGAATCGCCTCCTCCTCCAAACTTGGATAAGGAAAAACGAAAAGAAACAATGCATGGATTTGATACACTCATTGGAAAGGGAGGAGCAAGGTCTAGAGATGCGAGTAAAGTGGCTCCTCTGGAAGTTGAAAATAGGAAACCAGGGAAATGATGCCAAAATCTAAAATGGTACCCAAAACCTAGATCCGCTCGAACCGGATTCAAGAAGATATTCAATACATGAAATACCATGCTCTTATTGGCAAGTTTGTAGGAATTTGTCCGGTGGAGAAAGCATTGATATGGTGGATTAATACCACATGGAAACCCCAAGTCCATTATGATCTCCAGCTTGGGGCCAAAGGTTTCTTTACCGTAGTTTTCCTTAATGAAGCTAACCACTCTAGAATCTTCGACAATGGGTCGTATTTCTTTCATTATGCAGGCCTTTACCTGCAACCATGGAAAGAATGTTTTAATCCAGACAAGGAGAAATTAACTATCGCCCCGGTTTGGATCCATCTGTATTCCCTCCCCTCGGAATACTAGAAAGAAGAGATTCTCCCAGATATCAACAATATGTTGGGAGTCTTTGTCAAAGTATCGGAGCAGAAAAAGCAGATGAGATACACTTTGTATGCCAGAATATGCCTGTACATGGATATCTCCCAAGACCTTCATGATGGGATCAAGCTATTGTGGGATGACGAAGATTGGTTTCAAGCGATTGATTATGAACATATTCCCTTCAAATGCAGACATTGTCATGAACACGAGAATCTATTCCGAGACTACCCTCTTAATAAAACACCAGGGGGAGATAACATTTCGAAGGGAATAATGAAGATTGATTCACAAAAGTGCCTACCAAGAAGAGCGACCAAAAGAATAGCAGGACCTGAGGTCAACAAAAAAACTCAGACCCACAACAGATTTGAGGTACTGCAACCAAAGAAAGCTAGTGAAACCCCTAAGGAAGGTCAGCTCCAAGAGAATCAAGCTACAAAACCCCCCTCTTCATCCTCAGTAATATTTCCCAAGATCAATAAAAAGAAATAGTTATGGCAATGGTTCCCCCTCAAGGGGAAGAAGGGGAAGAAATGGAGTTTGTAGAATTAGATCTAGATGGTTTGGAGGCGACCATTTAGGTTTGAACACTTATGGTTTCTCCACCAAGACTTCCCAGAGAAAATTCAACAGTGGTGGTCTAAGATAACTCACATAAAAGGTACATTAATGTACCATTTCCAACAAAAATTGAAGATCCTGAAAGGTAAAATTAAGCGCTAGAACCTAGACTCTTTTGGGAAGATCTTCCAAGAAAAAATTTGGCTAGATAAGAAGATGCAGGAGGTACAATCGAAAGGTATGACCCAGGGATTCACTGAGGAGTGAGAAAAGAGGAGTAGCAACTCCTACATGAATTCAATACTCATGAGCAACAGGAAGAAATCCTCTGGAAACAAAAATCCAGAAATCGATGGTTGCAAGAAGGGGAACACAACACCAAGTTTTTCCATAAATACGCCATTCAACATAGTCATGGGAACTGCTTGGTGCGGCTTAAATGAGTGGATGGCACTCACGTTGAAACTCAAGGAGACATGGAAAGCACCTTAAACGACTTTTTCACTGACTTCCTGGAGGAACCCGATATTGTTAGGTATGAGGCCCAATCCCAGGTGCTTCAATTTATTCCAAAGGTGATAACGAATGACCACAACCTCATGTTTATGAAACCCATTGAAATGGAGGAACTGGAGGTAGCGGTAAAACAGATTGCATTGGATAAAGCCCAAGGACCAGATGGGTTTACCACAAATTTATATCACTCTTGTTGGGATTGGCTGAAAAATGAAGTTTTGTCTCTTGTTGAATATTCCAGGAAGACTGACTTTATTGAAATCCCTTAATGCAACCTTCCTCATGCTCATACCCAAAGAAACTAGCACAGATGACCCGGGGGAATTTAAACTGCTTTCCCTGTGCAATGTCATCTATAAGATCATCACCAAAGTTATTGCCAATAGACTGCTCCCTTTGTTACTGCTTCTTATTTCCCCTGAGCAAGCCGATTTTGTGGAAGGTCGACAGATTATGGACAGCATAATCCTAGGGCACGAAACGATCCACTCCCTAAAGATGGGAAAAATCCCCAGTATGTTTCTAAAGCTCGACCTCTCTAAAGCTTATGATAGACTTAATTGGCATTTTCTTGCAAGGGTTCTTAGGAACTTCGAGGTTTCATCCAAATGGACTAATTGGGTGACGAGTCTTGTCTCCTCTATTTTTTTCTCGATCCTGGTCAATGGGACACTGTCTCATCCTTTCTAGGATTCACGGGGTATTCTCCAAGGATATCCTTTGTCTCGCTTCCTTTTCGTCATCATTGTTGAAGGTCTGGGTCGCATGCTCAAAACTATGCAAAGTGAGGGACACATACGTGGGCTTACTCTCAGTGAAGGGCTAGACCATCAAACTCATCAACAATTCATTGATGATACTATGCTGATGGGACCTTCTACTATTCAAGAAGCCATAGGTGTGAAGAGAGGGTTAGATACCTTCCTTGAAGACAGTGGCTTAGAGATCAATAAGGAGAAATATCAAGTGTTCTTATTTAATACTTTGAGAATCACGAGAAGAAACATCCTCAGGATTTTAGAATTCTCGAAAGGGATCCTACCTTCTAAGTATCTGGGTGCTCCCCTAGCAAAATCCACTATTTGCCAAATCTCCTGGAAGGACTTGCTCGATAAACTCAAGTAAAAGCTAGGACATTGGACCTTCAAAGCTCTGAATCTTCCAATTCAAATCATCCTGGTAAAATCAGTGATCCAGGCCATGCCTCTCTACATGTTCTCTGTTTTGGCTACCCCCAAGTATGTCCTCAAGAAAATCTATACCATTCAGAGGAATCTCTTGTGGGGTGGAAAGGACAGGCACAGGAAATGGGCCCTGGTAGATTGGGACACTTTATGCAAGCCTAAAGATTCTGAGGGTTTAGGACTTCGGGATCCGGTCAGCACAAACAAGGTTTTGGGGGCAAAAAGTTGGTGGAGATGGATTAATCACATTGAAGAACCATGGGGTAAACTTTGGAACCATAAGTATGCATCCCAATGGCCGAAACAACATCTGATAAGATTTAAAGAATAGTTACCGTGTTCGAGCATATGGAAAGAGGCACAGGAAAACATGGGTCTCATCCAAAGATATAGTTTTTGGGAGATTAGACATGGTTCCCCAACCCTTTTCACTTGGGATGCTTGGAAGCAATTACCCTGCATGGCCAATAGTAAGGACATCCCGTATCTGCTTCTATACCTTCAAAATAGTCCCTTTGAGCAAGTGAAGGACTTTTGGGATCCCATATCAGCTGATGCCCACTTCAGAACCTGGAAACCCAAATATTTGTGGCAATCCCTTTCTCCTGACGAAAAATTTTGACAACTTCTACGAGGATCTATGTAAATGCAGGATTCCCAAGTTGGAGGGACTGGACAAGGTTCGCAGGGGGTATATGAATACCAGAAACTTCAGTATCAAAGAATCCATGGGGTTGCACATGGAAACTTACAGAACGGATACTGAGGAAAAATGGTGCAAGATATGGAAAGGACACTAGTGGCCCAAAATTTCTTCTTTTAGTTGGTTATTGTTACAAAGACGCATTCTCACTTGGGAAAATATTCAGCATCGGGGGATTATAGGACCATTGTTACACCTAAAATCCTACAATCATGGGATTCAGTGTATACATCCCTAAATTTTTCTTGACTAATTGATTGGCCTAGAAGAGATATAACCCATTTACACTAGGTTTTGAGAGGTCGTCGCAGGCTGCACTCATGCATCCTGCGACGTCGCATCTTGCTTTTTTGCAGGGTGCGATGTTGTCAGGTAATGGACAAAAATAGCTCCTTCGAGCCCATTCTTGAAGCCAGCTGACATGGATCCCTATCCATGACCTTTTGGGAGAGGTGGAACTTGGTTCCTAACCTCTTGGAAGGATCCCCTATCTCTCTCCTACCATATCTCAACCTACCCTATGCATACCCTATCCACTTAGTCCTATATAAATGAAGCTCTATCCGTCTCCAAAGGGAGGAAGTCTATAGTGTCTACATGCTGGTGAAATCATCTTGGAGAGATCTCTACTCATCCATTGAGAGACACACACTTCCTTGGGAGGATATGGTATTGGCTTGGATGGAGAAGGATTAGTATGTTAAGCCTCAGTTGTAATCATTCTTTTCTATGTACTTTCCCTATATTTACAGTAATATAAACACTTTCCACCAATATTATTGTGATTGATGATATTGTGTAGTTTACTTGCTTAACTATTTACTTTAATCTATTATCATTTAGATACTTTTACTTGCTTATCTTGTTTTGTGCATCTTGACAGGTCTTGCAGCTTAGATCTAACGACTACAAGGCGTGGAACAACATCCAGGAAAATGGACTGCAAACTTAAGGTAAGACATCCGATAACATGATCCTTAACTGGATCTAGGAAAGTGGTTTATAGTATGTACTATTTGTTCTAGACTCACAATGAGCTAGGGAGATCCGGCTCACGTCCGCTCGAGTGGATTGTCTATGAAACAAATCTGGCGACCATACTAGGGAAGAACATTGTTCTGTAGTTGTCAATTTGAATGTCATTTTCAGTTGATTTCTTGTTACAAGCCATTTTATTTGTCATTTTCCTCTTAAACTGGTTTCACCATCAGATCTTCACTTTGAAGAGTTCAGATCTTCACTTTGAAGAGTTTAATTACCTTCCTTTGAGTTTTTACTTCTCATTTTCAAACCTTTTCATGCTCATTGTTTGGAGAATTGGTTCATTTTTTAACTCATATCTCACCTGTCGCACCTGGTCAATGGACTCAGAGCGACACTGTGTCATTTTTTATCTATATTCTTTGCCTGTTAGTCTGTAGTCGCAACCCTTTCTTTGGTCTTTTGTGACACCGTAGCACCTCCTGCATTCGTAAACTGCGACGTCGAATTGTGTACAAGCATAGAGTGTGTCGATCTATCATTTTTTCCATATAGGCACCCCTTCTCCATTTCTGATTTGATTTTTGGTTTGTGTGCAAACTCCCTCTGTACTATAAGATCAAGTCAGAGACCCCATTCTAATTTCTGTGATTGAGTTGTTTGGTTTTATTTGGAGTTGTTTTGGGTTCCATCTTGGACAAGTCTGAGATTTGGTAGTGCTGGACACTCTTGTCTCCCCCACCTGTATCCACTCACCCTTGCATTCCCTCCTCTCCTTTCTAGATCTGATCATTGTATTGGATCGGTTTCTAGACCTCATTTGCATTCATTGTTGAGCTTTGCTTGCTTTAGTCCTGCTTGTTAATGATTGATTTTGAGTGTTTGTGTGTACTTTCAGTCCATTGAGTGCTCATCTTTTCATGAGATTTTCCGAATTATTGAAGTGTTGCAAGTAGTCTTTTCATTTCATTATTTGTGTTTAAAAAGCATCGTTGTTATCAAATTGTTATTTTGATACATCCATTGAAAAATCAAAAGTACTTTATTTCCATCATTTCTCAAGCTCATTTGAAGAATTGCATATGCATTGGAATGTATCATTTGTGGATCTTTTGGAAAAGTTGAAAGAAAATCGCATTATTTTTGTTTTTCACCAATTATGACTTGTTCATCTTCTTGAAAAATTCGGATAGATATCAAGTTTTGCAAAAGTAGTTCCATGCTTGGAAAGTTAAATGCATCTTTTGGTTTTTATGCTTTTAGGCCATTGTAGTGAAAGTGAAAAGCTTGCATACTCTACTTAGAAACTCTTTCTTTTCAATTGCTTAGCATCATTTTTTTTTTTGAAAAGATAAAAGAGAAAGAAAAAACATACTTTGATTTGGTTTAGTAGTGTTGTGTCTTTTATGTTTCGCTCGAAAAGGAAAAGAACGCTTCATAGTCATTTTTTGGTAGATTTGGGATTGCATTGCATTGTGTTGCTTTGGTAAAATTAGAAAGAAGTTTCTCCCTCCCATACATAGATTTAATCAAAAGGAAAGTGTATTTTTTGCATGTAGTTAAGGCCTACATTATGTTTACGATTATGTACTCACTTCATGCATTCACCTAATCGTCTAGATAAAATTAATGGTAGAACTAGGGTAAAAGTTTTAGTAACTTGTGCATAAGTTAGAGACGTGTTTCGACGTTGTTAAATGTGGCAGCTGTCATTATTTTTCAGCATTGTATCCTGGGGGTATTGTAGTATTCCACGTACTTATCGGTATATCGAGATCTTTCACGTACCCACCAAGTACCACATGTACTTGGCATATATCGAAAGGTGTTTCATGTACTCAGTAGTATATCGGAAGGTCTCTTGCGGAATGGTTGTGCATTAGATAGCACCACTATGGATTTGATCCCCCACGTACCTTGCGTATATCGGGAGACACCATTAGGATTCTTGAAACCAACTGAGTTAACCTTTTGGCCGTCTTGGTGGAGCAATACACCGAGAACATCACTCAAGGAGATTACTAAGCATGTACCGTCCAGGTAATTGGGTATTCAGGAAAGGGTACAGTCCCAATCCTCCTTGTCACGTTTTACTGTTGGACCCTATAGTATATAGCGATTTTTGAAGCCTTGACAATCCTGTGAGGTTCCAGACCTTTGAATCCACTCTTATAACATAAGTTTGCTTGTGGCCTTAGTTTGTGTAGGGTTTTTCTGGTCTACTTTTCTTTCGCTTAGCTTTCCTTAGGAGAAACTTTTTGTTTCAGTCATTTTGGCTGAATTTCCTTCGAGAAGGTCTCACAGGATTCAGAATTTGCCACCCGAATATCCCCTTAACTAGGAGGTAATTTCGAGGGTAAGAATGGATCCACAAGCCAGGATCGGGTCACATGAATGTCACGTCCCCACCTTGACCCTATTGCATTAAAATGTAAATGATGTAATATTGTTATAAAATCATGGTGAGGAGCTCAACGCCAAGGCCTCACCATCGATTTATTGATGCATATGGTTTCAATGCACATTGGAAATTCAAACATCATGTAAATATGTATTTTAATAAAATACCCACAACTAGCTATGCACTGCAACAAGAGATGGGGGCATGATTTTACAAGGAATTGGGAGGGAAAAATTCAAACCCTTGGAGCCAATCAGGTCAAGCCAAGTGTCAATGAGAGAACCCATCAAACCCTCAACTACCCATGTTGACTTTTGTACCCAATCATTGATTTCTCTCAAGATTTGGTTGAGGTAGTTAATGCCTTGGGGAATGGGAGGTATGGTGGTCCAAATTCGGGTATGGGAAAGCCACCTTGCATGGGAAATCGTGTTTTGCTTCTTGGGTAAGAAAAGAGCCATGAATTTCCCCCCAAGCCATTATCCATCAACCAGTTTGACTCCCTCACGAGTTGAGAGCTACCTGGGCGATTTTCTCAAGAGATTTCCTCTGTTTTCCTTCATCTTGCAGGCTAGGAAGGGCGTTTTTGCTTTGGTGACCAATGGGGAAGAGAACAGATCGATTTGGGGTTTCAATGGGGCCGTTCTTGTCCATTTGAAATGCTCATAGCATGTGGAAGAAATCGGATTGCTCCCTGGGGATGAATTTCCCTTCCCACAATCTGATTTAGTGAGCCACGATTTGGAGATGAACCCATGGATCCTGTTTTGTAAATCCCATTGTTAAATGTGTATCCCTGCTCGATAATTGTGTTTGCTGTGTGAGAAAAGAGTATGCTGGGGTATGGGTTATGGATCTCCATTGTTTTGATTTGAGCTTGAGTGCAAGCATCTAGGGTTCTGATGTAGCCTGATAAACCCAGCTGTGGACTGGCTTGGTTTAGATGGAATGACCAATTGGTTGTGAAAGAGTGAATGTCCACTTTTCCTTGTAAGAATCATGCCCAACTCAGGGGGTGGCAGTTGTGTTGAGATATTGATGAACACAACTGGCCTATGGTTGGGTGGAACGTTGCAACAACACAGCTAGTTGTTTGGGACAATTGCACAATGAAGATAAGTGTTTTTCTGTCTATGTATTTAATTCTGCCATGTCATTTCATTATTGACTGTTATGTTTATGAAGAGAAATGCATGTAGTGCATCTTGCTTCTACTTTGCTTATTTGTATTATACACCTACACATGTGTTTGTGGTTTTATGAATCTAATCAATTGGCTGAGTTTTATGTGAAAGCCCCAGAGATTGGCATCATGTTCCCTCCCTTGCCCTGGATGGATGGGTGGGTAGGTGACAGATGGTAACAGAGCTGCTGGTTGCAGCATTGGGCCTTTATAGACTACCTATCATAGTTGCAGAGGTAAGTATGCTTCCTGCTCAGCATTGATAGTTAAGAAAATTTTCAAAATTTCAAAAATTTTCTAAGTGTCTATGAGTTTCTGCCAAAAACTGTGCCGACGAATCTTGGAAAGTTCATCCACAATGGCGGAAGAACTCGGCAAGTTGAGCTGACGAGTTGTGGGATGCTGGGGAAAAGAAGAAAAAGTTTCAAAAATTGTTCTAAGTGTTTTTGAAAAATTTTGTTTAATTCTGTTTCGGGAAGAACTTGGAAGTTCTCGCCGCAACGGCAGGAGAAACTTGGAAGTTCTCGCCACAACGGCAGGAGAAACTTGGAAGTTCTCACTACAACGGCGGAAGAACTCGCCGAGTTGACCCAAAATAGCGGAAAATTTTCTAAGTGTTTGGTGGAAAATATGGAAAAATTTCGGAAGGAAAAGTTGAGTTTGATCAGAAGAACTTGGCAAGTTGCCCCGCAACGGTGGAAGGACTCGGCGAGTTGGTCCGAAAAACTTTCTAAGCGTTTTTTCACGTCAAAGAGGAAATTTCGGTGGAAGAACTCGGCCAGTTGGGCCTCAATGGTGGAAGGACTCAGCGAGTTGGTCCGAAAATTTTCAAAAATTTTCTAAGTGTTTATGGCAGAGAAAATTTCGGAAGAGATTGGCGAGTTTCTGCCGCAACATCAGAAGGAATCGATGAGTTCATCCGCAACGTCAGAAGAGATGGGTGAGTTGCTCTGCAACGTCGAAAGGAATTCAGAAAGTTGGTCCGCAATGGATCGGAAGGAAAAACTGAGTTTTCAATCGGAAGAACTCGGCGAGTTGGCCCAAAACAGGTCGGAAGAACTCGCTGAGTTGCCACAAGGGGGAAAGCCCCCTTGACCCCCATCGTCTCCTAGAGACAGTCGCTGAAAGTTTGAAGTGCATTCTCTATGCATGAGATGAAAAGTAGGGATTGCATAAAGGGTTGTGGAATTCTCAACAAGAGTAATGGGTTGTAATACCCATTATGGAGGATGAAAGGGAAATTCCTCAGCTTAAACTATTTTTTTTATAACATAAGAATTGCATATTTGGAAAATATCAATAACGAATGTTATACACGTATGTATATACTGAATTGCTAATTCGTGAGAAGATCGTAGCTAATGAATCCTTGTGTGCTTGGTAGGGAAGCCAAGAAAAGGATAAGCTATGATGTGGAGGAGGAACTCCATGTCATGATGAGGAATTGGAAAGGGAGAATTCCTTAACTCCTCCATTGCTATTATATTTATATTTCCTAAGTTTTCTATACAGAAAATTATGGCATAGGGATGCTGGAAATGCAAAAGGATAGATAGATGAAGTGAATATGTACTAGATGGCATATTACACAGTGCATGTGAAAATGTTTTTTTTGCATGTATATGATATTGCATATTAGTAAAATAGTGAGGTTTTACATATGCAATGAGCTACTTAAGATAATTATTGTGGTTGCTAATAATTAGTCATGTTCACATTGGTTGTAGGACCAAAGACAACCGAAGCATGGCTAAGGATGTGGATGATGATTGTTGCATACAACCTTATGAAGAGAGGATGGTGCAACAAATCCATGATCATGATGTTGGGAAAAGGACGGAGTAGCCTTGGTAAGAGGCCAACTGATCAGGTAACATCAAGCGATGTTAATGACAGCCATGCAAGTAATGGTTATTTGTGCTTAATTGCATGAATGTTGAAAGAGGATTTGGTAAGATTCCTTCAACTATGTTCAACTATGTTGATTTGGTTTGCATGTGGTATTGAGTGCCTAAATGTGAATGTTGACCCACCAAGTATGGTGAGGTGCGGGTAGGTGAAGGCAGTGAGCCTTACACCCTATAGTTTCTTAGAAACCTCAATGCATTCATATGAAAATACCGTTTGTGTATGTTGTTTGTGAGTTTAGCAACCAAAGCAAGTGATGATTTATGGTCCTGTTGTAGTGTATGCCATATGGGATAGGCATGGTTAGGCCATGATATGTTAGAATGCATAGTATTCATGGAATAATGCAAGGTTGTATTGAAAGATTATGTGAGTGAAGTAATGAGTATTTACTGTTTATCTAAATTGCATGGATAGTGTGACTGTGTCTTGCAATTTTTTATGCATATATAGAAATGTATATATTTTCATTGCATTTCAAATGTTAACAGATGAAGGTGTTTGAATTATTGGGTGTTATAATTCTGAGATCACTTCAGTAACTGTTAAGGCAATGAATGATTATGTGCATAGATACTCACAACATGTTTGGCTGATTGAAGTTTCAGTTTTTAGGTAGAAAAGTCTTGCGTATGGCAATGGGGATAAGTCCATAGTAAAGACTGAGATCTACCATGTGCAGAAGCCAAAGGTTATGAGAAGGTTCTCATGGTTGTAATTTATGCATGAAACAAATCTGAAAATTGTCTGGTTTAAGTTTATGAGAATAGTCTCATGGTTGCAAATCTAATTTCTGTAAGAAAATAGATTTACAAATTTCAGATTTGAGAATTTGCTTATAATTGCTAATGACTGTTTGGCTTATATAAAATTGTGTCAGGAGGACATGTTATAGGTGGATGTTCATGTATGGTAGCAAGGGTGAAACCATAATGGGCAAAGTGATACCACTTACAAGAGCCAAACAATATGAGGAGGGCCTCATTGCTAAGCAAATCAATTTTTGTAGGAGACAGAATTGTAAATTCATATTGAATTTAATTATTAATGCTATTGATTGGTTATGGAACAATCATATTTGAAGCTTATTGCTAAATGTTGCTGACTATTTGGCTATTTGATAAAGTGTGCTAGGATGACACATTGCAGGAAGACAATGTGTGATGGCCTGCAGAAGCCAAACTAGATGGGAAGGATCCCATGATTTGGAAATGGGTTTCGGGTGAAACGCCATTGTAAATGTTGATAATATCTCAGCCGAACTACATGTTGGTAAAGCATGTGAGTGAAACAATAAAATTATGCCAAGAAGGCATGTGTGGGTTAAGGAACATGAAAATATTGGGGTGGCAACCGGAAGGATTGTTGACTTAGAGAAGGGAACCCCCATTCTTCGCCAATAAAGAAAAGATACATCTGTAAAATAGATGAGTATTCTATAACCCCAGCTAAAGAATATGCATGTCTGGTTACTAGAATTAATATGAAAAGCATGTTTTATTATTTCATTATTATTCCAGACTGCTTGAGTATGATTAGGTCCTACATGGCTCATATCGGAAAGGGATGCATACCTTTCAGATGTTGGGTTATGATAAGGGTTTTCAATATTGACTACACCCTAAGGGAATGGACGCATTCTTGGTGTTTCAATACTTGATAGTGAATGTTATGAAATATGGTTACAATTTTAGAGCAGCAATACTGATGAGTTTGCTTATCCTTCTTGTGCTATCAGCTTACTCATATGCAATTTGATGTTGCATGTAAGAGGCAAAGTGAAGAAAGGGTGCTCAAGAGGACTGTATGGGCAGTGGTAACCTTTCTACACTCACACTAAAGGACACTAGAAGAGATGGATAGGCCCGAGGAGCTGTGTTGCAGAAAAGGGGTATCATCCTTGTGTATTGTGAGTGGGTATTGTGGGGCCATGCTAGCCTGCAGTTAAGTGAGTCACTTATGGAGTTCCTGGAGGGAGCCACTGGTTGCATAAGAGAAGGAGCCATGTAATCATATTATGTTGTTCATATTGCCTGATAAACCCAGTCGATGTACTAGCTTGGAAATGGTTGTTGTATGCCTGATAAACCCAGTCGGTGTACTGGCTTGGCATGTTGTTAAATTGAATGCCTGACAAACCTAGTCGGTGTACTGGCTTGGCATTGGTTATTTGGATGTTGTGGAGGTATTAGTGAAGGGTTTTATTTCCTGACAAACCCAGTTAGAGAATTGGATTGGAAATGGTTGTTGTATGCTTGATAAACCCAATCGGCATACTGGCTTAGCATACTGATTTTTGAAATTCTTGATAAACCCAGTCGGCATACTGGCTTAGCATACTGATTTTTTAAATGCTTGATAAACCCAGTCGGCGTACTCGCTTAGCATACTGATTTTTGGGATGCCTGATAAACCTAGTCGGCGTACTAGCTAGGCATTGCCTATTCGGATGATGTTGTGGAGTAACATGTGTGCTGGCCAAGCATCCACCCCACAGGTGATCTAAGGCTTGTAAAGTAGAGAAGGAAACCTGTGGAGTAGCAAGGAAAATGCACAATACAGATAAGTATTCATTTTCATTTAATTCTTGTTTGGAATAATGAAGATTTCATGTACAAGTCTTATGACAACCAAGCTAATACACTGTTGTTTCTTTGTTGGAAACCTTGGCTGTTGCAGGAAGTAAGGACCCTGAAAGAGCCACAAACGCTTGGTAAAACCAGAGAGTAACTGGTTGGGCGCTATAAATTTCTTGGTAGAACCAGAGAGTAGCTGGTCGGGCACTATAAAATTCTTGGTAAATCCAGAGAGTAACTGATGATTGATAAATTTAGAGAATAGTTGGTGGGAACATTAACCACTTGATGTTGTGGAGCAGTCGGCATGCTAGCCAAACATTCCTTAAATAATTGATAAACCCAGTCAGCGTACTGGCCTGGAATTGCCTATTCGAATGGTTGTGGGGTAGCCTGCGTGCTGGCCCAACATTCATTATTGTATCCACGGGAAATACAATGCTTGGAAATCAAAGAAGGATCCTGTAGGATAAAGTGAAGACATCCAATAAAGATAAGTATTTGGTTATCTTGTAGCTTCTTGTTTATTTAATATGAATATACGCATATATGATTTGGTTATGATTTTCTAAGCTCTTGTTTAGAGATAAACCCTATGAGAATAAACTAAACATGTGAATTGATTCAATGTTGGAGTATAGGTGTTGCTGGAAGCAAGGACTGTGAAAGCATCTAGAGGATGCATGTGGACATGTGATCGTCCAAAAGAGCTCAGTGTGAGCAGTAATGAAAGATGGTGCTAGTGGACATGTGTGGGTCTTATTAGCCAAATGTTCTGTAAACAACAATGGGGAAGAGTTCCTTAGTTGAAAATCCTCAGACAGACCTTAGATACTATGTGTCATAGCCAAGAAAGGGCAAGTCAAGCATTCACATTGAAGTGAAAGAGGCTGAGGAGCATAGAACCACAAGTGATGGTGTGGCTTCGGATTGGAACAAGACTAAGAGGGGGAAACCTTACTCTTCTCTTTCCTTATGACTGATGCATCTTAGAAACAGAATATTGTTGACTGCATGTCATAGATGAAGTTGATTGTGTTTATTGCTTGAAATAAATTGTGAATGTTGAAATAGTTATATTCTTGTGGAAAGATGAACATGAGTGAGTTCATGTGTATGTTAGGAAAGCATGAAATATGTGGAAGTCTCATGAGTAAAGCATGGACGTTCCAAGTCAATTGGGAAAATAATTGACTAATTTTAATATTGTGTTATGCTTGTCCTAACAGGAATTTCCATGATGAGTTTCATAGGAGCGACATTGAGAGCTATTTGTTTTGGCTGGAAATCTTCCTCAATTAGTTACCAGGACAACAAGGACGATGAAAGCCATGAAATTCCAGACTTGTAGATTAGCTGGAAGATAAACAAATGGAAGGCATTGCTATGGAGCGATGCCCACCTGCAGAACTAGAAGATCAAGCCAGCAAGAGCAGCTTGAGGAAGCTAAAGGACTTGATCGTGAAAGTTCAAATTCAAGAGATGAGACGCAGGATAGACTTGCCACCAGTTGTGAATTTTGAGGCATGTGTAAAGTGGGTATATATTCTGAGATATTGGAACACCAAGGACAGTGTTATTCCAAGGGGAGGGGAATGTCACGTCCACACCTTGATCCCATTGCATTAAAATGTAAATGATGTAATATTGTTATAAAATCATGGTGAGGAGCTCAAGGCCAAGGCCCCGTCATCGATTTATTGATGCATATGGTTTGCATGCTAGCAATGCACATTGGAAATTCAAACATCATGTAAATATGCATTTTAATAAAATACCCACAACTAGATATGCACTGCAACAAGAGATGGGGGCATGATTTTACAAGGAATTGGGATGGAAATATTCAAAAACTTGGAGCCAATCAGGTCAAGCCAAGTGTCAATGAGAGAACCCATCAAACCCTCAACTACCCATGTTGACTTTTGTACCCAATCATTGATTTCTCCCAAGATTTGATTGAGGTAGTTAATGCCTTGGGGAATGGGAGGTATGGGCAAGCCACCCTACATGGGAAATCGTGTTTTGATTCTTGGGCAAGAAAAGAGCCATGAATTTCCCCCCAAGCCATTATCCATCAACCAGTTTGACTCCCTCACGAGTTGAGAGATACCTGGGCGATTTTCTCAAGAGATTTCCTGTGTTTTCCTTCATCTTGCAGGCTGGGAAGGGCGTTTTTGCTTTGGTGACCAATGGGGAAGAGAACAAATCAATTTGGGGTTTCAATGGGGCCGTTTTGGGCCATTTGAAATGATCATAGCATGTGGGAGAAATCAGATTGCTCCCTAGGGATGAATTTCCCTTCCCACAGTCTGATTTAGTGAGCCACGATTTGGAGATGAACCCATGGATCCTGTTTTGTAAATCCCATTGTTAAATGTGTATCCCTGCCCGATGATTGTGTTTGCTGTGTGAGAAAGGAGTATGCTGGGGTATGGGTTATGGATCTCCATTGTTTTTGTTTGAGCTTGAGTGCAAGCATCTAGGGTTCTGATGTAGCCTGATAAAACCAGCTGTGGACTGGCTTGGTTTAGATGAAATGACCAATTGGCTGTGAAAGAGTGAATGTCCACTTTCCTTGTAAGAATCATGCCCAGCTCGGGGGGTGGCAGTTGTGTTGAGAGATTGATGAACACAACTGGCCTATGGTTGGGTGGAATGTTGCAACGACATAGCTAGTTGTTTGGGACAATTGCCCAATGAACATAAGTGTTTTTCTATCTATGTATTTAATTCTGCTATGTCATTTCATTATTGACTGTTATGTTTATGAAGAGAAATGCATGTAGTGGATCTTGCTTCTGCTGTGCTTATTTGGATTATACACCTGCACATGTGTTTTTGGTTTTATGAATCTAATCAATTGGCTGAGTTTTATGTGAAAGCCCCAGAGATTGGCATCATGTTCCCTCCCTTGCCTTGGATGGATGGGTGGGTACGTGACAATGAAGTGGAAAACCCCACTTTGAATGTTGGAGGACTTCTGTTTCCTCATACTCCTCCAGATTCACTGACCTCTCATCCCTCGCAAGGTGAAGAAGTGCAAATCCCCACTTCACAAGACTTTTCTCCTGTTGAACTGAGAGAGCCTGGATCGTTGGAATGGATGAATCAACCCCAAGATGATCCAACAATAGTTGTTGGTCCTTCAGCTGCTTATTGGACATCTTCTCTAGGGCACCTAGTGGCCCGTTTTGACATTGCATCCCCACCCAGTTGGGCTAGTCTTGACGACTGCCTAGCACCTTATCGTGAGCAACTGAATCATTTGCGTGCTATGGGTGAGGAGTTTCGAAGATGAAATTTTCAACTAAGGATCGACGAACCAATCCCAGGTCGCTCTTTATCTTTTGAGTCACCGGAATCATCCACACAACACGTGACCACTGTTGAAACTGGTCAACCATCCATTCCTGCACATACGTCCCCTCGACAGGAGACCAGTCCAGTACCTCTCACGACCTAACCTGTTGAATCACAACATTCCAACACACCTGTGATCACCACAGTTACGTTACTTTCTCCTCCCCCACCTCAAAATTTAAGGGGAGGATACTCTTTACTCCCCACCTTCCTTACAAGTAACGTTAATCCTACATTTAATAACCAACAACCAGTGTTAGGTCAACCTTTAGTTAGTGGTAAGCAAGTTGTTGCTCGGGGGAAACCCTTGTCTCTTAACCATAATACTACACCAGGAGTTCCCATCGGTCCTTCCATTGGAAATTCCTTACCTCCCGGACCTTCTACTATAGGACTATCCCATGTTGGGGGGACTGTCCAACTTAATTCAACTTCCATCAAGTCAAGAGTATCCAGGTCATCTTAACTTTGTGCCGGGTCAACTTAATCCCATAAACGCACTCTACAGGATTCCCCACCCTGAAAATCCTTCCACTCTATGGGTACAACAAAATTTTTTACAACATGGACCCCCACTTACAATCCCTCAAGTCCCTCCACACCGCTTTGGTCCACCCCGACCTCCCATTGGAGACCATGGTCCCCCACATAAATCTGGAGGAGGCGAACCTCTACCTTCTGGCGGAGGACCACCTCATTTCAGTCATCATGACCCCCCCCCTTGGTGGAGGTGGTGGAGTACCACCCCTTTCTGGCAGTGGTGGTGGTGGAGGAGCATCCCATCCTAGTGTTGGTGGTGGAGGACCTTCTCATCCTAGTGGCAGTGGTGGTGGACCACCACCCTACTATGGTGGAGGTGGTGGAGGAGGATCTTACCCTTCCGACGGCAATGGTGTCCCACCATCCCCTCCTGGCGGAGGTGGTGGAGGCCCATCCTATTCCGGTGGTGGTAGCGGACCACCACCTCCTCCCGGTGGAGCTAGTGGTGGCCTGTCCTACCCTAGAGGTGGTGGAGGACCCCACCATTTGGAAGGGTCCCACCCCCTCTCGGCGGCGAAGGTGGGTCCCCACGTTATTGTAATGGGCCACCTTATTATGGTAATGGACCACCTTACTATAGCGCCAGACTTGCATTCGGTCCGGATGGCCTATACCCCTATGGCCAGTTTCCTCCTAGAACACCCTATGGTCAGTTGATACAAGGTCCCACAGGTCCTTACATGCCTTATCAATACTATCAGTACGTGCAGCCTAATCCGCAGCTACCCTTTTTGGCTTCTTTGGACCTACCCGACCTATCTTGCCTCACCAATGACCCCATCTACCACAGAACTAATTGGCCACACATTCCGGTGAAACTTCCATAAGATATCCCAAACTTTGATGGCAAGTCGGGTGAAGATCTTAAAAACCACGTGATGACATACCACTTATGTTGTTCATCCAACTCCTTGATGGACGACTCGACCCGTCTTAGGTTATTCCAATGGACTCTCACTGGTTTGGATGCCAAGTGGTATATTGAACTACCACCACATTATTTTCCTGATTTTGGTTCTCTTGCTATGAAATTTTCGACTCATTTCCAGCTGCCTATACGGTATGAAACCGGTACAGAACTTTTAAGCTCACTCCATCAAAATACCGCTACTCACATCTCAGATCATATACATGAGTGGCAGAGGAGACAACGTCTCATTAAGGCTCTTATTCCAAATCAACTCCTAGAAGACTGGATTACGAAGTCTCTCATTCCTACCATAGCATGAGATGTGGGAGGCGCTGTCACTGAGGAACAAGCCATCTCTCGTGCCCATTTGCTAAACTTAGTCTATGCTCAATCTGGAAGGTTGTTTGATATCCTTCCTGATGCGCCCTGCAACACTTATGGCCCTGCAAAACCACCCAAGGGACCCCAAGCTAATGGCATCATTGGATCCCTTCACACCCAACCTTCCTCTCAAACTATTTGTTCGTCGAACCCCCAGGGTTCTTCCCCATCACCAACACATGGTGGTCATGGTAACACCAAATCATCCACTCCTGCTGTCACCGAGGAAGTGAATTCTGTTTCATCAGCTTCACCTCAAAAGTTTGAAGGTAAGAAAAAGAACAAAGGGAAACCTAAGAAATCTTCCACCCAGTAGGAACAAAAGAGCACCCCTGATGATACCAAACAGAAAAGGAAGTTGAAGTATCCTTGTCTACTGTGTGGTAATGATCACTTTTCTAAAGAGTGCCCCCATAGAGACGAAGTTCAAAAGTTTCTCAAGGGAAAACCCACACCCGTAGCTCTCAATGATTTCTTCCCTGCTCAAAGTCAGTAGTCGATCACTCACACTTATTTTTCCCAAGGAGAAGCATCCACCACCGCACATGTTCTCATGATGTGTAGCGAGACTATCAACTTGAACACCCATTCTCATTCATATGACTCCGTTCCAGCCAAAGAACCTATTGGAAGTAATATTGAAAAATCTTCCACTTTGATGTCCGACGTCACTGTACCGGTTTCTCCTCTCACCATTGAGAAGCCCTCTTTCGAGTTAGTGTTGCATCCACCCAAGAGCACGATTAGAAAATTGGATTTCAATCCTAATGCTTGGGCTGCTCAAAACTACAACATTGTAGAGGACCTAGCACAAGACTTTCCTCGCTGCCATTGGTGTTGTTGACCTGAATTCATCGAATACCATCATGTTTCGGCTAGAATACTTCAAACCGAGGCTCTCCCATCAATTGGCATTTCAAGTTGCTACAAACATTGCTGGGAAGATAATCCATCGTACCATTTTGGACGAAGGAGCCTCTACGTCAGTCATATCAATCGCATGTTGGAGAGCCATTGGCTCTCCCAAGTTGAACCATTCTCCTACCACTTTGAAAGCCTTCGACAAACATGGTTTTCAACCTCATAGGTTGTTACAAGCTTTACCAGTCAAGCTGGGGGCAAGATCGCAACCCTTAACGTGGAAGTGGTCGCTACCTTGTTAGATTATAACAGTCTTCTTGGTCGTAATTGGTTTTACACCATGACTTTGGTCGCATCATCTATCTTTCGCATAGTACAATTCCCTCATCAAGGCCAAATTTTCACAGTCGACCAACTGGGTTTCTGCACACCTGACACCACTACTCCCCCGGGTGATAATGTTCCTTCAATTGGACAATCTTCACAAAAATATGAGATCATGGGGGTTGGCCTCCTTAAGGATTCATCCCTTATGGGCATCTTTCCTACTTCGGATCCCCCAAACCATGTTTCCATGGTGAACTTGATCTCCTCGTAGATTTCATCTATCCCTAACTCCACTGATTCATGGCTTGTACCTGATGAAGCCACCACACACCTGATTGGAGACACCATGCCTCTGTCACCCACTAAACTCATGTACGAGGCTATCCAGTCAGCACCGGAGGACCACTTAGCTGTGGCATCCACCTCCTATCCTCTACAATGGACATCATTTGACCCCCTGCTACAGAATTTTCATTCCGATGAGTCCATCATGGAAATCATGAGCATGGATGATCCTCCATGGGAAGACCTCCATCATCGTTCATCTTTCCTTTCCTTTTTGGACACTGTAGAGAATAGCATCAGCACCATCTTCACACCAGATGTCTACTCTGGATCTCAGTCCTCGATACTTGCATGTCAAATGGACTTCAAAGGCAACTTAGCCAACATTGAGCCTACCACTTTGATAGACATTTCGGTTACTCCTGGTGTAGTGGAACACATTCACTTACGCCAGAATTGTTCCCCTGAAGAATTCATCACCGCCATGACCTTATTCAAGCAATTCCGAGACGTGTTTGCTTGGGCCTACAAGGAGATTCCTGGGATAGACCCCTCCATTGTTTTACACAAAATTAAAACCTATCCCGACGTCAAACCCGTTTTCCAAAAGTTACGATCAGTACACCCTCGAAAGACTATGGCAATCAAGGCAGAGATTGAGAAACTCTTGAAGGCCGGCTTCATTTACCTTGTCTTGTTGATAGAGTGGGTCTCAAACGTCATCCCTATTAATAAAAGGTAGGGGACCATCCGTGTTTGTGTCGATTATCGGGATCTCAACAAACCTTGTCCCAAGGACAACTACCCGACTCCGTTCATCGACCAGATTATCGACAATTGTGCTGGAAGTGTCATTTTTCATTCATGGATGGCTTTTTCGGATACAACCAAATTGAGATCCAGCCCATCGACCCACACAAGACTGCATTTATCTATCCTTTGGGAACGTTTGCATATTCTAAACTTCCGTTCGGTCTTAAAAACACTGGTGCCACATTCCGACGGGCCATGTCGTACACCTTCCATGATGTGAAGGACTTTGTGGAACCCTACTTGGATGACCTCCCTACCCACTCAAAGCAACGCGAGTTCCACTTAGATCATCTGAAGACCATTTTCCTCAGATGTAGGCGGTACAATATCCGTTTGAATCCTCATAAGAGTATTTTTTGTGTCGAGTCTGGACGCCTCTTAGGATTTATCGTCTTGAAAGATGGGATCTATATTGATCCCTCGAAGGTGGAAAACATCATTGCTCTTCCACCTCCAGCTAACATTACGGAACTTCAGAGTCTGCAAGGAAGAGAAACTTATTTATGGAGCTTCATTTGTAATTTTGCGCAAAAGATGCAGGGTTACATGAGATTGATGAAAAAGGACATCCCGTTCATTTTGGATGACCAATGTCAATAATATTTTGATAGTTTAAAACATGCCATTACACATGCCCCTGTGCTCCAACCACTGAATTACTATCGAGATTACATTCTATATCTCGCCGCTTTCAACACCACTATCTCTATGGTTTTGGTGTAGGAAGACCAGAACGCCCAAGAACATGTGATATACTATGCCAGTAAAGGCCTTATTGACACTGAAACTCGCTATTCACATGTTAAGAAGCTCGCTCTCGCGATAGTTATTGCCGTGCAGAAGTTCTGACATTACATTCTGCTTCGCACCACCACCATCATTGCCGATTCAAACCCCATGTACCATGTTCTGACTCTTCAGGTACTTGGGGGCAAGTATTCACGCTTGAGCATGATACTGTACGAATTCGATCTTCTTTTCGAAAAGGCCAAGTCGAAAAAGTCTTTTTTGTTTGTTGAGCTCATCTGTAAACTCCCCCATATTGATGTAGAATCCGAGCCCAATGACTCTTTTCTGGATGAGTCATTGTTTCTTATCAGTATGTCTAATCCATGGTATGGAGATATCACATTGTATCTTCAAACCCAACGTTTCAGCGCTGAATTTTCTCGTGACGACCGTTGTCGCATACGCCACCATGCAAAGTATTACCTGATCATCAGTGATACTTTGTACCATCGTTGTATCGATTATATTCTCTGACGTTGTCTTACTCATGATGAGGATGAACACGTTCTGAATGACTGTCATGCTAGGGCTTGTAGTGGGCACCTCTATGGGATGGCTACAGCCCAGAAGATTCTTCGCGCTGGATATTATTGGTCATCTATCTTCAAATATTGCATCGAGGTCATGAAAAAATGTCCTCCATGTGAAAATTTTCATATGAAAAAGCGCACCCATCCCGCCCCATTACACCCAGTTATTGCCGTTGGCCCCTTTGGTAAATGGGGCATCAATTTCATGCATTGTAAGCCTACCTCTGCCCAGGGGCATAATTAAGTCATTGTAGCTGTGGACTACTTTACAAAGTGGGCCGAGGTAATGCCTACATACACGAACGATGGCAAGACCGTTGCACTCTTCATGTTTAATCATGTAATAGCATGGTTTGGAGTTCCTCAAGCGATAGTTACTGACCATGGTTCTCACTTTATGAACTATATGGTTGATGAGTTGAGTGATAGATTGGGTTTTCTCCATGAAAACTCAACACCATACTACCCCCATTCGAACGGATAGGTCGAGCCCATTAACAAGGTCTTGAAAACTATGGTCCAACGTATGGTGGGTATGCACAAGGCCAATTGGAAAAACATGCTCTTCTCCGCACCGTGGGCTTATCGAACCTCCGTTAAAACCGCCATTGGATTTACTCCCTTCCAACTAGTGTATGGATTGGAGGCGGTCCTTCCTATTGAGTGCCAGATTCCATCCCTCAAGCTCACCATCAAACTTCTCCCAAACACTACTACCGAGGAAGAATGCTTCCTCTACCTAGCTAAGCTCAACGAGACTCACCGAGATGCTGCTCTTGCCAACGAGGCTCATAAGAAATGCATCAAAGCACAATACGACAAGTCGGTAGAACCTCACACCTACAGTGAAGGATATTTAGTCCTCACAAATGACCAAAAACATGATAAGCTGGGGCAGGAAAGTTTGAGTCCATGTGGGATGGACCTTACATAGTGAAACACGTCTTAGAGAATGGAGCTTATGAGCTTGAAGACTTGCATACATAACACTATGTTGTACTTCAACAATCATGGAGACTTGCGTACACACACGAGTCTTTTGCAACTCTGCAGGAATACTTCTGTGAAGCATGACAGTCTTACAATACAACTCATAACATAGCTTCCCTTTTGTTGAATCATTTGGAAGAAAACATTATCTTAACTTTTATTGTAATGTTTTATATTTGGACAAGTGTCCAAGGATGATTGTAATTTGCACATCATTTCATTATTAAATAAATTAAATAGGATACAAACCACCTAAGGAAACATGTTTACTAAACCACTAAGTAGATGGAAATATGTGTAGAAGCAAGGCACTCAAAAATGCCTTCAGCACTCAGCATCAACCTCCTATAATAACATGCCTTCAGCACTCAGCATCAAACTCCTGAACTCAATAGAGTTTGGTAGACTCACAGCATGATCAACAATATAGCATATCCCCTCATCAAATATCTTGGGTGCAAACACAGCAAAACCCCAAGGTAAATTTTCTCGTTAGGAAAAGTGACGAACCTTAGTTCATAATTTGATGGCTATTATATAGACTGCCTGGGTCTTTAGTGGTCAGTTTGGAATAATGAGCCTCAAGCTCCAGTCCCATCTTTCAGGGCACTATGACCACATTTCAAGGGAGTTGTCCCATACCAACAACTAGTTAGTTGCATCATGATGTTGCCACATGTCCATTGCCTTCTGACCCAGATTCCATTCCACCCAGTGGGTCAATAAACATTCTTTCAACAAAATCATAAACAGACCATAAATTAAACTTTTTCTTCTGCATGATCAATATTTAACTAAAGGATACTAACTCAACATGTACTTAATCAAATGATAATTACTTAAGAGATTAAATAACAAACAGAACCTACAACTGTAGATAGGGTAGGCAAGCATTTATTATTTCTTGTATGCTACACACATGATATCAATAAAAATGGATCCACTGATCATATTCTTTGCATTCTCATGGATACACATCAATAATATGTCTTACCATTATTCGTGGTAAGGTAATTTATTACTTACTTTTGAGCAATTAGCTTGACTTATCTGTATAAGTGCTTTTATAATCTGCATTCTTTATTGATCATGTCATCCATCGAACTTAATATCACTTCCTGAAATGTTAGTATATAGAAAAATTTCTTTGTCTTAACTGCTCAACAATTGAATATGTTAGTTCCATATCATACGCATGCTTGTTGAATTATCTTGTGCTCAATCCATCTCAACAAGGTTATGATTATTCTTCCCCAATAATCAAACTCCTAGAAAATACTGCTATAAAATAATACATTTTTAGTCTAATCCGTAGCAAATAACGATAAGAATTTCCCAAAATAAAATACAAGCATTGTCCAAGTAATAAGTGATGATTCTCCATAAGAAAAAATATTAAAAACCACTTCATCATTTCATCACATGAACTTCATATTGTTCTTTAAACCTAGTACATTACATCCTTTCTAGCTATCAATGTTATATCCTATATGAACTCTATTCCATTGGATCTTATGAAAATGATGGAAGGATGACCATATACACCTTTGTGTTTTAAGCATGCTATCATAATCCTAAGTACAAGGATGCACCTTCCAACTTTTGACGTTTGAGGACTAACTTTTTTTTTAAAGAAAAATAGCTAAATAATTATAACTTCTTCCAACAAATGCTCTATCCGATCATCTTCTAAACATTATATGAATCTTATCGTAACCACTATGCATAGACGTTGAAGGTGTTCAAATGACTTTTACTAAATCAAATAATTTTACTTCTTCGTAGTGTATTAATGAAACTATACTTTTAACTTAATGATGTCCATAGGTAATAAAATTTGGACAGCTAAAATGCGAAATTTAAATGATGTTTCTATGAAATTTTGCACAACTACATAAATCATTTCAACTAGTTACGACTTTTCATAATAATATGTGAAGAACCTGCAATAATTAATTAATGTAAATACACGAGATATCATAAATAATAGAACTTAGAATCACTTTTATATTGGTCACGGGCCACTTCGAGGGGGCAACCTCCTTTGAGCAAGCTCAATACAATTAACTTCACGGTGCCTTCAATGACCTCAACACACACTTATATACTAAGTCTATGCCCAATACAATGAGTCAAAACCATGGGACATATAATACTACGGGACGACTTACAAAGCATATGTGTCCAATACTATGGGTCAATACTATGGGCTAATATAAACTATGGATCAACAAATACTATGGGATGACTTACAAAGCATATGCGTCCAACAACAATATACTAACATAGTAAAGAGAAGGGTTGAAACGGGTTCCTAACATCCCCTCTCCCTTAGAAAACTCTTTGTCCTCAAAGCTTTGGTTGGAGAAATTGCTACAGAATCTAAAGAAGTGGTTCCCCGGTAGCATCCTCGGGTTGCATTTCAGGCCACTGACACCTTTCGAGTGTCAGGGAGGATTGCTTGGAAGGTTGTAGACGAAGAAGAACCCCATCAGCTGCGTGGAAAATGCGCTCAGAATGGTGTTGGTCAGCTTGTCGTTTTAGGCGAATCCTGGCCATGTGAATATTGTCCTGTAGAATGAGAAGAATTTGATTGCGGTTTCGAAGAAATGAGTCAATTTCCTGAACTAGGGAGCTGCTAAGGGTGCATGGAAGAAGAACTGGTGGTGTCTGTCCATAGACTGCTTCATATGGTGTCCTTTGAGATGTGGTATTGTACCACTAGATCGCTGCTAGGAGATCCATAGAAATAGTTGGCCAAAGCTATGTAGGGATGGGCAAGGGTTTGAGCAATCCCAAAAGGAGTGTCGTTTCATCCTTGTTGACCTAGAAAGTATCACAATCAGCCACCATCTATTGAATTGTCATTTTCAGTCCCTACCAAAAGAAGTTACATTGTTCCTGGTCATACATTTTGAAGAACCCAGAGTGCCCTGCTGATGAAGAAGCATGGATTTCATAGAAGAGATAGCCCTATTGAACATATTGCAAACAATTTGGAACAAGTAGAGAAAGAGTTGTAAGAGAAACTGGGTCATCAATTATGCGAGAAGGAGCATCTGCCACCATATTGTCCTTACCCTTCTTGTAAGTGATCGCATAGGGATAACCCATGAGTTGGATAACCCATTTTAGGTGTGTTGGGGAGGAGATCCATTGTTCCAGAAAATTTTCTAGACTCTGGAGATCAATCTTGATGCAGAAATAATTCCCTAATAGGTATGGCTGCCACTTCTGTACTGCATGCAAAATAGCCATCAGTTCTTGCTGAGAGGTAGATGTGACTAAATTCTTACTGGAAAGGTCTCTTGAAGGCAGAAAGCTAATTGGTTCAGTAAAGACACCTGCATATCTATCCAAGGAAGTAGTGGAGACCGTTGATGGGTGCATCTGAAGGGAATGGAGTTGAGCGATGATACCATGTGAATTCTTCTTAAGGATTTTTTCCAGGCGATGTGAACTAATGATGCAGAGAGACCCTAGTTGTAAGCCCATTAATTTGTGTTGTGCCCCATTTACTAAAAACTGCATCCAAAGTTCTGAAAAATCCCATAAGATGGGGCCAAGTGTGCATAACCATTGAACGCCCAAAACCACATCACATCTACCTAAGGACAAGGCAAACATGTCAGAGCACAGGTTATAATCTTCCATAGAGATACGCACATTGTGACACTTCCCCTTGCAAGGTAAGGTGCCCCCATTGGAAACCATGACTTCAAAGTTGGATCAAGGATGGACAAAACAATTAGCCTATTTGGCAATCCGAGGGTCAATGAAGTTATGAGTGCTACCAGAATCAATGAGTATGGTAAGAGGGAGATTCTTGAAGTATCCCCTGACTCGCATTGTTTGTGGGGTGGTGACGCCAGTTACAGCATGGAGAGAGAGCTCGGGTGGGTTGTCCTGAGATGGGGTGTCAATAGGCGGGTGTTGAATGTCAACCTGATCATCTACTGTATCTGGAGCTTCTTCATCAAGTTCTGAGGCAGGCGAAGAATCCACATCCAAGAGATAGAGCTTTTGTTGGACACATCTATGTCCCTGAGTGAATTTCTCATCACAATTATAACAAAGCCCTTTTTCTCGGCGTGCTTGCATCTCTGTTTCAGACAAATGCTTGATAGGAGTTGGTTGCGGGGAAGGCGTGATGGGAGGTCATTGGGAACCCATATTTCTGAAGGGAACAAAGGTGGGTTTGGAGCGTTGTTGAGTTGCGATCTTGTCCTCTGCCAACTTAGCCAACCCTAGGACTTCCATCATTGTGTTGGGACAGAACATTTTGACCTCTGAGCGGATTTCATCCTTGAGACCACTAATAAAACAAATCCTATAGAATTCATCAGACAATCCTTCTATGTGACTGGCCAGTTTCTCAAATTCTGTTTAATACTCTCTCACTGTGCCAATTTGGTGAAGTTTAGTGAGTGCTCCTGTGAAGTCATCAAAAGCACTAGGACCAAATCGTGGCAAAAGGAGTTGGCAAAAATCTGTCCAGTTTGGCTCGGGATAAACTTTGATGTACCAACAGTACCATTGAAGGGCGTCTTGTCCCAAATGAAAGGATGCAAGTGGAACTTTATGGATATCAAAAGTATTATGCAGACTGAAATATTGTTTTGCTCGGTATATCCATGCAATCGGATCAGTACCATTGAAGCGAGGAAAATCAAGCTTCGACCCGCGAAAATTGTTGGAAGAAGAGAACCCGGTGGTTGCAAAAGATTTTGGTTGTCAGTTATTGTTCATGGCCAAATGCCGAAGATGGAGGCTGAGAAATTTTTCATCCAGATCTTGGAGTTTGGTTTGGATGGCTACAAGTGCTTCCTCCATGGTTTTTTTTTTTTTCTTGGAAATGGATAGAAAAACACAAACAAAAGCTTATTTAGTAAAGGAAGATTTGGATTTGGGAAAAACTCGGATGGGTAATTGGGGTTTGACTAGGTTTTAGACACTTTCTGATGGATAGGGAAGCAAAAAATGGGGATTTCAGAAGCGGGGTGAAAGAATGAGAAAATTTGGTAGAGAGGGACAAAGAAGCAAAATTAGGAAAGGAACACGGTGGCAAAATTTGACGGCGTTTGGGTGAAAAATTGTAGGAGTTATGGCAAACCCTAAAAATAGACAAATGTGAGATGTCAGTGAAGTTTCAGGGAAAACAGAGTTGAAACAAGGGAGATATGGCCGAAAAACAAAATTTTATACTCTTTTTTTTCTCAGAAATGAATCGGCAACAGCAGCGCGGAAGGGATCCGCAACAGATGGATCTGCAACAGCGCGGAAATGATCGAAAACAACTGGATATGAAATGGCGACTGGATCTGGAACCACTTTCAGAATAGATCTGAAACGGCTAGATCTGGAGCGGAAGTGATTGGAAATAGTCCAGCTAAAAACAGATATGGACCCCAGGTATGTGCAGCTTCCTATCGGTTCAGGGGATTCACTCGGCCACCAATGTTGTATGACGACTTGCGTATTGGGGCAGTACCCCTCACTCCACGGCTCAGGTAAAACTGATAACCGCTTTGCCACAAACGACAGCTCTTGGTTTACCTCACGGGTGGGAACTAGTCAATCACGTAGGGGTCGTTTCCCTTTTCGCTAGCAGGTCCTCTCAATGGGCCAGCTGCTTTGGGGTTCCTGTGGTATTCCTCACAATGAGTTTTAGGGCTTATGCCCAAGTACTTCCCACAATTAGGCGGATAGGGGTTATCCCCAGATCCGAACTTGCAACAAATGTGAAAAAAAATTTGTTATAAATTCCACCCAACGAGCCCAAGAAAGTGCTCTGATACCAGATGTGAAGAACCTGCAATAATTAATTAATGCAAATACATGAGATATCAGAAATAATAGAACTTAGAATCACTTTTATATTGATCATGGGCCACTTCGAGGGGGCAACCTCCTTTGAACAAGCTCAATACAATTAACTTCACGGTGCCTTCAATGACCTCAACACAAACTTATATACTAAGTCTACGCCCAATACAATGAGTCAAAACCATGGGACATATAATAGTACGGGATGACTTACAAAGCATATGCGTCCAATACTATGGGTCAATACTATGGGCTAATATAAACTATGGATCAACAAATACTACGGGATGAATTACAAAGCATATGCGTCCAATAACAATATACTAACATAGTAAAGAGAAGGGTTGACACGGGTTCCTAACATAATACTGTATGACAATATTCAAAAAAATACTTATCTTTATGCTTTCGGAGAAACTTGAAGTGGTACTTTGAATAATATTACTCCTCGTCCATTCGAGTTCAAGCATTCAAAATAAAACAAAAACAACTAAGTGATTAGTTTATCAAATTTCATGTTGTACTCAATCCATGTTGAGCCCAATAGGCCTGAGTGTTTTAACCTAGTGCTCTGATACCATTTTTCACGTACTCAAATTTGTAAAAGTTTAAATTTTTCTAAGTGGTCTTATCTCCCTTCCAAAAGGTCTAATCGCCATTTAAAATTGCTTTGTGGAATTTTAAATATATAATGAGTATCTAAATTTCTATTTAATAAATGCGACATGTAATGCTTTATAAACTTTATCATTCAATATTTATGCAAGGGAGTTAGTACACGCAAGTACAATAGGCTAAAATTACCCTTTTAACTTAAGTGATTCTTATGCACTTCATTGGTCCTCGTATGAAATCTTTGTATGGAAAGGACCCAAGTGAATGTATTCGTTATTTGCAAAAATATAACTTCGAACATAGAGACCTTCCAACATTGATAGCATACTATCATTTACTTAAATACTACCATTCTAATTTGAGGACTTACATATTGAACCAAAATAATACTTACATCTTTATGGTCCTCATTTGATCATATGAAATGTCTTTTAAACCACATTTAACATGAAATACCCTTTAACAACTTTTAACATGAAATACCCTTTGCTAAGATGCATTCGACAAATGTGTTATAAACATCAACCATTAAGATAATTCATATGAGCGGAAAATCATACAATCGTCATGAAGGCACATATAATAAAGACAATAGACAAATAAACGAGACCAAAAATAACGTGGTTCACCTGTACACGGGCTAGTCCACAAAAGTGTGTGCATCATTTATTAATGATTCAAAAGAGGATACAATCGACAAACTTCAATGTCGCTTTCTAATTTCTCATGCCTCTCATAGAAAGCATGTTCAAGAACTAACTTTGTTAACCTCAAATTTTACTACAGAGATCTATAAAACACATTCTTCTCTTCTCTTGTATTCAATCTCTCTTCCAGGATAGGTATTATCATGTTTAAACTAAAGTAACCCAATGTGTACTCATACCTTTATTTGTTTTTTATGTTTTTTTTAATAAGAATTGCCCCCTTTACTCCATTCATTGAAATGATTAAGTGTTAATCCTATAATAATTTCTACTTTACATATATGACTTTATTCTATATCAAAAGGTAGCATGACCTCTTTACTTATGCATTACTATATTTTATTAACATAAAAAAAAATAAGATCTTTGCATAACCTTTTTAATCATGCATTATCTTGTCTTGTCAACATATACATATATAAAATATTTGAACCGTTTATCTACTAATCAAATAAAAGGCAAGAAAAGTATGTGCTTATACATATATATATCTATGACATATATATATAAAATCTTTATAAGTTAAAACTCATTAACCGTGGATTATTATTAACGTAAAAGTATAGTACTTAAGAGGTATTCATTTACCTATTCGTTTTCCAAAACTTATCCTTGACTTATTACATATACATATATATAATACTGGAATTATATAATCATTTTAATCCAAATCAAATAGCTGTCTTATTATCATTATGATCACTATTGAACAGACGGATCACCTCCGTTTTATACAAATACATGTTCATCTTTTAAGGAGTAAATTGTACATAGACATCCTTTTCACTTTAATACTTTTCAACCATATTTTATAAATTTCACCTACCAAGTTCGCCTAGAATACTCGTCCTCACAATTTAATAATGTATATACGAGTCTTAGGATCTAATTTCTACCAACGGTATAATATATAATCTTGGGAGGATCTTATCCTAAAAAACATAAAAAACACAAGTAGGTAAAGAATTACACGGATGCCCCTAACTAAGCTAGGATTTGGGTTGGTGAGAACACACAAAATTACGCGGATGCATAGATCTTTAAACCAAATTATAACTTAATCACAAAATGTCATCGCCCACTTCATGGCTCTACGTAGCAACCATATTGATGCACTTAAACAGGGATTGACTTTATCTATTGGATGCAACGATAATCCCATCATCTACTAGGTATAAGAAAATCAACAAATCCAACGTTTAAAACAAGATCGATTTCATCTACTGGTTGTAACGTTTAATTCTGCTGTCTACAGAAACATTTATGGCCGTGGATCAACGCGGATATGCGCAGGAGTTTAAATGAGCAAATCAACTGGAGTACAAACTAAATTTCTCCAACTAAAGCGTACTCACAATAAGAGAGTGTTATGAGGGTTGGTGGTCCATCCATCGATTATAAGAGCAGAGGTAAAATAATTAAATAAATGTGTTTAGCAATGGTTTCGGCATGGGTCATATCTTCAAGAGAAGTAAGTCTATGAAAACCTGGCCATATATTTCGTCAAATTAATTCATAAATCATAATTTACGCTTTACATCATGCTATGCCCACAACACAATTCAATTAATTGAAAAGTCGCCGACCATGGGGAACAGTATGGAGATCTAGCTAATACCTATGTACAGGTGGAGACTATTATGTTCACACTGGGTTGATGCAGCACATTATAAAATAAATATATTATAAATACTGATTAACAAAACTGCATTAGATATTATAAAATGCATAACATGGAGAATCCTTTATCAAAGTACACAACGTATAGACAAAAGACAAATCAAGCTGTTGGCAAAAACCTGAAACTGTAGAGGATTTTCATCGGCTTGGACGCAGGGAACAACTTCTTGACAGACGTCAAAAGCCCTAGTTTCAACTTCAGGAAAATGAAAATGTACTAACCACCGGTGATGGCTTAGATGGAGGTCGTAACAACAAGATCATTCCTCAGGAACGCAGAGATTGTGCTCTTCTATTTAGCAGAGGTAATCGTTCCACAAAGGCGTAGCCTTCCCCCAACTAGCTCCTACTGCAAGGGTTGCTTAAAACAATCCCTTCTCATTCCCCCCCACCCCCGCACCTTTCCATGTGATGTATCTAAATATCCATCCTCAAGACGGGGAACCGGTGTAGAATTTTTTAGGATTCCTCAAGAACGAATGACAGATGGTGCGCTCCACTAGGGAAATAGCTACCAGCTCACTCCACGTTGTAAACAATGCACACAGACTCTCTTGTATTCTTCTTTAAAGTAGGTTACTGTGGAGACATAAATCTCAGATCCCTCCTACGTTTAAGCGAGTGGCTTTGAAACTGATAGTTTTAATAAATGTAAAGAAACCACCCCTTGAGATCAAGTGGCATCATTCTCGACAAGTGTCAATCACCATCCATCATTTATCAAAATAAAATATACTCTCTTAATCCATTAATGGCAGATTGCCCTAATTCAAAAAGGAAATCAAACTCCTCTAGTTTAGGCTCACGTCTATATATATATATATATTTACAAATATACTTTGTATACGAAATAAATCGTGTGTTATCAATTCTTATGCCATGAAATCTTGTATTTAAATTCTCTTATATACATTAATCATCTCTATACTTGCACCTTCTATATATAAGGTTTAATTTCTATAACAATTCATTTGTTTCAATATATATATATATATATATAATTACAATGAATATCAATTAAAGTGGTGGCTTAAAATAGAAGGGTTTACCTTCGTGCTTAATGTACATTAATGAGTAAATACAACTCATGGTTCATCATAACTATAAATGTATAATTCAATACCTATTTACAATTTATTTGTAACACACCTATGTATACATATAAGTTAATGTTCTTGTATTACAATTATTTATAATAAATCATTTGTATGTACATAGTACTTCTATATGTATGCAACTTTTTACAAAATAATTTATAGTCATATAACCCATGAGATTCAGTGTATACATCCCTAAAGTTTTCTTTGACTAAGTTATTGGTGTGGAAGAGATATAACCCATTTACACTAGGTTTTGAGAGGTCGTCACAGGATGCACTCATGCAACCGATGATGTCGCATCTTGCTCTCTTGCAGGGTGCGATGATGTCAGTTAATGGACAAAAATAGATCCTTCGAGCCCATTCTCGAAGCCAGCTAACATGGATCCCTATCCCTAACCTTTTGGGAGAGCTAGCACTTAGTTCCTAACCTCTTGGAAGGATCCCCTATCTCTCTCCTACCATATCTCAACCTACCCTATCCATACCCTATGCACTTAGTCTTATATAAATGAAGCTCTATCCCTCTCCAAAGGGAGGAAGTCTATAGTGTCTACATGCTGGTGAAATCATCTTGGAGAGATCTGTACTCATCCGTTGAGAAACTCACACTTCCTTGGGAGGATATGGCATTGGCTTGGATGGAGAAGGATTGCTACGTTAAGCCTCGGTTGTAATCATTCTTTTCTATGTATTTTCCCTATATTTACATTAATATAAACGCTTTCCACCAATATTATTGTGATTGATGATATTGTGTAGTTTACCTGCTTAACTGTTTGCTTAGATTTGTTATCGTTCAGATACTTTTACTTGTTTGTCTTGTTTTGTGCATCTTGATAGGTCTTGCAGCTTAGATCTGATGACCGCAAGGTGTGGAACAACATCCAGGAAAAGGGACTACAAACTTAAGGTAAGACATCCGATAACATGATCCTTAACTAGATATAGGAAAGTGGTTTATAGTCTGTACTATTTGTTCTAGACTCACATTGAGCTAGGGAGATCTGGCTTGCATCCACTCGAGTGGATTGTCCATTAAACACCGCCCAGATGCGACATGTGTGAGACATAGGTGTAAAATATAAACCATCTTCTTGACTCTTGTCCCATGGAGGATGTCGATCTGAGGAGGAGATGCGAAGATTTGGAAAAAGAAGATCTCGGCCACTTGGTGCTTTGCATGGAAGCGAGACAGAATGAAAGGACACGTTAGGAAGCCAGCCGACCCTCCACTGATCCTCTTGCAGCCTTGAACCCTAAATCTTCTCCCCCCCATGTTTCAATTAGGACAATTAGCAGATCGATCCCTAATCACGAGGAAAACAACAAGTTTGTTGAAGGTTACGAGAAGTGGGTTGTGTAAGTTTTAAACCTTAACAATGTAGTAAAAACTCATACAGATTCTTAAGCATTAACAGAAAATACACAATGGCACACACATAACACAAAGATTTTCACATGGAAACCCTTAACCGAAAAAAACCAGCAAAACTTAGAGCTGCACAACTCCTTTCATTATATGTTTACTCAACCATTTAAAATACAATATATGGTATTTCACAGCATCTAAAACCCTAATTCATTTACCCAAAATTAGGTTACAACACTAATCCCTTTACCGGGATTAGATAGAATACAATGGGCCGAAATCGCAAAAAAAAAAAAGCAACCCAAAAAATTTTGCGCTCTGTGTTGTTTCGAAACCTAACAGTCCGAAACGAAGGGGGGGGGGCCTAACGGGATACCCCCCCTCTGGCTGTGTAGCCACCACGTGAAGAGATATAACACACCCTAATAGGTTGAGCTGGAAAAAACTTATGTTTCCGCCACGGTTGATCTGAATAACAACCATCATGTCAGGATGGTCAGGATAGGTGCTGTAGCAGTCGAAGTGACAGCAGTGGTGAATGACACAGAGCATGGGTTAGCCAAATTCCCTAAAATGTCACTCTTCCATTAAATAGAACTCTCAATCATCATTCTTGGCATGTTTCACACCATCTGTTCTCATCATTGTTTTATCGCCGTTGTTGGTTTCTCAAGGTATAACTACCTCCATGCTTCGAGTAGTAAATTTGGTGGTACCTTGATGTTGTGAAAGTATTGTTACCATGAGGCTCAAGCGTACCATATGGATTTCTCCGCTGATATGGAGGAAATCGAACTGTACAGTGCCTTGAAGGGTAATCTCCTCATCTTTGCGGGAATTAATGTCACTCTCTCAGCTTCAAGTATGGTATACCTCCTACTTTCTTCTAAAAATCCTATAAATATTCACATTCTTGTGGGTATTATCAAGCCGAGAAAGCAGAAATCTGAGGATTGGTGGAATTATCCTGTGGAATTCTAGTGGTTAAGTGTTGTGAATTGGAATATTATGGCTCCGCGAATGAGAGCCTGTAGCCGCAGGGGCTCCAGTCAGGGTGGTGGTTCTTCTCGGCTTGGGGGGAAGGTCACTTACCAAGCGAGGGTTCTTCTCACCAGCAACCACTGGAGCTGGAGGCACCTAACCCTCATCCTTTCAATTGGGGCACCCAATATCTCGCAGAGACGATGGCTCCCATTGAGGCTTAGATTGCTCATAGAGAGGTTTCCCTTCTGCGGGAGTACGAAGCCCACCTAGGCAGAAAATTGATTTCCAACCCCTTCTGGGTGGTTAGGATTCTGCTGGCCCGTGACCTTTAAGCCAGACAATAGCTAGCTCACGGACTTCATGAGGCTATTCAGATTATTAAAGGATGTCAATAGACCAATTCGCGTGCTTAAGTTGGCGCTGAAGGATTACATGGATACCTCTAGGGATCTCCCTCGAGAGGAACCAGTGTCTCCCAGGGGGAGCACTCGGCTCCCTGATCAGCCTTGAAGGTTTGTAGTCGTGCTGTTGGGTTTTGGTTTTTTGATTGTTTCAACTCCTTTTTGTTCTTTTTGTGGCTTCTGTCACCTGCCTATGCTAAACTTAGTCTATGTGCAGACTCGGGCTAAAAATGGGGAATCTTTTGTTCAGGGGGATGCTAGGCCATGGTTCTCTGTTTTTTTTGAAAGATTACTTTCTGAAATTCCGACCATGCTAGGGGTCTTTAGTGATTTATCTACTTTTTTTTCATTATGTGGCTTTTTGTCACTTGTTATTGGTAAATTCAGTCTCTGTGCAGACTCGGGTTAAATATTGGGAATCCTTTTTTTTCGGGGGCAGCTAAGCCAGGGTTCTCTGATTCTTTGATCGAATATCTCCTGAAATTCAGAACATACCGGGGGTCTTCAATATGGTACGAGCAGTGGCATGCTCGTTTATATTTTTACTCTGTATTATTATTCAATTTTCAGTAATAGAAGGTACCAAAGCTTACTTACAAAAAAAAAAGTCTACACTTTTTTGTAACTTGTAGTTGTGCAGTATGACATACCCATTCAAGAGGATAAGGTTTAGGGTGTAACTTAGTTTCCAAATGAATTTTTTTAACTATATCTTCTGAAATGAGATTGCCTTATGATCCACTATCAAAAAGAGTATATATTTTGTATGCTTAGATATTAATCTTATATGAAATAGCTCACTTCTCTTTCTTTCATCAACAACAGATTCATGCTTTGAATTGGAAGTAGAATTATTTTTACCTTGAATGCCCATCGCAACAATATTAGACTCATCCCCTGAGTTAGATCCCAAATCATGTTGGATGGTTGTAGAAGCGGTATTTTTGTCCTACTTATTCCAAAATTGCTCAATCTTGAGCTCCAGATGAAGCCTCCAACATTTGGATGCATCATGGCCCTTTTTTTGGCAATGTGAGCATGTAGGTTTATCTCCCTCTTTCTTCACTATAGTTGTATGCTTACCTTTCCGTTTACCTTTGAATTTGTTTCCATCAGTTTTTAAATGTTTCTTTGAAAGGTTTTCATTTTCATTCTTCCCCTTGGACTCCATATGATTCTCTTGAACGCATATCTCATCATGGTTAGTTGGATTAAACATAAGTATCATATGATGTAAATAACTACGTAATCCACCTATGAGCTTGAGAAGAATTTCTTGAGTGTAGAGAGGTATACCAATTACTAAATCTCTTTTTCTAAATTATTTTGCGTACTCTTGCACACTTTTACCCTTGCCTTGTCTCGGATTCATCCAATCCATCACAGCTTCTTGAATGGATCCTAATGGATAGAATTGCTTCTTTAATGTTGAAGTGAACTCATGCCAAGAGGAGATGATGTTTCCTTTTGAGGCCATATCCTTTTGAGTTATACTCTCCCACCATATGAGAGAGATCCCTCCAATTCAGAGAGAATCTAACTAAATTTTTATGCTATCTTCAATGAACTTTTGAATCTTACAATAAACCTCTATTTGATGGATCCAATTATCCAATTTCTCAATATTAATCTCTCCATTATAAACAGGTAATTCAAACTTAATATCAAGATTTAATTGAGGCATCTTCAAATTAACCCTTTTTTCAGGTGAAGAATGTAAAGAACCATCAAGAAAAGATGGTGAAGATGGAGGAGTTTTAGGAGGTTTATCACCACCTCCTTCGTATTTACCTTTAGCATGAGATGAACCACCTTGTTCACCCTTCTTTTGATCTTGATAAAGCTCTTCCACCATAATTTTCATCCTCATGAAAGCTTCAAAGAAGTCTCCTTCATATGGAATTGAAGAAGTCTCATCTTCTCCTTTTTCTAAACCCATTCTTCCTCTTCTTGAGCCGATCTATAGATTAAATTATTCAAGCTGTCCTTTACCAGATTGAAGCCTTAATCTTGTTAACATTCACAAACTCACAAAGAAATGGTTAAGTTGCTATGATACCAAACTTGATCTGAAAAATTTCAGGATATTTTTTAACCATATAATTTGCATGTAAAATCTCATAAAAGACTTATAAAAGACAATTTTTAAATGCTTAAATCAATCACATAAGCGAATAAACAAGTATGCAAACCAGAAATTTGTAGACAACAGATGATACCGGAGTTCACCCTTCTTAGGCTACGTCTCCGAGCCACTTCCAATGAGAAGGATGATCTTATTAAGTCTTCAAAAGCTTACATACATGAATTCTGGAAACAATTATGAGTTCTGTTAGTCAAACCCATAAACAAACTACACCATTGCGTTCCTCTCCAAATTCTAAGAAGAATGAGTATAAAATCGATCTGGTTTGGCCGAGGCCTCCTATTGCATGCAAATCGAGAAAATACTCCTCTATCCTGTACAGATCTATACGAAATCCCACCTTAGGAATAATTCATGTACCTTGCCTCGGGAATTGTGCCATGTACTTATCTCAGGAACTATTCCAAAAGGCATCGAATCAATTTTTCATTTCATGGTTAAAATGGGGGTTTTTATATGATTTTCAAAGCCGAAAGGAGGGCCACGCAGCCCCCTTTTGGACCCATGGCATCGGTGTTGGCCAAGGGGTTGAGGGATATGCCCTTGATCTCGCCCTTTTTTATAGAACAACCCTTCAAATTCAAAAAGAAGTTATGCCCCATATGGTCAAGAAACAACCTGTAGGGATATTGGCTAGGAGGCTTCTGTGGAGGTTTTGGAAGAGGTAGAGTTCATGGTTTTGACCCTCACGACCGCCATATTTTTGTTGAATGGTGCGATTTGACTTCCAACAGGGCTACCACATGGCAGTCCCTGATTGGTCCACCTCATCACGGCCATGTCCCTACTCTGTCCATGTGGCACCCTTTGGTGTTGCCACATCAACATCTATGCTAACTGTACATGCCATGTGGCACCCTATGGGTGTTCCATGTGGCCCCCTTTTTTTCCAATTTTACATTATTTATAACCTTTTTCCCAAAATTTTTGAACTCAATAACTTTCACGTCCGGAGGTCGTTTCATGCAAAATGAACGTCGCCAAAAATCTCTTGATGAGCTCTACATATTTGTAATATTTCATTCATATTTTGAAGACTTTCATTTTGATCGATCTTGAATATCCTCCTAGATCAGTCATGGTGGTATCAAGGTTGGGAGGAGTACTGTCCTCCCACCTTGATTAGTTTGTGTCACCTACCCAAATTCTGAGAATATTATTTTAATGGCAAAATACTTTATGTGAAATTTTAATTACAAAGTTTTGTAATTATGACCAAGTTTGGTCAAGGATGAATGTAATTACTGATTATTATTATTTAATAAATTAAAGTAGGAGACAAACACCCAAGGGAACTGTTAAATGAGTGTTCACTGACCCACTAGGAGGAATGGAAGCTGTTAGAAGGCATGGGACAAATGGCAACAATTGCACTTCACCACTAGCTATTGGTTATGGGACAACTACCCCTAAAATTGTGGCATTATCCCCCAGGTGGTGGGAGTGAGCAGGAAGCTCATTAAAAGACCAGTTAACCACTAAAAGGCCTAGGCAGCCTACATAAGGCAAATTCGAATTGAGCAGGCAGCTCTCTTACAATATTTTCTGCAGAAATATTCCTCAAGTGCATCAGGTGATCGCTGAGAGATTCGAATAGGGAGGTTATTTGAGAGTGCAACTGTAAGTCTGCAAATTATTCTGAGAAGGAAAACTAGAGGTGCTGGTGTAGGTCCCCTTGACTGCTAAGTCTTTAAGACTAGGTAACTATTGCTACTGCAAGATTGAGGTCCCAAGCTTCTAATTTTCTTCCTCCTGGTGGTTCGGTGAACAGGCTCAGGGGTCCTAGGGCAAGTAACTTGGCTGTCTTCAGGAATTGGCTGGGTGGAACAAGTTCCTTGGACTGTTTGTTTCCCTACAGTTAACCACGTTTCACTATTCCTACTTTGTTTATAGTTTAATGTTTCTGCTTAGTCAAACTCTTTTATGTAAAAGAATTTATTTTATTTTCTGATCTATGTTTGATTCTGAATGATAAAGCTTTGTGAAATATGTGATTAGATAACCATTTCTATATTTTTCCCCATGTTGTTCTCTACATAGTACTCTAGTCTAGAGAAGCAAATTAATGATAGATGAGAGATAGGCAGAATGCCATTGATTGGATAAATGATTTCAGTAAGTGTTATGTTTAAAATTCTGTCCTATAATTAAACATAGTAAATATTACAGTATAGCATCAACAGTAATATAGAATTCTTTTATTAATACATGAAAGAAAAACATAGTCTATTTTCGGCAGAGTTATATATATTTCTCTTAACTCTATTCATTGCAGCTAGAAATCAAATGCATCATTATTATACATTTCATGTTTTTCAAGCAAGTGTAATTCAGGAAGTAATAGTAGTTGCAAGAATTAATTTTTGCACAAGGTTTATTATGTATGTTTATCTGTAAAATCTATTCTCTGCATAAATTTATTTTATGTAAACCTATTAATTAATCATCCATTCATTTCAGTATTTTACAATTCTATTCGCGGTAGTATCAGACCCTAGTTTTGTTCTCATAATTCATATTTTTCTTCACAAGTCTTTCTTGGCAAACTTTAGACTTTTCTTTTCCAAACCCTAACTAGCATATTGAAACTTCTTCAAGATAGCATTCACCATTTAGTGGAAAGCACGATTCTTACTAATTTTTATCGATAGCTCAAACCCTAGTAAGAACACATCTCAACATTGAAAACATTCACATTATCGAAACCTTTTATACACAAGTTAAGTTTTAGGTACAAAAGCTTATTGCAAGATAAACAGAAATCAAAAGCTACAGGTAGGATTCATTTACGAATTAAAATAGACATTGTGGACTATCTTTAGCATAAACAGTGGACAATTGAACTTATCTCATAACCTTTCCAAAACTTAAATATCGACATCAATGACGAAGTAAAAGAAAACAACCATTTACATTTGAACTGAGATAGTTTCGTATTCAAACCTGAATCAACAGTTTTCCAAATAGTCATTTGCTAACATAGTTAAAACAAGACCATACCATTACAGTACAAGAGAACCAATAACATAGAAGCAAGTGAAACACGACTCCATTAAGGAATGCCCAACAGCATAGATAAAGCATGACAGAGATTTTATTGTTTCCATTTAAGATTTCCAAAATACAGAGGGTCTTTTCCCTTAAAACAACCAATGGTGTAAAGACCAACTCAAAGTCGGTTCCAACGCTACAGCAAAAACAATACTGAGTCGAGCATAAAATACAAGACTAAGGATCAACCTATTATAGTATGATATCAAAACAAAACAAGCTTAAGCTTCGTTTTTGGCCATCATTGAAACAAGTCGAAGGTTACCAATTCTCAGCACACAGAAAAACACTATCAAAGGAACCTATGAGGTTTTCGAGAACCACCAGAGCTTACCAGGAAGTAGTAGCAACTTTTCTTTCTCAAACCCTTTGCTTATAAACCTTCCAACGAAGAGGGCACCTGCCAAATTACAAGTTTGACTGGTTAAAATCCTGCAAACACAAATAAAATACAAGTTTGTCGTATTACATTTCATTATTAACTTACTTACCCTTTAGAAGTTTCAATCCAAGCAATAATGATGAAACCATAGGTTGGTTGCAGCATTATACATGCAGAAACTCAGAAGACGATACCATCTATTGGAAGAGCCGAAATCCATTTACAAAACCACTCTCAACAGATGACAGAAAACCACACTTCGTATGACTACATCATGGCTCTATGTCACAAAGCTAAAGCCTGCAACTATTAAAAACTACTTCTCACAGGTCTCAAGGTCGAAACACTTGAAGGGAACTTTCTCCAACCCTACATTTTGGCAGCCTGTCGCCCCAACTCCAACGTAACAATGAAGACCAGGAAACTCGCTACATTTACTTACAACGAAGTTTAGGGTTACAAAATCAACAATCAAGATCTGGTAAATATCAACGGGCAAGAAAGATGCCAACAATGCTATGTTGAAAGCCAAGCAACATTGCATTAATATCTCACTAATTACAACAACCACGAAGTTGCCAACACTGCATGCCAAGTGAACATTACCGTGTACAGCTCAGAGGAGAGGCGTTATGGAAACCATACCAGCTAGGATTCCAAGTTATGTTATAAGCCCCAGTTCACATGGATGGATTACGTGGTATGACAGCCACACTTTCCACTATGGAGTTCGGTCAAAACATTTAATGCATGATCGGGACACTGTCAACCTGTAGTTGGAAAATTAATACATATCAACTCATCACTTCAATAATGAGACTATTGTGAATACAATAATATATGATAATAATACTTAGGACAAGAGTTAGGTTCGTGAATGAATTTCATACTAATCTCTATAGTTATTTGATATGCATTGAATCCTTGTTTGATAGGTTTATGTATTGCATTTCATGTTAGTCCTTATAGTTGTTTGTTATGCATCGTATTATTTGTAATATGTGCTATTGTATAATATGAATTATATTAACACCTTGTAGTTGTTAACATTTCATTATTATGGCTCATGTATAGTTAAAAAGAAATAAACTTAGCCATATAGATATATAATATATTGTTAATTAATGGAAACCTATATATAGTTAAGATTATAACTATGTACAATAATATTAGATACATGTACACTATAGCATGCTTCTCCAATCCATAATATTAATGCAAATCTATAAGTATAGATAATTGGGTGATACACATTCAATGCTAAGTCCATTGCATAATCATCATATGCACAACATATTAAACATGTTAGCCATGTATTGCAAAGTCTAACGACAAATGTAATACTATAAGCATAGTTTAAATGATGATGATATTCATTCTTTTACTAAGTTCATAAGCAAAGCAGTAATCACTATACTTTCCATATTTTAGCTGTGTAACAAAAATCCAAATAGCACTATATCAGTATTTTGACAATGTGACTTTATACTATAGAAGAGCTTGAAAGTCAGTACATAAACTAGGATCAAAACCATGTATCCATACCTCTAGTAACTGGTGACGCAAGGAAGTACTTAGCATTCTAATTTTACATTGACGATGAATTAAAAGGCAGAAGTACTCTTAACATATGCTGTCTTATAGGATTTCTTACCTGTGGTCTGCACATAGAAACAAGATTCAAATGCCTTAGCTAGACGTAGCTAAGTAAACTCTAGAGTACCTCATAGGACCCCTTCATCATCATACAAACAAATTGTCAGCACTTCATCAAGAACATCACAATAGTACAACATGTAATCATTTTTAGAACTTAAGCAAATATGTAAACTGTACTCGTATGCATTATCATAAAAGATCTTTCGTTAAGGAGATTAACATCCACTTAAATCTAAAATAGAAAATATAATTATACCATATTTATTGGAGAAATATGACGTGTCATTGTTACTAATTATCTTAGTTAAGAATTCGAATTAATTTATATGTTCCGCATTAAATGACTTTGATAATTATTTCTATTATAAAAAAATTTAAATTTTGGTATTTTTCAGGATGTTACATGTGGTATCAGAGTTCATGTTTGAACGCTAGGCCTAAAAAAGGTCCAAGAACACGCAACAGAAAAATTTATTTACCGCAAAATTTTTACTAATTAAAAATTTTAAAACTATTGTGTTATACAAAAATTATTTTGAGTTATAGGTATGGAAGGCTCAACTGAACATTTAGAAGACAAATTTCAACCCAACAGTCATAGAACGGGAAGGCATTTTGAAGGAGAAGAATGCCATGGCGAAGTAAATGACAATTCGTCAGAATTGTTATGAGCATTTCAAGAATTAAAGGCAGAAATCAGATTTGTAAAACAAGGCAATGAGAAAATATTGAAGGCACAAGAAGAATTAAATCAAGCACTGTTCGAACAATGCCCAGCTGATGAACATAATAGAGAAATTGAGAATAATTCCAAGATTGAAGATTTACCTCATCCAAACATAAGTAAAAAGATGAAAACTAATGATGCAAACAACATTTCGACATCATCAAAAGTTGCCCATGAAAAATGGAAAAAGAAAAGAAATTATTCAAGTGACAATAGCGAAGGGGACTACAAACCCAAAAGGAAAAGTCACAAATAGTATGAGCAAATTTCTGGGGAGTTTAAGAAAATCAAACCCCCAACCTTCAATGGTGAAACTGAAAAAGGAGAGACAATAGAAGCTTGGTTGTCCGACATGAAAAAATATTTCCAAATATATGATTATTCTGAATCATTGAAGGCAAAGATGGCAATCTACAACTTGATCGGCAAGGTGAATATTTGGTGGCAGGACATCAAAAAAGTGAAGGGCATCAAGGAAAAGGATGTAAACTGGAGTACTTTCAAATGGTACTTCAAAAAGAAGTTCTTATCAGAACAATATTATGAAGAAAAATTGAAGGAGTTCTATGACTTAAAACTGGGAAGTATGAACATGAAAGAAATGAACAGTTAATTTCTGAACTTACTGAGATATGTGCCATACCTCATGGAAGAAAAACCGAATATCCAAAGATACTTGAGCTGTCTACTTCTCAATATCAAGGACAGAATCGAGTATGATAGTCCAAAGACCTTAGAAGAGGCCATGAGGAAAGCAACTTTCTGTTATGACACTAATTGGAAAAGAGAAGGAATGACAAACTGGAAAAGTCATAAACCCAACAATTTTGAGCTGAAAAATAAAAATTTCAGATTTAGTGGGAATTCTGGTTTCCAAAAGAAAAAATTTCAGAATCATAATTTTCAAGGAAACATTTCCAGAAAAAGTCAGCAGCAGAATTTTACAACTCCTAGAAACACTCCCAATACTACCAAGACTAATGACCAAAAGGCACCTATCAAATTTTTTGAGTGTCAAGGTCCTCATTATGCATCAGAATGCCCCAAGAGGAAGCGGATAGCTAACAACATTCACTCTATTCAGACTGAACCTACTATTGGAGACTTAACAAGGGAGATGCCCAGAATCAATGCAGCACTCAACAACAGACAAGCAAATCATCAAATCTCTATGGTAGAGATTGAAGGTATGCTACAAAATCATCCTGTTACTATTTTGATTGATCCAAGTGCTAGCTTAAGTTATATATCACCAGATATTGTAGAAATTTTTAAATTGAAAACAAAAAGTTCAGTAAATCTAGGTTAGTTAGACTAGCAATAGGAACAAAGAGGAAAGTGTCAGATTTTATTGAAAGTTGTGCTTTATCCATGAATCAGGTAAAGACACAAATCAAGTTGAATATTTTACTTTTAGGATCCTATGATATTATAATCGGAATGGACGGGTTAGAAGCCCATCATGTCATTCTAAACTATGATGAGAAAAGTTTTACATGTTTAAATGATGAAGGAGAAACTGTAGAAGTAAAAGGTATTCTAAGAAAGACAACCCTTAGATAGATTTCAGCCATACAAGTAAAGAGGGCAGTTAGGAAAATGTCAGTTGTTTGTAGTAAATGTAGTAAATGATGAGTTTATTTGTAAAGAGGACAAACTGAAACTAGAAGACATACCTGTCCTAAAGGATTTCAAAGATGTTTTTCCTGAGGAGATTCCAGGATTACCTCCTAAAAGAGATTTAGATTTTACCATCGAATTAATATTAGGAGCAGTACCGAATTCTAAAGCTCCATATAGGATGAATATACTGGAATTAAATGAGTTGAAGTCACAGTTGAAGAAACTAATTGATCAAAACTATATAAGACCCAGCATGTCTCCTTGGGGAGCACCTGTTATATTTTTTAAGAAGAAAGATGGAACCCTAAGACTATGCATAGATTATCGCCAGCTGAATAAGATGACAATCAAGAATCGATACTCGTTGCCCCGCATAGACGATCTATTTGATCAGCTGCGTGGAGCAACGATATTTGCAAAGATTGATCTAAGGTCAGGATATCATCAAGTACGGGTTAAGGATGAGGATATTTTCAAAACAACTTTCAGAACTTGATATGGACATTATGAGTTCGTAGTTATGCCATTTGGCTTGACTAATGCCCCAGCTGTATTTATGTGTTTGATGAACAATATTCTGCACAAATACTTAGATAAGTTTACTGTGGTATTTGCAGATGACATTTTAGTGTATTAAAAAAGCAAAGAAGAGCATGACGAACATCTACGGATTATCTTACAAGTTTTGAGAGATCATCAACTATACACTAAGTTTAGTAAGTGTGATTTTCACAAGGACAAAATTCAGTATTTATGACACATAATTTCTAAGGAAGGAATCTTGGTTGACCCCGATAAGATAAAAGCCATTAATGATTGGCCAGTTCCTAAGGATGTGTCGGATGTAAGATCATTTATGGGTATTACTGGATATTACAGAAAATTTATAGAGGGTTTTTCAAAGATTGCAAACCCCATAACCTCCTTGCAGAAGAAAGGAAAGAAATTTGTGTGGGATCAGAAATGTTCAGATAGTTTTAAGAAGTTAAAAGAGTTATTGACTGCAACACCTATTTTGAGGATAGAAGATCCTAATAAAGATTTTATAGTTTGCACAAATGCATGTAATGATGGACTCGGTGGAGTCCTAACACAAGAAGGGCATGCTGTGGCATACAAATCTAGAAAGCTGAAAATACGTGAGAAGAACTACTCTACTTATGATTTAGAGTTATTAGCAGTAATTCATGCTTTAAAAATGTGGCATCATCACCTTATTAGAAGAAAGTTTACCTTGTTGATAGATAACATGGGTCTGAAATATTTATTAGATCAGACAAATATGAATGCTAGACAAGCTAGATGGTTAGCTTTTTTAAGTGAGTAAGATTTCAGAATTCAACATATTAAAGGGAAAGAGAACAAGGTTGCAGATGCATTAAGTCGTAAATAAAAACTGAATTTTATTTCATCCATCAGTACTTACTCAACAGACTTAGAAAATCAAATCCTTGAAAGGAGTGAAACGGATGAAGAATACAGAAATTTACAAGAAAAGACAGCAAATAACAGTATTATGTGCGTTGTTATTATGTTCATTATGTTGAGGAGATCTGTCCTCTGTTGATTCCTTCGGTATATCCATACCTGCAATTTAAACGTAGCTTTTAATGCATATATTAACTGTGCAGAATTATAATAAATGCTTCTATGTCATCTTGCTGTACTAAATGTTTGTAATGATCCTAAATGTATTGTTTGCAAGATGATAATTAAAATCTTCATTTCGATGCTATTGAATGTTCTTCTCATCTCCACTACATTTTTATATTACTTATGTCAATGTTCAATCGATATAATGTTTATAAGTTCTAACTGTTGTTCTTCTATTGATGACGAAAGGGGTCCTAAGGAAACCCCAAGGCTTACTTAGAATTCATGCTAAAGCATTTGAATCATTCCTTTCACAGATTATAGGTAAGAGCATTAATGTTTACGAAGTGTGAGAGAAGAGTTCCTAACTAGTTTCAGTAATCTCCAAATGTCTTAATGGTTTTAGAGAATAATAATAAAATGTATCTGGGTGAGATCTCTTCAGTTATAATCTGGTTTTGATATTAACATGCATGGTTGCTATACTTATTCTCAATTCCCATACTATTTATTTCATACTTTGTACATTACATAAATAGGTTAATAATATTATGATGACTTGACTAAGTCTTAAAAATTGTGAGCTATGTACTTCGTGCTCTATCCTATGTTTTGCAAACCGTATGTAATTACCAAGCTGATTCTATTATATGCAAACTCTATGTAAATAGCATACAAATCCTTTGATATATCGACTATATGCAACTATTGGGCATTTCTATTGTGCAAGAACTATATGCAAAGTCATATGCATATCCTATAGTATAACTATACGTCATTTTACAATATAATTCCTAGAAAGTAACTATATACAAATCCTTTGTATTTTCTATAGCCTATTACTATATGCATTTTATATGTAATTTCTATTTGCATATAAACTATATGTATGATATCGTATAGCTCCTATAGCATACAAACTCCATGTAATAATTTATGTAATGGTCTTATGTATGAATTAATATAACCAAAGTATGAGCATCATCATGACTCTTTTCAATCATATGATCGATGCCTAGTGACTTGATACCAATACAAACTATGACTTACCAAATGATATATGTTATGACAGGGTTGCAACCATATTCAACATGGCAACGTGTGATAAGGTTTGGATATTAATGAGGTATTGGAAACTATGCTAGCAAACATTCACATCCACCCTTGGAATTTAATACTCCTATCTACCGATTCAGTGGAATATCACCATGGCTACCATCATAGTTCTTAACACGTGAAGGTATTGTGACAGAGCAATCAACGTGGTCGAGTTGTATTTGATTTAGTTTGAAAGTTGTCCTAGTTGGTCTCCACGGTGGTCATGGTTATTAATGTTGTCATAACTATGGTGGTTGCTTGGGGATACGAGGTGCTTATCGAGTGATCTCCACCGTTGATCATACGTGGGTCTTCAGATTTGGAAATTAACCCTAATATCCACTACGTTTCGAAGTTATTGTTTTCCTTTGGAATTCAAGGTGTTGGAGAGTGCCTCTGTGGAGAGGCCGACAGGATGAGAAAATCCAGTGTTTCGTTAGCAGGTGTTTGGGAGCTTCTCCACGATTCGAAACTGTGACCTATTGGGTTTTCTGACACTAGATGTTAGTTTTAAGAACTGAGCTTTACTATGAGAGTTTATAGCAATGGTTTTGAACTTTTGCAGACTCCAGGGTTGAAGATAAACTCGTGTGTAGGTTGAACCAGTGGTTGGTCTTCTTGTGTGATAAGTGGTAAATCTCAGAGTTTTTTTCAACCTTTGTTGCGTTCGCTGGTGGGGCGATGGATACAGTTTACAGTGGCTATGGCGTTACTGCTCCAGAAATAGATATTTAAAGGTAATGTTTCAGGTTCGAAACCTATCTCCTTCTAAATTGTTTTAAGAGTTGCAGTCATTGTCATTTCGCCTTACTGAAACTTCTTTCATGATACTTGTTTGACCATACCTTATTCGTGTGGCAGGTTCCTTCGACATTCGGTTCCCAAGCTTGAGTTTTGATAACTTGCAGCTACATAAGAAATAGTAAGCTTCGGTGGTTTCCCTGATGCTTCGGTTAGGTGATTGTTGGATCTTCTTGTGTTCTTAGCCGAGACTTCATGTTTATTGTGAGGCTATGGAAAGGGACCACGGTCAAAATTTTGTGAGTTGTCTGGCAGCTTGGGGAGGATGAAATCCTCAACCCATTCAGCGTTAATCCTGTGGTGTTTGTTTTCAGCATATATAATTTGTAAAAGGATGTAACTGTTTGAGAGGGTTTTATCCCTCGGCCATTCTGGTTAAAATAAAAGAATTTGATTCCAAACTTCATGATGTTTGCGTGTTTGAGACTGTGAGCAATGCTCCAGTATATGTGATAATGTAATGTGTTGTTTTATGAACTGTTGTGTTTTTAAAAGATGGTTGCGAGCCATGGGTTTAGCCTTGTGTTGTGCAGCCGAAACCCCAACTTGTAGGTTTTGATAGTATGTTTGATAACCTATGTTAATTGATATCAATGTCATTGTTTTTGGTGATGGCAAAGAGCCTAAACTCAATGTTTTTATTTTTAACTTTGAAACCCTAACCTGTACGGTTCAGGAGGTGACTGTGGAAAATTTGTAATGTCGAACTTTGAAAATTAAAATCTCGTTTTCATGTATTTATGTGGTTTTGCAGTTAATGTTTACAATAGAGATGTGATACTGTTGTCTGATGCTGATTCCGAGATACTCATTTGCTTTAGTCTTAAGCAATGTATAAGATAAATGTTTTTGTGACTATAATTTGTGATGTTGAAATGATTTCTAAAATGTCTAAGTATAGGAGTTAAGGATTCTGATGATAAAAGGATATTCGTCCAATTAGACTTATTCTATGTTTAAGAAGTTTTGATAAAGGTGATACGAGTTAACCAGTTCTGGTTTCTCCATTTAACCTGTTAGTTACTTCGAATGTGGAAGTCAGTAATTTTTTCGACATTGAAAATAAAATATAATACAAGAATGAATAGAAGTCTTTGCAAGGTTTAGAGAAACATGGAAAACATAAAACCCTAGATTATTCTATTCTTGTCAGAAGTAAAAATATAATAAAATGCTGTAAATACTATTTAATTTGCAGTTGTTATAATTTCCTGAATATTGAATTAAAGAAATACAATGAAACTATAACACTATACTGTTTGAAAAGAAATAAATGACCTAAAGTGTAAACCCTAGGTTTTTGTACAGAGATTAAATATTTACTTATTTTACTATGTAAGAGAAAATATTATAATGCTTGTATTATGAAATGTTGTTTATAATTCTTGAGTCTAAACATATATTTTGTATTACAGAATATAATTGATAAGAATTATTAATGAAATACAACAGCGTTAATCTATTCATTCATTTGGCAATCTGCCTATTATTCATCTATCTTAATTCTCCTTCTCTGCACTAGAGTACTATACAGGAAACAGTATGGGGAAAAATACAGAGAAGTTATTAGTTCAATCATTTCATTTACTTAATCATCATTACAAAAAATCAAGACTAGATCAGGATTCAAAACAAATACTTATGTATGATGATAACTTATAAATACTAAATCAATAATTGCAGAAAATAATTTAACTACTTAGAAATAGAAAAGACAAGTAGAACCTGTAACAGATGATAGGGTGGAAAAACACCCAAGGAGGCCTGTTCCTCCCAACCTTCTCCAGAAGAAGCAGCCAAACTACTTTCCTCCTTTAGACCCCTGAGCCTATTTACTGAACCACCAAGTAGATGGACTCTATGTAGAAGTAAGTCACTCAGAAATTGTGCAAGCAACAAACTATTAAGACTTGCTCCTCAGCTTTTAGGACTGTGCACTCAACAGTATAATATGCAAACTTACACCATGATAAAAAACTAGCATATCCCCTCATCGAATCTCTTGGTTGCAAGTAGCAAAACCCCAAGGTAGATTTCCTCATCAGGAAAAGTGATGAACCTCATTCCAAAATTCGATGGATCTTTTAAAGATTGCCTAGGTCTGTAGTGGTCAGTTTTCAATAATGATCCTCAAGCTCCAGTCCCATCTTTCAGGGCACTAAGACCATAATTCAAGGGAGTTGTCCCATACCAACAGCTAGTTACTTGCCTCATGAAGCTACCATTTTCCCATTGCCTTTTACCCCATATTCCATTCCACCTAGTGGTTCAGTAACCACTCTTTCAATAGTCCCCTTAAGTGTTTGTCTCCTATTTAATTTATTTAATAATAAAATGTTGTGCAAATTACAGTCATCCTTGGACACTTGTCCAATATAAAACTTTACAATAAAAGTTAAGATAATTTTTTCCAACATAAAATGTTTTTTAGCAAAAAGGGTATGTTACACTTTGTTCCCATGTGGCTAGTTTAGTGGAAGTTCAACAATTTCCAGACCAAAAGTGTGTGTGCGATGTTAGGAGTGTGTACATGCTTCTAACATTTAGTGCTAGCATGGTTATATTGCAACTATTTTTGGGAACCATCTTCATGCAAGGACCCATAAATGAGCAGGAATAAAAAATTACCTACTATATTGTTAATTGTGGAGACATGATTTCCATGTAGAAAAAGGATGAGTTGTAGGAGCATTTCCAAAATTTTAAAACATTCCAATCCATTAGTGATTTTAAGGGAGGGAGTAATTTGACAACTTAACAACACCGATTATGGGGCAGTCATATAATGATGTTAAGCATCGGTTATTTTTGTTTTTACAAGAACTGAAATCAAACTATAAATGAAATTATCATTCAATAATTATTTTTTCATTTTACCCTCCCTTGCACAACCATTAATATTATAGACTAATGTGCTTTTAATACTAAAATGCACCATTGAATCAATTTAAAAATACATAGCTTGATGTGTGATTTGACTAGATAGCTTGATGCATGATTGGACTAGATTACCTAGTCCAGTTATGGCATTGGATTGCACTAGGATGTTTCTCGAAACTAAAAAAAAAAAACTATAATATTTCCAACAATTAAACCCAATTCTATGTCATATATACCTATGCATTTGTGCATTTTGAGGCACTAAACACCCTAGATAGTTTTAGAATTTTATGAATATTAATTAACTATATAACTATATATATATATATATATATATATATATATATATATATATATATATATATATATATATATATATATATATATATATATATATATTACTACATATTTTACTCTACAACGGTGCTCCATGGATCTAGACACACTGATGCACTATCTCATCTCTAGAACACTTGTATAGTTGAATAAACATTTGAATTTGGTGCATCATGTATGGGGATGCACCAGTGGGTGTGTATCCATTTAACATACCATATATATATATATATATATATATCGAGAGAGAGAGAGAGAGAGAGAGAGAGAGCTACATTTATTAACATGTATTTGATAGGAGAAATGAATTGTGCATTGTAATGCCTGGGTCCGTTATGTCATTGTAGACACACTAGGTAGTTTATGCATCCTGCATGTTGATACACCAATGCATTATTACAACTTAGGAGAACACAAAAGAAGCTCTACTAAAAGATTTGGTCGTCCACCTCTGCAAGCAACTTCCACTATAAATGGATAAAGGAGATTTTTTTGAGAGGTTACACAAAATGCTCCACTGATTGTTTTTCCTCGTTTTCATCTAGTATGTTTCCATTTCCATATCCATAGGATAAATAAAGGGGTCCATAGACATGGTACACTATTCTTTCCCCAGAAGAAGTTCTTCCATTTTGAGATTCCATAGTTCAAAGTTGTCATTATTAAATTTCTCAATCATTATTTTAGAATCGGTTCCCATCCTCTTTCACACAAGAATCGTCGATGTAGAGATACCACAGAAAACAATTGTATCATAGATGCAAGATAAGCTTGATCTATCAAGAATGAGCAAACCATAGCAAAAAATATGTCCCCTTAAACCCAATATCCTTGTTGTAATGCCAATTAAGAGTTTTAAACTTGTGCAAGTTAAGAAATGCATACAATATTTACAAAAAATAGAATGTAAACAATGATACATGCATGTATGCGCACACACACACACACACTACATGGATATTTACCTTGAAAACCATTAATTGAGAAAACCAACCTAGCTTAGAGTCACTCCTCTATATTATCCATTTATTAAATTAACCATTAAGAATACAATATTTAGGTATTACACCACATCCAAAACCCTAATGCACAATATATTACAACCCTAACCCTAATTGAGATTAGGTTACAATGTGTAAAAAACCATTCACCCAAAAAGTATAAAATGGACCAAAAATGAATCAAAAAAATGGACTAATGAGAATATTGGTTCATTCCTAGCACATCGAATGCTACAACTAATTCCTCATACATGGATGCATGTTCTACCTACAAAGAATATAATAGATATGAAGGAACACCATTTATTGGAGATCCTTGATATGCACTGAAAAATGGTATCTAGTTACAGAAAAGTACAATATCGAGAAAAATGAACCCCAAAAATGGTCCAGTGAGAATATTGGATTGCTACAATTAATTCCTTAGACATGGATGCATACGCTACCTACAAGGAATATTTAACACATGTGTATGATCATTGTTTATTGGATATCCTTGATATGAACTCAAAAAATTGATTGATAGGTAGGGCAATACAATCATAAAACTAAGATTGATATCAATCACAAAATTCACACATCTACAATTGAGACAATATTGGGAAACATGAGCTTTCAATAGTCTTCTCTATTAACTAAAAAAATCTCTCTAGTATGTACATGTCTACTGAAATCATACTTCACGCATATAAACAGGTTCTAGATTAGTTTGGGAAGTTTCTCATATTAACTGAACTACCCAAATCTATTGATGACTATCAAATCTACTATCATAGGTACATCAGGTAGGTTACTTCTATCAGAAATACATTGAATGGTTTACTTATGTCAGAGGGAGAAATTACTCCTTCTTACACTCCCCCTTAATTTCTACCTTATACATTTCAAGACTACCTATACCTAGATCGTTCCTTGGAATTACAAATTTATCTATTTCCAATGACTTCGTGAAAATATCAACTAGTTGGTCTTTAGATTTACAAAATTCCAAATATATTTATCCATTGCTTACAAGCTCTCTGATAAAATGATATCTGGTATCAATATGTTTACTTTTCCAATGGAATACGCAATTTTTGGACAACTCTATGGCTGAGTTGTTGTCACAAAAGATGTGTGTTGCTTCATTTATGTTGAAGATATTCTAATATCCTCCTCAACCATACGTCATGACAAGTTGTTGATGTTGCTACCACATGCTCTGCTTCTACTGATGATATTGTCACAATGGGATGCTTTTTGGATGCCCATGAAATTAAACCTGATCCAAGATGAAATTCATAACTTGAAGTGCTCTTTCTATCATCAACACTTCCTGCAAAATCACTGCCGGCATACCCAACTAGAGAAGTATAATTTGTGGTTGAGTACATGATCCCAAAATCGATTGTACCTACAATATATCTTAAAATTATTTTACCTACTTTCCAATGAGAAGTTTTTGGAATTTCCATGAACCTAGAAATTAAACTCACTGCATACATAATGTCTGGTCTTGTAGTTGTTAAATACATCGGGCTTCCAAGAAGTCTTTTATACAAGGTGGGATCCACTGTTTTTCCTTGATCCCGCTTGCTTAATTGTGTACCTGTTACTACTGGAGTGTCTGTTGACTTGCAATTTGTTTGTTCTAAATATGTTCAAAACATTTTTAGAATACTTTTATTGACATATAAATATGTCATTATCCGATTGTTCAACTTCAATGCCAAGAAAATATTTCATTAAACCGAGAACTGTCATTTTAAACTCTACTTTCATGACTGATTTGAAATTTTCCATCATTAAATTTCCTATGTATATCATGTCATCCACATAAATACATACAATCAAATTATGTTTTGCTTATATTTTTTAGTGTACAATGCGGTTTCACATTTGCTTTTGCAGAACCCATTTGTGATTAAGTATGAGTCAATTCTTCCATACCAAGCTCTTGCAACTTGTTTTAAACCATATAGTGCTTTTTTCAACTTGTAAATTGTATGCTTTTCATTCTTGATTTCATACCTAGGTGGATGATCAATGTAAACTTTTTATTCCAAAATCCCATTTAGGAATGTTTATTTGACATCTAACGAATATATTTGTCATTTTTTGAGCTGCTAATGCTAGCACTGTTCTAATGGTGTCTAACATTTCCACTTGAGCAAAGGTTTCTCCATAATCGATACCAGGATGTTATGCAAATCCTTTTGCAACAGGCCTCTCCTTATGCTTCTCCACTTCTCCTTTTTCATTGAATTTAGTTTTATAAATCCATTTAACCCATATGTTGTCCTTGCATTCTGGAAAATATACAAGATCCCAAGTGTCATTTTTTTCAATTGCATCAATTTCTCCAATCATTGCTTGAATCCATTTTTCTTCTTTAAGGGCCTCTTCAAAATTCATAGGCTCACATGAAAATAATGAAAAATGTGCTTTCATATCTATTTCATCATATTAATTATAAATTTCTCTTATGCTTCTAGTATTTTTATTTCTTATGGAATCTATTGTAAGATTTGACTCACTAATAGAGTGTGGATAGTGATTTTTTGTTCTCCATGTCTTGAAGATTCACCTTGAACTTATAGCCTTGGTGATCTTGATGGAGATCCTTTCAATGTATTTTTTTTTCAACTTGATCTTCTGCTGGTAATAAGGGTTTTGAATTTCCAGCTGTAGTATTAGAGCAAATTTCAATTTAAAATGGGCCTTCCAAAAATAATACAAATTCCATGTCATCATGTATTAGCCAATCAAAATGCTTTAAAATTCAAAAAGGGAGCACCTAAAAAAAATGGAGGGAAAAAATAAAAACTGCTTTTTTGGATCGTATTTTCAACTTATCACCTTGTAGGTTTACTCAAATTTCAGGCAGGAGGACTTGTTGGATGCATAATTTAACTATGCATCCAACGAGTACCCATGTTGCATACTTTTAACAACATCCACACCATGAAAAATCGAAAATACATTAAAAAACGTGTTTTCTCTCACTAGAAACATGTTTTTTTAATGTATTTTCAATTTTTCATGGTGTGTATGTTGTTAAACATATGCAACATGGGTACTCGTTGGATGCATAATTTAATTAAGCATCGAACGAGTCCTCCCATTTGAAATTTGAGTAAACCTACAAGGAGATAAGTTGAAAATACGATCCAAAAAAGTAGTTTTTACTCTCTCTCTACTATTATTTTATTATTTTCTTATTATTTTCCTTAGGAGGCCCAGTGTTTACCCAAATTTCCTCTAATTTGGTTGTTCACCTTGACTATTCCAAAGCTTCTGCTTCTTTGAATTCTACATCTATGCTTACTTTAAATTTCTCTGTGACTGGGTTGTACAACCCATAGTATTTTAGTGCTCGTTGTATCTTGTAAAAATGCATTTTTCACTTTGATCATCCAACTTGATTCTTAGCTGCTCAGGAACATGTGCATAAGCTACACAACCAAATACTCTGAAATGTGAAACAATTGATTTTGTTTCACTCCAGGATCCTAAGGAACTTTGTTTTTGACACTTTTTGTAGGTGATCTATTCAATATATATACTGAACATGCAACTGCTTCACCCCAAAATTCATTTTGAGGTTGTTTTTATTTGAGCATGCTTCTAGCCATATTCATTATGGTTCTATTTTTCCTTTCTAGTATCCCATTTTGCTAAGGATGATATCTAGCTATAAATTGTCTTTTAATGCCATGATGTTTGCAATAATTTGCAAATTCTTTGGAATCATACTCAACTCCTATGTCAAAACTCAAAATTTTGATGTACATACCACTTTCTTTTTCTACTAAAGCCTTAAATTCCTTGAACTTGTCAAAACTTTCATATTTGTGCTTCAGGAAATATACCCAAGTTTTCTAGCTGAAATCATCAATAAATTAAATGTCAGAAAATAAAAGTGTTCCCCTAAGGACCATGTTTGCATGTGACAACATACAATAGTATGCACTATTTCTAATGGTGCTCTTTCTCTATAGGATGCACCAGCTATCCCTTTGTTGTTTTCCCAATATGCAACTCTCACGGGAACTTGTTGGATCATGTATCTTTGGAAAGCCTTTAACCACTTTCTTCTGCTGCAATAAGTCAGTCCACCAAAGTAAAAATGACCAAATATCAAATTCGATAACCAAGACTCATCTAGAGTTGTGACATTGTGTACACATGAAGTTAACCAGTTGGCATTCCTTAGAGTTAAAGGAAGCATCCTATTCTTGGTCATTTTAATTTTAGTAATGAGTTTCCTACTTGGAAATTTGTCCACGATTGTACAAGCATTGTTAGAAAAGATGAATTTATAACCATGTTCAGTGAGTTGACCAACACTGTGAAGAACTTGCAACAATTAATTAATGAGAATACGCGAGATAGCAGAAATAATAGAACTCAGAATCGCTTTTATTGATCACAGGCCACTTCGAGGGGGCAACCTCCTTTGAGCAAGCTCAATACAAATAACTTCACGGTACCTTCATTGGTCTCAACACAAACTTATTTACTAAGTCTAGGTGCGAATACCATGGGTTAATACCATGTGTCAATACAAACCATGGGCCAATACAAACTATGGATCAACAATTACTACAGGACGAATTACAAAGCATATGCGTCCAACAACAATAATACAAACTATGGATCAACAAATACTACGGGACGACTTATAAAGCATATGCGTCCAACAACAATATACTAACAAAGTAAGTAGAAGGGTTGACATGGGTTCCTAACATCCCCTCTCCCTAAGAAAAATATTTGTCCTCAAAGCTTTAGATGTGGAAATTGATGCAGAATCTGAAGGAGTGGTTCCCCTGTAGCATCCTCGGGTTGCATTCCGGGCCATTGACACCTTTTGAGTTCTAGGGAGGGTTGCTTGGAAGGATGTAGACAAAGAAGAACCATATCAGCTGTGTGAAAAGTGCACTCAGAATGGTGCTGATCGACTTGTTGGTTCAGTCGAATTCTTGCCATGTGAATATTGTTCTATAGAATGAGAAGAATCTGATCACAGTTTCAAAGAGACGAGTCAATTTCCTAAACTGGGGAGTTGCTGAGGGTGTATGGAAGAAGAATTGGCGGTGCCTATCCATAGACTACTTCATATGGTGTCCTTTTAGATGTGGTATTGTACCACTGAAGAGCTTCTAGGAAATCCATAGAAATAGTTGTCCAAATCTGTGTAGGGATGGGAAAGGGTTCGAGCAGTCCTGAAAGCAGTGTCGTTTCACCCTTGTTAACCTGGAAAGTATCACAGTCAACCCCCATGTGTTGAATTGTCATTTTCAGTCCCTACCAAAAGAAGTTACATTGTTCCTGGTCAAACATTTTGAGGAACCCAAAGTACCCTGCTAATGAAGAAGCATGGAGTTCATAAAAGAGATAGCCCTACTGAACAGATTGCAACCAATTTGGAACAGTCAGAGAAATAGTTGTAAGAGGAACTAGGTTATCAAATGTGTGAGAAGGAGCATCTTCCACCATATTGTCCTTACCCTTCTTGTAAGTGATCACATAGGAATAACCCATGAGTTGGATAACCCATTTCAGGTGTGATGGGGAGGAGACTGGTTGTTCCAGGAAATTTTCCAGACTCTGGAGATCAGTCTTGATGCAGAAATGATTCCATAATATGTATGGATGCCACTTCTATACTACATGCAAAATAGCCAACATTTCCTGCTGAGATGTAGATGCGGCTAAAGTCTTACCAGAAAGGTCTCTTGAAGGCAATAAGCCCACTAGTTCAACAAATACATCTGCATATCTATCTAAGGAAGTAAGGGAGACCGTTGATGGGTGCATCTGAATGGAATGGAGTTGAGCGATGACACTGTGTGAATTCTTGTTAAGAATCTTTTCCAAGCGATGTGAACTGATGATGCAGAGAGACCCTTGTTGTAATCCTATAAATTTATGTTGTTTCCCATTGATTGAAAACTGCATCCAAAGTTAAGCAAAATCCCATAAGATGGGGCCAAGTGTGCGTAACCATTGAACACCCAAAACAACATCACATCCGCCTAGGGACAAGGAAAACATGTCAGAGCGCAGGTTATAATATTCCAGAGAGATACACACATTGTGACACTTCCCCTTGCAAGGTAAGGTGCCCCCATTGGCAACCATGACTTCAAAGTTGGAGCAAGGATGGACAAAACAATCATCCTCTTTTGCGATCCGAGGGTCAATGAAGTTATGAGTGATATCAACATCAATGAGTATTGTAAGAGGAAGCTTCTTGAAGTGACCCCTGACCCACATTGTTTGGGGGGTGGTGACGCCGAATAAATCATGGAGAGATATCTCTAGTTGGTCATCTTGAGATGGGGGGTCAATAGGAGTCTCCTGAATGTTGACCTAATCATCCATTGTATCTAGAGCTTCTTCACCAATTTTAGAGGCAGGTGAAGAATCCATATTCAAGAGATAGAGCTTTTGTTGAACACATCTATGTCCTCGACTGAATTTCTTATGACAATTACAACAAAGCCCTTTTTCTCTACATTCCTGCATCTCTGTTTCAGACAAATGCTTGATAGGAGTTGGTCGAGGAGCTGCCGGGATGTGAGGTCGTTGAGAACCCATATTTCGAAAGGGAACAAAAGTGGGTTTGGAGTGTTGTTGGGTTGCAATATTGTCTTCTTCCAACTTATCCAACCCCAAGGCTTCCATCATTGTGTTGGGATATAACATTTTGACCTTTGAGCAGATTTCATCCTTAAGACCACTAATAAAACAACTCCTGTAGAATTCATCAGACAATCCTTCTATGTGATTGGCTAGTTTCTCAAATTCTATTTGATACTCTCTCACAGTTCCAATTTGATGAAGTTTAGTGAGTGCTCCAGTGAAGTCATCAAAATCACTAGGACCAAATCGTTGCAAAAGGAGTTGGCAAAAATATTCCCATTTTGGCTCGTTATGAGCCTTGATGTACCAACGGTACCATTGAAGGGCTTCCTATTCCAAATGAAAAGATGCAAGTGGAACTTTTTGGATGTCAAAAGTATTATGTAGACTGAAATATTGTTCTACATGATAGATCCATCCAGACGGATCAGTACCATTGAAGCGAGGAAATTCAAGCTTCAAACCATGGAAAATGCTTGAAGAAGAGAACCCATTGTCTGATGAAGACTCAAACTGTCATTTATTGTTCATGGCTAAATGCTCAAGATGGAGGCAGAGAAATTTTCCATCCAGATCCTGGAGTTTGGTTTGGATGGCTGCAAGTGCTTCCTCCATGTTTTTTGCTTCTACGCGGGTGACAACCATAACCAGGAATTTTTTTTTTTTTTGGGTGGGGGAAATGGATAGAAAAACACAAACAAAAGCTTATTGATTTGTCTACATTTACAAACAAAATTTTATCTCCTGTCATATGGTTACTACAGTCACTGTCTATAAACTAAATGTCTTTATTACATTCTTGAGCTTAATGACATCTTAAGAACATGGTCTCTAAGGTACTTTCAAATGTATTAGAAACATTAGCTCTGTTTTTGTTTAGGTCTACCTGTTTTTTCCTACATTTGTTGGCTAAATGACCAAATATTTTACAATAATAACATTGAGTTTTAGATTTTTCATACCTCATGTTTTTTTTATAGCGTGTGCCTCTGCCTCTCCCCCCTTGACCTCAAAGGGTGTTGTTGTGACTTATCTTCTTGTTCCATACTTTGCTTGTTTTCTTTCTATGAACTATAGCTATTAGATCTACCCCTACCTCTACAATTTCTTCCTTTACCTCTATTGACATAACCTATTATCTTGAAAGCACGTTCAAGTGATTCTTCTTCCCTATTAATTCTTGATTCATAAGACAATAATGATCATGTTAGCTCATCTATTGAGTATGTTGAGAAATTTGTATATTCTTTAATGGTAACTACTACCATGCCAAATTTCTTCGTAAGACTCCTCAAAACCTTTTGCACAACCTTATCATCTTTTATGTCTTCTCCATGAATTCTTAGTTGATTGAAAACTACCATTACCTGGGTTATGAATTGGTCTATTGTGTCATATTATTTCATCTTCAAGGTTTCAAATTCTATTGATTTTGCAATTTCACATTTTTCACTTTATCAATAGGCTTTCTCCAAAATATCCCATCCTTCCTTTGCAGTTTTAACATTTCTTAATTTTGGAAAAATTGAGTCGTTTGTACCCTGTTGAATTAACCATAGTGCTTTGTCTTAGTCTCTCTTCTTCTCTTCATTTAATTGTGCTCTCTATGCATTGGTCATGATATGAATTGTTGCCTAATCTAGTTGTCATTTTGATTAACCAAAACTCATAATTCTTTCCTATTAGAACAAGTCCTTGGGATTGACCCACGTTGTTGTTGATTGCCATTTTTTTTGTTTTTTATTTTCTGTGTAATTTTATACTTTCAAGCTGTGTGCTTCTTTCCTTTGATTTTAATCATCTTTTTTTAAATTCAAAAGAAATGCTTAGATTTTATTTTCGCCCCCTTTTTAAATTCCACCTTCTAAAAACAACTTCCTTAAATCTTGGGGGTTAATTAAATTTTGTATTGTATTCACTCGAGGAGTTTCTTACTACTTGATGTTTACTAAATCCTTTCCCCCTTTTTAGGATATATGATGGCTTTCCCTTTAACCAAGTTTAATATTTTGATTTACTACAATGATTTGTAAATCATGCTTAGGAGACATCAGGACTAGTGATGTAGGGGCATTGGGTCCTAGGCAGATCAGTCGAAGTTGATCGACATGAGGGAGCCGACCAGAGGGAGTGCCGATGACCACTGGTGCGTGAAGTAGATTGATTTGTTGAAGTCAATAAGTTGAGCAGAGAACTATCAAAGCAGTCGATAGGAGTGTGAAAGAAAGTTGAGAGTTGACATGTCAATGTCGACAGACAACAGTCGATAGTTGACATGTGAATTTCGATAGGGGACAAGTGTCGTAGAGTCGTAGGAAAGTCGACATGTTGTCAGACCGTGATATCAACAGGTTGGGTGTGAGCTAAGCAAGGAGGAAGGGTCAGAATGGCGAAGCCTAAGCGCAGAGTGAAGCCAACAAGCGAGTCGAAGGTGATAGGGGACAGTATGGCCGACGTGATGGTTCACTGTAGCATTTTAGAGGAAGTGTAGAATTCAAGGAGAGTACTTGGAAATAGTTTGGGGTTGCTAAGGAATTTAATGGCATTTATTGCAGGTGGGTGAAGATAGGATAGATGTCATCATAGGAAGAGGCTGTATAGCGTGGTCGGGATGCTAACAGTTTCAGGTTTGTAGGATAGTGGAAGGATTGGCTGACAGGAGGATGCGTGTCTCGGAGATTGCAATTGTCTCGGGAATAGCAATAGTCGAGTAGAAGACCAGGGAGTTTGGATCAGTAGAGGGGAATTGGCATTTTGAGGGTCAAGCAAAGCAAAGCAGAGAAGATCGACCCATAGCTCAGAGTTCAGAAGCAAACCAGGAGAGGGTGAGGTCGACACACGAAGATAGCACACCATAGTTACTTCTGTATTGTAACGACTGAGGTCGACAAATAGTTAGTTATTTGTATTTACAGTTATTCCACATTGTAACCGATTGGTAGAAGTAATATAAACCAATTCTGGCATCTTGTTTCATACCTTGTTTGTGTGAAAATTGTGGTCATGTCGTGTGTAATGTTAAGCAAGAACCTTATTGTGATAGGGTAACTTGTGTCAGTTGGTATCAGAGCTATAGTATCCTGAGAACCGAAGGATAGCTATATCAAAGCGAGAAGTGAATCCATGTGCACAGAAGAATGCTAGTGGTATTAAGCCGGAAAGTGCATGAACAGCTCCAGCTGAGGTTGGATAGAGTTGTGCACGACTTGTTGAAAGTATGGTTATGATTGGATGAGTGGGAGTTTCAACCGAGGTTGAAAATGGCTCACAGAGGTGTTAATGTCCGAGGATGAAGAGCGTGTGGCACAGCAGTCATGGTTGATCATGAGATGTTTGACGAATGCATCAGAACAATGCAAACTTTGATCAATGAAGTCGCAACAATCAAAGAAAGCTGAAGGCATGGTTGTATTCCTCATGCGTTAGACCACAGCGACGAGGAAGTCGAAGAAGTGGAACCACGGGAAGCAGCGGAGGATGAACCACAGGAAAAACTCATCAAGATTTTGACAGATATAAGAGGTCGGGAAAAGAGAGACATTCATACCTACTGAGGAAGTTTAGACCCAGAAGACTTGATCGACTGGTTCAGATAAATGGAGAAATACTTCAACATAGAGTGGATCGAGGATCCTAAGCAGGTTAAGACTGCATGTCTGAGGTTGAAGGGTCATGCCTCATTGTGCTAGGACAATGTATAGGCTGACAGTGTCAAAAAAGGAAAGGAGAAAATCAAGTCTTGGGATAGGATGGTCGCCAAGATGAAAAGAAAGTTCTTCCCGAACGACTATGTGATTTCCTTGTTCAAGAAGTTGCAGAACTTTCAACAAAAGGAGATGACCATTAAGGAGTACACGGAATAGTTCTATAGATTGTCGATCAGGTTGGGGAAAACCGATGAAGGAAAAGAAGCTATCGCTAGGTATGTGAATGGTTTGAAATATGCCATTCAGGATGAATTGAGCATGTCAATATTTAGAGCAGTGGGTGAAGCGTACCAGTTAGATCTGAAGGCAGAAGAGAAACTGTCGAGAAAATCTGCAACAACCATAGGTAGGACAAATGGTCAAGGTGTGAGGAATTTTACCGCGTATGGTCGAGGTGGTCCATCTGACAGAAAATGAGCTAACAGACCAGCCATAATCTGTTACAAGTGTCGCAGAGCATGACACAAGGCATGTGAATTCCCAGAGAACCTATATGCTGCAGAGGAGTCGAAACCCAAACGTCGAAGAAATGAGCAAGTCGATGAGAGGGAAGAATCGGCATCCAACAGTAGTAGAGAGGAGAAAATAAGGAATCGTAGTCTGACGGTCAGTAGAACATTGGTTTAGGAATACAAACGTGATGAGCAAGAGCTGGCATAGCAGAAGGCAATTTTTTGAACAAAGGTGCTAATCAGCGGATGGCATTGCAAGACCATACTTGATGGTGGAAGCACCAAGAATATTGTGTCGATAGAGGTCATCGACAAGATCGGGTTGAAATTTCAGGAATATCCACACCCTTACAAGATCTCATGGTTGCAGAAAGGACACTATGTGAAAGTGACCAGATAGTGCCTGATTAACTTCAAGGTTGGGAAGTTAGAAGACAACGTACTTGCGACATAATTCCAATGGACACATGCCATCTATTGTTAGGAAGACCATGGAAATATGATTGAAAAATGATCTATGATGGTCGAGCCAACACAGTCACAGTGTGGAAGAATGGCGTGAAAAGGACTCTTAAGCCAAAACCGGAGGAGAAAGCCAACGATAAGAAGGGCGAGAGTAACGTGTGGGAGAAATGAGTGCTAATGTGTTCAGCAAAGGAATTCCTCGTGGAAGAGGAAAAGCACTCGGGGTGTTATGCTATCATTCAGAAAGGACCATGTGTTGAGAATGCAACAATGGAGGAGAAGATTTTGGTCGAAGTCGGAAAGATGCTCGAGGAGTTTCACAGCATAGTGGTTAATGAAACATTTACAGGATTGCCACCAATCAGGATCATATCCCATTAGATCAACTTGATTCCAAGGTCGAGTCTTCCAAACAAGGCACCGCATAGGATGAGTCCAACAAAAGCTCCGAAACTCAATCGACAGGCCTAGGATTTGTTGGACAGAGGGTTGATCAGAGAGAGTATGAGTCCGTGCGCAGTACCAGCAGTATTAGCTCAGAAGAAAGGTGGGGAATGGAGGATGTGTACAAAATCCAAATATATCAACAAGATGACGATCAAGTATCAGTTTCCATTGCCGAGAATGAATGACTTCATGGATTGTTTGAGTGGAGCGAAGTACTTCACGAAGATAGACCTGAAGAGCGGTTATCACCAGATTCCAATTAGAGAAGGAGACGAATGGAAAACAACATTCAAGACAAAGGAAGGGTTGTATGAGTGGTTAGTCATGCTATTTGGATTGACTAATGCACCTAGTACATTCATGCGAATGATGAATGAAGTACTGAAACCATTCTTGCAAAAGTTTGTCATAGTCTATCTACACGACATTTTGATTTTCAATCGAACCAAGGAAGAACACTTGGGACACATTCGACAGGTATTGCAAAAGTTGCAGGAAGAGAAGCTGATGGTGAACCTGCAAAAGTGTTTCTTCATGAAGGAAGAACTGGTATACATGGGATTTGTAATCTCGGGTAAAGGGTTAGTGATGGACCCAGAAAACGTGAAGGCTATACTGGATTGGCCTAAACCGACAAGCGCGACTGGAGTAAGGAGTTTCCATGGACTTTCTACTTTCTACAGGAAGTTCATCAAGGGATTCAGTCGAATTTGCACACCATTGACAGAGTGTATGCGTAAAGGAGAGTTCAAGTGGAAGGAAGCAACCCAGCGAGCTTTTGAAAAATTGAAGGAAAAGGTCACTCAGAGCCCAGTGTTGGCGCTCCTAGATTTCGACAATGTTTTCCAGGTCAATTGCGACGCAAGTGGAATATCAATTGGAGCAGTGTTGAGCCAAGAGAGCTGACCAATTGCATTCTTCAGTGAAAAGTTGGATGATGCGAAGAGGAAATATTTGGTCTATGACCAAGAATTCTATGCTATTGTCCAAGCATTGAAGAAGTGTAGGCATTATCTGTTGCCCAAGGAATTTGTGTTGTACATAGATCACCAAGCATTGAGGTATCTGAATACTCAGTCGAAGTTAAATCAGTGGCACACCAAATGGGTTGAGTTCCTACAATGATATACATTCATGTTGCGACATAGGTCGGGCAAGTCGAACAAGGTTGCCGATGCGCTGAGTAGAAGAGTTGCATTGTTGAACATGATGACAGTTCAGGCAACAAGAATAGAGTCGATGAAGATAGAGTACGCTACCGACAAGGATTTTACGAAAGCATGGGAAGCTTGTCGTGAACCTTGGACTGTCAACAAAACTCCATACTTGGATTATTTCGTCCAAGGGGGATACCTATTCAAGGGATGACAGTTGTGTATTCCCAGAGGATCAGTGCGAGATAACCTAATTTGAGAGTTTCATAGTAGCAGGTTAGCAGGTCATTTTGGCATCGACAAGACTAAGGCATTGGTTGAAGAAAAGTATTATTGGCTAGTGATGGCGACAGATGTCATAAAGTGGGTGCGACATTCTAGAGTTTGTCAGTTGGAAAAAGGAAGAAGTCAAAACATGGGGTTGTATATACTGTTGTCGGTATCAAATACCCCATGGGAGCACCTGAGAATGGATTTTGTGCCACAATTACCGAAGACGCAACTCAATATTTGTTGTGGTCGATATGTTTTAAAAAATGGCACACTTTATTCTGTGTTGGAAGACAAGTGACGCCACAAGCAATGTTGTACTACTCTTCAAGGAGGTAGTCAGATTGCATATTGGGTTGCCGAAGAGTATCACGTCAGATCAGGATACCAAGTTTATGGGGCATTTCTGGAGAAAACTATGGAAGAAACTGCACACAAGGTTGCAGTTTAGCTCGGCATATCATTTGCATATAGATGGACAGATCGAGGTGGTGAACAAAAGTTTGGGAAACCTTCTGAGATGTTTGACACCCGACAGACCCAAGCAATTGGAGAACATGTTGGCACAAGCATAGTTCGCGTATAACAATTATGTGAATTGGTCGACAGGTTTGAGCCCATTCCAGATTGTTCAGGGACGAAGCCCACATGGAGTGGTGGATTTGGTCGAGTTGCCGACAGAAACCAGGAAAAGCATGTATGCAGAATCATTCGTGAAGCACATGAAAGAAGTTCATTAAGATGTGTTAAAGTGAATAGAAAAGAGCAACGTGACATACAAGTTAAGAGCCAACAGGAAAAAGAGACTATAGTCATTTAGCGAAGGAGAGATTTATGACAAGAACATATAACAAGTTGAAGCTGAAGAATACTGGACCATGTAAGATCTTGAGGAAGATTTCAGAAAACACTTATGTGTTGGAGCTGCCGAATGACTTGAGCATTTCACCAACGTTCAATGTCTTGGATCTATACAAGTTTGAAGAAGGTTCAAGCAGCGGAAGCACGGAAGTGTTGAACATCGACTAGACAGTGCAAATTCCAGATTGACATAAGGAGGAGATCGCAGAAGTAATAGGAGAATGCAAAGTCGGGCGTATGCGTAGTTCTCAAAGGAAGGAATACTTGGTGCGATGGAAGGATGATGAGTTGTAGGAGGCAACATGGATTTCCAAAGAATAGTTCAGGACACTGACAGAGGAGTCAAGTTCTTTTTCACCTAGGGAGCTGATGCAAGGGCATTGGGGCCTAGGTAGATCAGTCAAAGTTGATCGACATGATGGAGCCGACCAGAGGGAGTGCTGATGACCATTGGTGCATGAAGTAGATTGACTTGTCAAAGTCAATAAGTCGAGCAGAGAATTGTAGAAGCAGTCGACAGGAGTGTGAAAGGAATTCAAGAGTCGACATGCTAATGTCGACAGATGACATTCGATAGTCAATAGTCGACATGCGAATTCCAATAGGTGAGAATGGCCGTAGAGTCGTAGGAAAGTCAACATGTTGTCAGACCGTGATATCGACAGGTTGGGTATGATCCAAGCGAGGAGGAAGGGGTGGAATGGTGAATCCTAACCGCGGAGTGAAGCCGATAGGTGAGTCGAAGCTGACATGGGATAGTATGGCCGACATGATGGTTCACTATAGCATGTCAGAGGAAGCATAGAAGTCAAGGAGAGTACTTGGAAACAGTTCGGGGTTGCTAAGGAATTTAATGGAAGTTATTGCAGGTGAGTGAAGACAAGACATATGTCGTCACAGGAAGAGGCTGTACAGTGCGGTCGGGATGCTGACAGTTGCAGGTCTGTAGAATCGTGGAAGGATGGGTTGATAAGAGGATGCGTGTCTTAGAGATCACAGTGGTCTCAGGAACATCAGCATCCGAGTAGAAGACTAGGAAGTTTGGATCAGTAGAGGGGACTTGGCATTTTGAGGGTCAAGCAAAGCAGAGCAGAGAAGATCGAGCCATAGCTCAGAGTTCAGCAGCGAACCATGATGTTAATTTTATGATAATTTCATTCCATTATCATTCAGGAACACTAAGAGAATAACATGTACATCATATCAATCATAAACACAAAAGCAATCACACAAGAGACACAAAGTTTCACCAGGGAAAACCAAGAAGGTGAAAAACACCGCAACTTCCTCAGAGATAAGATAAGCCACAAATCAAGATCACAAGGATCAAACCAAGATCACAAAGATCAAACCCAATAAGATGTCTCTAGCAGATGCTCCTCCTCCTCCACAAGTGCGCCACTTTCTCTCTTAGCTATGTGAGCTTGAGAAGTGAGTGAATGAGATAAATGAGAGACACAACCTCTCTATTTATAGACTGACTTGACCTGCCAATAATCCATTGGGGACAACTTGCTAATAAATCCTAATAACCCAACCACATGTGCTAACCAAGGTCGACCCCACATTGGTGGTCTAATAACCCATCAATACAAATGACGACACTTGTCGATGCACATGACGACACTTACAAATACAAATGATGACACTTCCAAATAGAGGAATGTAAAATCTCTAATGGATATACAATAAAGTACAAATGTAATACATAGAATAATATATTTCAAAGTTACAAATACATCAACACTCCCTCTTAACTAGGAAGGCATTCTTTCATCACAGGTCATCAATACATATTGGCGCAAGTCTTCAATTCTGGAGTTGTATCATCATCACTGGATCACGAAGCATAATCATCATCACTACTGCTGTACACAACATTTCAAACACTGGGCTATTTCTGAATTTTGCTCATCATAGGAAGTTCTACAGAGCTGGCCCTTTTTCATGTTGGATGTAGGCCCACCATCTGTAGGTCTTCATCAACACTGTGAGTGGTCTGATAGAGGTGGTAACTCAGGACTCATTACGTGCATATGCAAAGCTTGACAAGACTATCCCAGGAACACTTTACGTGCCTAAGCACGAACGACAAGATATCCGAGGGCTTATATGCATCCCTTCACAAAACCTTTAAAGAGTATCCCAGGATCAGTTTACGTGCCTTAGCACGACCAACAAGATTCTCTAAAGAGCATCCTAGGACTTATTACGAGCACACTGCTCAACCTATCGGATCTCCAGGACTGATTACATGTGATTAGGCAAAACCTTAAAAGAATATCCCAGGATCAGTTTACATGCCTAAGCACGACCGACAAGATATCTAAAGAGCATCCCAGGACTTATTACGAGCACACTGCTCAACCTATCGGACCTCCAGGGTTGATTACATGCCTCCCTGGAAAAACCTCGAAAGAGCATCCCAGAACTTATTATGAGCCATGGGGGCTTCACTCAATAAACAAATACCATATCACATTCGTTCGTGGCATATGAAACAATACCCCTAATTTCACTAAATATTGGAAAATACCTTCCAAAATCATTTTTTTTAACCCCCTCCCAATATGCCTTCCCAATTTAAAAAAACCCCTATTTTCACGAGATATTGTATGTATCAATTTTTTCATTAACATTTTTTATACCCCTTTATATTTCTACCTAGTATATTGATATGATACCCCTCTTATGACCCCACATGCATTCTACAATGCACCTTGCTTCTTTCGATGTATATTGTGGATGCACATTACTTCACCCACAATGCAATTACTCAACCACATATCATTATGATTTGCAACATCTAATGGTCTAATGAAGAGATAGGAGATCACTTCTTGTATGTCACTAGAGCCAATGCACATAGTACAACATTTAGATTGCATGTTGCAGTTCCCCAATCACTGACTAAGCCTGTTGTGGGCTAGGTATCCAAGCCCCTAGGTCCTGTAACAAGCTCTAGGAGGCTGACTAAACCTCCTAAGGCCTGTAATAGGCACAAGTGGTTGGGTATTCAAGCCTACAAGGCCTATCGAGGGCCTATAAAAGGCCCTAGAGGCTTAGATCCTTCCAAGGCTATTGGTAACAACTGGATGGGTGCTATTGGTACCAATTGGCTATCAATGACCACTGTATCTAGACTATGATTGACTAGAAACCCACTTCACCATGAAACCCCTAGCCTCAAGCATGCCTCAAGATGTGATTTCACTATGTACTGGTAAGCCTGAGCCTTTCCTCAACTTGATTTCTCATCCGACCGTGATCCTGCCATCTCCATTTGGTGGATATTTGTCAACCTACCCATATAAAAAAGTCCCCAAAGTATTTTTGTATTGTTACATTAAATAAATAAAAACCCTTTGCCCCTTAATATATAAGCAATATAATTTTTAGGTTTTCAGGAATATTTAATACCGCAATATGAATGAATGTGATATTATATTGCCTTCTAGTGAATTCCCCATGTTATGAGCACACTGCTCAACCTATTGGACCTCCCATGATCTTTTACATGCTACTTGCACAACCTACCACATATCATCGACGTCTAAGTATCATCCTGAAACTCATGATCCACCTGATCATCCTCGCATGAAGCATCATCCTGATGCTAATGATCAACCTGGTCATCATCATACCGTACATAATCCTGATGCACATCATCTGGAGTATCATCCTAATACTCATCGCACATGATCAACCTGATCATCATCACTACATCGTCCTGATGCATATCATCCAGAGCAACATCCTAAAGCTCATCATCCATGATCATCTTGATCATACAATTTATCAACCTGATACATATCACACATGATCCTCTTGATAATACAATGTATCCAACTGATCATATAATGCATCCAACTGATACATATACAAATACATGATCCAACTGATCATACAATGCATCCAACTGATACATATACAAATACATAGTCCAACTGATCATACCAAGCATCCAACTAATGCATATACAAGCAGTAACTAGAGCATCATCCTAATGCTCATCACACAGCGCTTACATCCAAAGCCATGGGAAGGATCCTTCTCTCACCATGCTTGGAATGGCTTCTGCAAAAGTGTACCATCACTTCTTCCTCAAAGTGTCGTCAATCTGAAGAACACCAAGCCTCTCTCTAAAGTACTCAAACTTCACTCTAGATAGTGGTTTCATCAACACATCTGCAACCTGCTCATCCATCACAACATAAAGGAGCTTCAATGCTCCTCTCTGCACCATATCCCTAATATAGTGATATTTGATCTCAATGTGCTTCGACATGTCGTGAAACACCGGGTTCTCAGATAGCTTCACACAACTCTGGTTGTCACAAAAGATACCAGTAGCACCCAATGGGAGATCAAATAACTTAGACAGTAGCTTTCGGATCCATACTACCTCACAACTAGCCTAACAAGCTGCAACATACTTTGCTTCGGCTGTACTCAGTGCTACACAGGATTGCTTCTTGTTAAACCAAGAGATCACACCTGATCCCATAATGAAGCAGCACCCAGAAGTGCTCTTCCTATCTATAGCACTACCTGCCCAATCCGAATCAACATAACCTTTTAAGTTACACTTTTGATTCACATCATACTTGAGCCCATAATAAACTGTACCCTTCAGGTACTTCAAAATATGCTTTACAGCAACCAGGTGAACACCTCTGGGATCTGTCAGGAACTGGCTCAATATGTTCACCACAAAGCAAATATCTGGTCTCATATTTGTCAGGTACATCAAGGACCCAATCATCTGATGATACATCGTGACATCAACTGGCTGAGATGAAGCATCACATAGAAGATTTAGGTTCGATGCCATAGGTGTGGTCATGTCCTTGTAGTCCATCATCCCGAACCTCTTCAGGATATCTACTGCATACTTCCCTTGTCCAAGGAAGATCCCATCTACACTCTGCCACACCTCCATGCCTAGAAAATAGTGCATCATCCCCAAGTCCTTCATCTAGAACTCGGCAGCAAGCTTCCTCTTGGTATCGGAAATAAATCCATCCTCACCTGTAACAAATAAGTCATCCACATACAACAGTAGTATCACAAGATTTCCTTCCTCGACCTTGTAGTAAAGGTTGGAATCTGCTTTACTCTTGGCAAATCCCAAACTGGATAGAAAGTTGTCCATCCTACCATACCAAGTTCTAGGAGCTTTCTTCAATCCATACAAGGCTTTCTTCAATATGCACACATATGACTCCCTGTCATGTGTCTCAAAACTAAGTGGCTGCTCCAAATACACTTCCTCTTCGACTACACCATTCAAGAAAGTTGTCTTGACATCCATCTGGTGTGTCTTCCATTTCATTACTACAGCCAAACCAAGTACTGTTCTGATGGAAGTGTATCTGGCTATAGGAGAAAAAGTTTCTTCATAGTCTATCCCCTCTTTCTGGGAGAAGCCACGAGCTACAAATATTGCCTTGTATTTCTCTATGCTAGCATCTGCAGCATGCTTGATCTTATAGATCCACTTGAAATTCACAACATACTTCCCTTCAGGTATTGGTACAACATCCCAAACATCATTCTTCATGATCAACTGGTAGTCTTCGACCATGGAATCCTTCCATTATTTCTTTTCAGTTGTTTCTTCATAACTGGAAGGTTCTTTGTTTATAATGTCATAGAGTAAGGCAACATAACTCGTATGTGATCTAGTCCTCTTTCTTTCTCTGTGTTCTTCTTCTAGGATGCCATACCTTTCTGCATCTTGGATAATCTCTCTAGCCCATGCAGGTTTCCTCTTGTGAGAGTTCTTATCACGGGGTGGATCTATAGGTTCTTGTGGATCTTCAATTTCACGAGCTTCTTTTGGAATTGCTTCATTCATGGTGGTGTCTTGGAATCTGGCTACCTTGGGTTCTTCATGGTCTTCAACAAGTGTCTTCCTTGATTTGATGTATGCTAAGTTTTCATCAAATGTGACATCCCTGCTGATGTCAATCTTCTTGAACCCTGGAAATTATATTCTGTAAGCCTTCGAGCTTTCACTGTAACCCACAAAGATGCCCTTCTTTCCTGAAGGATCTAGCTTTGTCCTCTTTTCCTTCGGAATGTGTGTATATATTGGACATCCAAATATTTTGAGATGGCTAACTTCTGGTTTCTTACCAGAGAAGACTTCTTCTAGTGTTTTGTTGTCAAGTATCTTGTGAGGTGTTCTGTTCTGCACATATACAGCTGTCCTAGCTACTTCTGCCCATAGATGCATAGGCAAATCCTGGTCATGAAGCATTTCCTATGCTACTTCCATGATAGTTCTATTCATCCTTTCTACAACTCCATTTTGTTGTGGATTGTAGGAAGCAATCAACTCCCTCTTAATCCCTGAATCACTGCATAACTTTTTTAAATCACCTAAAGTGAATTCTTCACCATTGTCGGATCTGAAAGTCTCGATCTTCTTATCTATTTGATTTTCTATCAAGGTTTTGAATTCCTTGAACTTATCAAACACTTCATCTTTATTATTCAAGAAGTAAACCCAAGTCTTCCTAGAGAAATCATCAATGAAAGAAACATAGTATTCACACCCACTCAGAGAACTGGCTGACATTGGACCGCATACATCGGAGTGGATAATCTCCAAGATTCCTTTTGCTTTGCTTTTAGTGCTTGGAAATGCGTTCTTTGTGTTCTTTCCTTTTGCACAACCTTTGTAAACCCCTTCATGTTTTGACTGGATTTTAGGAAGACCTTCTACAGCTTTGCTTGCAATTGGTAGTGCTCTATAGTGCATGTGTGCAAGTATTCTACGCCAAATTTCACTTAGCTCCATGGAATCATGTACCATGGCATGTTCAGGTTGTCCCTTCAATTTGTACAAACCTCCCTCTTGCTCTCCAATCACTACTGCATCATCTATGGTCTTACCCTTTGGCCACATGAGTACTTGGCCATCCACAAATGCAACTCTAATCCCTTTTGCATCCAAAGATGATATGGATAGGAGATTCTTCTTGAGCCCAGGTACATATAGAACATCTTTCATCTTCAAATACTTCCTAGAGTCTAGCATGTAAGAGGCTTCACCACTTCCTTTAATAGGATATTGATAGTCATCCCTAAGTTTCACCTTATGGGGTGACTCATGTTCATATAGATTTACAAAAGATTCTTTAAACCTAGTCATATGTTTAGAAGCCCCACTCTCAATAAGCCAATCATTACAACCATGAAAGATAGTACCTGTGAGAGCAGAGATTAGAACATATTCATCTTCACTTGATGAGTCATCACTTTCTGCTCTAGCTTTCTTCTTGGGAGGTTCATCATCGTCGGCAGCATGAGCATGATATCTATTCTTGTTGTTCTTGTTGTTGTTGTTGTTGGAGTCTTTCTTTCTCTTAGGACATTCAAAAGCAAAGTGTCCTTTTTCATTGCATGAGAATCATCTCATATCTTTCTTGTATTTTGAATGGTAGTGAGAAGACTTCTTGTGATGATGAGGTGGTCCTCTCTTGAACTTGTTTTTCCTGGTGTGTGCCGTGAGAGCTTGATCTTCACTTCCCATCTTTTCTTCTTGGGCCACAAGCCTAGATTCTTCTTGTGAACATTCCTCCCACAGTCTATTGAAAGAGATCAACTTCTTTCTTGCACATATTCCTTGGATGAAGGAGTCCCATGACCTAGGTAGGCCATTTAGTCTAGTCATGACAATTTCTCCATTCTCCACCACTTCATCCACAGCTTCAAGCTGTTCCTTGATTTGAGAGACCTTAGAGAAATAGGATTGAATGGTATCTCCATTCTAGATCTTTACCCCTTTCAATTAGTTCCCTAGAGTCATCTTTTGATTTATGTTCTTTCCTTAAAACAACTTGGTCAAAGAGTCAAACATTTCCTTAGGTGTCTTTAGGGAAGACACATGGGGTATGAGATGGTCCTTTATAGAATCATAAATGATTCTCTTGTGTAAAGCCTTAGCCTCATCTTCCTCTCGAACTGGAACCTCTTATTTTATGTAGGTGTCCAAATCATTATCTTCAAGGATTAACCCAATCCTATACTTCCATGCTCAGAAGTTATCAGCTCCATCAAGCTTATCCTCAAGCTTGGTGTGGTGAGACATATTTAAAGAGTACTTCAAATGGAAATAGAAAAGATTTAGGTCTTACCACTTGATTTGCTGAAAACTGGATCTGGAGCTAGATTAGGGTTTGTCAGAGAAACCCTAAAAATTCAAAATGTGAATTTCAAAATTCTGAAAGGATAGAAAGATGCGCCTTGATTATCTGATCAACCTAGTATACTCAGAATTTGAAAACTGCAAAGTTTCACCCTTTAGAAATGCTTTTCAATCTCTGAGATTCACTACGAAGGACCCTTAATTAGGGTTTGAGTTTCCTAAAGCTTCACCCAACCAAAAAGTTCGATCCAAATCTCTAAACTTTGATTTTTCTATGGAGCTTCCATATATGTTTTCAGATTTCAGAAATTCCTATTTTTGTGGAAACCCTAATTTTTACAGCCAAAACTAAAAATGCTCACAATTGAATTATGTCTTGACAGAAAGATGCACCCCTGCTAGTAGAGTTAGTCTAGCCTTATTCATTTGATGAACTGTGGAGAGAAACCCAAATAATAAGAAGCCCTAGCTTCCACAGCTGCAAAGTGCCTTCTTCTTAGATTGGCTCTGATACCATGTTAATTTTATGATAATTTAATTCCATTATCATTCAGGATCACTAAGAGAATAACATGTACAGCATATCAATCATAAACACAAAAGCAATCACACAAGAGACACAGAGTTTCACAAGGGAACACCAAGAAGGTGAAAAACCCTGCAACTTCCTCAGAGATAAGATAAGCCACAAATCAAGATCACAAGGATCAAACGCAATAAGATGTCTCTAGCAGATGCTCCTCCTCCTCCACAAGTGCGCCACTTTCTCTCTTAGCTATGTGAGCTTGAGAAGTGAGTGAATTAGATAAATGAGAGACACAACCTCTCTATTTATACATTGACTTGACCTACCAATAATCCACTAGGGCTGACTTGCTAATCAAGCCTAATAACCCAACCACATGTGCTAACCAGGGCCGACCCCACACTGGTGGTCTAATAACCCATCAATACAAATGATGACTCTTGTCAATGCACATGACAACACTTACAAATACAAATGACGACACTTCCAAATAGAGGAATGTAACATCTCTAATGGATATACAATAAAGTACAAATGTAATACATAAAAGAATATCTTCCGAAGTTACAAATACATCAACACAGGGGAGGGTGAGGTCGACACATGGAGAGAGCACACCATAGTTACTTCTGTATTGTAACAACTGAGGCCGACAGATAGTTATTTGTATTTACAGTTATTCTGCATTGTAAGCGATTGGTAGAAGTAATATAAGCCACTTCTGGCATCTTGTTTCATACCTTGTTTGTGTGAACATTGTGGCCGTGTCATGTGTAATGTTAATCAAGAACCTTGTTGCGATAGGGCGACTTGCGTCAACTAAGGCATTAGGAAATCATACTTAGGGCTTGTGATTTACTTTTTTTATTTTTCCTTTAAAATCCTTCACACATGCTAGCATTAGTAAATCATACTTAGGGTTTGTGATTTACCGTTTGTAATTTACCTTTCTTATCTCTCCTTTAAAATCCTTCACTTTAATGGGACTTATATCACAACTCCTCCTAACATGCTCAGGTTTTAATTTCCATTCATGAAGGCAATATTAAATTAAATTCCTTTTATAACAACATCACGTCCTCACTCTCCTTGAGTGATGTAACTCCTCAATGAAGAGTTGTGGATTTTAACTTAGCTGTAAATTTTTTTATTTTAATTATTTTCTTTTATAGGTTTTATTGCATACCTATTACACAATTATCTTTCTTAATGGGTGTTGCTTTTCCACGAGAAAACAATGGTCGCTGCTCAATAACCTCCACCGTATTTTGCACACAAGTTGGCTCGGCTACCTACTTAAGTCTTCTCAGGTCTCTCACGGCTCTAGTCTTCCTTTCTTCACCAGAGATTGAAACTTCTATAGGCTTCTCTGAAGCTGCAACTCTCTAAATGATGTCCAGTAATGCTTAACGCCAGTAACCTGATACCAATATGTTGGACACCTAGGGGAATGCAATCGTAAAACTAAGAGTGATATCAATCACAAAAAATTCACACAGCTAAAGTGGATTCAATACAGGTCAATAGGCTCTTCTCTATTAACTCAAAAGAACTCTCTATTCTCTACACATCCACTATCAAATATACATCAAACAACTTACTTATGTCAGAAATACATTAATTGGTTTACTGATGTAAGATGGAGAAATTACTCTTTACAAAAATGGTCTTTAGTTATTGATTTTTACTAAAAAAAAATTACTATTTAGTTACTACGTTCCCACTATTGTATGTTCTACACTTGTATTAGAGCTTTCCCACTTACTTGGGATGGTTCATCTATACATTTCCCCACTTACACTTATAGCTTTCTCATGATTTTACTAGCACTTATAATTTTCTCATGATTTTAGCCCATTTTCTTTCCAACCACCACTTTTTAATAAACAAATATGGCATGCAATGACATTGATTTTGACCCTAGTTTACATTATTAAAATTCTCACAATTGACGTAAATTAACACAACCAACATGGTTTCATGATAAGAGAAAACATACCCATAATATATATCAATTAAATCAATTATGGGAGTGAATAAATAACATGGATGAATAGGCATTAGAATGGCGTGGATATCACAAGGAAGGAGATGGGTATATTGATGTAGAGATCTTTCCTAAAGCAAGTTTATCATAGATCCAAGATATACTTGGTGTATGAAGAATGGGTTAAATCTTTAATAAAGATGTTCCTATAAAGCTAATAAGTGCTCTAATGCCAACTATAAGTTTCAAACCTTTGTAAATTAATCAATGCAAACAATATTTAAGAAAAATATTATGTAAATAATGATATACCCACACATACAATTAGAAACTCGAGATCCACACTTCTATCTTTTCCATTTATTAACTTAACAATTCACAATACAAAATCTAGTTAAATATTTAGAAATGTACTAATGTGAATATTAAATCATGCCTAACACATCTAATGCTACAATTAATTCATATTCTAATACAGAAATATAACAATTAATTCTTTCCAATTATTGTATAACAGCCACATTAATAATATTAATGTGTTTGAATATGTGGATAGGCTTAAATGCGACACATACTATAGGAAAAACACATTAATACAAAAAGTATGTGCCCAATTTATGCCTATCTACGTATTTGAACACATTAATATTATTTTTAATGTGGTTGTTGCTAGTAACGAGTGGGCACATACACATATCTCCGAAATATTAATAGAATAATATTTCATTAATAATTTTAATGAAATACATAATTTAATTGTTTAATTAAAATATATTATTGTACTAAATATTTAATTAAACATAATAATTTTAAAATAATTTAATTCATATTATATTTATTAGTTATTAATTAATGATTATTAAATTAAAAATATTAATAGATCAATACTATTTAATGATTTTAATGAAATACATATTTTATTTATTTGATTAACAATATTGTTTAATTAAACACTACTTATTGTTTTATAATAAGTAATTAAACAAAATAATTATAAAATAATTTAGTGAATGATAACAATTTAATTAATTAATTAATATTGTTATTTAGTAAATAAAACATAAAATAATATTACTTATTAAATGTTTATTGAATAAACAAAATAATTATAATTTTATTAAATTGGTCATATTAATGTTTAGTTAATAAAATACCAATGAATTATTTGATTAATTAACAATTAATTAATTAATAATATTGTTTTTTAGTTAATAAAAAATATTAATAAAATAATAAGTAATTAAAACAATACTATTACTTATTATTTTATAATAAGTAATAATATTATATTATTGTAAATTAAATATTTTGTAATATTAATTAAACAAAATAATTATAAGTTTATTTAATAGGTTATATTAATTTTTCATTAATGAAATATAAATTAATTATTTGATTTATTAATAATTAATATTGTGGAGTTATTAAGCATATTAATTATTTAAATAATTAAATAATATATTTAATAAGTATTTGTTATATAGATATTTAATTAAACATTAGATATGTATTATATTATAATGAATTTGAGAGATAGTTATTAATATGGTTGTATATTTGACACATTAATGATATTTTTTTCCTATGGTATTTTTTAATAAAATGATATTTTTTAATTATTTATAATATAATATTGTATCGTAAAAAATATTATTTAATTATAATATATTTATAATTATAATATTTTATAATTATTAATAATTATAATGAAATAAATGCAATAATTGTTTGTATAATTATAATATTTTATAATTATCAATATTATAATGAAATAGATGTAAGAATTGTCTGTTCAATGTTAACAATTAATTAAAGAGAATAAATATAATAGAATAATAGAATAATATCATTTAATTATTATAATGAATTAGATGTAACAATTGTTTGTTAAATGTTAATAATTAATTAAAGAGAATAAATATTAAATAATTTAATTAATATTATAGTTATTAACTTGATAATACTATTGATTAATATTGAATAATTATTAAGTGTAGTAAATGAAACAATATTATTTAATTAAATATTATACTTATTTTATAATAAGTATTTAAACAAATTAATTAATGATAATATTAATTAATATCACCAAATATTATATTAATATTTAATTAATGATAATAATATTGAATAATTAATTAATTAATAATTCTTTAATGAAAAATATTCATTAGTTTATTAAATGTTAATTAATTAATTAATTAATAATATTGTTATTTAGTTAATAATATATTAAGCCAATTATATGTTATTTATGTAATTTTTTATTATATTTAATTAATAAAACATTATTAAATTATATATATTGAAGATATGTATAATATGTATAATACTATCATGTACTTTGAAGATATTTATTTACAGTATGATATATTTTACACGTTAATAATGTTGTAGTGGTTAAATTATTGCATTATGGGATTTAATGCAATCGGTATATGAATTCAATGTTGCAATGATTAATTCATTGTGTGTCAATGTGAATATAGAGTAATACATTGCAAAAATTAATAACTGTAACCATTGATCTAACTCTTGATGAATGACACAATGCAATGTAACCATTGATAAACATCACAATGCGACATAAACTGTGATGAATGTCAAATTTCACATTGTGAATATGTCGCATCTAACCCTTGATGAATGCCACAATACAACCTAACCCTTGATAAACATCACAATGTGACATAAACCTTGATGAACATCAAATTTTACATCTTGGAAATTGTCGCAATGTGACATAACCCTTGATGAATGCCACAATGCGACACAAACCTTAATGAATGTCAAATTTCACATTTTGAATATGTCGCATCTTGGGTTGTTTCGGCATGTGTCACATATTGGGCATTGTCGCAATGCAACATAACCCTTGATGAAAGCCACAATGCAGCGTAACCCTTCATAAACACCACAATGCGACATAAACCTTGATGAACATCAAATTTCACATCTTGGGCATTGTTGCAATGCGATATAACCCTGGATGAACAGCACAATGCAACATAAGCCTTGATAAACATCACAATGCAACACAAACCTTAATGAACGTCAAATTTCACATTTTGAATATGTCGCATCTTGGGTTGTGTCAGCATATGTGTCACATATTGGGAATTGTCGCAATGTGACATAACCCTTGATGAACGCCACAATGCAACGTAACCCTTGATAAACACCACAATGCGACAAAACCCTTAATGAATGCCACAATGCAACATAAGCCTTGATAAGCATCACAATGCGACACAAACCTTAATAAACATCAAATTTCACATTGTGAATATGTCGCATCTTGGGTTGTGTCTCCATATGTGTCACATATTGCGCATTGTCGCAATGCGAGATAACTCTTGATGAATGCCACAATGCAATGTAATCCTTTATAAACATTACAATGCGACATAAACCTTGATGAACGTCAAATTTCACATTTGGGCATTGTCACAATGCGACAAAACCCTTGATGAATGCCACAATGCAACATAAGCCTTGATAAGCATCACAATGTGACACAAACCTTAATGAACATCAAATTTCACATTGTGAATATGTCGCATCTCGGGTTGTGTGGCCATATGTGTCACATATTGAGCATTGTCGCAATGCGACATAACCCTTGATGAATGCCACAATGCAACGTAACCCTTGATAAACATCACAATGCAACATAAACCTTGATGAACGCCAAATAACACATTGTGAATATGTCGCATATAACCCGTGTTCAATGTCGCAATGCAACATAACCCTTGTTGAATGCCGCAATGCAACATAACACTTGATATACCCCCACAATGCAACGTAACCCTTGATAAACATCACAATGTGACATATTGATTTGTAGTTTTTTTTACTATTCAATTAATTCTTTCCAATTATTAAATATATTGTATATATTTAATTATTTCTTTCCAATTATTAAATATATGGTATATATTTAATTATTTCTTTCCAATTATTATATATTCTATGTTTGTATTAAAAATTCCTCCTTACTTGAAATCTCTCGAATGTACATTTCCTTATTTACATGTATAATTTCTTCATCATTTTACATTTTAACACATTTCCTTTCCAACCACTTTCTAATACAACATTGACTTTCACACTACTTTGCAATACTATAATTTTCACAACTAGATGAAAAGCAAAAGAAATCAACACAACCAACATGGATTGATGAAAAGGAGAAAGCATATCCCTAATATATATGTCACTTAAATCAATTATGAGAGTGAATCAACAACATAGAGTGGATATCACGCAACAGATGTAGTCTTTTGGATGACTCATGTAATCATCCCGCATTTGGCACTTAGTAACTTAGAACCTCTACGCTTGTTGTCATGGCCATAGACATGTTCATATTCTATTATATTCCCACAAGTTGCATGCACACACTTCAAATTATATTATATTGGGAGAGGTTTGAGCATTGAATTGTTCATTTTTTCACATAATATTCTGGAATGCCAGAGTTCCTCTCACGCACATTTCAGGTTGTAGATTCTGGATTGAATAACATTGCAATTATATTATATAAGGAGAGGTTTGAGCTTTGAATTGTTCATTTTTACGTATAATTCTGGAACACCGCAGTACTTCTTCTCACGCACATTTCAGGTGGTAGATTCTGGAATGAATAACATTGCGCTTATATTATATTGGCAGAGGTTTGAGCTTTGAATTGTTCATTTTTTAAACATAGAATTCCGGAATACCGCAGTTTCTATTATGCGCATTTCAGATTGTAGATTCTGGAATGATTAACATTGCGTTACATTTTTTCATAATGTAGGTTCTGGAACATGAATAATATTGCGTTACATTTTTTGCGTTATTAACCATGGATGGTAAGGAAATTATTTAATTATGTAGTAATTAATATCGTTGAGTTGTTTAATTTTGTAATATTTATTCTTTTCAAAAAATAAGTTTGTCTAAGAAATGAAAGAGTTTTTACCAATTGGAAACTCTGATTAAAGTTTCAACGAAATTGAATGGGTTTAGAATATGATAGCACAAAACATTAATTATGATGAAATTATACATGATATATAGAAGTGCAATCTGTATGTATTGATGGTTTTGTTAATTTTTTAATTAAAAATTTTTTTAAATAATCTTTAATCATTTATAAAGTAATTTTTAAAAATGAAGAAATAGAGAAAGTAGGAGGAATGTCCATTTCATGGTCGTAATATCTTGTTATGCTTAAATGCATCTTGATTAAGATTTAAATAAGCTTCAAGTAAGGGGTGATTAAAAAAAGGATATGTTTATTAAATAGTATTTGTTTTATGTTTATATTAATTAGTTCAATGTTTATATTGATTAGTTTAATGTTTAGCGTTTGTTTAAGAGCCACAATCTCCACAAACCTAAGTTGTTGGCTGCTCCTATCCGCTTTTAGCAGCCATGTGCTAGTTAATTACAAACACAATCTATAATTAATTAGACCAATAGGTGTTTATATCTTAGAATTTGTGGCCCACTACCATCTATGCTTTTCCTAGATTGAAGGAGGATGGAATAAGTGTAATGTCTAGATTGATTTTATGGTAGTAGTTCAAAATTCAAAATAAACAATTCCACAAAACTAAGTGGTTGGCTGCTATCTCCACAAAACTAAGTTGTTGGCTCCTCCTATCTGCTTTTAGCAGCCACTTTACTTGTGGCTGTGCTAGTTAATTACAAACACAATCTATAATTAAATAGACCAATAGGTGTTTATATCTTAGAATTTGTGGCCCACTACCATCTATGCTTTTCCTAGATTGAAGGAGGATGGAATAAGTATAATGTATAGATTAATTTTATGGTAGTAGTTCAAAATTCAAAATAAACAATTATATGAAAAAAAAGAAATATAAAAATAACTTACCATCTAGAACAAGTATAAGATAACTTGTTATTCATGACACTTAGCTTGTAACCTATAAGTGTTCACAACTCTGCTAATTGTTAATTACAAATATGCAATTAATACACCAAACCCAATGCTAAAACCCTAGGGCCTCTAACCGGCCGGGTGAGCCCAATTCTTGGGAGCTTGGATAGTTAATACACCATCATTAACGCTTAGTCCAGGTATCAACTTTTGAATAGCCTGTTAAAAGTTACCCTGTGCCATAAATAGATTCGCCCTCCTGGTAAAGACCTAGGGCTAGCTTTCGATGTCGATATGCTGCGGGTGAAACAACTGTTTGTGTCTCTCCCTTCATAATTTGCAGGTGGTGTTAGTGCATCTACTAAGTGGTAAGGCTCAGATGCTAGCTTAGATGCGTATGGTGAATCATTAATAAGATCAATTATCATTCATTTATAATTCCATATAGATCTCTTATGGTGAACAATATTATTAATGACTAAACCAACACTAACCTATTACACATAATTCAAACATATCTTATATAATTCAAACATATCTTATATATAAAGGAGATGAGAAATAGGTATGTCCCAATTTGATTAAGATGACAAGAAATGCAGCTCTCAGCTCTCAGTATGTCCAAGTAAATTTTTTATGATCAAACCCACTCAAACATATATATATAAAATACGCAGCGGCTGTCATAAGGAAAGAAATGCAGCTATAATGATTAAGCATTCTCAAATATACAATAAAGTATATATAAAAAATTATGCAGTGGCTTATCATTTTTTTTCACAAAGGAGATGAGAAATAGGTATGTCCCAATTTGATTAAGATGACAAGAAATGCAGCTGTCAGCTATCCAAGTAAATTTTTAATGAACAAACCCACTCAAACATATATATATAATATGCAACGGCTGTCATAAGGAAGAAATGCAGCTATAATGATTAAGCAATTCTCAAATATACAAAAAAGTATATATAAAAAATTATGCAGTGGCTACCATTTTTATATTCCAAGGTATGAAATGCAGCTCTCAGCTCTAGTATATTCCAAGGGATTCCAAGCTATGAACTTGGGGTAGTTTAAGCCCATATTAGATCTTCCGAGGGATTCAATTCTTCATTGCTTACAACCTTCAGAGTGTGTGCAAGTCTTACTAATTTAGCTATCCCTTCAGCTATGCAATGTTTTTAAACTCAAACATATGTATATATAGAGCTGTCATTCATAAGCACAGGAGACTGATGCAGGTGAAAAATAGGTACGCCGCAATCCCCATTAAGATCGCAAGGAATACAGCTCTGAGTGACCACCAACGGAATTCTGTTTGATCTGCCTCAGGAAATAGGCTGATCCCTCTGTAGATGGTCAAGCTTTTCATTTTGAAGATAGCCCTCCAGTAGAAAATCGCGCTGTTGTAGAAGTTGCTTTCCAAGTTTGCAGAGGTCAAACTGCTCAAGGAATTTGTAGAGGACGACAAGAATCGTTACTGTTGAGGCCAGCGCTAACAGAATGAAAGGACTCCAATCCTCACAACTAGGCGACGCCTTGATTTGCTGTCCGAACCCCCTGATGGCATTAAAAACCGCTGCCTGGAAAGCCCCGGAAATACTTAATGTAGTGTATATGGCGGCACCAAGCTTGTCGTAGCCTTCATGCAATGGCTTAATCTGCGCATCCAAATACCCCAAACGGGTAATAACATCGGGACCTTGGTTGTCGTTGTAGAGTCCAAGATGGCCGGAATTTCATTTTTGTCTGGATCAACAACAAGAACAACACCACCATTAGCAACACCGTCAATTGACATACTTACTAATGGAGGCGCTGTTTGTGATGCCCTAATTACAAGGAAACGTATATGGGCCTGTAATCTGTGCTCGGAACTTGAGGAATAACGGAAATCATATATAGAAATGATGAAAATGAGCATTATAAATACCTGTGAATGATGCCCTTGCCTTGAGGAAATGAATGAGAATATCTTGATTGACCAAGCATTTTGAAGCGAACGGGACAATGCTTTGGAATCAAGCATTCACATCCTAACGTGGTTACTTTTAGTTTTTTTAGTCAAAGGCATTTTGAAAATGGCTGGGATTTGTTTTTCCTTTGGTGCATGATTTTGATAATGTGGTCACTTTTTCTTTAATGCAAAGGCATTTTGAAAATGATTGAGAATTTTTTCCCTCTGGTCACATCTTAGTGTAATTTTTTATTTTGAAACCTTTTAAACCTAAAATGTTTGTAAAGTATTTTGATTTAAAGGCCTCTTCCACATATTTTATATATATATATATATTAAATAATAACCTCTTGAAAACTAAAATGTTTACCAATGGGATCATTTTGATATGACTAAAGTATTTTGAAGATATTCGCATTATAATGTGATTTCTTTTTTCTATATATATATATTAAATAGTACCCTCTTCAAAACTAAAATGTTTACCTATAATGAGATCATTTTGATGTGCCTAAAGCATTTAGAAGATATTCACATTCTAATGTGATTCCTTTTTTCCACTAAAACATGGCTTGGATTTTTTTTGGTTATATATATATATATATATATATAATTTTTTTTTATAATAAGTTTATTATTATTTATATTTCTATATTAAAAATTAAGCTTATTTAAATTTACTTTTAGGAACGGAATGTTTTTATTTCTTTTCTCAATAAAGGTTGGTATTAGTCTTTCTAAAGAGGATGATGAATTAGTTTGGTGGTACACTGAGTGAGACTGATGATCAAATTACTGCTAAGATTGCATATAATGCTCTCATGAAGAACATGGCTTTTGACATTCTGAAATAGTGGTTTGAGAAACTTTGGAAATGGCAGTTACTTTAGAAAGTGAAATGTTTTCTTTGGCTAGTTTTTGAAAATTGTGTTCTTACTTGGGACAATTTACTAAGACGTGGTTGGATTGGGTTTGCTTTATGACAACTTTGCAACAATGATTATGAGTCTATAGATGATATATTTTTCAAGTGCTCATACATTAGATACCTTTGGCATGATGTGTGTGACTCTCTTAAAATTCAAAAAATCTAGGATCTTAATACAATGGAGATCAATTTTATGCATTGGTATAAATCAACAGGTGTTCACAAACTTCTCCCATGAGGAACTTCAAATTACTTGAAGGAAGATCTCCCAACAAGTTTGCTGGTACTCTAAGAATTATTAGTAATTACAATGATTATGCTCCAGCTATAAAATTGAAATGAAGTGTTATTCAGAATTACAATCTTTCCACTTCTTATGATGTTGGGTTCTTTGATGGTGCGGCTCAAGTTGGTAGATTTGGTGTTGGTTGCTTTGCGAAGGTAAATGAGACTCATTTCTTTACACCGGGATTAAAATGTGGGATGGGTTCCAACACAAACGTTGAATTGTTGGCTTTAAGGTGTCTCTTATTTTTTCCCTCTTCCTTGTGTATTGACTCTTTAAGCATCTTTGGTGATTCAATGACAATTGTCCATGATTGAGCGTTGAAGAAATGCTCTCTACGGGTTATTTCCTTAGTTTATTGGTGCAAGAGCCTTCAAGAGCTTATGGGATCTTTATATCTAAGATATCCATTGACCATATTTACAGAAAGAAGAATGTCGAGGTCGATTCTCTGTCCAAACTTGCTCTCGATGGTTTCAAAGAATTCCTTTGCTCTAAGGCATTGATTGATGACATTCTCGAGTTTTATGGCTCAGTTTCCATTATGTCTTAATGGGAGATTTCTTCTAAGTTGGTCTATGCATGGATCCTAGTGATTTGTTTGAGTGGCAGTTTTTTGGTCAGATTTTGATTTGGGTGAAGGTTGTTTTCTTTATTATTTTCTATGACTAGTTGTTCTAGTGACTAGTTGATCGATTCTTTTGAGACCTGTTTCTTGCCTAATCTTTGAGTCTATGTAATTTTGTTTCTCTTTTTGGTGTGCCATTTGGAACATTTTTGGTGGTTTTGGGGGTCTCAGAAGGGAGCTTTAAGTATTGAGATATATCTTGGCTCCCTCTTTTTGGAAGTGTATTGGCTACGTACTTTTTAATTGGGTGTGAATAATAGAAGTACAGCTTTTTTAAGTGAAAAAAAAAGACTAAAATGTTTTTAAGTAAAATGAGATGATCTTAATATAAAAACATTTTAAATTAAAAATTCTTTGAAACATTCACATACATCCTAATTTGATCCCTCTTTTAGGAAAAGGCATTTCTTGGATTTTTTTGGGTATGTACTTTTTAATTCAGTGTGAATAATAGAAGTGCACCTTTTTTAAGTGAAAAAAAAGATTAAAATGTTTGTAAGTAAAATGAGATCATCTTGATCTAAAAACATTTTAAATTAAAAATTCTTTGAAACATTTACATCCAAATTTGATCCCTTTTTTAGGCAAAGGCATTTTTTGGATATATATATATATATATATTAAAAATGATTTTTTTATATATTTTATATTTCCAAATTAAAAATAAGTTTATTTAAGTTTTCTTTGGAAATTTTTTAATGTATAACATTATATTATCTTTATTTGTTTTAAAAAATATTATAAGAATATATAACTTTTTGTAAAGCAAATTTCATAATTTGGTAACTTCTTAAACTTAAAATGTTATTACCTAGATTCTAGAATCTTGATGTGGCAAAAGAATTAAAATGAAAAGGCATCTATAGCAAAAAAAAAAAAAAAAAAAACCTTTTCCACTCAATTCATAAACTTTTTCTAGATAACCACCTTCATATGACCCATAACCCTCTTAAATAAAATGCTTTAAATAAAAAAAATTTAGGGGGAATGAGATCATCTTGATATGACCAAAGAATTTTGGGAATGAGATCATCTTGATGTGACCAAAGCATTTTGAATCAAACCAAAAATTATTTCGACTTAAGCATCCACATCTTAATGTGACCCTTCTCTTACGTAAAAGAATTCCTTGGATTTTTTCATTGCATCTCATCTTTTTTTTTTCGATTTTTTTAAGTGGAAAAAAAAAGACTAAAATATTTTTAAGTAAAATGATATCATCTTAATATAAACACATATTAAATTAAAAATTATTTGAAATATTTACATCCTAATTTGATCCCTCTTCTAGACAAAGGCATTATATATATATATATATATATATATATATATATATATATATATATATTAAAACTAAGTTTATTTAAGTTTTCTTTTGAATTTTTTTAATCTATAACATTATTTTATATTATATTATCTTTATTTGTTTAAAAAAAATTATAAAAATATATAATTTTTTTGTAAAACAAATTTCATAATTTGGAAACTTCTTAAATTTAAAATATGTTTATCTATATTCTAGAATCTTAATGTGGCAAAAGCATTTAAATAAAAAAAAACATCTATAGCTAAAAACCTTTTCCACTCAATTTATGAACTTTTTATATCATATTATCTTTATTTATTTTAAAAAATATTATAAAAATATAGAATTTTTTGTAAAGAAAATTTCATAATTTGGAAACTTCTTAAACTTAAAATTTTATTACTTAGATTCTAGAATTTTGATGTGGCAAAAGCATTAAAATGAAAAGACATGTATCTATAACAAAAAAACAAAACAAAACAAAACCTTTTCCACTCAATTCATGAATTTTTTTCTAAATAAGCCCCTTCATATTACCCATTACCCTCTTAAACCTAAAATGTTTTCACCTAAAATATCTTGATGTGACCAAAAACAATTTTGAAGTGAACTAAAAATGCTTTAAATAAAATGTTTTTACTCAGAATGAGATCATCTTAATGTGACCAAAGCATTTTGGGACTGAGATCATCTTGATGTGACCAAGGCATTTTGAATCAAACCAAAAATGATTTCGACTTAAGCATCTACATCCTAATGTGACCCCTCTCTTAGGTAAAAGAATTTCTTGGATTTTTTCTTTGCATCTCATTTTTTTTTAGTTTTTTAAGTGAAAAAAAGACTAAAATGTTTTTAAGTAAAATGAGATCATCTTAATATAAAAACATTTTAAATTAAAAATGCTTAGAAACATTTACATCCTAATTTGATTCGTCTTTTAGGCAAAGGCAGTTTTTTGAATTTTTTTCCTTCAATTATATATATATAGATAAAATAGATTATCTTTTTATATATTTTATATTTCCAAATTAAAAGTAAGTTTATTTAAGTTTTATTTTGAAATTTTTTTTAATCTATAACATTATTTTATATTATATTATCTTTATTTGTTTTAAAAAATATTATAAAAATATACAATATTTTGTAAAACAAATTTCATAATTTGGAAACTTTTTAATTTAAAATATGTTTACCTAGATTCTAGAATATTGATGTGACAAAATCATTTAAATAAAAATGCATTTATAGCCAAAAACCTTTTCCACTCAATTCATGAACTTTTTATATCATATTGTCTTTATTTATTTTAAAAAATATTATAAAAAAATATATAATTTTTTGTAAAGCAAATTTCATAATTGGGACACTTCGTAAACTTAAAATGTTATTACCTAGATTCTAAAATATTGATGTGGCAAAAAACATTAAAATGAAAAGGAAATCTATAGCCCAAAAACAAAATAGAAACAAAACAAAACCTTTTCCACTCAATTCATGAACTTTTTTTTCTAAATAACCCCCTTCATATGACCCATAACCCTCTTAAACCTAAAATATCTTGATGTGACCAAAACAATTTTGAAGTGAACTAAATCATCTTGATGTGACTAAAGCATTTTGAATCAAACCAAAAATGATTTCAACTTAAACTTCGTAAACTTAAAATGTTATTACCTAGATTCTAAAATCTTGATGTGGCAAAAGCATTAAAATGAAAAGGAATCTATAGCTCAAGAAAAAAAAACAGAAACAAAACAAAACCTTTTCCACTCAATTCATGAACATTTTTTTTCTAAATAACCCCCTTTATATGACCCATAACCCTCTTAAACCTAAAATATCTTGGAGTATGTGACCAAAACAATTTTTGAAGTGAACTAAATCATCTTGATGTGACTAAAGTATTTTGAATCAAACCAAAAATGATTTCAACTTCAAGCATCCACGTCCTAATGTGACCCCTCTCTTACGTAAAAAAAATTTCTTGGATTTTTTCGTTACATCTCATCTAACTTTTTTTTCCAGTATTTTTAAGTGAAGAAAAAGACTAGAATGTTTTTAAGTAAAATGGGATCATCTTAATATAAAAAAAAAATTAAATTAAAAATTCTTTGAAACATTTACATCCTAATATGATACCTCTTTTAAGCAAAGGCATTTTTTGGATTTTTTTCCACCGATTATATATATAGATGATCTTTTTAGATATTTTTATATTTCCAAAGTAAAACTAAGTTTATTTAACTTTCTTTTGAAATTTTTTAATCTATAATATTATTTTATATTATATTATCTTTTTTTAATTTAAAAATATTATAAAAATATATAATTTTTTGTAAAACAATTATATGATCTTTTTTAATTTAAAAAAATATTATAAAAATATATAATTTTTTGTAAAACAAATTTCATAATTTGGAAACTTCTTAAATTTAAAATATGTTTACCTAGATTCTAGAATCCTGATGTGGCAAAAGCATTTAAATAAAAAAGGATCTATAGCCAAAAAACCTTTTTCCACTTAATTTATGAACTTTTTATATCATATTATCTTTATTTATTTTAAAAAATATTATAAAAATATATAATTTTTTGTAAATAAAATTTGATGATTTGGAAACTTCTTAAACTTAAAATGTTATTACCTAGATTCTAGAATTTTGATGTGGCAAAAGCATTAAAATGAAAAGGCATTTATAGCCAAAAACAAAAAACAAAAAAACAAAACCTTTTCCACTCAATTCATGAACTTCATTTTTTCTAAATAACCCCCTTCATATGACCCATAACCCTCTTAAACCTAAAATGTTTTTACCTAAAATATCTTGATGTGACCAAAACAATTTTGAAGTGAACTGAAATATGATTTCGACTTAAGCATCCACATCCTAATGTGATCCCTCTCAATTACTTGAGCTAACCCATCTAGATCGTTGCATCTCAACCTTATCTAATCATTCATATATATATAATTACAAATTTATTTGTAATAAATGTTTTTTCTACATTTTTTATATTTCCATATTAAAAACTAAGTTTTATTGAAGTTTATTTATAAATAATATATATTTTTTAATTTATAATATATATATATATATATGGAGTCATTTTACATATATTATTTATAATTTATATTTCTATATTTTTTTTGAGGTTAGTGGATTTCAAATAAACTACAACTTGGTGTGGACTACACTAACCTTTAACATGGTTGGATTTTTGGTTGGATTTCCCAACTAAGTCATCTTAAAGGTATTGAAATGTGGTGCAAACCAAACCCACATCTTAATCGAATGAGATAGCAAGAATTGACTTTTATATTTCTATATTAAAAACTAAGTTTATTTAAATTTATTTTATGAATAATAAACTTTCTTGAAACTTCTAATCTATAACATATTATGATTATTTGTTTTCAAAAGATATTATAAAACTTTTTATTTAATGAATTTTACATTCAATTTTGGGAGTTCTGGTATTGTTTTGATTGAATGAGTTTATTTCTAAATTGGAATGGAATTTGAGCTCTACAAATATTTAGAGCCTTATAGATAGTAATAGAGTTATTGTAACAAGTATAAAAGTGTTGTGTTTAAAATTTTATTTCATGAATTTGACACTAAATTTTGGGAGTTCTTGTATAGTTTTGATTGAATGAATTTATTTCTAAATTGAAATGGTTATACATAGTAATAGAATTATTGTAACAAGTATAAAGTGTTGTATTTAAAATTTTAGGCTATTGATTTTGACAACAATATTTCCTAACTTGAGCTCAATATTTGTTTAAAGTCCACTATTGTATCTTTATATCATATTTTTTTTTGTCATTAGGTTTATCTTTGGTATACTAATCATTTAGAAAATAACAATATTAAACACTTGAGGTGAATCTTATTATGATGTACACTATCCTTATGTTTTAGGTACACTATGGACTATAACAATTATGTAAGAAGTATTAGGTAACTCTTATGGCATAGGCATAGTTCTTCTATGTCAATGTATGATACTAAAATATAATAATCAAATAGAAAATAATTATATAAGTGTAATCAATCAAATAATTTAGTGTTGAGATTATTTAGTAAGATATAGGATACACTGAATTTTCCCTTTACGAAATTTTTTACTTCTCTACTGATATTATGTAAACAAACTAAAGACCTTAAAGATCTCAAACACATCAAACTATAAATATAAGACTTCACTTTCATTCTCTCTTAAATAACTATATACAAATTAAGGAGGCTTAAATAATGTCAATTAGTGCCCCAAATCTATACTACTATTTGAGGTCAACCAAATGTAAGATTATTAAAATCTCCAAAATGTGTTGAATACTTTGATGGAATATATGTGAGAAAAACTTCTCGACAAAAATTTCCAAAGGAAACATGTTCACTTTTGAAGGTTGGGACGGGGCTTTTGTGACTAGAAATAAATAAAAAGACCTAAAGAGAGTAACATTCAGATAAAATTCAGTTATCAATTAGTGCACTCAAGCCCTAATTACAACAATTAACGAACTCATGGTAATATGAACAAATAAACTAACTATAAGAGGGAAAATATAAAGGAATGGAGAGGTGTGGCACAACTGCATGGACTTACAAATACTTCCCAGGCATGACAAGCTTTTGTTGAACCTTTCATTCAATGTTAAAAATGATATTTATATCTATTGAAATTAGTTGAGAACCTTACTAGAAACCTTAACTGCTAATTTGTTTGTGAGGATCATCTAAATTTCCCTATGTGGACATTACTTGATCAATCCATTTTTTATATCAATTCCCTTTTTGCATAAATGGTAGTTTCCACTTTAAGAGTAATCTCATCCACCCCATGTTTCAAACCATATACTACTGTGATGGAGTGATCCTTAATAGTGGTATTATGTTTTAACATTATCTATGAAATTTATAACATCTTTTGATGAAATTTCTTTAGACTAAAAAACTCAATCTAGAAAAGGTCTTCTTAATTTATGTTACCTTAATGCCAGTTCTCCAATTATCAACTAAGAAGCAACAATTAATAAAGGAATTTCAAAATGATTTATTATCTTGTTAGCATTGAAGAACATGCCAAATATTTGATTATAGATTCTCCCACATACCTTAACCAATTGTTTTCCTATTTGTGGTGTTATTTATCCCTGAAAGATACAAATCACACATAATATAGAAATATTAGGATGCAATAAACCATAATATGTAGAAAAGAACCAAAAACACAAGACAAGATAAAGATAATATGCCAAGAAATGAGCTTTTATATTGTGAGAAACATTGTTCATGGGCCTCTTGTGGGAGGGAAACCATTCACTTGAGTAATTATGGAGAGAGAGAGAGAGAGAGAGAGAGAGAGAGAGAGAGAGGTGTGGGGTTAGAAAGATATTGATGCAAGCATGGAGGTAGGGAGAAAGAGAGTATGGGGGAGAGAGCAAGAAAGAGGGGGGGATAGAAGAGTGAGGGAGGGAAGGAGAAAGGGAGGGTAGAATACATAGTGATGTAGGGAGAGAGAGAGAGAGAGAGAGGAATAAGGTCGAGGTAAGAGAGAGGTCAATGTAATGAGAGATCTGAGAAAGGGGCGAAGGGACGGTGGAATAGAGAGTGAGGTAGGGAGACAGTTAGGGGGATGAGGGGGAGAGGGAGAGAAGAGAGAGAGAGAGAGAGAGAGATCAGGGGGGTTGGAGGAAGGGGAGGGGGGAAATTGAGGGAGGGAGAGAGTCGAGCAGAGGAAGTGACGGAGAGAGAGTGAGGGGGGAGGGAGGGAGGGATAGGAAGGGAGAGAGGGAAAGGGAGGTGGGGAAGGGTTAGAGGGATGGATGGGTAGAGCGAGGGAGGTAGGGAAGGAGCGTGAGAATGTGTGTGTGTGTGAGTGAGAGAGAGAGAGATTATGTGTGTGTGTTTATGTGTGCACGCGGGTGTGTGTATGCACATGCACGTGTGTGTGTGTGTGTGTGTGGTGTGTGTGTGTGTGTGTGTGTGTTGTGGTGTGTGTGTGTGTGTGTGCGCGTGCACGCACATGTGCATGAGAGAGAGAGAGAGAGAGAGAGAGAGGGGGGGGGGGGGGGAGGGAGAGTGAAAGATAGATAAAGAGGGAGGGAGGGAGGGATGGAGGGTGAGAAAAGAAGTGAGAGATAGAGGGTGGGGGGGAGAATAAGGAAGGGAGGGAGGGAGAGGAAAAGAGAGATTTAGAAGGAGGACGAGAGGTAAAGTGAGGGATGGAGAGAGAAGGAGGGGGGGAAGGGATGGTGTGAGAGATAGATAAGGTTAGGGAGGGAGATATGGAGAGAGATCAAGATAGATAAAGAAAGAGAGGGAGGGAGGGAGGGACTTAGAGGGAAGAGGGGACGGTGAAATCGCGAACCTAGGAAACACTTTTGTGACAAACAGAGTGAAAAAAATGGAGCGCAGGCGGATGATCACGTGAAAATAAGTCAACCTCAAACTCTAGGCCGAGAGTTTAAAAAACTCTAGGCCGAGAGTTTTGAGATTTCAAACTCTCACCCAAGAGTTTAAAAAAACTCTAGGCCGAGTTTGAACCAATCACCGCACTGTATTTTAAAAAAATATCGGATGAGAGTTTGAACTAAACTCTCAGTTGAGAGTTTGGAAGATATTTTTTCAACCAAGAGTTTATGGTCAACAAACCTGCGAAAATATATGGCATCTTTCTGAAACTGCAACTTTAGCAAGCCCGAACCCCTACAAATTCTAAATATTATTTGCCAGACTTGGTAGCAATGGATTCATCTCCGAATCTAGTTTCCAATGATATAATAATTGTTTCATTTCGACTTGAATTTCTATTTATTAATATTTTTTTTCTAAACCTTATCCCTTAAGAATTTTAATACTTTGAAAATTACCCGAAATGAAAATTCAATATCATGACAAAGACAACACCAAAAATTTGAAATTGCACAGAGATCATAATTGGCTCGTCCTCTTCAAAAGGGTACTTTTAGTTTTTCCAATAAGAGTCACATTTGAAAGAAAATGTGAATACAAAAACATGTGTCGATAATGCACCATTTTCTGAACATACGTTGTTTCGATAAATAATAAAAAATAGTTCCCAAGTCTTAAAAAACTCAAAATATAGTCCAAGAACTAGTGTAGTGTGTGTAGATTATGAGCCTACAATTTTTTTCCCTAAAACGAATAACCATCAATCAAAAAACCGTCGTCAACATAGGTCACTCATTATCCATACCTAAAATTTTCAAGTATATGCCGTCTATTGACAACAAATTTGTCCCACGATATATCCATAGTAAAAATTTAAAAAATACAAGTAGAAATCTAATTCAATTCTGTAAAACCTTTGTGTTTACTTCAAGTTGAAATTCCTAAGGGAGATATGGGTTTGAAGAGGTCGAAGTTGAAAAACATAAAATTTAGCAGTTTTGTTTGTCAAACACAAGCCAAAATTGTTTCCCAACTTCATGTTTTCACCCGAGAGAGATATAGATGGAGAGGGAGATGGAGGTAAGGATTAATGGAGGGAAATTGACATGTGGAGCGGGCATAGAGAGAGAGGGGGGGGAGGGGGAGATGAAAGGTGGATGAGTTCAAGAGGGAGGGAGGGATGGAGGAAGGGAGAGAGAGAGAGAGAGAGAGAGAGAGAGAGAGAGAGGAGGGACTGTTAGATAAGGTGGGAGAAATATGGAGAAAGGGAGAGAGTGGGAGGTAGGGATTGATGGAGGGAAAGAGTTGGAGAGAGAGAGAGAGAGAGAGAGAGAGAGAAATTATATATATATGTGTGTGTACAGAGAGAGAGAGAGAGGTTGAGAGTTAGGGGTTTGGGGTTTTAGAGAGAGAAATAGAAAGAGAGATATTGGTGGTTAGGGGCTTAGAGAGAAAGAGAGAGACATTGGATTCTAGGGGTATAGAGAGAGAGAGAGAGAGAGGATGTTAGGGGTTTAGAGAGAGAGAGAGATTGGAGTTAGGGGTTTAGAGAGAGATATATTGGGGGTTAGGAGTTTAAATAGAGAGAGAGAGAGAGAGAGAGAGAGATTGGGGGTTAGGGGTTTAGAGAGAGATTGGGAGTTAGGGGTTTGAATAGAGAGAGAGAGAGAGATTGAAGTTTAGGGGTTTAGAGAGAGAGAGATTAGGGGCTAGGGGTTTAGAGAGAGAGAGAGAGATAGAAAGATTGAGATTGGGTGTTAAGGGTTTAGAGAGAGAGAGAGAGATTGGAGGCTAGGTATTTAGAGAGAGAGAGAGAGAGAGAGAATCAGTGTTAGGGTTTAGAGATAGAGGGATAGATAAATTGAGAGTTAGGTATTTAAGTAGAGAGAGAGGGTTAGGGGTTTAAGTATAGAGAGAGAGAGGGTTGGGGGTTAGGGGCTAGGTTCTTATATAGGTAAATAGAGAGTGAGAGAGAGAGAGAGAGAGAGAGAGAGAGATTGGGGGTTAGGGTTTTAGAGAGAGAAATATTGGAGGTTAAGGGTTTAGAGAGAGAGATTGGGTGTTAGGGGTTTAGAAAGAGAGAGAGATTGGGGTTTAGGGTTTTAAATATATATAGAGAGATATTGGGGGTTAGGGGTTTAAATAGAGAGAGAGAGAGAGAGAGAGAGAGAGAGAGAGAGATTGGGGGTTAAGGGTTTAAGTATAGAGAGAGATTGTGTTGTGGGAAATTATGCACAAAGGTGTGAAGCCTCTCCCAATTTAGGTGAAATCCCTTAAGGTTGTTGAGTAGGCCCAGTATTTAGAAACAAAAATCAAATGTGATAACCCCAAAGTAGATCTTGCAAGGATTTGTTAGCGAAATAAAACAAAATAAAAACAAAAATAACTTGAAATGAAGAAAGGAAACAAGAGGGTACAAACCACAAAAAAGAACCAATGCATGAACCACTTTAGATTTCCCATTGGTCATGCAAATACAATGTAGTGTCACCTAGGAGATGAAGACTTCCAAGGTAATCCAACAATATCCCTTAGGGAGGCCAATTTGTTTCACATTAAATGCTAGATAGCTAAAGGAGCCAATGGAGAGAAGCAATTGACCCTTCAAGGAAGGAGGCAAAGTAGCTTGGAGAATGCCAAGCTATGAAAGAGATGGGCTATGAGGAAGCTCCAATACAATTTCTGCAGCATAACCTTTCTCTCGGCTTCTCTTTGAAGATGCATGCCCAGGGCTCCCTTTTATAGGCTAAATGGTGCCAAAGAAAGAACTAGATCCAAGTTTGAAATCATTAACTCCATGATTTGGCTCCAAAGTACACAAAGTGGGGGCCATTCAATGAACCTATGTATATAGGGGGGGCCAAATTTGAGTTTTTTGAGGTGATGGGTCTTTGATGAGCCTTCAATGCACTATGGGTGGTTGTGACCTTATTGTTTTGACAGTTTCGTGGATATCGAAGGGAAACCAATGCAGGGGGTGCACAAGCATATAACATGTAAAATGTGCAATTGTGCCCCTAAACATAGATTAGGTGACATGGTCCTGTCTTTTGACTGCTCTTTGGCATTCTTGGAATCATATTGCTTCTTGGATAATGAGGATGTCTTCAGTAATTTGCATGCTATATGTTGATGACGCTTTACTATGTGAATTGAAAAATGTCTCATTTGTGCGATATTTATGTGTTAACATATTCCCCCCGATATATGAGCTTTGAAGGGTACTATAGGGTCGATAATGCATCATCATTTCTTTTGTTCTATCTGGTGTTCTTGAAAGCTGTGAAGCTATGTGGACAAATAGGGTCCTCCCGTGGGGGGGGAATTACTAGTGAAGTTGTAACAAAGAATATGGGGTTATACAAATGAGGCGTGCATACCCATGCTCGTGAAAATTTGTCAAGATGACTAAAATAAGAGAAGATCGAGGGATCAACTCAATACACTATTGGCACATGGAAGAAGGTGGATTCAATCCATACAAGAGTAATTGAACCTGGAAATGTTGTTACAAGTGATAAAGAAGTGGTACTGTTGATAACCATGGTAAGTCCATGGGGGTGGGGGACCAGAATGTTAGTGAGGGTGATGAGTGTAGGAACTTACTTTTCTACTACTATGATTTATTAATGTGAGCACTGTTACCTTCATAATGCATGACTCTCCATGATGCGACAGGTGTGTTGACGTCGAGCATATGAGAGACCACTAAGTTAGGGAGAACTAAGGGCTCTCCCTACTTAGTTTGAGGTGATCCCTTTTAGTGACTGAAAGGGACCCCAAGGTACAATTGAAACTACTACATTTCTCATAATATAGTGATTTGGTGTCAATGAGAGCTTAATTATATGATAAGATGAGGGTCTTATCCTAAGAACCAAGATCATTTTGTAACCAACTTTTGGACTAACACACCTAACACAAGATTGGCTGGTGAGCATGAGGCTCATAAATTCCTATGATAGATGTCAACCTGGGGAGTAATTGAAGGTAGCATTCTTCAAATAAAGGTACAGAGTGTAGCAAAGGGAGACAAACTACTGATGAAGGATGTTGTTGGGGACATGACACTAAGGGTGAAGGTGATTAACAAAACTCATAATGTTGGGGATAGAGGGACTCCATGACATCAATTAAAGGTGATCAGGGATTGCTTCCAAAAGAATAGTGATGTTTCCACAATTTTGAATGGATTGGGGAGCCATTTGTACATAAAGAATAATTGGTGGGGTCCTCGCGGTTTTGTGGGTGTCGGGGAACCTGTTTAATGACGGGTGGGATTCCCGCAGTTTTGGGTGAATCGAGGAATCAATTTGATGATGGGAAAATTTCCCTCAGTTTTGAGTAAGTTGGGGGAAACTTTTCCATAATGATGTGAGGGTTGGTTTTGCAAACGCAAAGATGGGTGCCCCATGAATCAATTCCATGGAGATTGTTCCTGCGGGAATAACTTAATAGAATTAGTTTGCTTCTGAGGTTGGAATCACCATTGGTGTCTTAGTGGGGGTGGTGGTATGAAGAATATTGCATATGGTAGTGTGCTCATGGGCATATGAGTGGTCAAATAAGTTTCTTGATCATAACATTTGCTGAGGAATTTGATGGCATCGACTGCTGAAGGTGGGGGAGTAAATGCACAGCTATAAAATGATGAACTATGAGTTGACCGTTTCAAGCTTTATCAAATTCCTTGGGTTTGTGGGGGGGTTGACATCATGGGTGTCAAATGATGACTGGGATGCAATGGTGTGCACACACATGGGGGAAAGGTTCTATGAACAATAGTGATATTGATGGCATATCATTACTGGGGAGGGGGACCCTATAGTTATCAGTGAGAATATATGGTAAGTGCAATGCAAACAGAGGGGAGGCATTACCTATATGCCAGTTTCAAGGTGATACTTGTGATAGAAGTCTGTTGCCATTGTTGAGGGGTGGAGTATTGTTCTTTATAATGGAAAAAAAATAGCTAGTCTCAGGTTGTTTTCCTACACCTATGACGCAAATACCCAAGTGTAATAAATAACATGATGAAGGTATTGATAATGTACAAGTAATAACCAAAACATGGCATACCTATGGAGTGCATGTTGATCAATGGTGGAAGTGTTTATGTACAACACATTGACATGGTTGTTGAGGGTTATTCCTTTGGGTCAGTTAAGACGTATGCCCCTTTGGGAAGGCATTGCTTAACAACATAAAGCCTTGTCCATTTAGATACAAATTTATCGGGGAGTGGTTTGCTATCCTTTTTAGCATTGAAGACGAGGACAAAGTTACCCTCATCAAAGCTGCAAGGTTGAATGTGTCTGTCATAATGCACTTTGGAGCATACCTTCAAGACCTTATTTTTTTGGAGTGAGTCCCACCAGTCTTCATATAGGTGTTCCAAAGGAAAGAAACGTTACTCAAGTTCCGGAGTATCACGTAATAAATGTACTGCTAATTGGAGTGTTGGGATTTTGCACTCGATGGGAAACACGGCTTCAACTCCATGGACAAGGTAGAATTGAGTAGATCCTATAGCCATTTTGACTAAGGTGCGATAATCCCATAGAGCAGGGAATAACATGTGATGCCAATTGGATTTGTTCTTGTTTATTGTGTGTTGGAGCATAGTTTTAAGAATTGTGTACACAGCTTCAACTTGGCCATTTGCTTGGGGGTAGTAGGATGTCAAGAATTCATGTTTGAATCCTAACATTTGTGATAGTTCCTCAAAATTCTGGTTACAAAAGTGGGTTTCGTTATCAGAGACTAATTTTTTAGGTACTCCAAAGCATGAAATGAAGTGGTCAAAGAAAAAGTGTCCAACAATGGTTCATTTATAATCAAACATGGACATAGCTTTGTCCCACTTAGTGAAGCAGTCGATGGCTACTGTGATGTATTGGTGGCCTTGCACTAAGTTCAGGAGACACTCCATGAAATCGATTTCCCATTTGCAAAATGGGCCAGCTATGATTACTGGATGGAGTGGAGAAGGTGGTGACCATGTTTTGCAGGAAAATACCTGACAATTACCACATATTTTGACCACATAAACACAATCCTTAAATATTAATGGACATAAATAACCAACACGTAATATTTTTTGGGTGGTGGTCAAGCCTGATATGTGGCCCCCACATGCTCTGCTATGACAGTCATTAAGGACTTGTTCAAATTCCTCGTTTATTATGCAATGATGAAGAATAATATCAACCCCGCAATGGTACAAGACATCTTCGAGGAGAAGATATTGTGGGGATTGATGACGTATGTGTCGGTGATCATCACAAGATAGGTATGGAGAAATTTTTTGAGTAAGGAGATATGTTATGAAATCTCAATAGCATGGGTCATCACTAGCTATGAGGAAAATGTGTTCATCGAGTAGTTGGTCATGCACAGGTTCTCTCGAGGTAGTTGTAGGGAGGCCTGTGATAAAATCTGAGTTCCAAGACTTTATTTCTTTTAGGGATCATGGACTCAAGGTAAAATTCTTGGAGGATTACAATCCAACATGCAAAATTACTATTGATAATCCAGCAGATAAGTATGTATTGCATGGGGTTTGAGTCGGAAACCACTATTTTTTTGCGAAGCAAGATGTAGTGGTGTAGTTTTTTTACTGAGAGGATAATGCCTAATGAAAGTTTCTGATCATGAGCATAGTTGAGGGTTGGTCATGCCAATGTTTTATTCATGTATTAAATGTCATGTTCACTGTGACTGTCAACTTGTTGGCCCAGAACACTTGCCACAATGGAAGTTGACACGGAGATATAGAGGATAAAATGTTTATCAACGTCTAGTGACGAGATGAGGGGTGTTGAAGCTAATGCTTGTTTTAGTGCATTGAAGGATCTTTGGGCATGGTAATCCCATTTGAAAGGGATTTATTTCCTTAGCATATGCAAAAAACCATGTTCTTGGGTGGCATAATCGGGGATGAAACACTGGAGGAAATTGGCCTTTCTCTGAACGTTTTGCAACTTGCATCACATTCACGGGGGCGGTAATTCAAGGATGGCTTGGAATTTCGATGGGTTGATGGTGATTCCCTCCTTGGATACAATGAAGCCTAATAATCATCCTGGTGTGACATAGAACATGCATTTGAGGGGTTTCATGTGTATGTTATATTTGCAACAACACATGAAAATGGTGCAGAGATCGTGTAGGTGATCAAATCATTTTTTAAATTTGGCGGTGAGGTCATCTAAGAAGGTTAGGATGATATAAGACAAGTCTTTGAAAATGTATTCCATATCCTATTGAAAGCTGGTGCCATCATTCTTCAGGAAAAATGGCATAAGAGGTTCCCCAAGGCGTGGTAAATGTTGTTTTTCACTTATTCTGAGGGACGATCCATATTTGATTATAACCAAATAATCCATCCTTAAAGGACAATATTTCACTACCTGCACATGAATCAATGATTTGGTCGATGGATGGGGTTGGGTGATTTTCCTTCGGGCCAGCTAAGTTGATATATCATAAATCTATACAGACTCAAATGGTACCTTGCGTTTTAATGACTGGGACAAGGTTGGAGACCTAGGATGTATAACAATGGGGAAGATGAATCGTACATGTGGGAGTTTCTCAATCTTATCTATGATAACAGGGGCCTTAGAGGGGTGAATAGTTTGTTGGTTTTGTCTGATCGGGGTGGTGTCAAGAAAAGTATCGATATGATATTAAATGATTGAAAGGTTTAGGCATGGAATTTCTTCATATGACCATGCGGAGACATTGTGAAATTCCTTGAAGAGGGCAGTGAAGTCAATAATTTCCTGCGGTGAACATGACACACCAATGGAAATGTTCTCGATGATTCCTGGTTTCACAGAGATATCAACCTGGATTGTGGGAGAAATATTGGTTAGATTGGCATTTTTGAAAGCATCAGGGGCTAGAATGGGATTCTTGAACCAATCGATATGACCAGGAGGCAGAAAATACTTTGATTCAATTATATATTGTTGGGCCGTAGATAGGACTTATGGGCCTTGAGTATGGACACATGATGACCTCTGATGGATTTAATCCCATGGGTTTTCATCTGATTGCATGGCTTCTATTATCTCTTCATCTATGGAGAATACATATTACTCTATCATTCCTTCATCGGAGGAAAAGAAATCATTCGAGTTGATTTTTGTGGACTAACTAGTGATGTGGTCGTTTAGTTGGGTATATCCAACCTCGGTGGTAGAGTTACTAAGTAGAAGGGGTATCAATTTAAGATGAAGGATGTCCAATATAGAGAGGTGGGTTTGTGGGAGGAGGGAGGGCCTCTTCCTATGGGAATACTAGGGAGTCCAAGTCTTAGGGGCAGCGATGGATTGGGGATCATCACCGCTAAGGTGGGGAGGAATCACATGCAAGTTGGGATCTTTGGTGTCATTAGTAGAATCATTATATTCCTCAATTATCATTGGTAGGGTTGTTATAAAAAGGATAAGGTTATCCAATAGTCGATTTTTAGTAGCACGAAGGGTGTAGAACGCAACTAATATAGCACTTTGGAAGGAATGATGAGACATCAACTTGCATGGCCTACATGGATGAGTAGCATAGGTGTGATTGAGAAAAATGGCAGGACTTTGAGGTGACTGAAGGTGAAAGTGTTGGTCGGGTAGTGTGTCTTTCCATTGAGGGGCCATGGAGGAGCTTGCTATAAGGATGGGGACCATCATCATAATGGAAATGATAGAAGATACGTTTGATGGAAGAGGGGGAGAGTTTTCTTCTAACGATTGACTAAGGCATATGGTTGAAAAAGCATCATGAAATTGAGGAAGGTCGGGAAATTGATGAGTGTAATTCCCAAACTGTGGGAAAATTGAACATGGGTGATTGGTACACAATGATTTGAACTTAGGTGTGGACGAAGATGTGGTTCCCTCTACTACTGTCAGTGGACCATGTGTCACACTAACAGGGGTGTTGACAATATTTATGAGCTACAACAGGGTAGTCCATAGGTTGGTCGTGTGGCCTTGTTTCCCATAGAGGGCACATGATGGAGTGACCCATTGCATAGGATTATTGGTCATTACTTGGTATTTTAACCATTGTTGGTTGATGCCCACTGCTTTAGGCTTGGAGACCCCTAATGATTTAGGTGTAGGATTAGGTAGGAGGGGTCCTTTCAACTTAGGTTGTTTCATGAACACAGTGGTGGTTTTAGTTACTACCGATAGTGGTTTAGTTGCGGATGTATTAGGTTTGATTAGAAATACAGATGGTGTAACCAGCCTGGAAAGCACAACAACTGAGATAGGGACAAAATCATAATGGGATATTGGATTCGAAGCCATCTTAAGATAGGATGGTGTATCTTACAACACCTAAATCCCTAAAGTGAGCCCCAGTAGAGTCAACTAAGCCATAATGGGTGTCCCTTGAACTCCTATGGGGGGGTACAAGAATGGTATTTGAAAAATAGGAGGGACTGATGCACTTAACATTTTCTCAATGCCATGGCTTAGCGGAGGTGCTGATGACGATGCTAAGGGAGAGGTGGGCACATTTTCATTGGTGAAAATTGTACACATAATGCCATCGGTGGATGCAAGGATCTTAGGTGGCAGATTGGAGCATACCCCTAGCAAGTTAGAGTCCTTGTACATTCCTAGGGAAATATCAACATAAGGGGGTTGACTTCTCTCGACGATGGTGGGTAGGACATTGTCCAGATTGGCATTGGTATTTGGGTCATAGTAGTTGAGTTGGTCGCGGGTGACTATTTTCACATTAAAGAGAAACATCATGATGATATGGAAGACTAAAGAGGTGACATCCTTCATGGCGTACATGTAACTACACCACAAGAGGATGTTGTAGTCAATTTCAAAATCGACTACCTCGATATTGATTAATACCATCTTTCCCACTAGCTCAAGGTTGGGATGGTATCCTTTCGTAATCATGAAGAGTGATAGATGAGGGGACTATCTTAGGTGATCCCAATCGCTTCCAATTATTAGAGGAAATGGTGCATGTGGATGCGCCTTCATCTATGATGCATCAATGAATCATAATGTTTTTTACCATGACGGAGACTTGGAATGCGAATAATGAGCGTAGTCACAATTCACCTTGTTCAAGATCAAAATTCATGAGGCCCAAGTCAGAAGGGTCAATGGATCCAAGTGCATTAAGTAATTTCTTGCGCTAATTTGGGAAAGACAATAGCACCTCTAATGTGGATATTGTGGTAGGAGACTGAGCCAAGTCATCCACAATATTGTAATTATGGTTCGATTTCATATGAGGGTTATTAGGGGTGCAATGACGTGGGACTTTAGGGATTCAAGGGAATTGTTCAACATTTTGGCATGGTGTCTACAAAGGCCCTCCTGAATGGATTGGTACATATTCCACTTGGGGGGCCTCAAGCCTATCATAAACTTTGGCTCTAGTCTAAAGGTTAACATCTAGCGTGTAAATGTTTTGGAAGGAATCATCACTAGAGGGGCATGGTTCCTATTGTTGAGTAATAAACCCTAGATTGGTGAAGGTTTTTTCTAAGACAACGGTTTGTGGTTGCATAGGATTGGGCCCCTAAGGAAGGTTTACCATTTTCTTCTTTTTGGATTCCACCAACTATTGGAAGTCAGGGATAAGAGGGAAATTGTGAGTATACTGACCATATTGTTTGCAAATGGATCAAGTGTAATTGATCCTCAAGTTTTTGTTCTTCCCTTTCCAGGGGAGGTTACTTGTCCTCATTTTCTAGTTACATGGGTTTTGGTTCTGCTAGGGAGGGGGATTTCCCCTTTGCCCCTGCTTCTAGTTTTGTTTGTTCTTTCCTTTCTTCTTCCTCTAATTTTGAGAGTTCTGGGGATTTGTTGCATTCAACTTCTCAAACTGTTGAGATTATTGTACGAAAGAAGGTTGAACAAGATTTACCCCCATTTGAGGTGTGGGGGGAAGACTAGTAGGACATGGAAATGGGTAGTAGGGGTTATACCCCAACAGTGGGATAAACGTAGGTTGCACTCTATAGGATGTGGATGTAGGAGCGGTTTGTGCCATTGGTTGTGGAGGTACCACAACTTCTTGGATAACATTGGGATAAGTACGACTATAGGGTCCATACTATAACTGACCAAGTGGAGGAGTTGGTACAGGAGCAAGGGGTGAATAATTCATTGGTCTGAACCAAAATGATCCAAAGAGGAGTACATTCGATCTATATTATTCAAGAATATTAAATGGATCATTGTGCAATAGACTAGAGTAGGAATTCAATAACTTATTACCTAAAATCGTCTCACCAAAGATAACATTTATACTCAAAATGATTTGTTGTTTGATAGGGTCAAACAGTCAATAGGATTTCAATTCATCACAATAGCTCATCATGATGCAAGCATGAATCTTTGTACCTAATTTATTGATATAATTATCAATGATGTGCCCACGCAACACATCTAAAAGTTCTTAGGTGTCTGAAAAAGGGTTTCATTCCATTCCAATTCTTGACTGAAGTCATGTCACCAATAGCTCTAGTCGGTACAAGGTTCAAGAGATAGTTTGAACAATAAACAACTTCTCCACAAATTGTAGTAGGAATATTTTTTGATTGCAATAGGAACTGAGCCATTTCCACCAAAGCATGATTCTTCTTATCTACGATTCCATTCAGCTGAGGGATGTGAGGGAAAATCCTCTTCCAATAAATACCATCATGCAAGATATATTCTTCAATCTGTTGACTCACATATTCACAACCATTACTTGATCTCAAACATTTGATGGGCCAACCACATTCTTTTAAGACAATACCCTAAATTCCTTAAATATTTCAAAGACATGAATCTTATTATTGAAGAAATATACCTAAGAAAATCTAGAGAAATCATCAATAAAGGTCAAATATACTTCAAACTTGCTAATAAGGATTAGTTCATGCAACAGAGATCACTGTGAACAAGTTTCAGTAGATTATGTGCTCACCATGCTTTCCTAGAATCAAAGAGTGCATGATGATGATTTCCAAGAACACATCCTCTACAAACTTCATTAGGTGGAATAATATTTAGGAGACCAGTAAACATATTGTTAGTTACCATCTTCTTCAAACTTCAAAAGTTCATATGCCCAATTTGTTCATGCCAAATTCGTCTTCTATTATCGGTTTGAGCAATGATTGTCATTGGTCCAGTTGGTCTAGCTAGTTGGGGAGAATCATAGAACTTGTAAAGTGTGTCTATGGGATCCAAAAATCTTGAAGAAACAGTTTCCTCCCCAAGCCTTAGATCCTTTACAATAAAGTGATCTAACCAAAACTCAATAGTCTTCTTAGTCTATGTAAGTTGAGAAACTGACAACAAATTTGTGCTTAATACAGGAACATGATAGACATTGGACATTCAACCATATTGGCATTCAACATCACCAATTCCAGCAATCATGAGAGCATAATCATCATAAACATAAATCTAATTATGTTCCTGTTTGGGTACACAGGGTACTACCAAAGGACCGAACACCAAGAGCAACCACTTCACACAAACAGATCACAGATCAACACACCGATGTTTTGACATGGTTTAAACCCTCTTGAGGGAAACACTCCACGGCCCCGGCCAAATAGCTTCTATGGGACAATTTATTATTCAAAGAAAGAAAGTTACAAATGAGCTTCTCATAATCGATCAACTAAACAATGACCCTCCATGCTCTTTAAATAGAGATCATGGACCAATCGGGTGTTAAGCCACGGATTAAGGTTAGGTTTGATCTAAGAGAAGTTGAGCCGTCGGATCACTCTATGTCGGGAACATATCGTGACCGTCGGATTAAGTATTTACAAATGCATACTAATGCATACTAAAGAAACACACTATCCCTAATGGATATATTACAGAAGTTGATCTTAACTAACTCCTAAGTGTCTAAATATCCTAACATCCCCCCTTAAAAACAACTTGGGATAGGATTGAAGGATTTACAAAAGTGACACTATTAGGAGAAGGAAGGAGGCATTAGAGCCTATCCCCCCTTAATGACAAGTTCCTGAACTCCTAACATAGATCGAAGTTTAGAAAACTTCGCTTCTGTAAGAGACTTGGTGAAGATGTCTGCAACTTGATCATCTGTAGGAAAAAAGAGCACTTCAAGAGCACGATCATGAACAAGATTTCTGATGAAGTTCATATGTAGCTCAATGTGTTTGCTCCATTGATGTAGAACTGGATCTTTGGCAAGCTTGATGGCACTTTGATTGTCGCACCAAAGTGGAGTAGGCTGCTGCTGCTCGAATCCAAACTCTGAAAGGATCTGTCGAAGCCATAAAGCTTCCTGACTAGTATTAACTGCTGCTCGATATTCTGCCTCTGCTAAAGAAAGAGCAAGAGCTTGTTGTTTCTTACAAGCCCAAGTAATAGGTCCAGATCCCAGACTGAAAACATAACCTGCAGTAGACTTTCGATCATCAGGATCACCGACCCAATCTGAATCAGTGAAACCAACCAACAAAGGTTTCCCCCCTATACTGTAATGAATCCCAAACTGAACTGTACCTTGAATATATCGAAGTATTCTTTTAGCTGCTTTCCAGTGACTTTCACGAGGTGTCTGCATATAACGAGCAACACGACCAACGACAAAGGAAAGGTCAGGATGGGAATGAGTCAAGTATAAGAGACTACCAACAAGCTAACGATACAAGGTGGCATCGACTTCAGGTGAAGTACAAGTGGCATAAAGTTTGACTCCAGACTGGAAGGGAGAAGGGGCTGGTGTACAATCTTCAATGTGAAAGCGACAAAGAAGGTCACAAGCATACTTAGACTGAGAAAGAAAGATTCCTTCTTTGGTTTGCAGGACTTGGAGACCAAGAAAATAATGCAAATGTCCTAAGTCTGACATTTCAAAATTTTGTTTAAGACTGGATTTCACATGGGTTATAAGCTTAGGGTCACTACCAGTAAGAATAAGGTCATCAACATATAGAACAAGTATGATGAGATGGTTTCCTACTTTCTTGGTATAGACATTGGGGTCAGAATGGCATCTAGAAAAACCAGTGTCAAGGAGAAATTTATCCATTTTGGCATACCAAGCTCTAGGAGCTTGCTTAAGGCCATATAAGGATTTCTTAAGGCGGCAGACAAGGCTAGAGTTATTCTGAACATAGCCAGGAGGTTGTTCCATGTAAATTTCCTCCTGTAAATCACCATGCAAGAAGGCAGACTTGACATCCATTTGATGGACTTCCCAGTTGTGTAAGGCTGCAAGGGAAAGAACAAGGAAGAGGGAGTTCATTTTTGCGACGGGAGAAAAGGTTTCATTGTAGTCAATCCCTTCAACTTGGGAAAAACCTTTGGCAACTAACCTTGCCTTAAGTCTTTCAACACTTCCATCTGATGCATACTTAGTTCTGTAGACCCATTTACATCTAACAAGTTTTCTTCCTTTTGGAAGAGGTACAAGATCCCAAGTATCGTTCACCATTAAGGAACGATATTCTTCATCCATGGCTGCATCCCAATCTGGATTCCCTGAAGATTCTGCAAAAGTTTATGGATCATGATTCTTGAAAACTTGAGCCAAAAGAGAAGAGGCTCGCTGAAACTGAGAACATGTTCGACGTTGATCTCTAGGATCACCGGCAAGATCACCAACTGCTTCACATGTTGAACGGACCCATCGAGGAAGCACTTGTGCTGGTGCAACTGGAGGAACATGAGCAGGTGGAGGTGGATTTTCATCCTCACTTTCATCATCAGAAACTGGATTTGGAACCCTGTCAAGGAAGTTGGAAGAAGAAGAAGAAGGCACAAACGCCGAATCAAGCTCGCAGGCCAAAGATGGCACAATCGCCGAGTTAGGCTCGCAGGCCAAGAGATTTTCATCAAATTTAACATCTCTTCTAATGATTACATCATGAGAATGTGGTTGAACAAGTCTATAACCTTTTACATCTTCAGAATATCCAACAAATATGCACTTTTCACTTTTAGGCTGCAATGCTTTCCGTTTTTCATCCGAAATGTGAGCCTATGCTTCACTACCAAACACACGGAAGTGAATTACATTAGGTTTAGTTTTACTCCATGCTTCTTCTGGTGTTATACCTTGTAATGCTTTAGTGGGGGTGCGATTAACTATGTAATTTGCACAATTTATGGCTTCAGCCCAAAATTGAAGACTTAGTCCCTTAGATTGGATCATACAATTAGCCATTTCTTTTGAAGTGCGGTTCTTCTGCTCAGCTACACCATTTTGTTGTGGTGTATATGGAACAGTGTGTTGTTGTTGGATGCCTTGTTCAGTGCAGAAAGTAGTGAAATTTTTGTTAACATATTCTCCTCCATTGTCAGATCTTAACTTAATAATTTGATGACCAGATAGTTTTTCAACAAGGGCCTTGTAGGCCAAGAACATGTTAAATACTTCGCTCTTAAGTTTTAGGAAATAAACCCAAGTGCGTCTAGTGTAATCATCAATGAAAGTTAAGAAATATTTGAAACCAGAAAAGGAAGCAGATGGAAGAGGACCACACAAGTCACTATGCACAAGCTCCAAGGGAACCAAGGCATGCCAAGAGGCACGTTTGTCAAAACTGTCCCGATGATGTTTTTCGAGTACACAACCAGAGCAAACACCATCCCTGCAAGATACCATCGGAAGGCCTGTCACCATATTTTCTTTACATAGTTGTTGCAATGAGCAATAATTTAAGTGACCAAATCGCTCATGCCAAAGTTTTCTCAAGTTATCACTATGAGCAACAAAAACTGAAGGGAAAGGTGATGACTCAAAGTTGTTAAACTTGTACAACCTGGTAATATCATCAACAATTTCGGTAGCTAGGACCTATTGAGGATCTTTAAAATCCTTGATTACAACTTGGTGAGGTGTAAAGGACACAGTTTTACCTTCACCAGAATGAGTGATCTAATAGACTGATAACAAATTGCAAGAAATTCTTGGAACACATAGTACATCACTAAAATGACCATTATCTACTGGAACTATTCCAGCTCCTACAACACTTAGAGATCTATCATCACCAACAAATATTTGTTTGGTGTTACATTCATGCATAGTAGAAAAGATGGCTTGATCCTTAGCCATATGATAAGATGCTCCAGAATCAATGAGCCATTCATTTGAAGTAGAAGAAGAAGATGCATTATAAGAATAACCAGAAGCACAAAGTGCATGTCCATGAGAGGCAGATTCTGAAGGCGAAACTAGGCTGATGTGGTGCTTCTTCATTGCTGCTTCCAAGGCTGTCATCTTCTTGAAACACTTAGATTCATCATCATTATCTTTCCCGCAATAGTTGCAATGACACTCAGTCTTCTTGCCGCTTGGATCCTTTGTCATTTTTTAAAGAAGGAGTTGACTGAGAGGGTTTGGGACCCTTGTTTGACTTATTATTGCGAAAATTTTGTTTCTTGGGAGGCTTGGACTTTTCTTTCTGTTGGGACAACAAGGCTTTCCCAGATGTATCTGCATTGTTGATTATTCCAAGATGAATGAGTTTATCTTGTTCTCTAATCAAGGAATCACAAAAGGATTCAAGACTAGGCTCTTGATAGCTAGCTGCATTCAAGGATGCTTTCATGGACTAAAATGTAGATACAAAAACAGAATATGCAGGTCCAAGTTTGGAAAGAATATGATAAATGCATTGTTTGTCTTCCTTCTCAATCTTACATTCTGCACATAAGAGTTTAAGAGTTTTGTACTTATATAAATAATCTTGAATGCATGAAAAGTCACTTGGATTTAAAGAAATCAACTCATTTTCGAGTTGGTGACCTTGAATTTCATTGTGTTTACCAAACACAGATTCCAACTTGTCCCAAGCAGCGTTAGGTTCATCAATTCCAGATATGTGGAATCGCAAATCAGTAGAGATTGACATCCCAATCAATCCACGAGCTTCATCACATCTATTTTCCCATTTTATTTTCTTATCATCATTAGTGGGTTCTTTTTCTTTCCCTGAGGTAATTCTGAAAAGTCCCCTACTTCATAGAACATCCTCCATACGAGATTTCCATGAGAAATAGTTGAAACTGTTAAGTAGAATATCACAAGGGGCGGCCATATTTATAAATTAATGGTTGTAAAAGCATAAACCAATAGTCTGAATGTGAAGAGCTCGAAAAAATGGGCGGTTTAAAAAAAACGGTACTGAAAACTGACTCTGTATGATGAAGTTATGCTTGAACAAAGAAACTGTTGAAGATGTCCCCAATAGTGATGTGGCAGCTAGAGAATGTCCAACAAAAAAAAAGAACCCCCCTCTTGCCAAGATGAACCTTTTGACAATCACTGTACAAGAAAGTTGCTTTAAGTGAACCACTTTTGTAAAATAAGTGAGTTCACTTTTACAATGATATGACTTTTAAATAGTACAACAATAATAAAAAAAACTTCAGTGACTCACTTGTATTTTTATTTTTTATTATTTAAGTGAGATGCACTTTTACAATAAAATAACTTGAAAAATAGAAATTGCATGCACTTTTTCTTTTAAAAGTAACTTCCTAAGACTTGAACTCAAGACCTATTAAGGAATAAAGCAACTTTGAACCAACTTTGAACTCTTCTTGCTCGGTTTGCGTGCTTGCCCTTTTTCCTACAAAACAAACCACAAATCGAAACAAAAAAAACTTTTCCACACTTGTGGAGTTAGATCTTGTTAGCTTACCCGGAAAGTCTACGTTTTCTCACTGTTTCTGATTTGCCAAAATCGCGCAAGGTGCACAGCAAAGAGCATACGTAGCTGAGAAAAACCCTTTCCCTTTCTGTTTCTGATTTGTCGAGATCGCTCAAGGTGCACGGAAAAGAGCATACACAGACAGGAAAGAAACAATCCGAACCCAAAAAAAATCTAATAGTAAAAAATGATAAGATATGAGATATGATAAAAAATATGCGTCACTGTAACATTATACCTTCAAATCTGATGAAATATGCGTTTCTGGAGCAACCGGGAACCGTTTTCGATCAAACAAAAACTATTTTCCAATGGAAACGATGCTCCGGATGCAATGGAACACCTCCCATAGCCTAGAAATGCACAGAAATACTAGAACTAGAAACCCTTTCGAGTTTCGACAACAGTAGTTCAAGATCTAGATCATAACCAGAAGCGGCACTTCATAAAAGCTCTGATACCATGTTTGGGTACACAGGATACTACCAAAGGACCGAACACCAAGAGCAACCACTTCACACAAATAGATCACAGATCAACACACCGATGTTTTGACGTGGTTTAAACCCTCTTGAGGGAAACACTCCACGGCCCCAGCCAAATAGCTTCTACGAGATAATTTATTATGCAAAGAAAGAAAGTTACAAATGAGGTTCTCATAATCAATCAACTAAACAATGACCCTCCATGCTCTTTAAATAGAGATCATGGACCAATCGGGTGCTAAGCCACGGATCAAGGTTAGGTTTGATCTAAGAGAAGTTGAGCCGTTAGATCACTCTATGTCGGGAACATATCGTGACCGTCGGATTAAGTATTTACAAATGCATACTAATGCATACTAAAGAAACACACTATCCCTAACAGATATATTACACAAGTTGATCTTAACTAACTCCTAAGTGTCTAAATATCCTAACAGTTCCATAGTTCCATTTAAGAAAGAGAACAAAGAAGCATCCTGATCCATATCACGAGTACAACAAGAATCAATTATCCATTATTTATGCATGGTACGAGCATGTAATTACCAGGAAGTGATAATAAGGAAGGTAAAATTTTCAATAGGTTGGTTGATCGTCTGACCAATTAATGCACTATACTCAAGGTGCTTGACCTTTTTCTCTAAGTCCTTCATCTTCTTCCAACAATTTTTCTCAACATATCCAACTTTTCCACAATAATGGTAGGTCTTCTTCTTTCAACCCTTCTTCATCGATGAAAAATGTTTGGTATTTCTCGTAGTACGTTGGTCAATACATTTTAGTCGATGATCCGATCAACCACATTCTTTATAATTTTGCTTGACCTTTCCCTTGAGCTAGTGAGCCTGATGTTTAGTACCAAGCTTCCCTTCTCGAAGTAACTTTTATTGGTATTTAATAAACAAATCATAGAAGATATCAAAGGTGAATTCCTTACCATCTTACTTGTGTGACATCAAATTGGCACGAAAGGAGGAGCATAAGAGATCATAAGGTGTCCGTAAATTCATCAAGACCAATTCAATGAGCTATCCATCCTTCTTCAAAAAATCCTTACCACATTCTCCCAATTTCAATTGTAGCTCCTTTATGTGAGATAAATAGCCCTTGATCCTATCAAAATAATGGGGTTCCAAAGAGATCAAATCTTTCTCTATCTTCATTAGTTGACTTCCATTAACCTTGTTAAACAATGACTTAAGCTTATTCCAAACAGCATGAGGACAGTCGATCCCACTTGTATGAAATTCAATTCATCTCGAAATGCTGGTCGTGATGACCCCAACTACATCATCCTTCTTTCCATCAATGATAAAATTAAGCTAGTCATCCATTAGATCTAGAATAATGACCTTAGTATACTACCATAGTCCCTTACTTTTCAACAAAGTCTCCATATCCGGTGACCATATTGCATAGTTGTGTCTATGCAGAACAACGGGTTCTATCTTGGAAGTCATCCTTCTTATTGAATAGATCTTATACAAGTTCAAGAAGAGGTATCAGTCGACAAATATTCATCCAAGAGTCAATTAGTTCTATATCCAACTTAGAACAATCTGTAGACAATAGGCTAGGTCAAAACCAATAGCTCTAATGTAATGTTGGGGAAACTCTTCGCCTTCAACCATAGAACATAAAAGAAACTAGAAGAAGGGAATTGTATTCCAAGAAAGAAGGTGGTGTCTAAAGACACCATTATCGCACTTAATCACGACGCATTGTGATTAGAACATCACAATGCATTCTTCAAATCTTTACAATTCGATATCAACACAACCCATAGGGTCATTCTTTTATAGTATCCATATATAAGAAATTTCCTTGAAGTGAGGAAGATCTAGTCCACAAATAGGGGTTGTTGGTTCTAATAATTTCCATGAAATATGTAATGTCCCATAGTTTATTCAACTATTCTATTTAATCCAACCATGGCATCATCAACCATTGATTGGATCCTTCGACTCTCCTAGTTGATCCACCAATAGACTACTTTGCTAGTCAATTGTTGTATATCAATTGACTGTCTCCAAAATATCCATATGTGTGATGAACCTGCATAACCTTAGGTTCCAACACAATCATATTCACTAATCACAAGCCCCTGCAATTCTTACAAACACAGGGAAAGTTACACAATGAATGCCATCATAAGTTATCTATATACTTCCAACAATTCCACCTAAACATCAAGTATAAGAAGGGAAACACAAATTAAGTTGTAGGATGCCTCAATTGACCTCTGATTATTACATTGACTATGACACTCAAATCTTATGGAAAGAGACCTCCAAGTGACTGTCCCCAATTATACAACATCAACCATGCCTTTTCTATTACCTATTATACAACATCAACCATGCCTTTGTTATTGCCTATTAGGAATATCATCCTCAAACTTTCATACCATCCATGATGAACTTTTATGCCATCTCGACCACCTATGTTTTCCTTTAGAAGAACATGATAATCTTACCTAAGAGGTGAATCACCATATAATTAAATGGAACTTTGGCATAGAGAGGACATTGACAATATTGAAAAGTACGTATACTACCCAAAGCTTCAACAAGATATTGGTAAGTACATAAGATTGTGCACTTCCTACACTATTTCCAAACCTACCATCAAGAAGAAGGGGTTTTACACTCCATTTCCTACCCCATATAGACATTGGGAATCTATCTTAGTGGATTACATGTATGATTTCCTTCAACCAAGCATGGAAATGACGATGTATTTGTGGTTGTTGCCGGTTAACTAAGATGCGAATTTTAACTCATTATAAAAAGAGCATCACAACAAAGGTTGATGATGATGTTTTCTTTCTACAAGTTAAAATTCTTCTACAATATCACATAGAAATGGTTATTTAACTTTAATTTCATGAATAATGGTTTTAAGGAATTCCTCATCAGCATTGTTGTTTAGATATCAAGGATGAACCATTTTATCCTTGTGGAGTTTTTCTAAGATCATTGGAAGACTCGAAGAGCACCATGAGAGAAGTAGAGAAACATTAGTTAGGCAGTGCACAACAAGGAATATTTTTTAGAGCACAACAACTTGTACCACAATATTTGGTTGTTATTTTGAGAATAAATTTGTCTCATATTTTTCAAACATTTACTTCTATCCTAAAATGGTGCAATCACTCTGATGCATTTTCTTTTGTATAAATAACTAAATTTGGGACCTGAAAAGGCATGTGCCACTTTTACTCTTTAATACAATATTGTGTTGCTACAATATTGGTGTGATCTATGTTCTCTTTATTAGGGGATCATCCAAAAAACTATAGAGTAAGGGCCCACCCTATGCTGCTACTAGACCAGTCTCAATTTCTATAGCTTCAATTGTTATCAATATCATTTTTATTTTTGTAATATTCTTTTATGTTAGTAGATATATTAAGTACTTTATATGAAGTAATAGTGTGTGTTTTGATCAAGTTATGTCCATGATTGATCCTTAGTAATTTATTTATTCTTAGAAGTTTAATCCTTTCAATCTTTATTTATGCAACTGTGATTTGATCTTTCTGCAAGTGTGATTCACTCTTTCTTTTTTCAAGTGTGATTTCAATCTTTTTGCAAGTGTGATTCAATATATATTTTCAAAAGCATGATTGAATAATTCTGCATGTATGTTGTTGTGTATAATTTCATTAGCATGGAGTAACAAGACCTTAGATAAATCCCCCCGAACGATTAAAATAAATCAACACTAACATCCTAGTAAGACTAGCAATTCCAAGGTTGCATATATAGTGTAGGCGACTTTAGAAAGCTTACAATCCTAGATTGAAAATTAAAGTAAGGATACAAAATATGGAGAATCAATCCCATGTATTACTAGATCCTGTCACTTTTTGTTTCCATTTCTATGGAAATAAAAAAGCTTTGAATAATTTTCTTGCATAGGAACCTAAAATCACTATGGAGAACAATAATGGAATCTGATATCTAATATTGACCTCCCTTTGCGAAGATGTCCTTAAAAAAACCTTATAATCAATATGTATGAGGAGAAGCAAAGATCATTATATAAGATATATTCCTAAAAGCTATAACACTTCTAAGGAAGAAGGACCATTAGAAATAAGACGTGAGATAGAAATTAATTGCAAACAAGAAACACCTAGTGATTTTGGAGGTTTTAGAATTTTATATTCTACACCCACCATGGATCACAATGATGAACATGAAGGACTTGAGAATGAAATAGAAGGGCAGTACTAGCCTATCAGTTTCCCATTAGGGAAACTAATGAGGAATCCAAGATGAAAAATATAAACCCAACAGTGCTCGCCCACTTCTATGGATCCTTCACAGAATATCTAGGCACATTTATGTTTTAATTTAAGGTATTATTCCACACCTATAAGTATAGGTTAGATATTCAAAAGTTGTAATTGTTTCCTTCATCCTTGAAGGATGCTATATTATGGTTGTTCATGGTCCTACAAGGAGGAAGAATCCATACATGGTATAAAATGAAGGATGCATTTGTAAAAAAATATCGAGACTATATCAAGGCTTGAGACACAAGAGACAAAATATTTGGTATGACTTAGAGGGATGACAAATCACCAGAAGATTATGTTGAGTACTTCAATTTTACTTATAAACATTCTTCTAACTATGATCTAAGCACAAATTCATTGAAATTTGTACTCCTGAGAAGCATAAGAGAAGAATGGATAGAACCATTGAACTTGATTGCGGTAGGGGATGTTTATCAATATTGGAAAATTAGATATGTTTTCAAAAATTATTGAAAAGCTCTGGGAAGAAATGAAAAGGGAAATAGATAAATACCTCCAACAACACTGAAGATAGCATGAGGAGTTACCAAAACATAGATTGGAAACATGATAGATGTTATGAAAACAAATATATTGAATCAATATCCATGCATTTGGATACCCTTCAAGTGAGAAAGAAACAACAAGACAAAAAAAAATATTTCTCAATATTTTCCCCAAATGTAACAAAAAGCACATCCAACTTGAATCCCCAAAATGTAATTTTGGAAAACCAAAATTGCAATTTCCAAGTATGAATTATAATCCCTCTCCTTCATATGGTAAATTTTTTTCTACAAATTGGTCTCCACCTCCATTTTCCAATATTCAACAACCTTGGAAACAACATGTTCCCACACCTTGCTCATATCCTAATGCTTATTCCCAATATCCAATCATGAATCATGGAACCCAACCACCTAATCCACAACCAATCTTTAGACCCCAAGCAAATTGGCCATTTCAATAGTAGCAAGGTCTACTACCACCTCCACCTCATAATGCGACACAACAACCTGTGAGACCCACCCAAATACCAACTCAACCCAATCCAAATCCCGAAAAGGGAAACCTGGCCAAATCAATAAGCTTACACCATTGAAATTGGAGAAAATTGAGCATACTCTATTTCCCTACTGGATTGTCAAGCTACAAAGTAGAGATCATGAAAAATTCTACAAGAATCATAACTCCAACTAGTAAGTGATGTTATTGAGCTAGATTAGAAACCTGAAAATGGTAATGAACATTAGGAACCAACATATCCTACTCCTAAGAATACTGAAGCAATCCATGATGGAATATTGATCAATACTGAGAGGGGGGGTGAATCAGTATTGTTAACTTTTTTTCTTTTTAACCACTTATTAAACTTCAATCAAAACATGGAATCAACAAGAGACACAAAAACACAGATTTTATCGTGGAACCCCAATTGGGTAAACCACCAACACTTTCTATACTGCAAAATTATATTTACAATAAGTTTGCAAGCCACAACTTGCTGGAGACACCAATCCCCAAGTTTCTTAGCCAATACTGAAGGATGCACCTACACCCTAGTTTCTGTTTGCACCTACATACAAGGATACACCAATACCCTTATTTTCCAGCCACTATTGGAAGGAGGCCAAGACCCCCCTTGCAGGCATGTAGCCTGCTCTAGCACCACCCTACCACCCTTATATGTTCCTTAACAGTCTTCCAGATCTTCTATTAACTCTGTCACTGGCTTTTCTTCATTTTGCTGGTCTCTGTCTGCTGGTCTTCAATGCTGCTCCAGATTATTTAAATACTTTAACTCAGAGATACTTCTATTTCTTCTCTTCTTCTGCTTGAATGTCCACACCTTTCTGGTCTCTTCCTTTGATCTTAATGTTACTTTAGATATACAGTAACACCCAGCAAATATGTCTCTTACTTCTTCTTTAATAAGACATCAAATACCCTCTTCAATCAAGCTGCTACAAAGATCTTCATTCTGGTCTTCATATTAAGTTCAGATCTTCATTATTCAAACAAACCAAAACAGAGACTCTATTTTGTTTCTTGTAGCACAACCACTTCAACTTTTTCACAGAGACACCTTACTTCTATTTCGATCTTCATTTTATATATTCTCTTTCATGTCTTTTCAAACTAATCGTGCTTCTTCATCCTGGAAAAACCTCTTCGAATCTCTAATAGATTATTTACTTGTTTTAATTAACCAATTAATTAAAACTCACCTTCACTGGTATCACAACCTTTCACATTTGAGGGCTATGCCTTTCCACAAAATTGCACTCTTTTAGCCATCGCATCTCATAAACACACCCCTTCACATTCTGTCTTAGTTACAAAGTTTAATTAATTCATTAATTAAACCCTCTGGATCTTTTCTTACTTCAGGCCTGCTGGCTTCATCTCTCCCAAAAAGCGTCCTTTACCTTATTTTCATTAATTAATTAAACCCTCTGGTGTCTTTTAATTAATTCATTAATTAAACCCTCTGGATCTTTTCTTACTTCAGGCCTGCTAGCTTCATCTCTCCCCAAAAGCATCCTTTACCTTCTTTTCATTAATTAATTAAACCCTCTGGCGTCTTTTAATTAATTCATTAATTAAACCCTCTGGATCTTTTCTTACTTCAGGCCTACTGGCTTCATCTCTCCCAAAAAGCGTCCTTTACCTTCTTTTCATACCTGCTGGTTTCTTCAAACACTCACGCTGCAGGTTTCCTCTTTTCTCATGCCTACAGGCTTCTCCAAATACTTCTACGGGCTTATTGTTGCAGCAACATCCCCCCCAAAATTGTGTAGATATTGGGGCCCCTCCTTCTATTTTCCTAGAAAGTCTGCTTAAAAGGTTTAAGTCTCCTTTGGGAAGTTTTTTGAACTTAGTTTTGAACATAATTTTTTATTTCAAGTGAGAGATCTCTTTTCGAGTTAAAGTTTTCTTCTAAAGTCAAAACTCAAGTTTTTCTCTCGAAACAGTGGAAGCACTTTTGTTTATTCAATACTTCGGAAGAACTTGAGATGTTCACCCGCAACGACGGAAGAACTCAGGCATTTCACCCAAAACGGCGGAAGCACTTACATGTTTTCGAAATTTTGGAAGAACTTGAAATTCTCTCCCACAACGGAGGAAGTAACTCATAAATTTTTACCGCAATGGGTGCCTCCTTTCCAAGTCCCTCGACCTTGCACTTTTGGGAAAAGACTCAAAAAAGCCGCCCGAAATTTTGGAAGAACTTGTCTTCTTCACCTGCAATGGCAGACCAACTCAAGAACTCTCGCCGCAAGACTTTTGACTCATCAATTCTGGAAGAACTCGTCAAGTCATTCTGCAACGGTGGATCGTCTCTCTCTTCTTTCCTGCAGCAAGCAGATGCTGCATTCAAACGCCAAGTCTCCCACGCCTCGAAAGAAACTCACAAATTCTACCCGCAACGGCGGGTGAGACTCATCTTTTTTCTCTGATTTTGATGGTTGCGGGTAAATGCCGAGTGGGTTGAAATGACCCCACCATACGAATGATTTACCCCCATTTTAAATTCACCACCTACCCATTAAATGTCCACGCATGTCAGTTTTTTATATAAGGGCAGTGGGGGTTTTTGTTGCTTCTATTGGTAGTTTTTTATTTGGAGAACACCATTTGGAGACTATGCGATTTTGCTCCAGCTCACCTCATCTGCCACCGTGTCAACCCCGTTACACCACTGTTTCGTTTCCAGGTAGTTGTTTCTACCGTTGATATTGTCTTAACTTTGCGTCAAAACCATCTCAGTGGTTTTCATTTTTTCAGTTGCATGGCCTGTGGGCACTCGTAGCATACTAGATTTTATTTTTCGAAGTTACCTACGATTATAGAATTTACGGCCACTATAGCCCCTTAGGTTTCCCAATCCGGCTAAACCAGCAAAATGCACTCATTTGGTAACGCAAACCTATAACCGCACCATGCACCCGCTCAAATTTTGCCGAACTCGGCATCACCTCCATAGAATGATCAGTTTGACAGCTATAATATGTTTTATTGACTAGTCTGCATTTTGTTTCTTTCACCAGCATGCGGCCTTATAGTTTCTTAGGATCATACATTGGTATGCTAGTCTCGTTTCCTTCCTGTCTTGCTTTATTTTACACTCTATTTTACATAATGGTTTGCAATCTTATATTCATTCATATATGGTTGCTTGATACAGATAAGCTACAATGCAAAAAGGTAGCAGAAAGAAAGCTAAAATGATGGAACCAGTGCCAGTAGAGCGAAGGAATGAAACTCTCTTTCAAGACACTAAGTGTACCACAGGTGTCCCTCCCGAGGTCAGGTGGGGAGATATTTGCCGGATGATCAGAGACCAAGATATCCCAGAGGTACTCTTAGAAGAAGAGCAAATCTACCTAAACATCAGGACCTCTAGCATATCCAGGGCTTCTACTCGCCCTGAGCTATTTCCTTGCTCAGAAGTAATCGGGTGGATATTGGAACATGCAAACCCAGAAACGAGAGTGTTGCAGGACAGCAAGGGAGAGGCATTTGCTTCATTCCATCCAGCCTATATTGCAGCAGCCTACAAGTTCTCACATACCCAGCAGACGCTGAACGATGCATGGTTAGGACAGATGAATAATTTTGAAATGCCTAAGAAGCTGTTAATCATGGGAAAACAGCTAAGGAAGAGGGACAATGATGAGTATGGCGTTCAGAGCCTGAGACCTCCTTTTAGATTGATTGCCCTTATGTTAAGAAGAATTTTTGGCATGCCTGATGGAATTGTATATAGGATACAATGGGCCCCCATAATCCACTACATAGCATTTAAGGGAACTATTTTTGATTGGGCTACTATCCTCTCAGATAGTTTGGCATCCACTTTGGATGCAACTAAAGAAGGTTTGGCTCTAAAAATGTCAGAGTTTTATATGCCTTCATACCTCATTGATTGCATCTTGGAAAAACTCCCTTTCCCCAGGTTGGGTTGCTTATGGGATCAGTCCAACACCTCGGTATACACTACCTATAAAATACAGTGGGCTCAAAATTACAGAATGCACGATAAGCTCTGATGTGAAGAATTCATTATGCCTTTATATGAGCAGATGTTCAATGAAGAGCCCAACTGCTTGTCAGAAAATGCCATGGAAGTCATGGAAAATTATGGAGATTTCTACTTCTCAGAAGGGGGTACCTATATCAGAATGTTTGGAGGTACTAAGCCACCATACATCTTTCCAAAATATGCCACTGATTATGTAGTCTTGAAAGAAGCAGTCAGGCAAGTTTTTCTTTATGGAGTAGGAGGAGTTCTTAATAAGCAACATAAGGCTTCATTCCCTCCTTTTCCTTTTTGAATAGGGACCTATAAATTCTCAGTGGTTGCAGCAGCCGAAGATTTCATCCAGGAGTTGAAATATTTTCACTTTGGTGAGGGAATCTTTCATAGAAATGATAGGCGGAACAAAGTTGCAGAGCATTGCAAGGAGTTGTATGCTCATTTTGAGTATGCCCATTACTATGATGTCGAAGAAGAAGTATTCAGGGGAATCAATAATATGACTGAATTACAAATCTGTCGTCATAGTTGTGGAGCCAGCTCTAGCTCTATCACAGCCCAAGAAGCCAAATTGTGGAAAGAAACGGAAGTGGCTAAGGTCCTGGCCCATGAAGAGCAAAGGTTAAAATAGGAAGCAGAGAAAATTACTGCCGATAAATTGCTAAAGGAACAGGAAGAGGCTCTGAAACTTGAAGAAGCAAGGTTGCAACAGGAAGCTAAAGAAGCAAGACTGCAGCAGGAGGCCCAAGATCAAGAGCAGAGAGAGGTAACTGAAAATTAGCAGAAAGCTGAAGAGGAGCAAAATGCTGAAGAAGAAAGAAGGCTTAAAGCCGAAGCAGAGGTTAAAGACAGCCAAGATACACAAGCAGGTGATTCGGGCACCCAGGATATGGAGATAGACTCATCTCAGGTGGTACAGACCCCACCCACAGAGACAGACATCCATAGAAGAGACCTCCCGATCATCCCTTTCACCCCATCCAAAGATCATACTGTGTCCCGATAGGATAAATTTGTATATTATAAGAAGAGAAAGGCTGTGGTCCTGACGTCAAAAGATAGGATAAAAAGACTTTTCCATTCAGATATTGTCACCCAGCAAGAAACCACGATTATGCAAAATACAAATAAGGCTCCCGTGTCCATGGCATCGTCCGCCATAGTAGCAGCAAAAGCAACCGAGGATAATGTGATCGACATGGTTAAAGAGTTCGAGTCAACAAAGAGAAGAGCTCGTATGCTGCAACATACTATGGCTAACGAGCAGGCCTATAGGGACCTCATGGTGAACAAATATAGTCACCTGTCTACTGACCACAAAGAGTTGTCGGATAAGTATCGATACCTAGAAGAAGAAAAGGAGCATCTGGCAATCCAGATGATGGTACTAGAAGAAGAAAAGAATGATTCTGAATCCAAAGCTGTTCAGTTGGAAGTGCATAAACAGTCAATGGTTGAGCAGCTAGAGCAAGCGAAAAGCAGAGCAATGGATATGTCTCCTTTTCATGAGCAGTCTTGTGACATCTTGAGACAAATGCATGCTGCACAAGAACTGATTACTGAGGAGGTTTGCAAGCTCAAGACCATGTTTGATAGAATGAAGGAAATTAATGCTGAAGTCGTTAGGCTTAAAGGCAAGTACACTCGGGTAAAAGCATACATTGTGAGTCAGATGGAGTGGAGAGAAGGAAAGGCAGATTTCCCTAAACATCTCCTGTTCAAATCTGTGGACGGTTTCAAGGAAGATGTAGCCCTCATGGAGTTTTGCAGGAATTGCGGCGCCAAGCTAATGGCTAAAATCCAGGGAAGAATTGTTGTCCATGAGAATGGAAAAGAAAGAAAAGGTTCAAGACTTTAACCAAAGATTCACCACGCTCTTGAATAATTTCAGTGAAGCAACTAAACCTGTGGAAGAATCTTTAGTTGAATATTATACAACATCTCTTGAAGGTCCCATAGCAATGTTTGTTAAAAGAACTAAGAAAACCACCCTGATAGAAAACTTCGAAGAAGCTAGAAAGGTGGAAGAAGAAGCAGACATCATTGCTAAACACACCTTAGATACAGAAACTAAACCAGCAACTCATAAAAAGGCCTTGCTGCTCACCAGAAATAAAGAAGAATCATCAGCAGACATGGAAAACGTAGTGAAGATGATGCAAAAATTATCAAATAAAATTGTAGATCTTGAGAAAGATAAAGCGGCTAACACGTCTAGGAAGCCTTTCAAACCTTTCTACAAGAAAAGGGAAGACAATGACCAACCTCGTCCACCTATGAACACTTCCCCTGTTTTAAATTTAAATGAAATAGGGATGGAACATTTCTGCACCTTTCATCAAGAGCCGCACTCTTAAAAGAGCTGCCCGCAATGGATCAATTCTATGAGCTTAGTAATGAACCAAATGCTGGACTCACAGATTCCATATCAAGACGATCCTCCAGAGGAACCAAACCTTGAAATAGAAGAACCATCCCCAGAAACTACCATGGTGCTATGGGATTGGTTACCTTTAACGGAACCAATAGAAGGTGACCCCGTGGAGAGCCCGATTTCTGCTGTAAACATTAACACTCACAGTAACGGTCCCATTGCAAATCCAATTCCAAGCTCGACTATTCCCAAACCTAAAATTTCCAAAGAGTTACCTAGAAGACACATAACAATCATTCCACGACAACCTAAAGCTAACCCAACAATGGCCAAGCAGTCAATCATTGACACAATAGTTCAGCAACCAAAGGTCACACTGAGTAAGTCGGACAATCAAACTAGAATTATAAAGGGATGTGATATGGGATATGACATCATTGAAGATATAAAGAAGGTAAAGGCAAATGTCTCAATATTTGATATGTGCAGTTTGCCCCAGCAACAAGACAAGTTGTTGCAAGCTCTTCAATCCCAGCCCAGCGCCCCATTAACAGACACTCAAGAAGACCCTAAAATTAATGAAGCCAGTATCAGCAGGAAATCTAAATCTCAAACGTTGCCTTTCCTTTTAACTTTTGAAATCTTCAATCATAATGTGCACAATTGTTTGGTAGATTCTGGATCATCCTCGAATGTCATGCCACTATCTATCTGTAAAAGGATTAATGGTCAACCAATTCCATCTCCCACCCAGATTATTCAGTTAGATAGGACTACCGTTAAAGTTATCGGGGAAATGAAAGATGTTCTCATTAGGTTTTCAGCAGATTCTAGAGTTTGTGAGTTCATTGACATAATGGTAGTTGACATTCCCAAAGCCTATGGTTTGATCCTAAGTAGGGACTGGTCCACAAAATTGAATGGTTACTTTGCCACTGATTGGTGCCATTTGTGGTTGCCATATCAAAATAGACAAAATCAGATCAAGGTTCTAAGACAACCACACATGAAACAAAATGTAACTCAGCTAGAAGGAAAGAACGAAGTTGTAACCTTCTCATCTTCAATTTTGGGGAATTAATTTTTAGAAGTTGATCCGGGTAATTATCAATCTGAAATTATTAGCCATGATTCAGACAAACAGTCCAATCTCCTTCATTTCTCTCGGACTGATGATATTGACTGTAATATAGTTAGCTTAGTCACTGACTTAGATCATAAAGACACTAACGTAGTTAAACCAAACGATATTTTTTGGACTTTATACTTTGACGGTTCTAAAACTTTGGAAGGGTCCAGAGCCGGTTGCATTCTAATGGATCCAGAAAGAAACAAATACTTCTTGTCCTGTAGATTAGAATTTGATTATACTAATAACACTGTTGAATATGAAGCTTTAGTCCACGGATTGAAAAAAGCCATTGGTTTAGAGGTTAAGTACGTGAAAGTTTTCGGTGACTCAAAAATAGTTGTAAGATAGGTAAGAGATACTATTCACTGTCTTTCACCTCATTTGAAAGGTTATCAAGCTGAGGTATGGGATTTGATTGCACATTTTGATGCTTTTAATATAAAATCTATTGCTAGGCTACAAAACGCTGCAGCTGATTTATTATCAACTTCTGCTTCCAGATTGGTGCCAACTAATAACAAATGCTCAATTGAATTGATTTTCAGGCCTTCTATCCCTGACAATATCACAAACTTCAGAGTCTTCGATGATGATGATCAGATTATTAGTTTTCTAACAAATGAAGACATGTTCCAAGAAGCTGTGATAGACGAAGAAGAGCACGATTCTGATCTACAAAAGAAAGATGCAGCTAAAGGCAATTTCATCCCCAAAGGGGTGAGGTCAATTGAAATGTTGTTTGATCTACAGAGCAAGTTCAAAAGACCAGCAAATACCAAGACCAATAGCTCATCAATGCAGCATGAATTAGTAAATCTGGGCACCAAAGCTGAACCAAAGTTTGTTAACCTTGGCAAATGTTGTTCACCATGAGAAAGAGATAAGTTCATCAAACTGTTTCGACAATATAAGGATGTTTTTGCATGGACTTATGAAGATCTAAAGACATATGACACCCGCATTATTCAACATGTCATACCAATGAAGGCGGGCGTCAAGCCATTTCAGCAGCAATTAAGAAGGATGCACACTAATCTTGAACCTCTGATTCAAAAGGAGTTGAAGAAGTTACTTGACGCTAAGATAATCTTTAAAGTCCGGCATTCCGAGTGGGTTTCTAACCTAATTCCCGTAAGAAAGAAGTCAGGAGAGATAAGATTATGTGCGGACTTCGGAAATTTGAACATAGCTTCAGATAAAGACAACTATCGCGTCCCTTCAATGGAGCAAATTCTCCAGATGGTATCAGGATCAGAACTCTTCTCCCTTCTTGATGGTTTCTCTGGTTACAATCAAGTATTAGTAGCTGAGGAAGACCGTCTTAAGACCACTTTCTTCACTAAGTGGGGAACTTTCGCATACCGAAGAATGCCATTCGGCCTAATAAACGCAGGAGCCATGTTCCAGCGAGCAATGGACATCACCTTCTGAGGATTAGGTGGCCACTGTGTTGTGGTCTATCTAGATGATGTGACAATTTTTTCAAAGAAAAGAGAAGACCATGTTGTTCACTTGAAGCATATTTTTTATCGTTGCTGGAAATATGGTATTTCTTTGAACCCCAAGAAAAGTGTGTTTGCCATTCCTGAGGGTAAACTTCTTGGTCATATTATTTCTAAGAAAGGAATTTCAATAGATCAAGAGAGAGTCCAGATTATCAATAGAATTCCCATGCCTCGTAACAAAAAATCCATGCAATCATTCATGGGCACTATCAATTTTGTTCGAAGATTTGTCCCCAATTTCGCGCAAATTGTTAAACCTTTGCAGCAAATGGTCAAGCAAAGCACGTAGTTCAAATGGACAGAATTGGAGAAGGATGCATTCAAGGATATTAAAGCAGCCATAGCTAATGCCCCTTCATTAAAAAGCCCAGATTTCGACAAAGATTTTATCTTGTATACTTTTGCTTCAGATGACTCTCTCACAGCTATGCTTACGCAAAATATAGAGTTAGGGGACGAATACCCAATCTCGTTTATGAGCACTGGTCTGCAAGGTGCTAAACTGAACTATCTGGTGGTCGACAAACAAGCATATGCCATGTTCAAAGCGGTGAAACAATTCAGACCGTATATTCTTAAGAACAGAACTAAAGTTGTAGTTCCCCACCCAGCTGTTAGATCCATTTTCGTTCAAAAGGAATTAGGAAAGAGAAGGGGAAACTGGGTTACAGCTCTTCAAGAATATGATGTAGAATTTAAACCAGCCACCATCATCAAAGGACAAGGCTTGTGTAAATTGCTTACAAAACATCCGATTAATGATGAGCAGCATTGGAGGAAAGAAGCTGAGCTGAATTCAGTCGAAGTATGTCCTATTTTCACAGCCCCTGAATCATGGTACAGGGATCTAGTGCATTATTTGTAGCAAGGATACCTACCTGAGCACTGGATTTCTAAGCAAAGAAGGGCACTTCGTTTAAAATCAGCAGCCTATCAGATCATTGATGGAATACTTTTCAGAAAAAAAATTACGAAGGATTTTTTCTCAAATGTCTAGAGAAAGAGGACACAACTAAAGTTGTCAAAGAACTACACAATGGTCCTGTTGGTGGACATTGTTCAGGGGGGACAGCAGCTCACAAAATACTCAGAACTGGATATTACTGGCCCACTTTATTCTGGGATGCCCATACTTATGCACGAAACTGTGATATATGTCAAAGGAGTGCTAGAAAAGTACCAAAGGCAGCAGGGCCCTTGCAGCCAGTTATCATCTCGGAACCTTTCGAACAGTGGGGTATAGATGTCATCGAGGAGATAAAGCCAAATTCCTCTCTGCAACATCGATACATCCTGACAGCCACTGACTATTTCACCAGATGGACGGAGGCTATCCCACTGCGCAAGATTAATGAAGATGCAATCATTAGCTTCCTGAAAGAGAACATCATAACCAGGTTTGGGGTTCCAATTTCCCTAGTTTTTTATAATGACACTTATTTCTCTTCTTTTAAAATAAATGAATTTGTTTATGAAAGAGGAATTAAATTGCATTATTCATCCAATTACTACCCCCAGGGAAACGGACTAGCTAAATCTTCAAACAAGAACCTTATCCGAATTCTCAAGAAAACTATGATTGAAAATCAACGAAGCTGGCATATAGCTCTCCCAAATGCCTTATGGGCAGATAGGGTGACTCCAAAGAATGTGTTAGGAGTTTCCCCTTACACCCTCGTCTATGGAAAAGAAGCCATCCTCCCTCCCAACATCTTGCTTCCATCCTTGTAGTTGTCCCAAGCTTCTCGAGGGTCTGGTAGTTAGGTCTTACAATCCAGGATCAATACCTTGCTTCAACTTGAAGAAGCCCAGCAGAAAGCCAAGGATCAATTTTATCAACACCAAGACATAGTCAAAAGATGGTTCGATAAAAGGAAGTCTGGTAAAAGAAGTTTTGAAATAGGGGATTTAGTTATGAAATGGGACCATAATCATGAGGGCAAAGGAATGCATACGAAATTCCAACACTTATAGGTAGGCCCTTACCAAATTTCTGCAAAGCTCGACCCATCCACTTACAAGCTAACGGACCTCTAGGGAGAGGAAGTAACCCTTCCTCTCAATGGCCTCGCCTTAAAACAATACTTTGCATAGTCTCGTTGAGGCTTTCTGTACATAAATAAAGCTTTTTCTTTCGCCTTACATTAGTCTCTTGTTTTCTTTGTTTCAACTAAGTTGTTTTCTTTTCTCATCATTTGAGCCTTTTGTACAGTTTGTTTTCTAAAAAAACCTGCAATTGGGCCTCTCGTGAAGGTAGATCTCTCAAGAAATCTCACAACTCGTGAAACTAGGAAGACATGCTCAAAAGGAAGTTTATCCATGCATTTTCGGCTTCTGCTGATCGATTCTCCAGAATGAAGGAATCTTGTTCTGCTGGTCACACTAACCCTTGTTTAAATAGCAGAGATCTATGATTATCTTTATCACTTTCTTTGGGCTCCATCCACCCTCACACTTAAAAGCATCTCAAGACGATCACTATAGTTGGACCCACGGAAAGGAAGCACGTCTCGAAGGAATAGGGTATTGAAATGACTCCATGCTGCAAATCAAAATCCAAAAGCTTGAAATCAAGGTTTTGTTTTCCAGAAATTCTCACCTCAATCAAACCATGGCTGAGATAAAGTAAAACGCACAAGTCAAGAAAGTTGTCTAAAAGACTCAGCTCAAGCTAGGTTCTTCTCCGTCTCTGAGGCCTGATAAATCAATAAAATCTCTCGCTCACACAAAAGGACATTATGGATTGAGGAACCAAAATCAAAGACCATGACTTTAAAGAAAATATTTCTGGAAGGCTCAAACAACAAAAGCTGTCAAATATATGAAGCATCCAAAAGGATGAAAGCAGCATGGTAATGAGGAACAAGAGAAATAGTGTATACGAGATGTTGTTACAATCCTGTGGTGTCCGATAACAGTGGTCATCTGAAAGATAAATCTCCTAAAATGAACCTCATATTCTGTCCCTTAGAAAGTTTTAAGGATAACTTCATCAAAGCTCCCCTTTCCCAGTAACCAACAGATAAAGTGACTACTTCCTTTGCCGAGATTCGGATGCTCAAACCGATTGTTGCACCTAGGGTGAGTAGCTTTTAATGGTTTCCAATGAACGAGAAGAGTGTTTTGTTCAAAGATCTGTGTTCACCATCGATTCGCCAATTGTTGTTGCAGCAACATCCCCCCCCAAAATTTTGTAGATATTGGGGCCCCTCCTTCTATTTTCCTAGAAAGTCTGCTTAAAAGGTTTAAGTCTCCTTTTGGAAGTTTTTTGAAATTAGTTTTTATTTCAAGTGAGAGATCTCTTTTTGAGTTAAAGTTTTCTTCTAAAGTCAAAACTCAAGTTTTTCTCCCGAAATGGAAGAAGCACTCGAGATGTTCTCCCGAAATAGCATAAGCACTTTCATTTATTCGATACTTCGGAAGAACTTGAGATGTTCACCTGCAACGGCGAAAGAACTCAGGCATTTCACCCGAAACGGCAGAAGCACTTACATGTTTTTGAAATCTTGGAAGAACTTGAAATTCTCTCCTGCAACGACCAAAGTAACTCATAAAGTTTCACCGCAACGGGCGCCTCCTTTCCAAGTCCCTCGACCTTGCACTTTTGGGAAAAGACTCAAAAAAGCTGCCTGAAATTTCAGAAGAACTCAGCTTCTTAACCCACAACAGTGGACCAACTCAAGAACTATCACCGCAACACTTTTGACTCATCAATTCTGGAAGAACTCGTCAATTCGTTCCACAACGGCGGATCGTCTCTCTCTTCTTTCCTGTAGCAAGCAGATGCTGCATTCAAATTCCAAGTCTCCCACGCCTCGAAAGAAACTCACAAATTCTACCTGCAACGGCAGATGAGACTCATCTTTTTTCTCCAATTTTGACGGTTGCGTGTAAATTCCAAGTGGGTTGAAATAACCCCACCATACGAATGCTTTACCCCCGTTTTAAATTCACCACCTACCCAATAAATGTCCACGCGTGTCAGTTTTTTATATAAGGGTGGTGGGGTTTTCATTGTTTCTATTGGTATTTTTTTATTTGGAGAACACCGTTTGGAGACTGTGTGATTTTGCTCCAGCTCAGCTCATCTGCCGCCACGTCAACCCCCTTACGCCACTGTTTCGTTGCTAGGTAGGTGTTTCTACCATTGATATTGTCTTAACTTTGCGTCGAAACCATCTTAGTGGTTTTCATTTTTTCAGTTGCATGGCCTGTGGGCACTCGTAGCATACTAGCTTTTATTTTTTGAAGTTACCCGCGATTATAGACTTTACGGCCACTGTAGCCCCTTAGGTTTCCCAATCCAACTAAACCAGCAAAATGCACTGATTTTGTAACGCGAACATGTAACCGCACCATGCACCCACTCAAAATTTGCCGAACTCGGCATCACCTCCCGAGAACGATCAGTTTGACGGCTATAATATGTTTTCTTGATTAGTCTGCGTTTTGTTTCTTTCCCCAACATGCGGCCTTATAGTTTCTTAGGATCATACATTAGCATGCTAGTCTCGTCTCCTTCCTGTCTTGCTTTATTTTACACTCTATTTTACATAATGGTTTGCAATCTTATATTCATTCACGTATGGTTGCTTGACAGAGATAAGCTATAATGCAAAAAGGTAGTAGAAAGAAAGCTAAAATGATGGAACCAGTGCCAGTAGAGCCAAGGACTGAAACTCTCTTTCAAGACACTAAGTGTACCATAGGTCTCCTTCTTGAGGTCAGGTGGGGAGATATTTACCGGATGATCAGAGACCAAGATATCCCAGAGGTACTCTTAGAAGAAGAACAAATCTACCTAAACATCAGGACCTCTGGCATATCCAGGGCTTCTACTTGCCCTGAGTTATTTTCTTGCTCAGAAGTAATCGGGTGGATATTGGAACATGCAAACCCAGAAACAAGAGTGTTGTAGGATAGCAAGGGAGAGGCATTCACTTCGTTCCATCCAGCCTATATTGCAGTAGCCTACAAGTTCTCACGTCCCCAGCAGACTCTGAACGGTGCATGGTTAGGACAAATGCATAATTTCTAAATGGCTAAGAAGCTGTTAATCACGGGAAAACAGCTAAGGAAGAGGGACAATGATGAGTAAGACATTCAGATCTTGAGACCTCCTTTTAGATTGATTGCCCTTATGTTAAGCAGAATTTTTGGCATGCCTGATGGAACTGTATATAGGATATAATGGGCCCCCATAATCCACTACATAGCATTTAACGGAACTGTTTTTGATTGGGCTACTATCCTCTTAGATATTTTGGCATACACTGTGGCTGCAGCTAAAGAAGGTTTGGCTCTAAAAAAGTCAGAGTTTTATATTCCTTCATACCTCATTGATTGCATCTTGGAAAAACTCCCTTTCCCTAGGTTTGGTTGCTTATGGGATCAGTCCAACACCCTGGTATACACTGCCTATAAAATATTGTGGGCTCAAAATTTTAGAATGCACTATAAGCTCATATGTGAAGAATTCATTATGCCTCTGTATGAGCAGATGTTCAATGAAGAGCCCAACTGCTTATCAAAAAATGCCATGGAAGTCATGGAAAATTATGGAGATTTCTACTTCTCAGAAGGGAGTACCTATATAAGAATGTTTGGAGGTACTAAGCCACCATACATCTTTCCAAAATATGCCACTGATTATGTAGTCTTGAAAGAAGTAGTCAGGCAAGTTTTCCTTTATGGAGTAGGAGGAGTTCTTAATAAGCAACATAAGGCTTCCTTCCCTCCTTTTCATTTTTGTATAGGGGCCTATAAGTTCTCAGCGGTTGCAGCAGCCGAATATTTCATCCAGGAGTTGAAAGCTTTTCACTTCGGTGCGAAAATCTTTCATAGAAATGATAGGCGGAACAAAGTTGCAAAGCATTGCAAGGAGTTGTATGCTCATTTTGAGTATGCCCATTACTATGATGTCGAAGAAGAAGTATTATGGGGATTCATTAATCTGACTGAATTACAAATCTGTTGTCATAGTGGTAGAGCCAGCTCTAGCTCTATCACAACCCAAGAAGCAAAATTGTGGAAAGAAAGGGAAGCGGCTGAGGTCCTGGCCCATGAAGAGCAAAGGTTAAAAGAGGAAGCAGAGAAAATTGTTGTCGATAAATTGCAAAAGGAATACGAAGAGGCTCTGAAACTTGAAGAAGCAAGGTTGCAGCAGGAAGCTGAAGAAGCAAGACTGTAGCAGGAGGCCCAAGATCAAGAGCAGAGATAGGTAACTAAAAATCAGCAGAAAGCTGAAGAGGAGCAAAATGATGAAGAAGAGAGAAGGCTTAAAGCCGAAGCAGAGGTTAAAGCCAGCTAAGATACACAAGCAAGTTGTTCTGGCACCTGGGATATGGAGATAGACTCATCTCAGGTGGTACAGACCCCACCCACAGAGGTAGACATCCATATAAGAGACCTCCCAATCATCCCTTTCACCCCATCCGAAGATCATACTGTGTCCCGATGGGATAAATTTGTATATTATAAGAAGAGAAAGGCTGTGGTCCTGAAGTCAAAAGAGAGGATAAAAAGACTTTTCCATTCAGATATTGTCACCTAGCGAGAAACAATGGTTATGCAAAATAAAAATAAGGCTCCTGTGGCCATGGCATTGGCCGTCATAGAAGCAACAAAAGAAACCAAGGATAATGTGATTGACGTGGTTAAAGAGTTTGAGTCAACAAAGAGAAGAGCTCGTATGCTGCAACATACTGTGGCTAACGAGCAGGCCTACAGGGACCTTGTGGTGAACAAATATAATCGCCTATCTGCTGACCACAAAGAGTTGTCGGATAAATATCGATACTTGGAAGAAGAAAAGGAGCATCTGGCAATCCAGATGATGGTACTAGAATAAAAAAAGAATGATTCCAAAGCCAGAGTTGTTCAGTTAGAAGTGGATAAACAGACAATGGTTGAGCAGCTAGAGCAAGCGGAAAGCAGAGCAATGGATATGTCTCATTTTCATGAGCAATCCTGTGAAATCTTGAGACAAATGCATGTTGCACACGAACTGATTACTGAGGAGGTTTGCAAGCTCAAGACCATGCTGTATAGAATGAAGGAAATTAATGCCAAAGCCATTAGGCTTCAAGGCAAGTACACTCAGGTAAAAGCAAACATTGTGAGTCAGATGGAGTGGAGAGAAGGAAAGGAAAATTTCCCTAAGCATCTCCCGTTCAAATCTGTGGACGGTTTCAAGGAAGATGTAGCCCTCATGGAGTTTTGCAGGAATTGTGGCGCCAAGCGAATGGCTAAAATCCAGGGAAAAATGGGGAAAGGTAGTAGCCTGTATCAGAAGATTCATGAAGTGCATGAAAAGTGCAAGATTGTTTTCCCTCAGACCTTGGATGAATTTCCAAGCAAAGAGCAACGCCTGTCAGATTTAAGGGACGAGTTAAGCATTCAAATGGAGTATGTAAAGAATATTGATGTGTTGGCCACCGATGATCTTCATCACTACATTGGGCTATCATCAGTACACAATCATATGCTCAAGGAGATCCACCAGGAAGCAATAGCATAAATTCAGGTTATTGAAGTAGAACTTGGTAAGCATGTGACTTCACTGAAGATCCTGCTCCCCTCACCAGCAAATGTGTTTGTAAGAGACACTGGTGTATGGTTCAGTTATATAGTAGAAGAAGAGAAGAAGGCAGCAGCAGCAGTAGCAGCTAGCACAGGCACATCATCTCTAGCAGAGGCGCCACCCCAAGGATAATTGCGCTGGTCATAATGCGTTGTTTTGTTTTTGGTCTATTTCTCTTTATCCCTATGGTTAGAGCGTGGAGTCAGAAGGACAGCTATCCTTTTCTGTTATGATAAAGAATTTATGTTATGAGAAAGAAGCCACGAATTGTTTTATTTTTGTAAAGTCTTTAAAGACAATTGTAAAAGGCCAGGTGGCATCCCTAGAGGCATTTTGTAAACTTATAAATAGATGAATAGTGAATAGTGTAAAGGACTTTTTGCAGGTGAAAAGACATTTCTTGTCTTGTACGTGAACTATTTCTCTGCATGCATAAGGAACTCATTTGTTGCCTAATGAAATCTTGGAGAGGATATTTTGCCTGGAATTGTGTGTTGGATGCTTACTAGACTGCTCTTGTATCATTCACATATTACAGTGAGATCTTTCTTTGCTGCTATGAATTATTTCTGTGTAATGAATTATTTCCTCTATTTTCCTGTACAATGATATTTCTCTCAAATGAGTAAGGGGGTGTATTGCTTTTAGATTAGAAGCTATCTTTTAATATCTTTTACCTCCTGTTGTAGATGCATCTATATGATTTAATGGTTACCTATTGATCATTAGATGTTTCCTTTCAGCACATTACTCATATTTACATTTTGCTCCTTGCAGGGATAGATTAGATTAATTTTAATTGTAGATAAAGATTTGTTTTCAGCTTTGCATTTAGATTAAATTAGCTTAGGGCACTTGCATATCATCTTTAAAATAAAAATAAAAAACGTAAAGGGTGGATCGGGCCATAACCGGTAGAAAGAATAGCAAACTTCAAATCTTACGGTAGCCAGAACCATTAACCGGATGGATTCCCTATACCAAACGGTGAGCAATCTAATTGGGATTTCCCATCGGGGAGAATCCCTTTCTGCTTGATGCTACGATTCTCGGGGCATCAATAGGGCTTGATCTTCCTTTAAATATGCTTGCGACCTTCCTCAAACCGTCTGCGTGCATTTACAACCTCCCGAGGGCTTTCTTTTAACCCCAGTGGACATCACATAGCCTATGAATATATTCCTGTACCTGTGTTTTTATTAATATTATTTTATGGCTTCCACTACAGGCATATAAGCCATTTCATAAACCCTTATGGACATTACAACAAACCCTGGGGGCAGAACATGTCCTTTGGAAGCATTCTTTACATATTTGTAGAATTAAAAGAACTATCCTAGAAATCTTGTAGCTTACTGTTTTTAATCTTGTAGTGTGTTTTAACGTATACTCAGTTTTTTTCATTTGTTTCATACTATGCAAAAACTATTTCTTTTAACTTTTCTTTTTCACACTTAGCCATTTTTATTTTAAATATGCAAACTAATATTTTTCTTGGTTTTGGCAGGCTTCCAATTTTCATATCTGGTCATCTTTAAACAAACTAAAGATATGGCTGGGTACCCACTATAACAAGGATCAGAACCTTGTTCCCTTTTCAAACTTTTGATACATACCCATCTTCTTGGTGAGTACTTGAAAATAGGTTTCCAAACTTTATAATTCAACACTTAAGATAAATATTGTCAAACCCTAGTCATTACTATGCCAGGAGGCATTTTGGAAGACTCATATCTTTGTCATCTGATCACCACTAATCAACCTGAAGATATGGATGGATAGCCAGTCCACTAGGCAACAGCACCATGTCATCCTTAGAATTTACTGAGACACCTTGAGCTTCTGGCAGGCATTTGAAATTAGCTTCTCGACCTTTTTGAACATCAGAAACACATTTCTTCCTGTTTTAGCAGACCCATTTTTCACACACATGAAAACGTAGAGAGAAACTAACTTCATGGATGTATAGCCAGTTCATCAATGAACATGTCTATACCTTTAGATGAATTTATCATCACTCAGACAGGCTTGGGCAGGCATTTCCAAAAGCCTCTTCAACCTTGTGAATTTGACACTTAGTCAATTTTCATAGTTTATCTTTGGTATCCTTTATGATATATTCTCATTTTGATAGATGTATGTATTGCACATTTGATCACCAAAAGGAGAACTAGAAACATGTATATATAGACAAATATCTAAGGAACACACTTATGTTATCAGATGAATTTTTGGGCACAAAAGTGACATGTGGCGGGCATTTCTAAATGACTTTTTATTACTAGTTATAACACTTAGTTAACTTCAGGACCTCCTCCAAAACTTATTCTGAAACCCCTTGTCATCATATCTGATTGCCACTTCCTTTCATGCGAAGCTGCCCTGTTTGTTGCTCTGTCATTATCAGGTTGCCATCAATGACAACTTGAGCTGCCATATTGCCAACAATCTCCCCCTTTGGCATTGATGGCAACACGGTTTCCATTTCTTCCCCTTTGACATCAAGGGCAAAGGGTTGAACAAATCCCCCTAAATCTGATCACTGTCTCCCCCTGAACTGATGTACTTCCACTGAAACACTTGAGGTATCCTTCATCATCTTAACTCAGCATTGACTTATTTACTATTTGGGAAAGGTCAAAGAACTCCTTAGCCTTTCAGATTTTAGTAGCATCCAAACTTGAAGCTGAGAAGAAATATTCACTTTCTGCTTGTATAACAAGCATTTTTTCTTTCTTTGGTGTTGATACTGTACTTGGTGTCCCTTTTAAATAGTTCATGTTCTATTAATCTTGTCACGAGATCAACCAAAAGGCCCTTAGATGTGATCTACAAGTCTTCACCAAGATTGTTCTTTCAACAGAGTGGCTCCTTCATATGTTACTTGTTCTCCTTGATCACATCTATTCATCATTCTTCAGTCTTCTCCCCCTGTCATCAATGTCCCATGTTTGCTGCTTTCTTTGCTTAGTTGCTTCACCTCTTCTTAGTGACAGCTCCACCTACCATCAAGATTGTTCAAGCTGCTTCTTGTAACTCAAAATATATCTTTAATACTTGAGCCTTTTCAAACTACCTCAAACTTCTTATTCATAAGAAGATTATATCACAACACTTATGATGATCCACTATACAAACTTAGTATATAATTTCGCAAGGGTGCAAGTTATTCATGTGTACCAATAGAAGGGCAAACACATTCAACAACAAATTTAGTTAATTTGGTGGTAACATCAAACATGTATGATCATCCCTGTTTTGATCCTAGAACCTGATTATCTTTGAGCACCCACTCTTCAATACAAATTGATGTGACAACACCCACATGACTAAATGCCATCTATAGAACATATCAGGAACTGAACTGCTCAACTTTGTAGTACCAATACACTCCAGAGGATGAGCACCTAACAACCACAAATGCCTTTGATGTGGTATTGAATCTAGAGGTGATCTTGATGTTGACTGCAGACCAAATGTTATTACTCTATTCAAAAACCTCAACAATGTTCAAAGTAACCTGGCACTTATCCTTGGTAAATGGAAGAAGACTTTCTGAGAGTGATTTAAGCAATTGTAGATGCGTTACGAATTGTTTCAACCTCTTCCAACATATCCACCATATATTGGAATCAAACACAGACCTATTAAATGCCTTCCAAAATGCCACATGGCATTCCTATACCTATGTAAACAGTTCATCCGCTTTCTCATCACATGCTACATTTTCACACCATATGAGAACCTCTTTTTCTATCAACCTCAGACTCTGCAAGAATGTAACTCCCCATAAAGTTTCCAAACACGGATCCATGGCCCTTACCAAAGGACAGATAATTTGCTATGAGTTTATGCCTACAAGCTTTGGCAAACACAAGGTTGACCATTTTGGAGGAAAACTGATCCTTTTGCAGCTTCTGCAAGTGAAATCACTTTATATTCATAACTTCTTTGTGTTTGACACTTGGTCCTGACTTTCTTCCAAAATATTGATAAAGCGTTTCTTCACATCCATCCTCAAATTCTGCAATATACTGCCATTTTTTGGGCCAAATCTGCAACCCTTAGTCTCTTTTATTTTTTCACATAAGTGGAGAAAAATATAATCAGCTCCCCCTGACTATGTGCTTTCTCTGAAACCAATTGAAATATCCTTCTTCATTTATTTATTGGACTGTTGTATTTCTGCCATATATTAACAATGCTCAAGTGATAGATTTTAACTCCTGGAAATGTGGATATGAGGTAGTTGGTTTTTTACTTGAAATTATGGAATCGATTACCTTTTAATCTGTAGCTAATTTTTTGTTTCATAATACTCTACCACTAGCCATACCCTTGGAAACATAATAATTGGCTTCTCATACATCCTCAAACACAAGAAAGTAACTTTTTCTATCCAGCTCCAATGATGTTGTATTTATCACTTATGTTGCACTTACAACAGTTCTGATGTCTCTATTAGTCACAATGCTTTCAATAGATGCAACCTTGTCTACATCTGGATGCAGCAGCAATAACACACCAAATTCTGGACTGAGCTTGGTTTTCAACTGCATATATGATTTATGGAATTTGGAAAGGCATTTTTTTTTTGTTTAGAATGAATGCAAGCATTCATATTGAAAACCTTAACCTGAATCTAGCACAAGAGAAATTTTAATGCCTGTATTTGGACACTTATCCCTTTGGCACTATTGTGAACATGCTTGGGTGCTTGATGACTTCAATTTCCTATGCTCATTCTCTACTGAAACAACATTGATTTTGCTTTTTTCCCTGCCCACTGTGGAAGGAGCTATGCATCTGAAAACATATCTATGGATGAATTGGGAATCAATTTGTGGATATCAGTTTAATGAAAACATAGTTTTATTCCCACTGTATTGAATGCATTTGAAATATCCTCCATCATGAGCTCCCTTTTTCAGAAACTAAAACATCAATAGCCAACCTTTCCCTTTCAATATATCAAGGAATACAAGTAAGACCCATATGCACTGGAATCATGAGTTTACACAAGTCATTACGGGAGCCAGGCCTTTGGAATCTAGTAGTGTTAAGCAATTTCTCACAACAAGATCTTGTTGTGAACTCTGAAACTTCGGCATCTTTGTAATCACGACCAAGATTTAAAATCATGTTACCCCTTTTTAGCCTCTGTAAAATCCTTTCCATCAGATAACATGGTCCACACAATTTTATTAATGATCCATGAGATATGCATAGCAAATGAAGGATTGGTGTTCTTCTCCTTCTCCATCAAGAGAATCCTTAAAAGGGCCAATATGTCAATACAACTCTGCCATGGAATTTTGACAAAAGCACTCAAAATCACTGCCACCTACTATCTCAAATTGGATAACAACATCTTGAGAATGAAACATGAAAAATAAGGGTGGGAAGAGAATTATATTCCACAATCTGATTTTTGTTTGCTGCGCAATGAAACCACTGAGCACCTTCGAATTTTGATATCTTTGTGAACCATCGATCCTGTCTTGAAGTAATAGCTGAAGTAGCATTGCATAATCCCTTCCTCTTGGTGCTCTTCATCAGTTTCTGTAGGCTTTGTGTCAAAATCTATATCAACAGTGCCAACTGAAATCATATTCAACATGACATTTTTTATCATACTTGAGAAACTTCTTTGATGGTTGAAATCTTTGTTTTTTCTTCACCTTTGGAGTCTTCCTTTTTTCTCCACATCTTTCCATGAGGTACCCTGCTTATTGGCCTTGTTTGATTCTTGAATTTCTTACTTAGATATTTTTTCTTGATTCTGCAATTAATAGCCTTATGGCCAAACTTGTGACAATAGCCATAGAAACTACCTTCAGTTTTGAGAAATCTTTGACCTTTCTGATTCATAGCTTCCATCATCTTCCATCCCTTCCTTTGTTCTTGGACTTTTATTGAAGAATTCTTTAGCTTACATTCTCCAGCCATATGTCCAAAATTATGACATGTGTAGCATTGACCCAAAAAGATTTGCTGGACCCTACTTGTCATTGGTCTTTCAGGCATCATGTTAGTTCTGTTTTTGTTATGAGAGGAGGGAGAAGACTTCTGACTTTCTTTCTTTAGTGCAACAACATGACTTCTATTATTTCTTTCTCGGTTTTTGAAAGAGGAACATTCACAATTCCTTTCATTTCCATACCCTAAACCAACTTTATTATTTCATGGTCTTTGGCTACTCAAAATGTCATCCAAAGTCTTTGAGCTATTCTCAAACTTGGTTTTAATAGATTCTTCATTAAGCATTTTTCTAAGCAAAGTAACTTCTTCTTCAAGTCTTCTAGATTTTTGCATTTCTTCCTTGATTTTTTCATTAATGATTTGCTAGTATTCTAACTTATTTATTTCCTTTTTGAAGTTAGCATTTTCCAGTCTTAATCTCTCGACCTCTTCCATGTGGTCTTCTAGCATCTTTATTTCTTTCTTGAAGATAGCAATTTCTTGTCTTAAGCTCTCAGCCTCTTCCATGCTGGCCATCAATTGTTTTCTTGAATTGTGCAACTCTTCTCGAAGAGTCTTGACTTCCTCTTTATTTGACTTTTTCTCTTCTTGATACTTTGAAAATTTTTCTTCCAAAGACTTGTTCTTCTTCCTGCTTTTTCTCAATTCATACAAAGCACACTCAAGCTCAGCTTCAAGATTGGCTTTTGTTTCAATGTCTGATTCTTCTTCAAAAGAGTCTTCATCACTAGATGTGTGGTAGACTGAACTTTGTTCTAATTGATATGCTTCATCTAAGTAGAGGTCTTTTATATTGTCCCAAAGTTCCTTTGCAGAGTTACATTCCCCTATCTTCTCTTTGACATCATCAGGTAATCCATCGAGGATTGTATCCATTGCCATTGAGTTACTTTTCTTGGCTTTCTTTTGAGCTGGAGTCCTTATTCTCTTTGTTGGGATGTAATCAGAGATCACTTCATCCCATACATCACATCCTAATGACTGCAGATAAATTTTCATTCTTGTACTCCAAAATATGTATTCTTCTTTTCCAAGTATTGGAGATCCATTTTTTGTGTAAATCTCTTCTTCTTGATCCATAGTGGTTTTTAATAGGATCTTCCTTCCAGTGGTTAAACTATTAGTGAAGGGTCCTGCTCTGATACCAATTGATGGAATATTGGTCAATACTAAGAGGGGGGGGTGAATCAGTATTATTAATTTTTTTTCTTTTTAATCACTTATTAAACTTCAATCAAAACATGGAATCAACAAGAGACAAAAAAACACATATTTTATCGTGGAACCCCAATTGGGTAAAACACCAACACTTTCTATACTGCAAAATTATATTTACAATAACTTTGCAAGCCACAACTTGTTGGAGACACCAATCCCCAAGTTTCTCAACCAATACTGAAGGATGCACCTACACCCTAATTTATGTTTGCACCTACAGACAAGGATACACCAATACCCTTATTTTCCAGCCACTACTGGAAGGAGGACAAGATCCCCCTTGCAGGCATGTATCCTTCCCTAGCACCACCCTGCCGCCCTTATATGTTCCTTAACAGTATTCCAGATCTTCTATTAACTCTGTCACTGGCTTTTCTTCATTTTGCTAGTCTCTATCTGTTGGTCTTCAATGCTACTCCGGATTCTTTAAATACTTTAACTCAGAGATACTTCTATTTCTTCTCTTCTTCTGCTTGAATGTCCATTCCTTTCTGGTCTCTTCCTCTGATCTTAATGTTACTTCAGATATACATTAACACCCAGCAAATCTGTCTCTTACTTCTTCTTTAATAAGAAATCAAATACCCTCTTCAATCAAGCTGCTACAAAGATCTTCATTCTGGTCTTCATATTAAGTTCAGATCTTCATTATTCAAACAAACCAAAACAGAGACTCTGTTTTGTTTCCTGTAGCACAACCACTTCAACTTTTTCACAGAGACACCTTACTTCTATTTCAATCTTCATTTTATATATTCTCTTTCATGTCTTTTCAAACTGATCGTGCTTCTTCATCCTGGAAAAAACTCTTTGAATTTCTGATAGATTATTTACTTGTTTTAATTAACCAATTCATTAAAACTCACCTTCACTGGTATCACAACCTTTCACATTTGAGGGTTATGCCTTTCCATAAAATTGCACTCTTTCAGCCATCGCATCTCATAAACACACCCCTTCACATTCTGTCTTAGTTACAAAGTTTAATTAATTCATTAATTAAACCATATGGATCTTTTCTTACTTCAGGCATGCTGGCTTCCTCTCTCCCAAAAAGCATCCTTTACCTTCTTTTCATACCTACTGGTTTCTTCAAACACTCACGTTGCAGGTTTCCCCCTTTCTCACGCCGACAAGCTTCTCCAAATACTTCTGTGGGCTTGATCTTCCTTTAAATATGCTTGCGACCTTCCTCAAACCCTCTGCGTGCATTTACAACCTCCTGAGGGCTTTCTTTTAACCCCAGTGGACATCACATAGCCTCTGAATATGTTCCTGTAGCTATGTTTTTATTAATATTATTTTATGGCTTCCTCTGCAGGCATACAAGCCATTTCATAAACCCTTATGGACATTACAACAAACCCTGGGGCAGAACACATCCTTTGGAAGCATTCTTTACATATTTGTAGAATTAAAAGAACTGTCCTAGCAATCCTGTAGCTTACTGTTTTTAATCTTGTAGTGTGTTTTTAATGTATACTTAGTTTTTTTCATTTTTTTCATACTATGCAAAAACTATTTCTTTTAACTTTTGTTTTTCACACTTGGCCATTTTTATTTTAAATATGCAAACTGATATTTTTCTTGGTTTTGGCAGACTTCCAATTTTCATATCTGGTCATCTTTAAACAAACTAAAGATATGGCAGGGTACCCACTTTAACAAGGATCAGAACCTTGTTCCCTTTTCGAACTTTTGATACATACCCATCTTCTTGGTGAGTACTTGAAAATAGGTTTCTAAACTTTATAATTTAACACTTAGATAAATATTGTCAAACCCTAGTCATTACTGTGCCATGAGGCATTTTGGCAGACTTGTATCTTTGTCATCTGATCACCACTAAGAAACCTGAAGGTATGGATGGATAGCCAGTCCACTAGGAAACAACACCATGTCATCCTTAGAATTTACTGAGACACCTTGAGCTTTTGGCGGGCATTTTAAATTAGCTTCTCGACCTTTTTGAACATCAAAAACACATTTCTTCCTGTTTTGGCAGACCCATATTTCACACATGTGAAAACCTAGAGAGAAACTGACTTCATGGATGTATAGCCAGTTCATCAATGAACATGTTTATACCTTTAGATGAATTTATCATCACTCATACAGTCTTGGGCGGGCATTTCCAAAATCCTCTTCAACCTTGTGAATTTGACACAGTCAATTTTCATAGTTTATCTTTGGTGGCATTTATGATTTATTCTCATTTTGACAAGTGTATATCTTGCACATTCGATCACCAAAAGGAGAACTAGAAACATGTATAGATAGACAAATATCTAAGGAACACACTTATGTTATCAGATGAATTTTTGGGCATAGGAGTGACACGTGGCAGGCATTATGACTTTTTATTACCAGTTATAACACTTAGTTAATTTCAGGATCTCCTCCAAAACTTATTCTGAGATGCATTGTCATCATATCTAATTGCCACTTCCTACCATGCCAAGCTGCCTTGTTTGTTGCTCTGTCATTATCAGATTGCCATTAATGACAACTTGAACTGCCATATTGCCAACAATCCATTCTCTTGGAATTTGTGACAATACTCCACCTTTTCTTGGCTAATCCAGACCAAACCTCAAACTTAGCTAACATTTGATATTATTGGTGAATTGAAAAATACATATGTAAAATCCCCTCTGATTCAAGCTATCAAGGATGTTCCTATTTATAATAAATCCATCAGGGAATTATGTTGAAGAATTATGGAGGAAAGAAGCAATACCCTTCAATGATCCATGTGATTGGACAACTCTTTGATTTGATGTTGGAAAAAGTAGTAAATCCAAAATACTCTGATCCATGGATCCCTATAATAGAAGCTCAGATTGGAAGGAGTCCCATGCCAAACACTTGGATTTATCTTGGGGAAGTTATCAATGTCATGACAAAAGAATTTATGGAGGACATCATAGTCACCATTGATTCATGGGAATATCCAACATATTTTATAATCCTCCAAAGTTTAATTATGGAGGACACTCTACAAAGTTTCCTAAGACAAAACCAAACTGTGTTAAAAATGGTTGATAGGCCGATAATTAAACTTGAAGGAATTATGGAGGACATCATAGTCACCATTGATTCATGGGAATATCCAACATATTTTATAATCCTCCAAACCAAATCAAGTCTAGGAGGATATCCCATTGTTCTAGGGAGACGGTGATTAGAAACTACATATGCTTATATCATGTGTAGATAAGGAAATATGACAATTGCACAAGGACACTATATCAAACAACTTCTTCTATATCCACTTATAAAGTCCATTCTAAGAGAAAAAGAACCTTTATGGATCCTATTATCTCCTCAAATAAATTTTTCAATTTATTTTCATTAGGAGATAGGAAAGTCATTAGATGAAGCATTATTAATTTTTTTAAGAGTCTTTTAGAAGAGCTTTGGACTTATATTTTATAAGAGCTTTTGAGTCAGCACTTCATTTGTAAAAATCTCAAAAGATAGGTTTTGGTGGCTAAGGAGTATGTTTTAAAAGTTCTGTAAGCCACCGAAAACATTCACTTTCGGCAGCTAAAGACCGCAATTTCAGGGCACTCTAAGCCACCGAAATTGCAAGTTTTTCAAATGATAAACTGCCTTGGGAAAACTCAATTTTCTCAGCCGTGGAGAAGCCGTTTTACACGCTCAAATAGTCGATTGACAACTAGACATCCTAATATTTCCAATGGTACTTCAGATTTGCATTTGGAGATCAGGACGGTAGTCAAAAGTCCCCCACAAGATGAGGCTACGTTTTCAGAAATATGGTGTTTCTAATGTGTTGAGTATCATTTTCAAATGATGATTATGAGCGACTGGAGGATCATTTTGAGAAATAGTAAGAGGCTTTTGTGCCTAACATGTTAAATAAAAATAACCTCTTCGGTTTATGCACAGGTGTCACATATGTGGAGAACCGAATCCATCTCTGAGCCCCAGTTTTCAGCAGTCTGGCCTAGTTTTTGTGGCAGACAGTTTCAGAAATTGCTTTTCTGTCAAGAAGGATTTTCGAACTTATTAAACATCCTTTGAAGGCCTGCTATAGCTGTCAAAGATATGAAGACTAGCAATATGGTGTTTGCCCCCTTAAATAAGATCCTATCCTATTTTTCATGAATCTGTTTCGACTATCTATTTTTGGCATATTTGATCCAGTTTTATAGGGTCTGGAACTGTTTTGTAAAGGCTATAAAGCTTGTAACTTCTGAAGAACAAGGGTTAAACTTTAGAGACTTTTTCACATATTGTAAGCTCAAGCTTCTCATTTTCAGATCAGTAATACAAGCTTCTTTTGCCATTACTTGTTCAGATTTTCATCTTCTTGTCTTTTCTATACTTGCACCCGAATGTCAAATTCATGTTTATTCTGTTTGTCTGATGTTTGATAACTGTCAACTTGTCAATACATCCATAAACTAGAATCTGCAAGTACTTTACTTGTTTATATGGCCATTCATATATACTTTGTCTATATATGAATTAAGAGTTTTTCGTACATTCATTTATTTACAACTCTCTAAACAGTGATAGTTAAAATCCTTGTCAATCTGGTTGTGTTTATGCATGTCTTGAATGATTAAGGTTTGATTTAGTCATCTGACTTGACCCATTTGAGTGAATCATTAAGATATTAGTTAAGTTACCAAGCTTCTTCAAGTCACAACCTAGAAGGACTCCTGGAGTGATAACAAAATGGCGCAATTTTCGGGGAGAGGAGATTGAATCTCAGCTTCCCTAGGAGAATGACATAGATCCATCTTTGATGATAGACAAAGCCTGGACATTACTTTGGTTGTGATCATCTATTTGGCGATTCCATGAAGGACGGATTCAGTGGCAACTCCACAATATTCAGATGTCAAAATCATTTGTTGTTCTTTTGGCTCGGAGGTTTGCACATATTGACTTCTCTTCAGTTTTGGGTTTCCCACATCCAGTACCTAATATATCAGAATGGGGATATTTTCTGCATATCTTCAGAGAGGAGAAAGAAGACAATCCTGCAGAACACCTCCTCAAGTTTCATGAATGGATGGATCTACTAGATCTGCAGCATGAAGATGTTCGTATGAATATTTTCATGTATTCATTGTATGGTGATGCACATAAGTGGTATTTCTCTTTACCTCCTTCCAATATTTCGTCCTTGAAGGATTTTCACATAGTATTCACTGAGCACTGTAAAAGGTACTATTCAGATGAGTTTGCATTTGATAATTGCTGTGAAGAATATAAGTTGCATTCTCAGGTTGAAAATGTAAATAGAGAAGAATATCTCCCTCAAGATCTACCTCATCCCTCTTATGATCTTCATGATGATTGTTGGTCCTCTATTTTGCCCATTCAGTGTACTGTTTTCTAGCATTTAAAGTCTTAATGGATCTAATAATAACCAGTTTTATGTGTCTTTTTGGAGGTCAACACTGCTAAAGCTATGGTAAGTGATTTTAATTATTTGTTTGTTGTATTTTCTTGTTTTATGCACATGTTTTGGGTTTTAGGTTTCATTAAACCATATGCTAATAATGATATTGGTTTCTCTTCTATACAGGGTTCGTTTGATTACCTGGACCAGCGTTCAAAGGAGGAGATCGGGGATTCGATCTACCATGAGGGCGTTTTTCCTGGATCCATATCATCCTTCAGATGCTTTTGAGGATTATTCCACTGCTGTTTTAGGCATGATCTTTGATCAAGGGTTGTTGTTATTTTCTCCTTAACGATATGTGTATATTCTGAGATCTGAGATTCCATTTTTGGCTCAGAATTACTGAGATATCTGAAGGTTGTTATTCATATCGACCCTTGCTTCCAGGGCGATTTCACTCTATATAATTCATTATAAAAGCAACTGTGGAAACCCTAAGTAGGGAGGATTGTACAAACTTCATTTTATGAATATGATTCAGTATGTGTTTTTATTAAATCTGTGAGTTAAGAGTGTGTGGCGTTGAGGGCAGGGCCCACCTTCAACACCAAGCTGTGATATTCCAGTAGCGTGTGGTTTGCAGTAGCAGATTGGCGTTTTTATCATTTCACATTTCTTTTCTGAATATAAATGGTTTGCTCATCACTGATTGCAATAGAAGGCGTGACTGTTCTTATTAGTTAATAGCATTTACAGTTGATGATAATGGATTGAGCTTGTTAATAATTTGAATTTAAGACTTTCTCTGGTTTTTAGGGTGAATTGTTATTTAAAAACCTAGGGTGTACATAATCGCATGATCAATTTGATGTAGGTTAGGGTAGATTCAATTTTATGAATGATTACGAATCGATTGAGTGTTATATGTCCATTTTATAACAATAGCTACAGGAATGGCTTTGAAATTGTCTGATTCACGGGACTGTAAAAGGAATTAATAAATGGCTTGGATTTAAATCTTTTCTTTAATTTTCAGTGTGTGGCGTTGGTACATAAATCGTGAGCTTGACCCTAGATATTAAACCCTTTGTGTTGCAGCATGAGAGTGGCTTGTAAACAACGTATTCTTTTTACTGGCGGATTTGCAATACTTGAGTATCATTTGCAAAAGGGTCAAAGGTTTGAAGGCTGTGACCATAAAACATTTAAGGTCTATCTCTCTTTGGATGAAGAATTGAATAAAAACTGGAGTTGTGTTTGAGTGAGTTTTGGGAAGGAGTCTGTAACCTTGAATCAGTTTCATAATCTAAACCAAAACCAGTGATTGTCTATTACACAGTTCTAATCTTTATTTAATGAGTAGAATCTGGATAGTTTTGGTGTTTCTTCATGTGCATTTATATGCATAAGTTATAAACAGAGTATGTTGGGATTGCACTAAACAGTTAGGCTCTTCTTTGATAGACTGTATGCATCAACAACTTAAGCTAAAAGAGCATAGGTTTATTTCAGATTTGGAAATACTTGTGTGGATTTAAACATTAGATTTGGAGTGCAGATAGGAAACAAGATCAATTAAGCATATGCGTTGGTTGATAACAGGTTGATTGTTTTTATATGGATTGTAATTACAATAACTTAGATTGCTGTAGAGATTATTAGTTGCTTTAAAGACTGCTGTAGCCTAAGATTGTGTTTATTTCTCTAGCAGGTTGTTTTTGTTTTTAAAATCATAGAATTGCAACTTGGAAATTCTTTGTTGGCCATTTTTGAGTTCAATAGTGAGATAGGAGTTAGTAGATTAGTTCCCTTTTTCTTTATAGTGCAGATCTAGTGATCTTTAGAATTGGTCCTTTAGGGTTAGCTTCATTGTTATTGTAAGTAGATTAGGGTTTCTCGAGGAATGAGCATTGAGGCTATCTTATCCGCACATATAGTGTAGCAGCTCAAAGTCTACGATTCTCCGGTTGATAAATTAAATTGAGGTGAATTAAATATCAATAATTTTAACCAACAATTTGGCGCCGTTGCCGGGGAGTTGCTCCAAGGTAAGCTGGTATTTTGCTCATTTTTTGATTGAGAAGTTCAGGTAGATAGGATCTTTTTACAATACACAACAAGGTGGAGGGGAAACATTAAGACGCAAAGACGAATTCACTTCGGGATTCCCATGGTGTAACAGCCTACCGCAGCCACTTTAGTGGGTTACCCCAAATTTTTGTTGTGTCCTGCTGGTAAGTGTGATTGTTTTTCTTCACAAGTTTGACTTATTAAAAGAAGTGTGTTTATCTTTCCTGTAAAAAGTGTTTACAAGTGTGGTTATCCTTTTGTAAGTAAGGTGTGTTTAATTCCAGAAATCTAATTTTACAGCAATTTTAGGTGTGACTAGTTGTGGCAGATTGGAGGAGGAGGATTGGTAAGGCAAACTTGCGCATTTCATAATAGGTTCCTTCAAACCCAACTGTGGCACAGGTATTTCAATTTATTTTGATTAAAAGTTTTGTTATTTTTAGAAATTGTTTTGATGAGACCTAGAGATAGTAAGGGTAGATTTATTAAGGTTCATTCTGATCTTTTTGGAAACAACAAACCCCCCCCCTTCACTAACCCTAGGGATAGGGATACCGGCAACGAAACTGAAAACAACAACATTCAGAATTCAGTGGAATTTGGGACCCAACCAGTAGGAACTGAGGTTATACTCAGTGAACAGTTACATTCAGAAGAAATCCCACAGATCCAACAGGCTTCACCTTTAAAGGAAGATCCTAATTTGGTTGACACAGTGAACATAGAAAAAGTGAACTTCCTTCTTGAACATAACCAGAATCTGGTGGTTTCTCAAGTAGAATCCACTACAGATTTACCTTTCAATTTTCAAACTTGGCCTAGGCCAGACCATTGGGATTTTATTCTATCCCCAAGAAGAGACAGGTTAGGTGTCAACTGGTTTAGAAACCCTCTTGTCATGAGTGATCAGGAAATTGGACACCAGATGGAAGGTGAAGGAGAACATGAGGGACGAACTGAAACAACTTTTGGCTTCCCCATTCTGGATCTTACACGGGATGTCAGTATGAAAAATATCCCAGCATCTTCATTACCTACCTTCTATGGGAAAAGCACTGAAGATCCGGATACCTTTCTATTTGAGTTTGACATCTTATGTCGGAGTTATAATTATCTACAGGATGCTCAAAAGTTAAAACTATTTCCAGCCACCCTTAAGGATTCTGCACTTAGATGGTTTATGAGCTTGGGGGAATCCACCATCCGAACTTGGGAACAAATGAAGAGTGCTTTCCTCAGAAAATACCGAGACTACTGTGGGCCTCGAGACTCCCAAAATGATATCTTTAAAATGCAACAGCATGAAGAAGAGAGTCTGGAGGACTTCTTAGAACGATTCTGCTTTGTATTGCAGAAGTCTAAGTATAATACCTTACAGGAGGATGCAGTCAGAACCCTTTTTCTAAAAGGGATCCTGGATGAATATGTGGAAATCCTCAACTTGATGGCATCAGGTGATGTATCTCATAAAACCTTTGAGGAGATTACTGAACTATGCAGAAAGTATTCGAGGAGTAGAGCCAAGGCAGGAAAAAGCACAAGGGAAGGTCCTTCCTGTATTTCTAGAACAACAGGAACTAGTGGGGTCACAAGAGTTGAATTGGGAAACCTGTTAGAAAATTTTAAAACTGACATTTTAGGCACCTTAAGCTCCCAATTTGATGCATTAAAGACAAAGAAACGGCAAGAGGAGGAGGATATAGCAGCATTACACATATTCTGCCCCAAATGCAGAAAAAGACACCCTTTGAAAGAGTGCCCTCTAAATACCATTTCAGTCTGTGCTCTTTGCTCTGCTCAACACCCAACTGACAATTGCCCTTCTTTACCAGAACTACAAGCTTTTTACAAGCTTAATGCTGAACCTACCGATGCATCAAGAAGGCCTTGGCAGCCTAGACCTCAAAACATGTACCCAGAGCCTGTTTTCCAGAACCCTGCATATTATTATCCCATGTAGCAATCTCAGCAGCCATGGAGTCCACAAATGTGGCAGAATTGGCCCTCTCAACCTACTCAAACCCAGCCTTGGCAGCAAGGCTGGCGGGGACAGTCATATGGAGGACCACAAGGACAACCCTATGGAGGAACACAAGCAGCCACCCCTCCTAGTTACTGTCCAATGCCACCAAATATACAGCAGCTATTACCAGGCTTTACACCTCCTACCCTTCCTCCTATACCCCCAGTTCCACAACAATATCAAAATCCAAATCCACCTAGACCCACGTTGTTGTCAGCCCAACCTATCCCAAACCCTAATAACCGACCTCCCCAGCCTCTTAATAATGCTGAAATTCAGATGGCTCCAACTTATGTAATTCATTCAGCTCCTTTACAGGAAATACAATTAAGGTCTGGGAAAACATTAAATAAAACCCCTCCAGCAGTGATTATTCATGAAGAGACTGGAGAAGAAAGTGATGAAAAAGAGATTACAGAGGAAGAAGAAGTGCAGATTGCCTCAGAAAATACTCAAGCACTGGGAACTCATTTCCAACCACCTGCTCATCCACAGGTAAATAACAACCCCCCTTACCCAGAGAGGTTATTAATAGAGAAGCCTGTGATGCGTCCACAGTTTGATTTGGAAAGTGAGTTGAGAAATGTTTGCATCAAAATTCCACTACTTCAGGCTATTAGGGATGTCCCTATTTATGCAAAGTTGGTAAGGGAACTGTGCTTAAAGAAACCTGGTCGAAAACAGAAAGATCCACCCAAGATTAATGTTTTAGGCCAGCTGTCTAATTATATTTCAGACTGCCCCTTACCCCCAAAATTTGCAAATCCTGGGAATCCAGTGGTGACCATTTACATCAATGAGGTTCCAATAGGAAACACTCTAGTTGACCTGGGGGCTGCCATTAATGTCATGTCTATAACCACCATGCAGAAACTTCAGTTGCATAATCTCCTCAGATCTACTCCTACTATTTTGGAGTTGGCTGATAGGAGCACAGTCAAACCTGTGGGGGCCTTAGATGACATTACTGTCACAGTAGCTTCTTGGGAGTATCCAGTGGATTTTCTGGTACTCCAAACCAAACACCCAATGGGGGAACATCCTGTTATATTAGGCAGGCCTTGGTTAGCCACTGCCAATGCCTTTATAGGATGCAGAGAAGGTATTTTAACTATATCAAATGGCACTTCTCTACAAAACCTAATTATTTATCCTCCAGCACAGCCTGTATCGGAAAACATGTTATGGTTAGAGAATCCTTATGGGGATGAGGATGTGGGACAACCCTTACTATCCATCAGTCAAACTAGGGGGCTGGAACACCAGACTGAGGATGATATCCTAGATCAATTTATTTCAGCCACCACTAGTATTGAGTACCCTCAGTCCTTCTCTGACTTAGACAATGTTTTCACAGAAGATTTTCAGGAACACTATTACCCTTCAGCCACCTCATCATCAGTAGTTTTATTCATAGATGAGAAGGTTGAAGCTGCAACTATACCAATGGAGATTAGTCCAGGGAGATCTTTGTTTATTAATGGGAATCTGTCTCAAAGCCAGCAAAATCAGGTAGTTAATTTACTCAAAGCACAGTCTGGGGCATTTGCTTGGGTTTATACAGACATGAAAGGCATTCACCCTGACACATGCATGCATCACATCTATACGCAGGAAAATATTAGACCAGTAAGGCAGCCACAGAGAAGAATGAATCCTGTGCTTAAAGACATTGTGAAGGAGGAATTACAAAAATTGTTGGATGCAGATTTCATCTATCCCATTTCTGATAGCAAATGGGTATCTCCGTTGGTGATTGTTCCAAAGAAGGGAGGTAAGTGGAGAATATGTGTTGATTTTCGTGAGTTAAATAAAGCAACTCTCAGAGATTACTTCCCTCTTCCTTTCATAGACCAGGTTTTGGATACATTGTCTGGAAAGAAATACTTTTCTTTTTTGGATGGATACAGTGGATATAACCAGATAAGAATAGCCCCAGAGGATCAAGAAAAAACCACTTTTACCTGCCCATGGGGAGCTTATGCTTACAAGGTGCTTCCATTTGGACTGTGTAACGCTCCTGCCACTTTCCAGAGGGCAGTGTTAGGCATTTTGGCTGATCTGGTCCATGACTGTGTGGAAATATATATGGATGATTTTACAGTCTACGGTAATGATTTCAAGGAAGCCTTGGATAATCTGGAGAAAGTTCTGATTAGGTGCCAAGAAACAAATCTTGCTTTAAGCCATGAAAAGTGTAAGATGATGTTAACTGAGGGTATTGTTTTAGGGCACCATGTTTCATCAGAAGGAATTAAGGTTGACCCAGCAAAAATTGAAATCATTACTAGTCTATCTTCACCAACTACACAAAAAGAAGTCAGAAGTTTTCTGGGACACGCAGGGTACTATCGTAGGTTTATTGCTAATTTCACAAAGATAGCAGCCCCACTGTTCAAATTGTTGGCCAAAGACAGTGGTTTTGATTGGGATCAACACTGTCAGACAGCCTTTGACACATTAAAGTCAGAATTGTCTTCAACACCAGTTCTGCGGGGGCCAAATTGGTCTTTGCCCTTCCATATACAAACTGATGCTTCAGACACTGCATTGGGGGGAGTGCTCGGACAGAAAGAGAATCAGTCCTCCTATGCTATTTATTTCATCAGTAAAAATTTAACACCTGCAGAACTGAACTATACAGTGACTGAGAAAGAGTTTCTAGCAGTAGTTCATGCCATCAATAAATTTCGGCATTATATTACAGGTTACGAGGTATTTTTTCACACCGACCATTCTGCTATTAAATTTTTAATGAATAAGCCAATCACTAGTGGCAGAATTACTAGATGGTTACTTTTGCTACAGGAATTTAACATTACCATAGTTGACAAACCAGGGAAGGAAAATCTGGTTGCAGATTTCCTCTCCAGATTGACTCATGCTGATGATAATGTTCCTGTAGATGATACATTCCCTGATGAACACTTGTTTGCTGTTTCTATTAAAACACCCTGGTTTGCAGATGTAGCCAACTATTTGGTTACAGGGAAACTACCTGCTCATTTGTCATCTTATGAAAAACGAAGAATCATACAGCAAAGTGCTAATTATTCATGGGTGGGTAATGACCTCTTTCGAACCGGTCCAGATCTGATTATCAGGAGGTGTGTGAGGGAGGATGAGATGTGTGACATCCTCCAAGCCTGTCATGATGGACCCTGTGGAGGCCATTTTTCAGACAAGCGGACAGCATATAAGGTGTTACATCAAGGGTATTACTGGCCTACCCTTTTTAAAGATGCTGAGAAGTATGTACAGGGCTGTGACAGCTGTCAAAGAATGGGGAGACCCACTGCTGCTGATCAAATGCCTTTACAAGCCCAGGTACAAATTGAACCTTTTGAAAAATGGGGATTGGATTTTGTTGGCCCAATCTCACCAATGTCAAGAAAAAAGAGATATATTTTAGTATGCACTGACTATGTGACTAAGTGGGTTGAGGCAAAAGCTCTATTGAGGGCCACTGAGAAATCAGTCATAGAATTTATTTACGAAGAGATTTTTACTCGTTTTGGTATTCCTCGTGAAATTGTGACTGACAATGGGGCACAGTTTGTCTCTAAATCAATGAAAGCACTTACAGAACAATATGGAATTAAGCACTATAAATCTTCTCCTTACCACCCCCAAGCAAATGGTCAGGTGGAATCAACCAATAAAGTGCTAGAATCCATTTTAACTAAGACTGTGCAGCTACATCATAAGGACTGGGCAGACAGGCTACCTGAGGCATTGTGGGCTTACAGAACTACGTGGAGAAATACCACAGGGTATACCCCATATCAACTTGTTTATGGTAAACAGGTCCTGCTTCCTATAGAATTTCAGGTGAAAACTTTTCGTACTGCTGCAAAACTGAGCCTAAATTTAGATGAAGCCCAGGAGCAGAGGCTGATGCAATTAAATGAACTTGATGAAATTAGACAAGATGTTGTCCAACAAACTGTGTTGATACAGAATCAGCGGACTAAGTGGAATGATAAATTTTTGAAGAAGAAGACTTTTGAAGAAGGTGATTGGGCTCTGTTATTTGACTCACGATTCAAACATTTCAAAGGTAAGCTTACCACTAGATGGATGGGGCCATATGAAATTGTGACTGTTTTTGATAATGGTTCTGTCAAAATAAAAACAATAGATGAAGAACAAACTGCCTTTGTAGTGAATGGACATCGGTTAAAGGTATATCATAAACCTCTCTCTAAGCAAGAGTTCATCCATAACATGAGTCAGCAGTCTGAACTAGAACTGGTAGGTGAGGAAAAGACTTCTTCATCTCCTACTCTCTCTCAGTAATCTTCAATGGAATTGTTTTTTGTACATATGTACAAGGATTTGTTTTTTTTTCTTTTCGAAAGGGTGCAGATATTCTTTTTTAGTAAGACTCAGAATGTTTTGAAACCTAAGGGAGGTGTTTTATCACTACTCTATTTTTCTGATTATTTTTGCAAAACATCTTTAAGGACTGTAAATTTGGGTCAATTTCTGAGTTTCACTGATTTATTGGAATGTCTGCATTTGTGTGTCAGATTTTTCAGAACCGTTTTGGCTATTCATAAGAGTACTTGCCCACCAGGCATTGCCTACATTAATGCTTTAAGCTTCCCAAATATTTTCTGCTTATGAACCTATGGGCTGCTAGGACCATTTGATTTGGTTTCACACTAGATAAAGAGTGGGAATTGATGTTAGTTACAGCTATGGGCATTAAGTTATTCTTAAGATAGGCATCATGTTAAAAAGGTGTTCAAGATCGGGCAGTTTGGGGGTTATTATCTCTTGGCTGTTATAATATTAAACACATATATATATATTGTCTTTAGCCACTTTATGACTTTCACTTTCTACAGTTACGAAGGTTAGTTGTTCATATGGGCAAATCTTTACAGGCATATACAAAGAATACTCTTCCAATTCTGGTACCATCCCACTCCTAGATGGTTTTCAGAGCAGCTCCCCCACTCATCTATGATTGAGCAAATCATAAATTTTATCTTTAAGATGAAATTGGGACAAGAGCCTCTGATAGAAAAAGGGTGTAAGAGGTTAACCCGCCGGGATACTGAACATGTCTGCTGGCAGCGGGTACCGACCTGTGGTATGAACAGGAAAACCCATCAGGGTTCTGAACAGGCCTGTTGGCGATGGGGCATCTGTCTGGGGAAGAAGCTTCTTAAGATGTTATAGTTACCCCACCGGAGTACTGACCAGGCTTGCTGGCAGTGGGTTCTGACTTTAATATCTTCTTTAACAACCTCATCTATACTTGTCTATATGAACAACGTACCTATGTGAAGGTAAAAGAGAAGCCATGAGGATGGTTAATTGAAATTTATTAAATTCATTAAAAAATAAAATGATAGCCAGTTGATAATCATCTCCAACTGTTCTGCATTGGGTTACCTGATTCTAAAAAAAAAAAGGTTTATGTTTGATGCCTAAAATATAGCTGAGAAATGTAGTACTATTTGTTCTACTACTCAAATTATCCTGTGTGAAGCTGAGTCAAAATGGACCAGTACCCCATTAGCTTCTGCTGCTATTTTCCTTGTCCTGTGGCATATATCCTGGTGGAAAAAGTTCTGTGTGGATAACAAGGATGAAATCTGAATTTTTTTTATTGATGAAGCCTGAATTTTTGATTGTTTAAGTTATGAGTGATTGATGAAGCTTACATTTCTGATTATTGAGTTATGAGTGATTGATTGAAGTCTGCATTTTTTATTGTTATTTGTATTTTCAATAAAAGATGGCTTCATAGCACAATTGGTTTCCTGTGTGGTTAGATAGAGCAGCAACCTTACAATAAGGAAATCATGCCATAAAAACTGTTGAGGGTCCAACGAATCTTTTAATCCAGTCTATTTGCTTATGAACTCATCCAAGTGATGTTTATTTGAGAGATTAATGGTTTTACATTACTATTCATAGCCTAGCAGCTGCTCCAGATGCTGGTACTTACTTTTACACTGGTAAATTGTTGTGCATCGTTATCAGCCTAAAAGCACTGTTGTATTTGTTAAAGTGCCGGATTGAGTGCCGGAAGGAGTACTGGAAGTTATCTTGGGGAAATGGGCATGTATATGGTAATGGACGTTGAGGGAAGTGAGGAAAGGCGTACGATTGGCTAAATCTTAATTATTAATAAGGATTATAATTAAATATTTTTTGCCATTATATGAAATTCGATGAGCTATGAAATACCTTAAATACCTTTGATAACATTTCATCCCCTATTATTGTTGGCAACCTTTGATAAAACAAATTATAATCTTGTTTTATTATAATCAGGGTTCTTACGTGTTATGAGATGCAGATTAGCTTAAACGTGTTACATCATGGTAATCATTCCCTGCGACGTGGGCTGTTTGTGCCACCGATTGTAATGATTTTCACTTTTCTCATTACCATTATTTTTACCATGTCATTCGGGTTTTTTTTCACAGTCTCTATCGTTACCATTGTCATTGCTTGCGAATTGCCTGTCCAAATTCTCTGCTAATCCCCTGTTAATTCGCTATCTTCGTGTCTCCACCATGCTCAACTGGCATGAACCCTCTGCGTATGAGCAGTTATTAGCCATCCCTGAGTTCGTTGCATGCAAGGATATGTTTACCCGGGCTGGATGGCATGCATTTTTAACCAATTTACAGGGCCATGATGACGCTGTCTCTCTACAATTCGCCCTGAGTTTCGACGGGCATACCGCTAGAGTGGGAGCTCTGGAGTTTGCAGTGACAGAGGAGTCCATTTCAGTTGCCACGGGACTTCCACGCACCGGTGATAGATGGTTTAAAAATTTTCGGTTGCCACGAAAAGAATATGACTGTGTTTTCAAACCAGAATATTTGGTTGTGAAAGGTGAGAAGGGTTTCTCCAAGCTGTGGGTCAGAGAAGAATTTTATAATTCCTTGATGATTATCACCAAGCTAATTACCTGTGAAGGTCGATTCTCCACCTACAAAGCCTGTCATTTTCGCCTTCTAGCTCACTTTGAGTTTGGTAAGCTTCTGAACTTCCCATTTTATTTTTGGAAAAGTTTGAGTAAGATGGCTTCGCAAGTGAGGAAGAACTTAGAGCATCCAACTCATAGTCTTTATCATCACGGGCTTATTAAAATGCTCATTTTAGCTGAGTTAAAGAAGCAAGGTCGGGGATGGGAACAGTTTGTGTATGAACTCTCTAACCCTCATCTTCAGTCACCCTTGAGGAATGAATCAGGTGAGCCTGGTATTCCTGATCTAATGGAGAAAGCTTCCTCCACAAACAATTCAGTTCCTCAAGATGATTGCCCTCAGGAACTCGCTGTTAATAGCTGCAAGAAAACTGCTCCATCATATGCTAAGAAGTCCCCAATTTCTAAAAGGCAGTGTGATAGCTCTCGGTCTGGGGGGGATAAGGAGCAGGAAAATTTGGTTGTTTTGCCAAATAGACGTTTTACTCGTAGCATGGCAACTAAAGAGGGGAGAAAGGGATCTAAGGGTAAAGAACCTGTTCAAGTTGAGTTGTCATCATCCGATGCTTCCTCTACCCATGCTAACTCTGATTCCCCTGGTTCTCCTCATTATTCTGCATCGTTGAGTCCTGTCAGTGAACCTTTGCTGCCAGTATCCCCTGCAAAATCGAGTCTGAAATCTACCAAAGGATCTCCTTCAAAGTCAAGCTTGAAATCTGTCAAAGTATCCTCTTCCAAATCGAGTTTAAAATCTGTCAGGGCATCACTCTCCAGATCTGGTTCAGAGGCTTCAGCACAGGGGATTGACTATTTTAGACAAAAGAATATCCAATTGAAAAAGAAGCTGCAAGAATATGTGACGTTGGATCGGGTTGTCAAACAAGAAAATGCCATTTTAAAGGCTAGAATAGTGTCCTTGCAAACCCTGGTTGATGAAGTTAAGGGGACAAATCACAGCCTTCGAAAACAGTTAAAGAAGAAGGACAAACAGTTTGAACAGTTGGTTAGCATACAGCAACACTCTGCCCCCTCTCCTCCTCAGGTGCAAGTCCTGTTTAATACCTCCGCTTCAGTCTCTGGAGTTGGGTCCAAGGATTGACAATCCACTTTGAAGACTTAAATTTTGTCTATCTGAAATTTCCTTGCATTGGGACATGCAAGACCTTCAGTCTGGGGGAGATGTTGGTCCTCTATTTTGCCCATTCATTGTACTGTTTTCTAGCATTTAAAGTCTTAATGGATCTAATAATAACCAGTTCTATGTGTCTTTTTGGAGGTCAACACTGCTAAAGCTATGGTAAGTGATTTTAATTATTTGTTTGTTGTATTTTCTTGTTTTATGCACATGTTTTGGGTTTTAGGTTTCATTAAACCATATGCTAATAATGATATTGGTTTCTCTTCTATACAGGGTTCGTTTGATTACCTGGCCCAGCGTTCAAAGGAGGAGATCGGGATTTCGATCTACCATGAGGGCGTTTTTCCTGGATCCATATCATCCTTCAGATGCTTTTGAGGATTATTCCACTGCTGTTTTAGGCATGATCTTTGATCAAGGGTTGTTGTTATTTTCTCCTTAACGATATGTGTATATTCTGAGATCTGAGATTCCATTTTTGGCTCAGAATTACTGAGATATCTGAAGGTTGTTATTCATATTGACCCTTGCTTCCAGGGCGATTTCACTCTGTATAATTCATTATAAAAGCAACTGTGGAAACCCTAAGTAGGGAGGATTGTACAAACTTCATTTTATGAATATGATTCAGTACGTGTTTTTATTAAATCTGTGAGTTAAGAGTGTGTGGCGTTGAGGGCAGGGCCCACCTTCAACACCAAGCTGTGATATTCCAGTAGCGTGTGGTTTGCAGTAGCAGATTGGCGTTTTTATCATTTCACATTTCTTTTCTGAATATAAATGGTTTGCTCATCACTGATTGCAATAGAAGGAGTGACTGTTCTTATTAGTTAATAGCATTTACAGTTGATGATAATGGATTGAGCTTGTTAATAATTTGAATTTAAGACTTTCTCTAGTTTTTAGGGTGAATTGTTATTTAAAAACCTAGGGTGTACATAATCGCATGATCAATTTGATGTAGGTTAGGGTAGATTCAATTTTATGAATGATTACGAATCGATTGAGTGTTATATGTCCATTTTATAACAATAGCTACAGGAATGGCTTTGAAATTGTCTAATTCACGGGACTGTAAAAGGAATTAATAAATGGCTTGGATTTAAATCTTTTCTTTAATTTTCAGTGTGTGGCGTTGGTACATAAATCGTGAGCTTGACCCTAGATATTAAACCCTTTGTGTTGCAGCATGAGAGTGGCTTGTAAACAATGTATTCTTTTTACTGTCGGATTTGCAATACTTGAGTATCATTTGCAAAAGGGTCAAAGGTTTGAAGGCTGTGACCATAAAACATTTAAGGTCTATCTCTCTTTGGATGAAGAATTGAATAAAAACTGGAGTTGTGTTTGAGTGAGTTTTGGGAAGGAGTCTGTAACCTTGAATCAGTTTCATAATCTAAACCAAAACCAGTGATTGTCTATTACACAGTTCTAATCTTTATTTAATGAGTAGAATCTGGATAGTTTTGGTGTTTCTTCATGTGCATTTATATGCATAAGTTATAAACAGAGTATGTTGGGATTGCACTAAACAGTTAGGCTCTTCTTTGATAGACTGTATGCATCAACAACTTAAGCTAAAAGAGCATAGGTTTATTTCAGATTTGGAAATACTTGTGTGGATTTAAACATTAGATTTGGAGTGCAGATAGGAAACAAGATCAATTAAGCATATGCGTTGGTTGATAACAGGTTGATTGTTTTTATATGGATTGTAATTACAATAACTTAGATTGCTGTAGAGATTATTAGTTGCTTTAAAGACTGCTGTAGCCTAAGATTGTGTTTATTTCTCTAGCAGGTTGTTTTTGTTTTTAAAATCATAGAATTGCAACTTGGAAATTCTTTGTTGGCCATTTTTGAGTTCAATAGTGAGATAGGAGTTAGTAGATTAGTTCCCTTTTTCTTTATAGTGCAGATCTAGTGATCTTTAGCATTGGTCCTTTAGGGTTGGCTTCATTGTTATTGTAAGTAGATTAGGGTTTCTCGAGGAATGAGCATTGAGGCTATCTTATCCGCACATATAGTGTAGCAGCTCAAAGTCTACGATTCTCTGGTTGATAAATTAAATTGAGGTGAATTAAATATCAATAATTTTAACCAACAATGATGTACTTTCCCATAAACATAAATTAGAAAGTAGTATGAAGAAGCTAAAGGTTCTCCGAATACTATTATTTTTTATTTTCATAAATCTGAAGAGTTAGTCTCTTTAATTATGAACCATGAGGATCAGTTTTTTGTTGGTCAAAAGCCAACAGAAATCAGTAAGAGTAATCCACAGTTTTCAGATTTACAGACCAGGGGAAACAACAGTTGACATGAGGAGATAAATTTACAGAGATCATCCAGTAACAAAGAAGAAAAACAAGAAAATTGTTTTTCTCCTTATGTACCTTTCATTTTAAATTTTGATGGAAAGGCTGGTAATGATGAGGAAGAAGGTGACGTTTTTTCAGATTTGTTTGAAATCCCTATTGCTGATAACTCTATGCAAAAATCTTCATCTCGGTCACTAGAATTTTATCATGATGTTCCCATATTTGACAAATATAGTGATGAAGAAGAAGATTTTAAGTTTTGGGAATATTTGTCCACTTCTGGAATTTCTTTTAGTTCTACTGATCTCAGGGTGTCAAGAATATCAGTTTGTCCCGTTTGGAAACCCGAAAGATGATGAGCATGCTTTTACATTAGCATGTCACAGATTTTAATATGCAGCAGATAGTAAGGGCAACCCTCAGTTTTTTGATTTGCGGAGAAAGGGAAATTGCAGTAGACATGAAGAGGAAGATGATGAACAAAAAGATCTAGATCAGCAGTTCATCATGCATGTTTCTCTGACAGAGGTTGAGCAGTCCATATTTAGCATTCATATCAACGAAAGCAATCAGCAGTAGTATTTCAAGTCTATGAGCAACATAAATGTCAAAATATTTTTTTCAGACGAAGGACAGTTCTTTCCTCTTTTCAAACCACTTTCCTATTCGATGTACATTCCTTTATTTTTGGGGTCAAGATCAAGAATTTTGTCAACAAATCAGTTTCTGACATAGCTTCATTGGAAGCATGATTTTACTTGATCAGTATGCCTCTACTAATTAGAATTAGGAGTAGGCAAGAGAATAAGTTGTTTATATCAACAAGTAGACTTTTCCAGTTATTGGTTGTTGAATAAGCAGGGCAGGCTACAGGCATGCTACAGGTTTGTAGGGGATTAGTTGTAAAGGCAGCTCTTGAAAGGTGTTTAGAAGAAGATTCTACTACTGAATCCATGCCCAATGGAACACTAGACTAGGTTCTATATTTTGTTTGTCCAGGAAAGGCATCAGATCTGTGGTTCTTGAAACCTCATAGGGAGGTTTTCATCCCCGAGTAGGAGCCAGATGTTATCTCCTCAAATAAATTTTTCAATTTATTTTCATTAGGATATAGGAAAGTCATTAGATGAAGCATTATTAATTTTTTTAAGGGTCTTTTAGAAGAGCTTTGGACTTATATTTTATAAGAGCTTTTGAGTCAGCACTTCATTTGTAAAAATATCAAAAGACAGTTTTCGGTGGTTAAGGAGTATGTTTTAAAAGTTCTATAAGCCACCATTCACTTTCGGTAGTTAAAGACCGCAATTTCAGGGTGCTCTAAGCCACCAAAATCGTGGGTTTTTCAAACGATAAACTACCTTGGGAAACCTCAATTTTCTCAGCTGTGGAGAGGCCGTTTTACACAAATACTCGATTGAAAACTAGACATCCTACAATTTCCAATGGTACTTTCATATCTGCATTTGGAGCTCAGGGAGGCAGTCAAAAGTCCCCTGCAAGATGAGGCTGCATTTTCAGAAATATGGCGTTTCTACTGTGCTGAGTCATCATTTTCAAATGATGATTCTGAGTGACTAGAGGATCATTTCGAGAAACGGTCAAAGGATTTTGTGCGTAACATGCCAAATAACAATAACCTCTTTCATTTTATGTACAGGTGTCACATATGTGGAGAACCGAATCCATATCTGAGCCTCAAGTTTCAGCAGTCTGGCCCAATTTTTGTGGCAGGCAGTTTCAGAAATTGCTTTTCTATCAAGAAGGATTTTCGACCTTATTCATCATCCTTTGAAGGCCTTCTATAGCTGTCAAAGATATGAATACTAGCAAGATGGTGGTTGTCCCCTTAAATAGGATCCTATCCTATTTTTCATGAATCTGTTTTGACTATCTATTTTTGGCATATTTGATCCATTTTTATAGGATCTGGAACTGTTTTGTAAAGGCTATAAAGCCTGTAACTTCTGAAGAACAAGGGTTCAACTTTAGAGACTTTTTCACATATTGTAAGCTCAAGCTTCTCATTTTCAGATCAGTAATACAAGCTTCTTTTGCCATTACTTGTTCAGATTTCCATCTTCTTGTCTATTCTATACTTGCACCCGAATGTCAAATTCATGTTTATTCTATTTGTCTAATGTTTGATAACTGTCAACTTGTCAATACAGCCATAAACTAGTATCTGCAAGTACTTTACTTGGTTTATCTGGCCATTCATATATACTTTGTGTGTAGTTTTCTTCTAGTAAATTAAGAGTTCTTCATACATTCATTTATTTACAACTCTCTGAACAGTGATAGTTAAAATCCTTGTCAATTTAGTTGTGTTTATGCATGTCTTGAATGAGTAAGGTTTGATTTAGTCATTTGACTTGATCCATTTGAGTGAATCATTAAGATATTAGTTAAGTTACCAGGCTTCTTCGATTCACAACCAAGAAGGACTCTTGGAGTGATAACAAAACTAAAAATTGTAGTATTTGTTATCAATACCTTGTTAGGATAGTCCTTGCAATCAATTAGTCCTTATCACTAAAAGAACCTTTGGAAGAAAGAGTGATATCTAACTTCATGCAAAACATTTATCCTTCTAATGTCTATATTTTTTACCAGTAAGAACACCTAGAGGAGGAAGGAATTGGTTGAAGAATAAACACTTATATTATACCTTTCTCACATACCCTAAACTCATACCCTAATAGAAGCTTCACCTACTATTTGGATTACTATTTCATAGAAGAATCCATTAATTCCAAAGCCAAGTCTGTTGAAATGTTTTTAAGCAAATTGTTGAATATCAATAGTTAATTACAGATATCCTAGCAAAACAATTGTTGGAAATGTTGTAGAACTATCTATCATATTTTGAATAGGACTATAGTGATATGAAAGGAAATGCTTCATTGATTCTCACCTAACATATATATATCCAAGACAGATTCAATCCTATTTGATAACTGCAAATGTGAATGAATCCAACACTTAAAGAAATTGTTAAAGAAGAACTTCAGAAGCTTCTAACGATTGGATTTATCTACCTTATCTAATACAATGAGTGGGTTTCCCCTCTTTTGATTATTCCAAAGAAAGGGCGTAAGTGGGATATCTAAGTGGACTACTGAGAGTTGAATAAGGCTGTTAGAATTTTAATGTTTCACATATAGTTATGAATATCATTAAAAATTCATCACAATAACTATATACTAGGATCATTGAAAGATAGACAAGCACAACATCACAATAGTACACAAAGATTTACCCTGGTGTTAACACCTAAAAAGTGCTCACTAGCTCATTCCCCTATTCACATGACCCATTTGCCCACTTTTTCACCATCTGAGCCTCTGAAACCAACAAAAGGTCACCAAAAGACCTTAGTACACCCCTTTTTCCATTAAAAAAGATTATTTTTCCAAGAAAATCATAAAAAACCCTCAAAAAGGGTCCAAATTCCCAAAAATATTAAAAAGGGAATTAAAATATTATTTTTATTCAAAAAAGGAAAAAGGAGGGAAAATTACCTAAACTATGTTGGTCAATACCATTGGTTTCCACAAAACCACAAATGGTATTCCTCACCACCAAAACCTATAAAAAGGTGGTAGGGGCTCCTCATTTCACATCCTTCCATTATCTCATCCTTATGCTGCTGAAATCTCCCCTGAGCACTTTTAGCCATTGAAGCAACCTTGGAGAAAGAGACCTATTGGAGTTTGGAGCTACTCATCTTGGGAGTTGCTCAACATCAACCTTCACCATTGGAGGTAATATCGCAAGCACTTGCTTGCCCCCCCCACTTTTCAATACAAAAATTATTTCTTATGTTTCTTGTTCTTGATTTTTGAAATATTTAAATTATTTGCTTAGATTCTTGCTTAGATCCATGAAAAGTATTGTTTATTTAGTTTATTGTTTTTATTTTTATTGAAACTGCTACTACTAGTTAGTAGGTGCCCATAGCACTAAGCTTGGTTGCAAAACCGAGCCAACAACTTCTTGAATATAGATGATCAAAAGTACAAAGACAAAACCCCAAACAGGTCCTCCTTCTCTTTGTAGATATCTCTCTCTCTCTCTCTCCTATGTGAATTACACAAGTGAGTGTGTGTGTGCAAATGAGGAGCATATCACTCCTATTTATACTTTATCTTCTACTTGACTTTTTCACTAACTAGGCCAGCCCCAACAAACTTAACTGGGCCGACTTACCTAGGAAGACTCAAAACAATATAATATGACTTTCTGGAGGGTTCTATCAAAACGACTTACAAAGGAGGTTTTACCTCATGACTCTATGATGACCAAATACAATAACAACATCCCAATGGAGGAATAAACCATCTCCGAATAAATTACAATAATAAAATACAATAGAATATTCTTCAAAGTTACAATATTTCAACACTCCACCTTAACGAGAATGGTATTCTACTGGCAATGACAACATCAACTGTAGGAGCAAGGAGAGAGAGAGAGAGCATCATCAACAACATCAAGGTGATACATCTATAAATCATCGGAAGTTTTCTTCATCAATATCAGCAACTGGAAAAGTTACTGGAACATCTTCAACATATTCAATACTGAAGCATCATCTTCTACAGCACTAAGTCTTCATATTTGATCTTCATCTTCTGCAGCACTCGATCGCTCGATCATCTACAACAATAATTTATCTCTCGATTATCTATAAAAACTCTTGATCTTTCGATCAACAACAACTCTCGATCTTTCAATCAATAACAACATCATCTGCAACAACATAACCTTCAACACACATGATCCAATTACGGGATGATCAATCCCTCTCACTTTAGGACATAACTCCAAGGATGATGCAATCCTAACCACATCATTGAGACAAAAGTCTGAGGATCACTTTAGGACTAATGTCCAGGGATGATACAATCCCAAATACATCACAGAGACAAAATTCTGTGGATCACTTTAGGATTAATGTCCAAGGATGATACAATCCCAACCACATCACAGAGACAAAAGTCTGCGGATCACTATAAGATTAATGTTTAGGGATGATACAATACAAACCACATCACGGAGACAAAAGTTTGCAGATCACTTTCGGACTAATGTCCAGGGATAATAAAATCCCAACCACATCACAGAGACAAAAGTCTTTGGATCACTTTAGGACTAATGTCCATGGATGATACAATCCCAACCACATCATGGAGACAAAAGTCTGCAGATCACTTTAGGACTAATGTTCGGGGATGATACGATCCCAACCACATCACATAGAAAAAAGTCCATGGATCACTTTAGGACTAATGTCTAGGGATGATACAATCCCAACCACATCACGGAGACAAACGTCTATGGATCACTTTAGGACTAATGTCTAGGGATGATACAATCCCACTGCAACATCATAATCACTGCAACTACATCACGGAGACAAAATTCTGCGGATCACTTTAGGACTAATGTCCAGGGATGATACAATCCCACTAAAACATCATCATCATTTCTCCCCCTTCCGGGGAAGATCCTTTCAAACCACATCAAGCTTGTCACAGAAGTACTTAAACTTCACTCGAGATAGAGGCTTAGTCAACACATCAGAAACTTGCTCATCAATGCTCACATACTAGAGCTTTATAGCTACCTTCTGTACCATATCCAGTATGTACAAATACCATATTTCTATGTGCTTTGACTTGTCATGGAACAATGGGTTCTCCTTCATCCTTATATAAATCTGGTTGTCACATAGAATCATAGTGGTATCCAACTCCAGGTCAAATAGACCTGGCATCAAATTTCAAAGACATATGGATTCACAACTAGCAGAACAAGCTACTATATACTTTGCTTCAATTGTGCTAAGAGGAACACTAGATTGCTTCCTGCTAAACCATGAGATCATGGTGGATCCCAGACAATAACATCCACCTGAGGTGCTCTTCCTATTTGAGACACTTCCAACCCAATCTACATCTGTATAACCATACAATCTGTAGTCATGCTCTCCAACATAGTATAGACCAAAGTCTATCGTACCTTTCAGGTACCTCATCACATGCTTTGCAGCTACCAGGTGAACATGTCTAGGCTCAACTAGATATTGACTCAGGGTGTTCATAGAAAAGCATGCATCTGGCCTGGTATTCGTTAGATACATCAATGAACCAATAATCTGTTTGTAAACTATACAAACCACTGTCCATCATCCACGATCTCTACTTCACATTTTCCTTGGCTAAGGAAAAATATCATATGATCTCAGCCACATATCTGATCACAAGAATCATGCCAAGATTCTTGAACTCTGAGATCTACTCCCTCTAAAGTGGAGTCTTCTACATATGAGTATTGTCCTCCCTCTGTGATTGAACATCATGCACACTCTACATTGAGTGATCTTCTGCATATCTATCCGTTCCATCTCCTGTCAGATGGGTCTACTGATATGAGACTCAAGATCACTCAAACTCTATGGTGAGTTCCTTCTTGCATCCATCTGAGAGAAGCATGTCATTTGTATATAGAAACCATATTCAACCTTGTAGAAAAGGTTTAAATCTGCATCACCCGTGGTGATCATCAAGCTCGTCAAATGACTATCGATCCTGGGTACCTATTGATCTCGTACAAATACTTCTTCAATCATGTGATTCTCTATCGAATCCTGGGAGTTTGCTCGATATGCACTTCTTCTTCAATTACACCATTAAAGAGAATGGTCTTGTCATCCATGGGTGTAATCTATCTCTGGAAGTGTGTCTAGCCACTGGCGCAAACATCTCGTCATGATCCTCTCCCTCTTTCTAAGAGAATCCTCTAGCCATGAGCCTTGCTTTGTACTTCTAGAGTATGTTTGATTTGTAAGTCTTCTTATTGAACAGTCATCACTTGTTCTTCAGAACAAGTGTTCATCATCCTTCTTTTGTAGATCATAGCACATGATCTTTCCTACAAATCAAATTCAATTACATGATTAGTAACACTTCATAATCATCAAATCATGTTGACATTTCAATGATAATATATTATGCATACTAATATGATTCACATAGTTATGAAACTATCTTGACCAATACTTTGGCACAACACTTTTCCATATCCTGTATGCATATAGTGGCTATCTAGATGCCTTCCATATCTACCATAACATACTATCAAGAGCGTGCACAGCTCCCAACATGTTAGGAAAGAGGTTTCATTCTAGACAAGCAACAATGGAATGTGTGTCCAACACTATTGGCTACTTACCCATCATATGCATATTAGTACTATATTGTTCAATTCCATATGAATGCTTACACTATGCATGATATATTTCCTGATTCTAGGAATACAAATATGCATACAACTATTATGAGCAATATCATTAATTATTCAAAGATTCAAGAAGTAATTCAAATAACAACTCAAATACTTATCTATTATGTTTGTGTGGTTGCCTCCCTCTTGAATCTTCTATCCATCCTGTACCAATATGCATGCTTAGGTGTGAACTAGTTTCATCATTGTGTAATCCTCAAGATCTCACACCTTCATTAGTATAATATCAATACTATCAAAACATTATAATCCTAAATAATATTAAACATGTATGTTCATGATCATTTCATACACAGGTAATTTATCACAAGCGTCAGTATTCAACAGGGTAATTTTTAGGGGCGAAATTCCGCCAATTGGCTATTTTTTGGGTTTTTTTCAAAAAATAAATTCACTATTTGGTCATATTTAGACTCTAATATCGCCTATATTTACATAAAATATATTTTTTTAGCATAATATTCGCCAAAAATTACACATTTCAGTAGTAAATTGTAGTTTTTGTATTTAATATTCGCCTACCTATCTATATCTATGTTTTTTCCAATCCAAAATAATCGCCTACAATACTATACTTAAGTGTAATATTAGAATCCTTAAAAAATACCCTGGTATTCAAGGTTTCATGGAGTACTTCTTTTACTCATGCATATTCTTATTTGACCATAGGACTCTTCTAGTTTGTCATATCATTAATCAAACTAATAAACATAATATGCATAAACCCTTGATTACTTAAAATTCTAACTTCAATAATAATCATTATCAATCATACAAAAGTATACTTATCTAAGATCCTAACACAAAGTAGTATTATTACTCGATATAGGAAAACATACCTAGATTAGCATGCTTGCTAGTTATGCCTAACATACCTAAACATTATCTTCTTTGTTCTCTTCAAATATTTATAGATCTTGTGCTAGTAACCTGTAGCTCTTAAATCTCATATGTTAAGTGTATTAGAGCCAAATCGTACATACCTTGTAAGTAGAGCTTCTATGTGATCAAAGACTATGGATGAGTCTTTTGTCTTCATGTCATCATGGTTATATATTCTTGATCTAGAACTTGATTTCTCTTTCTTCATGTACCTTTCATGTTAGCAGACAACATCATCGTCATACAACACCATAAGTGCATTAGTACAGTCATAATATCACAAGTGTCATAACCCTAATCAATGAATGTATTCTATCATTCACATGCATTCATACTTTTACTAAGGTGATCATACAACCCTAAAATTGATTATGATTGTACTATCCTTAATCATATGCAGGTAAACATATCATGAAATTAATCATCAGATAGATAAAAACTAATTTCAAATCATACTCGCATCTCCTCAAGTCATACTTGTCGAGATTGCTTGTATTCTTCTCTATAAGGGTAAAAACATAATCTTCCAAGGTAGATCACTTGTAAACATCTTATACAGATTCATGGTGCTAGTATGATAGAATACTGGTTCCATTTAAACCTCCTTCATTGCTGCCCAATGATTCTCCAACTTTGCTAAGGTTTCTTCTTACTTGTAGAACCTGAAAACCCTAATTTTGAATCTCCTTCCCCCCGCAACATTTTGATGGAAGATTAATATCTATGTTGAAGAGATTACAAATAAAATTTCAAAATGTCCAATATTGCATCAAGTGTCTCCAACATTGTATCAGGTCTTTCCATACCTATAAGAATGAAAACCCTAAGTGAGAACTTCTTCCTCCTCTTCTTTGATTTCCTTCGTTGAGCCATTTCATATGTGTCGTATTGTTTTTGGTGTATCTCTAAAATTTAGGATCCTAAGGCTTGGAAACTTCATCCTGTGGTAGCTTGACCTGTAATATTTCCATCCCCACATATTTTAGAATCATTGTATTATCCATGAGCGAGATATGCTAAGTTTCCCAACATGACATTTTTATAGGATGAAACCACATAGCGAACTTGTACGGCGTGCCCCGTGTCACTGTTTGAACTTAGGAATCTAATCTTCAAGCTTGTGAAACTACAGTCTGTTTCCTAAATTTCACGTTTTATGGAATTTCATTTGGATATTCCTATCCCGATATATGACCTTTTTCCGAAGGTCACCTGTTTAGGACTGCATTCTGGAAGAGGTAGAAACCCTAACTTGTACGGATCATAAATAAAAAAAATATAACGAATATGGGGCTTATTTTTTGACACAAGGTACATCTATGTCTGAAATTAGTCCTGTATAAGTTTCATATCCTAAAAATTCTCCAAAACGGATTTATAGCAAAAATTCCATGATGACTAGTTTTTTCTATACAAAGCCCTGGCTTCTAAATTGTCACAAGTGTCATAAGTGCCATACACTGCCCTCTTTCAGGGTATCTCTGATACCATGTTAGAATTTTAATGTTTCACAAAAAGTTATGCATATCATTAAGCATTCATCACAATAACTATATACTAGGATCACTAAAAGATAGACAAGCACAACATCACAATAGTACACAAAGATTTACCTTGGGAAAAACCCAAGAACTCCCTCAATATAGATGATCAAAGTACAAAAACAAAACCCCAAACAAGTGCTCCTTCTCCTTGCATATATAGATAGATAGATAGATAGATAGATAGATAGATATCTTATGTGAATTACACAAGTGAGTGTGTGTGTGTCCAAATGAGGAGCACATCACTCCTGTTTATACTTTATCTTCCACTTGAATTTTTCACTAACTAGGTCGGCCCCAACAAACTTAACTAGGCCTCCTTAGCTAGGAAGACTCAAAACAATATAATATTAATTTCTGGAGGGTTCTACCGACCCGACTTACAAAGGAGGTTTTATCTCATGACTCTATGATGACCAAATACAATAATAACATCCCAATGGAAGAATAAAACATCTCTGAATAAATTACAATAATAAAATACAATAGAATATTCTTCGAAGTTACAATATTTCAACAAAGGCCGCTTGAAAGGATAATTTTCCTTTACCATTGATAGATCAAGTTTTAGACTCTCTCTCATGAAAACAAAATTTCTCCTTTCTCAATGTATTTAGTGGCTATAACCATATTCAAATTTCCCCTAAGGACCAAGACAAAACTACATTTACCTGTCGTTGGGGAACATTTTCATATAGGGCTCTCCGATTTGGACTATGTAATGCACTAGCTGCATTCCAAAGAGCTATTATGCATGTTTTTTTAGACGTCATCCTTGATAGTGTAGAGGTATTTATGAATGATTTTACTCCATTTAGATTTTACTTTGAAAAATCCCTATTAAAACTGGAAAAAAGTACTTCAATGATGTAAACTGGAATCCCTAGGCCATCATATCTCAGAAACAGGAATTCAAGCAGGCCCTTCCAAGATAAGTATCATTTAAAAGCTTCCTATCCCTTAAAAAAAAAGGTGCCTAAAGATTCCTAGGAGATGTTTAGGGAAAATTTTAGGGGATAAATTTAACTCATGGATTAATTTTCAAGGTTTTCTTCCCAGTTTGTTTTTTCCATTTTCCATTTTTTTCGAATATGATTTTCCCAAGTTCCATAGGATTGAAAAATTTTACTCTAAAAATCAAAAAAATTTGTCCAAAAACTATATAAAACCCTTAGAAATATGATTTTTTTTAAATATCACCAAACATTTTATGGTTGGAAATTTTATAATTAGTAAGATTTTCCAAGGTTTCTACACTTTCAAAAAAATTATGGGTCTCTATTATACCCGTATTTTCCATCCTATGAGATAATTTGTTATCCTATGAGCTCCTTAGAGACCTCACATGACTGATTAGACTAGACCACTTTGTTCTACCCTTCTTTGGCCTATTTTTGATGACCATCACCCCTTGCATGCCTATGTGGGAGTGATGGTCAATATGCCATCACACCTTTCATGCCTTTAGGGTAGTGATTCCATCACTCCTTGCACTGATTTAGGGGGGTGATGGTCAATTTTTTGGATGAGTTTCAGAAGGATCATGACTATGATTAGATTCCACCTCATTTTGGCATACGAACTCACATACCAGCTCCATTCCATGTGTCCTTAGATTCTACATTCATCCTCCATGCATTCACCATCCACCTATATATTGAGGCAATTTCATGAGAAAAGGGGTCCCTTTGCTTAGTATTTATATGTTGTTGGAACCCCTAGTGCATCCCACAACCATTTGTGATCATCTTGGTTGAGTGAAGGAAGATTTGGAGCAGGAAGCTTGGAGGAGATCTACATCATGGATCAAGGTATGATTTGATGTACCTCTTCTTATTCATATGATATATAGACATATGCATTTCTCCCCCCTCCACATCATGGTGCTTATGGATGTGTATGATTTTGATCTATGTTTAATATAATGTTTATGGTGGATCTAGTTTGTCTTGATTAAATCAGATTAGATCTAGATACATGTTTCTCATATCATGACATGTTTTATATCATTTCCATGCATTCTTATATATGTTATAAAGGTTTGAGTAAAGGTATTGCTTGTCTCTTTGTGTGTAGGGTACTACCAAGTGTAGATGGAGCGAAGTCTATTAGATCTGTAGCATCTGGGATTGATATTCAACAAAGGACCTCAAATAAGTGTTAGGAACACAAGTCAACTCTTCTCTTTACTTTGTTAGTATATTGTTGTTGGACGCATATGCTTTGTAAGTCATCCCATAGTATTTGTTGATCCATAGTTTGTATTAGCCCATGGTATTAACGCATAGTATTGGACACATATGCTTTGTAAGTCATCCCGTAATATTATATGTTCCATGGTATTGACCCATATTATTGGGCATAGACTTAGTATATAAGTGTGTGTTGAGGCCAATGAAGGACCGTGAAGTTATTTGTATTGAGCTTGCTCAAAGGAGGTTTCCCCCTCGAAGTGGCATACGATCAATAAAAATAATTTGTGATCTCATATATTGTGCATTTTATCAATTAATTGTTGCAAGTTCCTCACATCTTGTATCATAGCACTTTCTTGGGCTCGTTGGGTGGAATTTCTACCAATTTTGTTTTTCGCGGGTTCATATATGGGAATAATCCCTATCCGCTTAACTGTGGGAAGTACTTGGGCATAAGCCCTAAAACTCATTGTGAGGAGTACCACAGGAACCCTGAAGTAGTTGGCCCATTGGGAGGACCTACCACTGAAATGGGAAATGACCCCTACCTGATTGACTAGTTCCCACCCGTGAGGTAAACCAAGAGCTATCGTTTGTGGCAAAGCGGTTATGAGTTTTACCTGAGCTGTGGAGTGAGGGGTATTGCCCCAATATGCAAGTCGTCAGACAACATTGGTGGCCGAGTGAAACACCTGAACCATTAGGAAGCTGAGCATAACTAGGTTCCATATCTATTTTCTGTTGAACTACTGTCGATCACTTCCACGATGTTACAGATCCAACCATTTTCGATCCATTCTAAGTCGTTTCAGATCTAGCCGTTTTTCAGATCCATTCTGAAATTCGTTTCAGATCCAGCCATTTTCAATCTATTCCGAGCCATTTCAGATCCCGTCGTTACAGATCCATTCCAAGCCATTTCAGATCCCATTGTTTCATATCCAATCTGAGCCGTTTCAGATCCCTCTGTTTCAAATACATTCCGAAATCCGTTTCAGATCCATTCTGAAAAGAAAAAAAAAATCAGTTTTTTTGCCATATCTCCTTTGTTTTCACTCTGTTTACCTTGAAACTTTACAAACATCTCTACAATCACATTCTGCATATTTCCTTCCTAAGGACCCTATCCCAAATTCCACTTCCAAAATCCATAAATCTCATATTTGTCTATTTTTAGGGTTTTCCATAACTTCCTCAATTTTCACCCAATTGCCTTCAAATTTTGCCACCATGTTCATTCCCTATTTCTGTTTCTTTGTGCCTCTCTGACAAATTTTCCCATCCTTTCACCCCGCTTATGAAATCTTCATTTTTTGCTTCCATATCCATTCGAAAGTGTCCAAAACCTAGTCAAACCCCAATTGCCCATCAGAGTTTTTCCCAAATCCAAATTTCCCTTTACTAAATAATCTTTTGTTTGTGTTTTTCTACCCATTCAAAAAAACAAAACAAAACAAAATCTTGGTTATGGTTGTCACATGCACAGGAGCACAAATCATGGAGGAAGAGCTTGCAGCCCTCAAAACCAAACTCCAAGATTTGGATGAAAAATTTCTCAGCCTCCATCTTTAGCATTCCACTATGAACATTGGGTTCTTTTCTTCCAGCAATTTTTGTGGGCCGAAGCTTGATTTTCCTCACTTAAATGGTAACGATCCGACTGGATGGATATACCAAGCAGAACAATATTTCAGTCTGCATAATACTTTTGATGTCCAAAAAGTTCCACTTGCATCCTTTCATTTGGAACAGGAAGCCCTTCAATGGTATCGTTGGTACATCACGGCTCATGGCGAGCCAAAAATGGATAGATTTTTGCCAACTTCTTTTGCGACGATTTGGTTCTAGTGCTTTTGATTACTTCACAAGAGCACTCACTAAACTTCGCCCAATTGGCACTATGAGAGAGTATCAAACAGAATTTGAGAAACTAGCCAATCACACGGAAGGATTGTCTAATGAATTCTACAGGGGTTGTTTTATCGATGGTCTTAAGGATAAAATATGCTAAGAGGTTAAAATGTTCTCTCCCAACACAATCATGGAAGTCCTAGGGTTGGCTAAGTTGGCAGAGGACAAAATCAAATCCCAACATTGCTCCAAATCTACTTTTGTTCCATTCAGAAATATGGTTTCCCAATGACCTCCCATCACGCCAACTCCTTGCACAACTCCTATCAAGCATTTGTTTGAAGCAGAGATGCAGGCACGTTGAGAAAAAGGGATTTATTATAATTCTGATGATAAATTCACTTAGGGACATAGATGTGTTGAGCAACAACTCTATCTCTTAGATGTGGATTCTCCTCCTACCTCTGAACTTGGTGCAGAAGCTCCAGATACACTCGATGATCAGGTCGACATTCAGCAGCCTCTTATTGACTCTGCGTCTTCGGCCGACCACCCAGAGATATCTCTCCATGCTTTATCCGAAGTCACCACCCCACAAAAAATGCAGATCAGGGGTTAATTCAAAAATATCTCTCTTGCAATACTCATTGATTCTAGTAACACTCATAACTTCATTGACACTCAGATCGCCAAAGAGGATGATTGTTTTATCCATCCTTGCTCCAACTTTGAAGTCATGCTTTCCAATGGGGGCACCAGACCTTGCAAGGGGAAGTGTCACAATGTGCGTATCTCTATGGACGATTATAACCTACACTCTAACATGTTTGCCTTGTCCTTAGGCGGAAGTGATGTGGTTTTGGGCGCTCAATGGTCACGCACACTTGGCCCCATCTTATGGGATTTTGCTGAACTTTGGATGCAGTTTTTAGTCAATGGGAAACAACACACATTTACAGGCTTACTGTCATGTCCCAAATTTGGAATTGGGTCACATTGGCCTAAGCAAATTGGCCCTGTTCATTAGAGTTTGTCAAATTGATGCTAAAGGTCAAATAATTGCTAAGGAGGAAAATTACTAGTTTCCTAGGTTTGGGGTGGAAGCTTTGGGATTTGGAATAATGGGGATAATAAATGATTGTGAAACATTAGGATGGCATAAATATTTAATAAAGGAGATAAATAAATATATACAAGTGAAAATTAAAGTGGCATTTGATCATGAAGACACATGGAGGAAGTGGGACCCACACAAGCTAGAATTTATGTGCCACATGGCATCCTCTTCTTGCAATTTCAAATCCACGGGAAGCCTAATGTTCTTGGGATGAGTTATAAGGTCAATAGTACTTGGAATGAGTCAATTAGGTTGAAATATAGAGGAAGAGTAACTCCCATGGAAGAGGAAGAGGCAATTGGAGCTAGTGAGACACTTGGGCTAGATTCCCTAGCTCTATGACAACAATGATGAAGATGCTATGACACCTATGACACAAATCAGAACTAAAGGCTGAAATATGACATATATGACATGTCAGGGATAAAACTAGACTCCAAGAGGGCGCTCAAGGGTGTTAGGGCAGCTAATATGCTTCCACATGTGATTTGGTGGAAGTGGGAGACTAGGAATTGTTGTACAAGTGGCATTCTTTGGAATCTCTTCCCAACTTGAGTTGGAATGAGTCTCTTGGAAGGAATTCGACCCATGGAGGACATTAGAACTTTCTAAATGTCAATAAAAAAGAATGAAACCAGCTTTTGATCATCTATAGAATTTGCAATTGCATTTGTGAAGAGGGAGAGCTAGTGGATGACTAGTTTCTTGCCTTAGCCAATTTTGAGGGTGAAAGATTCCCATCCAAGTTGGTAATTGGAAAGGCCATTCATAACTTTCATTTGGAGCTTTAATGGAGTCTTTATTTGCAGGTGTAAGCTACATGGCAGCTCATGGTTTCTTCTATTTCAGCTCACTCCTTCAACCATTTCCAGTTTTCATGGCATATTCTTGATCCTTGAGGGAGGGTGTTTTTGGTGAGATACTGTACTCTTTGGGGGAGCTTCTAATGCCCCATTTATTTTGAAATATGAATTAAATACTCTTTTCTTCATATCTAAAAATTTTCAGGTCGAAATTCCAAGTAGAAATGTGTAAATCTCATTTTTAATGAAAGAACAGTGCCATTTCCCCACTACCTTGTTGTGAACCAATGTACTGCTGATGATTTTGAATGAATGGATGATTCTCTGATAAATTTGTGATTAATATACTTCCATGGATGTATTTTACAATTTTCATGTACTGTACTTGAGCATTTGAAGTATTTTTACTCAGTTTAATTGCATTGGGAGAAGAAATAGTGTCATTTCCCCAAGAGTCAAATGGGTGATTTTTGTAGATGAATGGGAGAGGGTTGGAACATAATAATAAATTAATGGTGCAAATTAGACCTTAATAAAATCATTAATACATTACTTACCTCTTTTCAGAAATTGGAGTGGGTTTGAACGCATCTAGGAAGCCATTTTCAGTACTTATCCCAGGGGGATTTGAACCCCAAATTACTAGTAAAATTGCATACTTGGTCCAGAATATTAAGAAAGTTTGTAGAGGTCTTTTGGTGGCCATATATCATCCTCGAAAATCATATTCAAGTCCTAATATCATTCATACACCTTCCTTGAAGATTTAAAGGCATTTGGAGTCAATTTGAGACCTAGAGACCAATACTAGTCAAAGGGAATTACTAGTAAAATTCCCTACATTGGCCAGAATTGAAAGAGGATTTGCAGAAGTATTTTAAAGGTCCAAAAGAATCCTTGAAACACATATTTATGTTCTAACATCATCCATATACCTTCTCAGAAGATTTTGGAGCAAGTGGAGCAATTTGGGGACCTAGTGCTCAAAACTAGTCAAAGGTCTAACTAGGGAAAAAAGTGAAAATTTGCCATTTTAATAAAATTACTAACAAAGGATATTATAGTGGTATCAGAGCATGGTCCTTGCACCTGTGGATTAGGTACATACATTCAAGAATAATTGGCATTCATGTCTTACTATTATGATGAATCCTATGAGTACAATTCTTATGAGGAATATGCAGATGCTTATAAGCAATATAAAGCAGAATGTGAATGGTACGAGGAAGAGGTGTCGTCATGCAACACTTCTTACAATTTCAAGAGAAATGAAGATTATTCTTATGAATTTAAATCTTATGAATATGAGTGTGTCACACCAACCAAGTATAATTCTATGAGTGAGTTCCAAAGATGGAGAGCAACATATAAAACCTTGCCCCAACAATATAAAAAATATCAAGAATATCTTGCTTCGAGCAAAAATACACAAAATGCCATGTCTTTTGAGTACTATGCTGAAAATGTTTTTGAAAATAGGCCCAAAAATGAAGATGTGGAGTTAGTAAAGAAAGTTTTATGCCCTTCTTATAAAGAACCTTGGAGTGAGTATCATATATCTGTGCATGAAATTATGTCCCACTTGAGGAGAGCTTTTGGGAATTCTTGAAAACGAGATTCCAAAGATATTGATCATAAGAAAAACAAGGGGAAAAATGCATCATCTTGCTTGAAGGATAAAAATTAAGAGACATCACAAGAGCATGAAGAAGATTCTATTGAAAATATGGAATATCATTTCAAGACACCTTCTAGCTTAGACATGAACCAAAGAGCATCTACTGATGAATGCTTAAACTATGAAGGAGTACCTACTGATGGGTGCTCGCACCTCTATGTTGGTGACATAGAGATCACTTTTCAAAGTGTTGCTGCAAGCCCAAGTTCCATTAAGCATGATAATGAAGACCTTGTAGCAGTTGAAGAAGAACCAAGATCAACTTCCCCATCACCACTTGAGCTTCATGAAGTTGGTCCAAGCAAAAATGAAGAAGATGAGGAGGTTCATTTGCAAGAGCCTCATTTTCTTGAAGGGTCCTTAAACATGAATGAAAATAAGATCCAAGAGTCCCTCATCATTCTCCATGACACTCAAGCATTGGTGTCAAATTCTTGTTGGAGAGCTACTTCATTGGAGGAAACATCCTTCCTTGAAGACATGGAGAAGACTCAAAGAGAAATGTGCCACATCAAAGGTAATTTCATGTCTTTTATTTTTGATAGAAACCATTTGTTTGAGCTTAATGAATTGTTACATGATGCATACTTGAAGAATAATGAGGATATTCATAATCTCACAATTCAAAATGAGCAACTTCTTGAAAAGTTGCAAGATACTTATTTTTCCTCCTATTTTTAAGATTGTCAAATGGTAGATTGTTTGGAGGATTCTCATGACATGGTGGATCATGAGAAATGTGGAAATTTGAATGTACGTAATGTGTTTGAATATGAGCTTGAAGAGATCCAAACACTTGATGTGGTGGAAGAGGAGCTTGAATTGTCTCTTGATGAAGGTTATGCAATTTTTAAATAAGAGCATGATTCCTCTACATTGGAACCAATCTATGACAAAGGTTTCACACTTTTGAAGGAGCTGCATGATACTACCCATATGGATCCTTTCCATGATGAAACTTCTGCATTTTTTTATCATTTGGGTGAGTTAGTTCATTCTCCTACATCCTACAATTCCATGTTTTGTAGCATTAGTCTCAATGAGTATGGGTGAAAGGGTTCCTTTTGATGGTGCCACATGAGGAATATGGAACTCCTAGATTTACCTTTTATGATGGCATGGTTGGAGCACATTCTTATTCACATTTGCAGTAGCATCATTTGTCACTTTATGATGATGCACATCTACATGGATTCACCTATGATATGCATTTGAGTCACTTGAAGACTCATGGTTTTTCTTGCTCAACACTTGGTTCATTTGATGTTAGAGGAACTTCATCCAACACTTGGGTAAATATATTTATAATGGGAGAACATTTTTGTTGGAAGCCACATACTTTGTTACATCTTTATGATTCTCACATTCATGGATGTATGGGTGAGACTTATTTGAGTCCTTTGAAGTCTCCTTGTTTTTTATGCTCATTATTTGCTTCATATTTTAGTGGAGACTCTTCATTCACTTCTTGGATGAAGGAATACAAGGATGAATATTTTGATGCATATCACATCCATTTGGAGTAGCATTATAGGACATGGGATCCTCACCTATGTCATTGGAGCAAATTTGATGGGTCACTTGAATATCGTATGCACTTGGAAAATGGTGGTCTACATGCTTGCAGGTATAAGCACTTTCATGACTCTTTGATGAAGCATCTCCTTGATGTACATTTTCATTATGTTGTTATGTACTTTGATGATATATATTTTGTACTCATGATGTTTGGAAGAATGCATACAAGAAAATGGGATCCAGGAATCCTCTTATCTGATGGTATGGGTTGGAGAGCACTCTTAATTGTTGGGGTGCAATACAAGCAATGGGACCCTGGGATCATTTTTGTCTCATTGGTTTCAATTTTTTTTGGAAGCAAGCAGTATGGGAGATGGATTCCCCACTTAATAAAGTGATTTTTATCAGAGTAGTGCAGCAACAAGCATGGTGGTTCCTCTCTAAAATATTCATGGAAACTCAAAGACTCAAGGTTGGGCAATTCAATGGCAACTTCAGAGAATTATACAAAAAGCAGGTTCTTCAACACCCATGTGTGAAATTGCTTGAGGACAAGAAATATTGGGAAGGGAGGATTTGTCATGTCCCAAATTTGGAATTGGGTCACAATGGCCTAAGAAAATTGGCCCTATTCATTAGAGTTTGTCAAATTGATGCTAAAGGTCAAATAATTGCCAAGGAGGAAAATTACTAGTTTCCTAGGTTTGGGGTGGAAGCTTTGGGATTTGGAATAATGGGGATAATAAATGATGTTGGAACATTAGCATGGCATAAATATTTAATAAAAGAGATAAATAAATATATACAAGTGAAAATCAAAGTGGAATTTGATCATGAAGACACATGGAGGAAGTGGGACCCACACAATCTAGAATTTATGTGCCACATGGCATTCTCTTCTTGCAATTTTGAATCCATGGGAAGCCTAATGTTCTTGGGATGAGTTATAAGGTAAATAATACTTGGAATGAGTCAATGAGGTCTAAATATAGAGGAAGAGTAACTCCCATGGAAGAGGAAGAGGCAATTTGGAGCTAGTGAGACACTTGGGCTAGATTCCCTAGCTCTATGACAACAATGATGAAGATGCTATGACACTTATGACACAAATCAGACCCGAAGGCTGAAATATGACATATATGACATGTTAGGGCTGAAAATAGACTCCAAGAGGGTGCTCAAGGGTGTTAGGGAAGATAAGATGCTTCCACATGTGATTTGGTGGAAATGGGAGACTAGGAATTGTTGTACAAGTGGCATTCTTTGGAATCTCTTCCCAACTTGAGTTGGCATGAGTCTCTTGGAAGGAATTCGACCCATGGAGGACATTAGAACTTTATAAATGTCAATAAAAAAGAATGAAACCAGTTTTTGATCATTTGTATAATTTTCAATTGCATTTGTGAAGAGGGATAGCTAGTGGATGACTAGTTTCTTGCCTTAGCCAATTTCGAGGGTGAAAGATTCCCATCCAAGTTGGTAATTGGAAAGGACATTTAGAAATTTCATTTGGAGCTTTAATGGAGTCTTTATTTGTAGGTTTAAGCTACAGGGCAGCTCATGGTTTCTTCTATTGCAGCTCACTCCTTCAACCATTTCCAGTTTGGATGGCATATTCTTGATCCTTGAGGGAGGGCATTTTTGGTGAGCTATTGTACTCGTTGGGGGAGCTTATAATGCCCCATTTATTTTTCAATATGAATTATTACTCTGTTCTTCATCTCCAAAAAATATTAGGTCGACATTCCAAGTTGAAATGTGTAAATCGCATTTTTAATGAAAGAACAGTGCCATTTCCCCACTACCTTGTTGTGAACCAATGTACCGCTGAAGATTTTGAATGAATGGATGATTCTTTGATACATTTGTGATTAATATACTTCCATGGATGTATTTTACAAGTTTCATGTACTGTACTTGAGCATTTGAAGTATTTTTACTCATTTTAATTGCATTGGGAGAAGAAATAGTGTCATTTCCCCAAGGGTCGAATGGGTGATTTTTGCAGCTGAATGGGAGAGGGTTGGAACAGATATAATAATAAATTAATGGTGCACATGAGAACTTAATAACATCCTTAATACATTCTCTACCTCTTTTCATAAATTTGAGTGGGTTTGGAGGCGTCTGGGAAGCCATTTTCAGTACTTATCCTAAGGGGATTTGAACCCCAAATTACTAGTAAAATTGCATACTTGGCCCAGAATCTTAAGAGAGTTTGAAGAGGTCTTTTGGTGGCCATATATCATCCTTGAACATCATATTCAAGTACTAATATCATTCATACACCTTCCTTGAATATTTGAAGTCATTTGGAGTCAATTTGAGACCTAGAGACCAATACTAGTCAAAGGGAATTACTAGTAAAATTCGCTACATTGGCCAGAATTGAAAGAGGATTTGCAAAAGTATTTTAAAGGTCCAAAAGCATCCCTGAAACACATATTTATGTTATAAAATCATCCATATACCTTCTCAGAATATTCGGGAGCAATTGGAGCAATTTGGGGACCTAGTGCTCAAAACTAGTCAAAGGTCTAACTAGGGAAAAAAGTGAAAATTTGCCATTTTAATAAAATTCCTAACAAGGGATATTACACTTACAAACAAGGTCTCTCCGCATCATCAGTTCCCATCACCTAGAAAATATCCTTGAGAATAATTCACATGGTGTCATCGCTCAGCTCCATTCCATTCAGCTGCAACCATCAACGGTCTCCACAACTCCCTTGGATAGATATGCAGGTGTCCTTTTTGAATGAGTGAACTTGCCGCCTTCACGAGACCTTTCCGGTAAGAATTTAGCCACATCTACATCTGAGAAGGAAATGATGTCTATTTTGCATACAGTACAAAAGTGGCAGCATTACCTATTAGGGAATTATTTCTGCATCAAGACTGATCACCAGAGTCTGAAAAATTTCCTAGAACAACGGGTCTCCTCCCCAACACACCTGAAATGGGTTATACCTATGTGATCACTTACAAGAAGAGTAAGGAAAATCTGGTGGCAGATGCTCCTTCTCGTACATTTGGGAACCCAAGTCAACTCTTCTCTTTACTTTGTTAGTATATGGTTGTTGGACGCATATGCTTTGTAAGTCGTCCCGTAGTATTTGTTGATCCATAGTTTGTATTATCCCATGGTATTGACCCATATGATTAGAAACATATGCTTTGTAAGTCGTCTCTCCATGGTATTGACCCATAGTATTGGGCATAGACTTAGTATATAAGTGTGTGTTGAGGCCAATGAAGGACCATGAAGTTATTTGTATTGAGCTTGCTCAAAGGAGGTTGCCCCCTCGAAGTGGCCTATGATCAATAAAAATATTATGTGATCTCATATATTGTGCATTTTATCAATTACTTGTTGCAGGTTCCTCATAATAAGTCAAAGTATGTTAATATTTCTTCCCTCTCTCTCCATATCTTCTGTGTGAATGAATAATTGGATCTAGTGGGTTAATTGTTAGATCTAGTGGGTGAAATCATATTGGTCTACCCCGTCTGTCTGTATTGGATCAGAGAAAGGATCCAAGGGAGGTACCACATGTCCACAAGAGAGAATTATCCATTGTACAATTGGTGACTCCAATGGGAAAATTTTGCTTATACTTTCCCTATTTTTTATCCTTTGAATTATTCGAATTATTGGTTTCTTGGCCTTCTTAAGTCTTTCATTGATCATTAGAGTCTTCTTGCATAATATTTGGACTTATCCAACCTTTGGGACATTTCAAATATGAGTGTGATTGCAAAATGTTGGGCCATTTTGAGGGCCATCCCCACATCCCTTTGAGTATCAGAGTGATTCCATCACTCCCTATTGAATTGCAGGGGGGCGATGCTACATTGAATATCACTCATTGCTAGTTGGAGATAGAGTGATGGTGCTCTAGGATTGCTCGTTTGATTGAGTTTTGCACCATTTGTTCTCAGATCTTCTACATGATTGTTCTCAAAACTATGTATTGAAGTCCATGGCCTCTATGTAACACTCATTTGATGTTTTTTTCCTGGGTTTGAATGGTTTGATTGTTTTTATTGCGTATCTTCTTTAATGTGTCTTATGAGACCTAGAATTAGTGAGTTCTTATCTAATTCACTCTCTTTAGCTTGGGGCTAATTTTGAAGGATTGTTTGTTATCTTTGTTGTTGTACATTCATTTATGTTTGAGTCATTTTGTAACTAGGATACCTTTCGTTTTCATTGTCACACAATTTATACCAAGCATTGGGATACTTGCAAAGAGTATATGTGGTTACTAAATCGATTGGTGATCACTAGGCTTGCTGATTTGATTTGACTATCACTATTTGAAGTTGTCCCTTGCATGCATTTTCTTTTTGTTTGTTTGTTTCACATTTGAAAACAAAAGGAAAACAAAATATTTCTACATTTGGAATGTTCATAGTTTCTTGTTTTGGTGTCCTTGCTTTGGTTTGATTGCATTGCATGTATAGATTGTCTATGATCAGACCTACATTTGGGATGTTTTAGTGTCTAATTGGGATCTTTGTGTGCTACGTTTTATGTTGAAAAAGGAAAAAGAGGTCTCTTCTCTCTCCTAGATAGGTATTCGTTGAACTAAAAGAGTGCATTCTCATATCTTGCATCCTTTCTATTTGAACAGTCAATAATATGTAACATCACTAAGTCTCATTCCATTTCCTTTGCTTGAGTAATCAACAACCATAAAATGAAGCACTTACTTAAAATTAATTAGACATTTTATTTGGTCTAGCAAACCAAAATTAGATTCGAGTGTAGGACCATGGATTAGGATTGGATAGGATACTCTCCAAGGACACAAAATGAAACTAGTGTCATAAAGAGTGTAAATCCATTAGTAACGAAAAGTGCTTACTGGGAAATATCTTCTAACAAAATATTCAAGCACAAGATCAAGCAAGGTGCATTTGGGAGATACCCCATCTCGGTATACTTAGTGGGTTCTTGGATGTATTGGGGTTCTGTTTAGTTGGTAAGTCCTTGGGGTGACACCTTCTGGAGAGATTCAAGTCTGAGAATTGTGTCTTATGTTCCCTTCCCATGCATTTGAACTTGACTTATGACTATTCCACCCATTCGTTGTTTGTGAAGTGGTAAACTTAGTTGCTATTCCTAGGTTCCTACATGGATGACTAGAAGTGGTAGGTTCTTGTGGTACCTGAGATAGACACATAATCATCTGCTTACTATAACTTGGGGGCTTCTCCATGGGAACTTAGAAATTGGATTTAGGGGGTGAGAGGGGTTACCCTAATTGGCTCTCATCTCTTTGTTGGCGGCTTGAGACCCCACCTCTAGAAGAGTCATTTTATCCAATTGGTTTTCCTTTTTATTTCCTAGATTTTGGATAGGGGTGTGTTTTTGGCTCTATATAGTAGTTGGCCATAAAATTGATTGTTTTTATTTTAGAATTTCATCTTTCACTGTGGCCAATCTACCGATTTGCCAATATAGACGTATTAGGGGCCTTTCTCTTGTCAAGGAAGAACCACCATCGATTAATACATGAATCACCTCTCAAGTAGAGGTTACTGAAAAAAAAATATTTTTGAAAGTGATTTGGTGCATACTAATCAATTTGAGGTTGAATTTGTGGAAGAGGTTCTTGTCCCACACTTTAACCCCCCTTTAACTAATCCTTTCGACCCTATACTAGTGCAATTTTGACCTTTTAGTGGTGTGCCTTTTTCACTTTTAAGTGACACTATGTATGGGATTAGTATGTCCTAGTTTATGGAACAACCCACTCCATCTTCCATTTGTGTATATCACATAACCCATGACCTCATGATGGATTTGGGCCACAGGGTACTGAATTTGTTGACTGAGTTTTCCTCTAATATGTAATATAGTTTTTCTATTGATTTCAACTATACATTTACAACATAAATTATTGAAATTTAAAAATGAAAACTATGCTATCTATCTCCATTGGAATGAATTTATATTTCCATTAATTCAATTCCATAATTCATATGATGGCAATAACTAATAAAATCATAAATAAATACCATTCATTTCAGCAGTTGTGGAACTTATCTGTAATTACAAACAACTAACTGTAAACCAAGGACGTTCCTCTCAGTTGTAAGATCTGTCAAGCCATATATTTATTTTACAGATCCACCCCCGAGATGGAGCTACACATCCACAAGAAGGTTCTGAGTTTCAGCTACAGCTACCCAATCCTCTATTCTCAGTCTGGCTCCAATTCCTTGTTCTGGTGATGGTGTTACAACCATTGGTGGTTTAGATATGACAACAATGATGGTTTTTCCATGGAATAATTATGAAACAATAGGTTTCCAAGCTAAAAATGGGTGTCTCTGATAGGAAGGAATGAATGGAAAAATGGGCTAGATCTCACTATTTATATGCATGGTTGAGACTAGCCAAGTGGCACCAAGAACTAGCCACTTGGAATCCATGTGCTTGGACACTTTTCCCCCTTTTCTAAGGAGAGTTGGACAAGTTTCATATTTGGAATTGGACATGTTTCCGCCCTCTAATCCCCATTCTTAGGATTATCATCTCCCCCTTGTGGAAGGATAGACCCCCATATTTTCTTCGTCCTTCTTGGTTTGCAGTAGTCAGTTGTTATATTAAATATAAAATGTACTTAATTACATTGTTCATGTTGAGCTTCCAGCCATATCATCCATATTTACATAATTACATTATGGGTTCAAGATGGGGTATTACATTCCCCTCCTCCTTAATTTATGCACCATCCTCGGTGTATCATCAACGCTATAAATACAATGACATAATTTCAACATGTCTTAAAATAGGTACAATATGTCATTGCACAACCTCCTTTAGTTTCCAAGTTGCTTTATCAACCATAGTTTCCATAATGTTCTTGTTCCTTGCAGTCTAGTATATTTTTCATCCATCTCATCCAAAATGCACTAGCATTTTCCCTCCACCGCCTTAGTTTTCTTTCCAAGCTCGACACATCTACATGTACCTATGTCATTTATTAACAAGAATTTTGCATTTTATAATCATTCTCATGAAATAGTCATAATGTCTATAACAAATTTCCAATTCCAAAATATAAGAACACATAAACATTTCATCAAATAATTAGGAAATATCCATCCAGTACTTATCTGCATGCACATTTCTTTACTTTCACAAGGTTTCCATAGGAAATAATTCAACTGACTGCTCCTCTTGGCACACAAGGAATGGGAATCCCTTCTCTAAGTTAATAGTACCTTGTGCTCCCTTCTATGAGTTAACAGTACCTTGGTTTTGTTACCCTGATTCCATTCCAGTGCACAACACAATGAATGGATCTCCCTTCTTTGAGTGAACAGTACCTCGGGATCCCTTCTCTAAGTTAACGGTACCTTGGTTTTGTTACTCCAATTCCCTTTTGGTGTCCCAGCACAGGTTGGCCAGGGAATATTTATGTTATGATTCTAATGTCTTGAATCACTCCCAACAAATTCGTTGGATTTTCCTCTTCTTTGCAGTCACTCACCATCTAGGCTCATGCATCCCCTTCTCTGCGTCAAAAATCACTTGGGAAATCCATCATGTACCTAGGGATTTCTTGCACAAGAAGAGTACAACTTTAGGGTTCCCATGTCTTTGTAGTGACCTTCTTCCTAGGATCTTGCGAAAAATATATTATTGAGTATACTTCTATCTCTTTTTTGATCTCATTAAAAAATGAAGAAGGTACTTAGAAAGAGGGAAAAGGGGGAAGATTACATTGTCTATCTTAAGAAGTGGAAGTAGTCTAGTATGTCACCCTTGAACATGGTACCTTTTTGTGTCTTTTTCTTATAGTTGGGTTATCTGCATTCCTTAGATCCTTACATTTTTCCTGAGTCACCATACTTCTCTGATTGGTTACTCTTCCAATCACTATGGAGGGTGCAGAGATGCCTCCTACATCAATGTTTTTGGGCTAGATGGTGTTCTTGAGTCTATGATTCCTAGTCACACAGTTGTCATGTTATATGTTTAAGGGAGTGTCAACCTAACTCAGTCATTTTGCAGTCTTGTTGACCTTGTGTGTCAACCATTCTTATTTCATTATGTTATACTTGGTTCTCTCCAATATCCTTATCACATCGCTCGATGTTCGTTTCACATCAATTGATGGGAGATACATTGGGGCCCTATTTCAATGGATTTCTTCCTATCAACACCAACTCTTTATCTAGGAAGTGAATCTAGAAACCATAGTACCCTGGAGGTTGCATTCATCAGTGGTATGTGTTCCTTGCATTTGAGAAGGGGCAAACATCATTAACTCCCAATTGAGCGATTCTATGAGTGTTTGACCTCAACTCATCTATTCATACTCGCTAGAATGTACTAGGTATCTTGGGATCCATTATCATCATCATCATCAATGGATTCCCTCGTTTATGTTAATGGTAAACATCATTGACCAGTAATCAGATGGATTCTCACATGTTCGGCATCAACACATCTATTCACATGTCATATAATGACACCATTAGGGTTTGAGATAAAGACGTTGGGTTTAGGGGTTACATCACTATGCTTTGTTTCCCCTCCCAATTCGCGTTGGAGTTTATATCACCAATTATGACTATGTATGAGGACCAATTGAGCACTATTTATGTTGTTATATGTCCTCTTGATAGTATATTGAAACATAGATCCACATTGTATTTTCTCATGGATATGATCCTTTTTATGACATGGATCCACTGTGAATTTTTTGTGCCCCATGATCTTTCATATTATTACATGGGTCTGCAATTAACTTTCTTTGTGGGAATGGTTTATACTTATAATACCGAGCATAGGTATGCCTACGTCGAGATGATATATGCATACTTGGTTGATGATTAATGGCAGGTCCTCTCCAATTTACCACTTCCAATTCCTTACCTTGCCATATTATTATTTGTAAAGTCTTTCGACCATTAGTTTCTCTCTTGACCTCACACTTTATAGGGAATCTATTATACCCTTATTTTCCATCCTATGAGCGCCTTAGAGACATTACATGTTTGATCAGTTGATACCACATCCTTTTACCCTTCTATGGCCTATTTTTTACCACCATCTCCCCTTGCATTCGTATGAGGGAGAGATGGTCACTCTACCAACGCCCCTTGCATGCCTTCAGGGGAGTGATGCCATCGCTCCTTGCACTACCTTAGGGGGGCAATCGTCTTCCCTTGAATGGTTTTTGGATGAGTTTCTGGAGGATCATGACTATGATTAGATTCCACCTCATTTTGGAATAGAAACTCACACACTAGTTCAAGTCCATGTGTCCTTTGGAGTCTGCACTTATCCTCCCTTAATTCACCATCAACCTATATATTGAGGAAGTTTCATGAGAAAGGGGAACCCAACTTAGTATTGTTATGTTGTTGGAATCCCTAGTTCATCCCACAGCCATTTGTGATCATCTTGGTTGAGTCAATGAAGGTTTGGAGTAGAAATATTGGAGGAGATATACATCACGACTCAAGCACGGGGGGTTCACTAGCGAGGCAATATCATATCACATCCATTCATATTGGGGGTTTGAATACTCCTAGAAACCTCAAAAATATATTGTCCCGTATCAAGGGGTCAATGGGGGGGGGTTTAATTTGACATTGTAATATAAATATTGGGGGTTATTTTATTTGGGTGGGTTGAGGAATAACCTCCAAATATTGGGATGGATTCATACCTCCAAGTCATGGGCTCAATTCATACATCCAAATCGCAAGTTTGATTCATATCAGTCCTATTTTTTACTAAGGAATAACCTCCAAATCGCGGGCTAGATTCATACCTCCAAATCACGGGATGTATTCATATCAGTCCTAACTATTGATAAGGAATAACCTCCAATTTTTTGGTTGGATTTATACCTCCAAATCATGAACTGGACTCATATCAGTCCTGGTTTCTTCAGTGCTCAAATATTATCAACTACCCAACTTTGTGTTATTGGAGAAAGATCAAAGAGGTCTTCAATTCAAAATGTAGTATATCATACATGTTTATGTGTTGGCACAAACACTAGAACTAGTTTTCCTTCCTTTTCATGTTGAGTTATTGATGTGTTCCTTGGATTCATCATTGCTTGCATTAGAGCCTCAAAATTGGCAATATCTGCAATGTTCTTTCATTTTACAAGCCATTTTTTTCATATATATATATATTATTTAGGGAAACGTAGCTATTACGAAACTTCTAAAAAATTAATCTTCCAAAAAAACTAGAATAATAGTGTAACTATTATTCTTATATCATTTATAGAGATTAATAGATTATATCCTTTATAAAGAATTATGATTTATTTGAAACCTAAAGGAATTATATTATATTGTTATTATTTATCCATTGCAAAAGTATGGGATTATATATCCCATGGTTATTAGTTATCCATTATAAAAGTAAGGGATTGTATTCCATGGTTATTATTTATTTATTATAAAAGTACATAGTACTTTGAACTCACGGTATTACCAATTTTACGAGTGGACTACTAATAGCTTCTTTGATAGGCCACTTTTCTGCTGGAGGATTTACCATCTGGGTAAGGATTGAACCAGAAAAGAAGGTCAGTTTTAGCTAGATACAAAATCCCACCACCCAAATAGAAATGGGCCATCCATAATTCAAACTAAGCATATTAATGAAATATTTTTCCAATGTAAAAGTAGACTATAGTATGGACCATCCATAATCCAGACTAAGCATATTAATGAAACTAATATTATTCATATGATTTATAGAAAACACACTTATTATAAAATTTGTGTTCGATTTATTCTTTCAAATAGCTAGCTATTATCTTAATAACCTAAATAGAATTTGTTGAATCGTTGTTATTTTTTATAATAGAGTTATTATTTTTTTCCAATGAGATAGAGTTAAGTCCCATGAATATCAAGTTGAATCATTGTTAATTTTTTTATATAGAACTATTATTTGTTTCCAATGAGATAGAGTTAGGTCCCATGAATATTGTTAATTTATTGAAATTATGGATTCAAAATCCAAACTAAACACATCATCAATATAGATATTATTTTATGTTTAAACACGTTGAACATGCACAATGTTTTCAAACATCGTATATACCATAGCATAGTGTAATACATTGTAGTATGGTTATTACGTTTTGGTTGACAATGACGTTCAACCACTCCATTAATGCTAAGGCTTGGTGCTTCAACCAAACCACTAGTGAACTTAACTCTATGGAAGGTGTTGTCAAACCATAAAAATTACTTGTATTTTCTACCTTATAATCAACAGAGAGGATTAAACCAAAGAAACTATGATTGTAATGAGGTAGCTTGGGGGTTGCATGCCATTCGATATCCATTACTTGTCACATACTCATAAGAAAGTTTCATCTTAGCTCAAAAGAGTTGGAGTTTCAAACATAACTCTCCAATTTTCCCCTTTGTTCCAGATTACCTCTATTACAGGCCTTTTGGTACCTATGGCTCATATTAAGGTTGATTCCTCCAACTAATACATGTAACGTTTTGATTTGGTTGCCACATCAAACCAATGATGAAGAGATCAGATTATTCCTCATAGATTGTCAATGCATTCAGTAACAGGTTTTTAAGTTATATATCAAGTTTCTCTGCTAACATTCGTTATATACTCTTGTAGCATGAGTTGACTTGTGGTTATTTGATGGAGTGTTGGCTTGTTATCGAATACTTGAATTTGCATGGCCCTCAATTTAAACCAACGATCCATATTTTAGTTATATCAAATTACGTTGGCGTAAGTACACTCCTAAAGCGAATTACCAAGTTAATCCTTGCTTTACAAGCATTGAGTATATACTGTTTGAGCATGGATAGTAACTTTAATAGCTTTTCTAGGTTTTTATAATGGTGTATGGGAAAATATGTGAAACAATTCCAAGTCAAATTTGTTGATTGTAGACATATGTGTCTGAGCACCTCAAGGCTTAATATCTAGATCAAGAAATTCTAAATCCTAGAAGGTGCTTTCAAGGGTAAACTGCATATGTATTGTTAGGGAGTGGCCTAAAACTGACATTGCAACACTCATCACTTCGATCAAGTTTGAAGGGAAGCCTCACATCACTAGTTTCTTCACATGCTTGCAAAATGTACATTCTCATCCCTTCTTTGGGATAAACCCTCACCAAAACAACTAATTCTTCAAAGTACGAAGAAAAATGGAATTCTAATTTAAGCAATTACTTATGCAACCATAAATATAGGTTCTGTAATTTTTCTAGGCCATATTTTTATGCACAACCAACATGGAATGCATGAGGTTTCTTATTCCTAAAAGAATATTATAGTTGAAATGATGTGAAATTATTCGCACAAAGGAATATGATAGTTGAATGATCTGTGATTACATGAGAATAAATAATAAAGGGAAATGCATAATTAGTTGACTTCATTCTTATAAGGATCAATCAAGTGAAGGATGATGCTCAATTTTTATTTCTTATATAAGTAGTGGCAAATCTATTTAAGCATGGTATTGGAAAGACAAGATTAGTGATAATGGATTTTGATTTGGGATTTTTGTTAAATATATTTGTGACCATTATGGAATTCCCTCCACTCTTATTATATTTTAGATTATTTGAAATCAATACTTAACACATTTTCTATTTCATTCAATTTTGAAAACTGTTAAGATTTAACAACTTTGAAAATTGATTTCAATCATTGATAATATTTCCCTGTAATATCTCATCCGACTCTAAAAACTGTTGAAATTTCATAAATGGACAATATTGGAAAGTTTCAAACTAAATGTTGTTGTACATTTGAGATGAGTTACCTTACCACTTTAGCATGTGTAAGGTCCAATCAATTATTAACATGTGACTTATCTTCCCTTATCATGAATGACTTCACATTTTGTTAGTTTAGTGCACAACTGATTCGCTCTCAATATGGGTCACGAGGACACCATTTGAAAAGCTATTGTCCATAGTTTCAAACTAAACTTTATAGTTCTAAGTCAACTTGGGTGTGAATTCACTTGATTATTATTTACAAGGTTAATTGTGATTGAAATGCAAAACAAAGTATTCAATATAAATTAAATATTTTTCTTGCAACAATTTCACTGCTAAAATCTACTGAGGTGTACATACTTGATCAATTTAACTACTAAATTCTACCTAGATGTACATACCTCATCCTTTACAGATTTGAACCTCTAAAATCTTAGGAAGAAATACATATTCTTAACCATAAACAATTTAAATTGTACAATTATCATCATATAAAAATATCAATTAAAAATTTTAAAAATATCAAAATTGTCTAAAAATTCTATTTAGCAATCATATGAACTAAGTGTACATACCCCATCCCCTCAAAATTTCATCTAAGTAGTATTATAATATTTAAATCCAATGCTTCCACTTCTTTGAATACAAAATAAGCTTTAAAAAAATTATCTATGTCATCTTTTAAAGGCCATGCTTTAGCTTCTACTCAAAATAACCTCAAAAAATGGTCAAAAGTCCTATAAAGGCCATGCTTCCGCTTCTTCTCCCACATGCTATAGAATCAATGACTGCCACATCAAATTCATAATGAATATGATCTATGAGTTGTAAAGTTTATCTATGCATATGGATCTTCAAACGTTGGGATAATATTCCATAAAATTTGTGGCCTTTTGGATTTAGTACACATGAAGTTGGATTGATTATACATAAAGAGGTGCATTTACTACATTTGGAAAGGCACAGTGGGGCTAGAGATCTTGCGCCTTTAGAAAATAGTATCTTTCTTCCAGGAATCCTTCTTGTCAAGGCTTCTGTATGTTCATGATATATCAAAGAATAGCCCTAATTTCACTAGATACTGAGAAATACCTACCAAAATCCTTTTGTTGAGCCGCCCTCCCAATACATATTTCCAGTTAAAAAATATATTTTTGCAAAAGATACCCTAATTTTACTAGATACCCTTTTTATAAGCCCCCCTCTAATTCTTATAAACCCCCCATACCTTACATCACCCTCCCAAATTTTACAACATATTGACCTTATTTTTCACAATTTAAAAACCCCCCTTTATGAATGAACGTGATAAGATATTGGTGAACAAGGTGCAGCCACCGTGGAAATTTATAGAGCTTTTCCATTCCATTTATTAATAGAATTTGGGTTTTGTTGTATTATTGTGTGTTTCCAATTTTATGTTGTTGTCTTTATTTCATTCTATAAATAATCCAAATTGTCCCTCAATTAGCAAAAGCATAATAAATTAGCACCCATGTACAATGGTCCCTATAATCCGATGTGGATTAGAAGTATGGATTACAAATTGGAGTTGCCTCCATGTTTATATGTACATCTAGTCTTCCATGTATCTCTCCTAAAAAGAGGTAATTGGTCTCAAGATCCAAGTCCAAACTATTTTACTAGATATTGATGAAGAAGGGAAATTGATACTAGAAGGTAAGATAATCATTAACACAAGGATCATGCAACTACAAAATCAAGCAATTACTAAGTACCTCATCAAGTGGAAGAACTTTCCAATATAAGAGGTAACATGGGAAGATGAGTTCTCCATGCAAAGACATCCAAAGTTAATCATGTGTTGAGGAAGACACTTGTTTGAAGGGTAGGGGCATGTTAATCCCTATATATTGTGACATTACATGTATATTCTTATATTAGTATTGTCTTTATTAGTTGGATAGGACCTTAATTGTAACTGTATGGTTGGCTAGAATTGTAATTGTATCATTTGCCTTACACACACACACACACACACACACACCAATGAGATACAATTTGGGATGATCTGATCTTGTCCTTTGCATTTAATACATTGCATAAGGAGGTTTCCTTTCGAATAGGCTTCTTATTCATCTTTTTACTTCATTCGTGAGGCATTGAAATACTAATTTTTCTTATCTTAAACTCATTTGGGAATTTTGTGCATAACAATTTATCCTCCATAATACACTCGATTGTATTGCACACTAATGCATTTTAAATACTAATATGAACCATATATTCAGTTTAAAAATACCTACCTCAATGCATGATTTGGCTAGATTCCTAATTGTGGTTATAACATCATTCTATGCACAAGGATGTTTGTGAAAATCTAAAAACTTTAAAAACTAAATTTTATTTCCAATAGTTGAACTTGATGGTATGCCTTATATACCTATGCACCACTGTGTTTCAAGGCACTAAACACCCTCGATAGTTTTATAATTTTATTAGTATTAAATACATATATTATATCATGCATCAATACTCCATAGATTTAGACACACCATTATGATATCTCATCTTTGGTGCAATTGTTTAGTTGTATAGATATTTGAATTCAATGCATCATATATGAAGATACACCAATGTGTGTATATCCATTTAATTCACCATTCAACTCTAGATTTTTTTTAAAATATAAAAACCTACCTTTGTGTATAAAGATATATTTGACAGGTGCCAATACATTGTACATTGTAATGCCCAAATGCGTTATGTCATAGAAGATGCACCAGTTAGTGATTTGTAATGTAAAAATAATCATATTCTTTCCTTCAACAATAGGGTATTTTGATGTTTATTGCATGTGCTATTTTGGTGCACCTGTTTATCCTATATGTTGATGCACCATCATGCTATTACAATTTAAGAGTATTGAAAAAAATCTCCGAACACCCACCTCTGTTATAGATGGATAAGGAAGCATTTTTTGAGATGTTCCACCAAAACTCTTCTAAAAGGTGTTTTCTTTGTAATGTTCATCTAGCATGCGTCCATCACCATATCCATACGAGAAATTCCAAAGTTCATAGACACCCACTATTATTTCCCCACAAGAGAGTCTTCCATCTTAAGATTCCATAGTTCAAAGTTGTCACTTTTAAAATTTGACAATATTTAGTTTGGATTTGGTTTCCATTCTCTTTCACACAAGAATCACTAATGTAGAGATTTCACTAAAACCAAGACTCAAGATAAACGTGCTCTATCAAGAATGAGGTAAACCCTAGCAACAAAGGTGTCTTTGTAAAACCATCATCCTCGCTCTAATGCCAAGTATAGGCTTTAAACCTTTCCAAGTGAAGCAATGATTACAATCTTTAAGAAAAATAGAAAGTAAGCAACAATGAGCACATGCACACACACACAATACCTAGAAATTTACCATGAAAATCCTTAACCAAAAAAACCAACATAACTTAGAACCACACTTTTATTTTATTTTTATTAAATTAATCATTCACAATACAAAATTTAGGTATACACCATATCCAAATCCCTAATCTACCGAAATAAATTAAATTACATCTATAATCCTTTACTTTAAATTAATGTAAAATATCAAATCCATTGATTGAAAAATCACAAAGATTAAAAACAAAAAACTAATATAAATATTGGATATCCACTCAAAAAATGATATCTAGCTATTGTTTTTTATTTATTATATGTTCTATGCTTGTATTACAGCTTGCCCACTTACTTGGCACTTGGCGTATCCATGTATGCATTTCCATATCCACACTTTTAACGTTCTCATGCTTTTAACCCATTCTCTTTCCAACCACTTTTTGAAATGGACAAGTTGGAATGAAATCAAGACATTATCTACTCGGCTAATACATTTAATCATTCATCATTTGGCACTTACTAACTTACCATCTCTCTTCTGGTTAACTTAGCATATCTCTTCTTGTTATCTTAGCATATATATTATATTTTCACAAGTTGCAAGAACACTGCACGCTTCAAATTCTATTATATTATTCCAGAGTTGCATGCACAGTGCACATATAATTCCGGAATGCCGCAGCTTCTCTCACGCACATTTCAGGTGCTAGATTATGGAATGAATAATATTGCTTTACATTTTATATATTTTTTTGGTTTAATGATTCATGGTTTGTAATAAAAATAGTGATGAGCTGTTTGATTGTGTAATATTTATTTTTTCCAAAAATATGGTTAAACGAGAAGGGAAAGAGTGTTTATTAATGTGATCAAAGTTTTAACGAAACCGTATGTATTTACAATATGGAAAAATACATTACATATAAAATTACAAATTATTATTATTGAAATTAAAAAACATTACATATAAAATTACAAATTATTACAAATTATTATTATTAAAATTAAGAATTATGAGTTAACTTTTATTACATTTGTTAATAAGAGTGATGAATATAGTTATATTTGTTAAGAAGCGACTACTCCCAAACCCTTAATATATATGGTCAACCTAAAATGTTTTTACCTAGAATTAGAATGAGATGCATTCACATTCTAATGTGATTCATTGTTTAGGAAAAGGCATTTCTATGATTTTTTTTCCTTGGGTCATATCTTAATGCAATTATTTATCTATTTTGAAGAATGTTTTGAATTTTGAAATTCACATCATTATGTGATTTCTCATTTAGGAAAAGGCATTTTTTTATATTTTCTTTTTATATATATCATTTTGATGTGATCAAAGCATTTTGAAGTGTATTTTGAAAGGTTAGCATTCACATCTTAATGTGATTGTGATTTCTTGTTTAAACAAAGGAATTTCTTCGATTTTTTTTCCTTAAATCACATTTTAATGCAATCCTCTCTCCATCTATCTATATATAATTAATCCATCTTGATGTGATCAAAGCATTTTGAAGCGAACTGAAAATGTTGCGAACCTTAACCTTTACATCCTAATGTGATTTCTCATTTAGGCAAAGACATTTCTTTGATTTTTTTCCTACTTGGATCACATCCTAATATATATATATAATCAATCTTGATTCACCAAAGCATTTTGAACTAAACTGAAAATGCTTTGAACTCTAGCATTCACATCCAATGTGATTCTTTGTTTAGACAAAGGAATTTTTTTGATTTTTTTTCTCGAGAATCTCTCTCTCTATATATAATTAATTAATTTTCTTCAAAAGCATTTTGAAGCAAACTAAAAATGCTTTGAACTCTAGCATTCACATCTTAATGTGATTCTGTGTTTAGACAAAGGCATTTCTTTGATTTTTTTTCTTGAGAATCTCTCTCTATATATATAATTAATTAATTTTCTTTATAATAGATTGTCTTTTTACATTTTTTATTATTTATAATAAAAACTAAGCTTTCGAATCAAGGATTCACATCCTAAAGTGATCACTTTATTAGGCAAAGACCTTTTGAAAATGATTTTTGGGGAAATCTGATAATTTGGAAGTTTTTAAGGCTAAAATGTTTTCACTTGATAAAGCATTTTAATACACAATCATTTCAAGCCAAAGCCTTTTTTATACATTTTATGAACTTTTTTTTTCTAAGAGAACACGGTGATTTGATGCTTCTAAGCCTAAAATGTTTTTACTTAGAATTAGAATGAGATCATCTTGATGTGACCAAAGCATTTTGAAAATTCTTTGAATTGCCGCATTCACATCCTAATGTGATTCATCGTTTAGGAAAACCACATTTCTTTGATTTTCTCTCTTTATATATATCCTCTTGATGTGACCAAATCATTTTGAAGTGCTAGCATTCACATCTTAATGTGATTCCTTGCTTAAACAAAGGAATTTCTTTGATTTTTTTTCCTTAGAACACATCCTAATGCAATCCTCTCTCTCTCTATCTATATATAATTAATCCATCTTGATGTGACCAAAGCATTTTGAAGCGAATTGAAAATGTTGTGAACCTTAACATTTACATCCTAATGTGATTTTTCATTTAGGCAAAGACATTTCTTTGATTTTTTTTCTCCTTGGATCACACAAACACACACATATATATCATCTTGTTTCACCAAATCATTTTGAAGCGAACTAAAAATGCTTTGAACTCTAGCATTCACATCCTAATGTGATTCTTTGTTTAAACAAAGGCATTTCTTTGATTTTTTTTCTTGAGAATATCTCTCTCTCTATATATAATTAATTAATTTTCTTTATAATATATTGTATTTTTACATTTTTTATTATTTATAATAAAAACTAAGCTTTGGAATCAAGGACTCACATCCTAAAGTGATCACTTTATTAGGCAAAGACCTTTTGAAAATGATTTTTTGGGAAATTTGATAATTGGGAAGTACTTTTAAGGCTAAAATGTTTTCACTTAGAATCTTGATCAAAGTATTTTAATACACAATCATTTCAAGCCAAAGCTTTTTTTATACAATTTATGAACTTTTTTTCTCTAAGAGAACATGGTGATTTGACGCTTCTAAGCCTAAAATGTTTTGACCTAGAATTAGAATGAGATCATCTTGATGTGACCAAAGCATTTTGAAAATGCTTTGAACTGCAGCATTCATCATTTATGAAAACACATTTCTTTGATTTTCTCTCTCTATATATATCCTCTTGATGTGACCAATTAATTTTGAAGTGCTAGCATTCAAATCCTAATGTGATTCCTTGTTTAAACAAATAAATTTATTTGATTTTTTTTCCTTAGATCACATCCTAATGCAATCCTCTCTCTATCTATCTATATATAATTAATCCATCTTGATGTGACCAAAGCATTTTGAAGCGAACTAAAAATGTTGTGAACCTTAACATTTACATCCTAAAGTGATTTCTCATTTAGGCAAAGACATTTATTCAATTTTTTCCGCCTTGGAGCACATATATATATATATATATAATCTTGATCTCACCAAAACATTTTGAAGTGAACTAAAAATGCTTTAACTCTAGGATTCACATCCTAATGTTATTCCTTGTTTAGACAAAGGCATTTCTTTGAGTTTTTTCTTGAGAAAATCTCTCTATATATAATTAATTAATTTTCTTTATAATATAGTTTCTTCTTACATATTTTATTATTTATAATAAAAACTAATATTTTTTAAATTTGCATTATGAATAATAGGTTTCTTTAAAAAAAATTAATCTATAAAAATTTTCTTATAATATGTGATTTTTTTACATATTTTTATTATTATTTATATTTCTATATTAAAAACTAAATTTCTTAAAACTTGTTTTATTGCAGTGAGAGGACCTAGGTGCTCTACAACCGAGTATGGGGGGGATGGAGATGTTGTCACGTAACATAACATAACATTACATTACAAAAAATAAATAAATTAAAAAGTACATGTCGACTCATAAAATAAAAAATATTAAAAGTAATTAAAAAAATCCACATTGACCTATAAAATAAAAAATTAAAACTTAAACCTGAATCTATATCAAGAGAGAGGTATCTAATTTCTAGAGTAGATAAAAAAAAAGAATACACGTCAAGAAATTGGATCCCTCCCGATGCTGGATAAATCCATGTTTAAGATGGATCTATGCTGGTGAATAATACATTTTTTGAAAACTTCTAATCTATAGCATTATTTTATAGCATAGCATGTTTATTTGTTATTAATTTCATAAATTATACATTAAATTTTGAGAATTCTCTACTATTTTTATTGTTTTGATTAAATGAGTCTATTTCTAACTTGACATGGAATTTCAACTATACAAATTTGGAGAGGCTTGTACATAATAATAGAGCTATTGTAACAAGTATAGAGTGTTGTATTTAAAATTTAGTGATTTTGACAACATTTCTATGTTGCACAAGTTTGTGGAATGAGGGTGTGCACATGATTTTCCCAAATTTGTATTAAACCTCATGTTTTGAGTGGGAATAATATATATATCAAGTTTTTTAATATATTAAAAAAATTAAATATTTTTTTCAAAAAAATATTTGATTAATTTCATAGCTTAAATTATTTTAGCCTATCACGCCTATAGTAGTGTCATGAAATTCTTCTTTTAAATTTTATCACTCATTTAGGTCCACATTATACAAATATTTGGTTTATGTAACCTGAAGTCAACCCTTTACTAACTATGCATTAATCTGGTGTCATGGTATATTTTCTAAATTTGACCTACAACTTCATCCCATTGTATGAGTTTGTAAAGGAATATTGTGTATACATATATATATAGATAGATAGATAGATAGATAGATAGATATGTATGTATGAAGCACCAATAGCTTCATAAACCATAAGACTCAATATTTTTTTAATTCATTGTCCCAATGACATCTGTATTATTGCTCCTAACGGTGCTTAATATTTGGGTGCCTCTAAATTTTTCAGATGGTAATTATTTGTTAACAATCAAATTAACACCCTTAACCAAGTGAAGGAAGAAGCATATTTTTACTATGCACCCGCAACATGAAGACAGAAGAAAAGTACATAAGAGAACATTCCTCTCTGATCTAATCACTACTTCCATAATTGGAAGGATTGAGTGAAGAAAGAGAAATCCTAAAGAGACAAGGTTCAGTGATTGAACTACTCAATTGAAGGCTCAAATCTAGTCTCCATCAGTCAACAATGAGAAGAAATGCACAAGATTGCATTAATTGTGCTTGAAAATCCTAAATTTGTGACAAAAGCCTAAAAATACTATAGAAAGTGGGTTTTTGAGAGAAAATAATAAAAAAACGTGAAAAAGGATAATCCCATATTGAAAAGATAAACTTGAAAGTCCATTTTCCAATGCTATAAAACAAAGGCATTTGGGGCATGGTAGGAATGAACAAAGGAAGAGAAAAGGTATACTGGAGAGATTGTGAAGATTGGAAATCTCAACTTCATCAAAAGAAAGGGTGGAGAAAGGATAGCTCATGGCAATGGAAGAGGGATGCACATCAAGCTCCATGGTAGATATGTACTTTCTTCTCTAGCTTAATATGAAATGATTCAAGTTTCCTTCCACATGAGATGTGTTTATGATGGATTTAGATCTTGAGAAATGTTTGATAGTTGATTAAAGATCTTCAGAAATTTGTATTAATTGTTTCATATCTGACATTGGAACTCAGCATTTCATAGTAAGATAGCTGGTTTAATGTAGATCTAACACTACCTTTAAAGTTATTATCAGATTGGTGACAATACTAAGTTGAATTTAATTGAAATTTTCTTCATTTTTAGGTGTTCTAATCCTTTAAGATATACTCCATTTCATCCTTAAGATCCATCCAATAACCTTTATTGCAGGTGTAGAAGCCCCAAACGGGCCTAAATCCACCTTCCAACTCCCAAAACCCTTTAATACTAATCTCGGATCTCGAATTTTCTTGCTTTAGAAGGCTGGAGCACTTCACCTGTGTGCATAGAGCGTCGGCTCACCTTGCACACTAGAAACCTACACCACTGGCTCACCTTTCTAGTGTACAACCTGCACCTGACTCCTGTTGGCGCTCTGCTCTGTTCCAGAGTGTATGTCGGCCGGGTTTTGAGTTTTGAGGAATTGGTTCTTGATTCTTGTCCCATTTTTTGTGATTTTTATTTATGGATGGGCTTAGGAACCTCTTATATTAGAGTTTAAACCTCATTTGGACCCTCCTTTTATAAATATTTGGAAGATTTTTAAAGAATTTTAAAGCCTTCTTGTTTCAAATTTGCAAAAATTGCTAGAACTAGTTTTGAGATTTTACTATTTTAGGGCCACTTTTAGGCTTCATTTTTGTACTTGAAAACCTACACATTGATTTAAAACATGTTAAGATCAGTTTACGACTAAGTTTTGAGAAATTTGGGAGGGTTTGGATTGATATTTTCAGATTTGGAATTTCTATCCAAAAACCTTTAAAAATGGCTTAAATTGACATTTCTTTCAATTTTTTCTTACAATTTGTGGTAGATTCATTTGCTTAAGGTCATATTTTGCTTATAGATCCCTGATTGGATAGGATTAGGACTGATATTTAAATAATGTTGATTCATTTCATAGTTTGTAAATAGTGAAAATTGAAAAAACATGAATATTTGTTTAAAGAACCTTAAGGCCCTTTAATTTTTTACTCTCATGCACTTGCTTCTATGAAACTTGGAACCAAATATCATTTATGCCATTTTAAAATATCACTTTAACACATTTGCATTGAAAAAAAAAAAAAAAATGAACATCACACTTTGAGATATTTTGAAAAACAATCTCCTTCCAAAGGCAAAAACAAGCTTTAATTAGTTAAATTTTGTTTTGGATCTATAATTTTTTTATTATACTCTTGCACAATTAGAGGAAGTTGTAGCTTTAGACCTCAATTTTATTGTGATAATTTGTGTTTGAGCCACTGTACCCTCTTCACTTGGGCCTTTGTGCGATCTTGTGAATGAGAAAGTGGATCTCAAGTGCAACAGTCTAGGATTTAATTTTTCAAGCATCTTATTTTCGAGCCACCGTATCCTCTTCACTTGGGCCTTCGTGCGATCTTGTGAATGAGAAAATAGATATCACATGTAATAGAGTAGATTTCATTTTTTGCATACAGTTTTTCGAGCCACCGTGTCATGTCCCCAATTTTGGGCTAATTCAGTGACCATGGGTAAAAGGGGACATTATTTTCCTAGGAAGATAAATGATAATTTAATCCTGTAACTATATAATAAATTTTAGCCTAAGTTTTGTTGGAGGAATTAATTTTATTAATATTAAATTAATTCCTTTACTTAATATTCCTAAAATAATTAGGCAAGTGGGCCAAGAGAGTGCCCTGATGGAGATAAGGTTTCCAAATTAGATCTAGAGACAAGAAAATAGAAATATGGCTAAATCAATTTGTGGATTTAGGAAAAGAAAAAAAGAAGGAAAGGTGTAAGAGTTTCTAAAAGCAAAAAAATGGAAACAACCAAAAAAAGCAAAAGGAGGGCGCAGTTTCCAAAAATGAGTCCAGTTTACAAATCAAACAACTTTTACAAACCAGGAAACATATGGAGACAAAGGGGGGCACAATTTCTAAAGGAGAAAAGCTTGCAAGGAAAAATAAAGGAAAAGATGTCAACTCATGGGTGACCTATTCTCACGGGTCACCAAGCTCTTCAACTTGCTCAACAGGTCATCATGAAGTTTATAAAAGAATCCGACCAACTCCATTTCAGAACTTTTGGTCATTGTGAGTTTATGAGTGAAGCATTTTAGCTTCTCAAGGTTTGGTGATGTGCCCAAGCTAATCAATGGGTGATGTGCCCCATTCTTCTATTCTACTTCTCTTCTCTAATATTCTATCAGGATTTGCAGCCATGGAGATCTGATATGCGGGTCCATATACTCCAATAATAAGAAGAACCCAAGCTTACAAGGATTTATCATCATACAGGGTACATTCGGAGGAGACAACATTGAAGGGCCGAAATGGAGGTTTTGGTTTCAGCACTTCTAATCATTTATGGGTTGTGAGACCTGTTCCATTGCATCTGGAGAGTCATTCCCAGTAGGAAACAATGTTTGTCTCATCAAAAAAGGTGTCTGGATGACCAAGATACACCCATTTTCACCAGAGCCAAGGTTTCATGTGTTAAGGAGCGCACGTGTGAAGTTCCAGTTCAGTGAACGCACCCATGACAGCTTAGGAAGCTCAATGCATAGCCCATACTCTGTTTCAGACCTATTGAATACCATAATACACTTTCATATCAGATATTAGATCATTCCATCTCTTCTTACAGCTCTCTGGTGGCCTTATGTGGGGATTTTCTAGTCTATAAGACACTGTATTGTGGAGGAGCTAATTAAATGAGTGCCATATTGGTTCAGTGAGTTATATTTCGATCTGTTGTTGTTGAATACAATATATCAGAACATTATCATGCTTCAGAATAGAATATTTCAGTTAATAAAATTCATTTAGTAACTGAGATTGAGAGACTAGCTCATTGAGCACCGTTTGTGACTAGTTTTACTGAAATGACTGCCAAATTCATTCTGAGTGTCAGTTTTGCATTCTGTAAATTTTAGGAGGTTAATAATTCATTATATTTTCCATATAATTCCTTACTTTAAGAATTTAGCAGAATTTAAACCCATTTTGTAAAGATTGGAAAGTAACTAGCTCAGTAATCCAATATTGTCTTAAGATTCTCAAATCACTCTTACTCTTTCCAAATATTTTTTAATGTTGCCCAGTGAATCCATTGAAATTATTTGTCTATAATAACTCAGCCTTGGACCCTCAGTAACCCACCCATTCTAGTAAGCATATGCTGGTGTGCCCAGGAAGCTTTGCGGTAGGCTTCAGCAGTAGCTGTTGTCCGAAACATAAATGGCCCCAGTACTTTGTGCTTAGGACTCTCCCTATGATCTGATTTGATGTTGCTGCACACATCTCATAAAAATATCATAATTAAAAGTTCATCCCATCATCTTCATTGTTGCCTCAGCTACCCATCACTTACCACTTGCACTATTTGTTAAAAATTGTCAAAATTTGTACTTGTGAAATTTATAAAAAAATCTGAAGTTGAGTTAATATCTGGGTCAAATCTTCCCAAGGATATTACAATGGTATCAGAGCACTTTCTTTGGCTCAGCTTGTGGAAAGTAATTCTCATTGGAAAATTATCTCAACACTATCTTCAAGATTGCAGATGTGGAATTAGTTCCAGTTATGGAAGATTTAGACTTTGAGTTGTATGGGCAAGAAGATTATTATTATGAGGAGTATGATGAAGATTATGATGAGAAGTATGAATAATATTGTAGACAATATGAGGAAGATAATTCCCAAGAAGTACATTCCATGAGCATCTCCCATGAGATCATGATTGACAGAACAGACTATGGTTATTCTGATAGCCATATTGAGGAAAAAGTTGCATGTTCTACAGTCAAAATTCAACCTTCTATGCAAGAGATAATAAAAGACATCAAAATTGCATTGGATGCATGTGACTTCACAAGAATTTTTGGATCCTCTTCAAGAAGAGCCTCCAAGAATATTTATCCTAAGACAACCAGGGAGAAGCAAGATCCAAAGACCAATCATGAGATTGTTTACAGAATGGGAGTAGAATCCACTACAAGCTTCTATGTTGAGGATTTCAAGATCACCTCAAAAGAGATTGGTAAGCTTAATGATGATGAGACATATTTTGGATCGGATCCAAAAAAAGAACTTAAATAAGATTCAAATTCACCACTTGAGCTTCATAGTGAGGCAAAAGTTGACCACACATCAGTTAGATGTGAACTAGTAGAATTGGTGGTAGAACAAGGCACCATAACCCCACCCATTGAAGAAATAAGTATGATGCCAAGGTATGGACCACATTCATATTTTTGTACTAGTTTGTATAATGATGATGTTGCAGCCACATCAAAGGATGATTATTGCATAAGGGATTCCCTGGATGGTGAGTCTCGCATCCTTAGTGATAAGGGTGAATGTAGTGATAGGACTGAATCACTACAAAGGTGTTTACAGGATGCCCACATGGTTGGAAGAGAAACTATTGAGGAATTTTTTAAGTGTGAGGAAGCATCTAATGATGTGTATTCTCGTATATATGTGGGAGACATGGAAGTACCCATTGGTAATGGTGTTGTGGATGCAAGATCCATGGAGAAAGAAGAAGGTCTTGCAACAACAGAAATTGAAAATGAGAGATTGGTGGAAGGCCAAACCACCAACACACCATCACAAGGAGGAGAAAAGATAACACATGGGAATTGTTTCAATTCTGATTTTTACATGCCTATGTCTCAGCATGATGGGGCAGCCACTTCAGAGGAGAATATGAGTTTGGTTGAACCCCCAGGGGTTGAGACTGCTGAATTGAGGAGGGCTGAAAATTGGAGAGAAAGACTTACTGGTGCACCAGAGATGAATGAGCACCCCAGTTGTAGCCAAAGATCTGATATTCATGATCTAAAATATGAATATCTTGCAGCCCCAAAATATGGATCAGCTTTCATAACTTCAATAGAATCAGCTGAAGTTGATCCTAAGAAGCTAGAAGAAGGGAAGGTTCAGCTGCCAGAACCTCATTTCCTTGAAGGGACAATAAAGATGAATGAATGCAAAATTCAAGAAGCCCTTCAAACCCTAAATGACACCCATGCCTTAATGAATAACCTCTATTGGAATTTGGGGGAGCAGTCTTCCATGAGAGACATGGAAGAGTTTCAGAAATCCATGGCAAGCATAAAAGGTAAATTCTTGAACCTGCTTTCTGATAGAGATAGTTTGTTGGAGCTTGTAGAATTGTTTCATGGTACATCCTTGAGGGATGATGAAGAGATCAGCAAGCTCAATGATGAATTAATGGCCACCCAAGATTCTTTGGGAAGCACTCAAAGTGCCCTCCAAGAATCCAAGAAAGAAATATTGCAGCTTCATGAAAAGTTGCAAAGATCCCCCATACACTCCTACTCACCACTCAGTCAACTTCATTTGGTTGAAAGCATTCTTGATAATAGGGAGGAACCTCATGAGATGGTGGATCATGAGGATCATTCATTTTTATATGTGCTTGAAGAGTGTGCAAAACAGTTTGATGAGAACCAAGCACTTGACTTTTTTCCAAGGGAACTTGAGTTGTTCCTTGAAGACAGACACTCTCCCATGGAAGAGTGGGATGAGAGCACCCAGTTTGGGCCAACCAATAATGGAGAAGTTGCAGCCATAAGTCTGATCACTGAAGGTTGCAGACATGCAAATAAGGTTCACATTTCTTTCCCACATGATCTAGATTTAGCCACATCAATGAGGAATGAACATTGGGTGAAGAATTTTTTTCTGGTTGATGCCACATGTACAACAGGAGGATCATGTTCTGTCTCTATGGGAGATAGATCCTATCGTAGAAGATATGGCTGATTATAACTCATATAAATCAGCAAGAAATATTTCTTATTCATTCACTGAAGGAATGGATAGAGGCATCACTGAAAAGAAGAATCTGGAAGGTAAAAGTTTCTTGTCTTTTTGCAAGGAAATTGTTTTGAATTTAACTGCTTTTTCTATGATTTGCAAGCAGCAGCAGAGACATATTTTGTAGCCACTAGATACCTCCAATACACATTCACACAAGGCTCAAGTGTACAAATTCATAATAAAAAATTTCATGAGCAGGAGAGAGATTCCAACTTGGTAATGGGATCCTGGCATCCTTCAGAATGCCGCAGTATTTGGAAGAATGTTGCACAATCCATGGGATCCTGGCATTCCTTGGGTTGAAAGTTTGTTCTTGATGAAATTTGAGCTTTGGAAAAAGCACCGCATGCAGTGGAATCTAGACCTTGGTTTTCCTGGTGGATTTTGTTGGATGGTATTCAGATCCATGGGAGTGTCATACAAGTAATGGGATCCTGGCATTGTTTTTCTTTGAAGAGATTATTATGATCAAAGTAGTGCAGCAAAATCATGATGGAGTCTTGGGATATTTTGCTTGAGGACAAGCAATTTTGGGAAGGGAGGACTGTCATGTCCCCAATTTTGGGCTAATTCAGTGACCATGGGTAAAAGGGGACATTATTTTCTTAGGAAGATAAATGATAATTTAATCCTGTAACTATATAATAAATTTTAGCCTAAGTTCTGTTGGAGGAATTAATTTTATTAATATTAAATTAATTCATTTACTTAATATTCCTAAAATAATTGGGCAAGTGGGCCAAGAGAGTTCCCTCATGGAGATAAGGTTTCCAAATTGGATCTAGAGACGAGAAAATAGAAATATGGCTAAATCAATTTGTGGATTTAGGAAAAGAACAAAAGAAGGAAAGGTATAAGAGTTTCTGAAAGAAAGAAGATGGAAACAACCAGAAAAAGCAAAAGGAGGGCGCAGTTTCCAAAAAGTAGTCCAATTTACAAATCAAGCAATTTTTACAAACCAGGAAACATATGGAGACAAAGGGGGGCACAGTTTCTAAAGGAGAAAAGCTTGAAAGGCAAAATAATGGAAAGCATGTCAAGTCATGGGTGAACTATTCTCACAGGTCATCAAGATCTTCAACTTGCTCAACAGGTCATCATGAATTTTATAAAAGAATCCAACCAACTCCATTTCAGAACTTTTGGTCATTGTGAGTTTATGAGTGAAGCATTTTAGCTTCTCAAGGTTTGGTGATGTGCCCAAGCTAATCAATGGGTGATGTGCCCCATTCTTCTATTCTACTTCTCTTCTCTAATATTCTATCAGGATTTTCAGCCATGGATATATGATATGCAGGTCCATAATACATATACTCCAATAATAAGAAGAACCCAAGCTTACAAGGATTTATCATCATACAGGGTACATTCGGAGGAGACAACATTGAAGGGCCGAAATGGAGGTTTTGGTTTCAGCACTTCTGATCATTTATGGGTTGTGAGACATATTCCATTGCATTCGGAGGGATATTTAAAGTAGGAAACACTTTTTGTCTCATCGAAAAAGGTGTCTGGATGACCAAGATACACCCATTTTCACCAGAGCCAAGGTTTCATGTGTTAAGGAGCGCACGTGTGAAGTTCCAGTTCAGTGAATGCGCCCATGACAGCTTAGGAAGCTCAATGCATAGCCCATACTCTATTCCAGACCTATTGAATACCAGAATACACTTTCATATCAGAGATTAGATCATTCCATCTCTTCTTACAGCTCTCTGGTGGCCTTATGTGGGGATTTTCTAGTCTATAAGACACTGTATTGTGGAGGAGCTAATTAAATGAGTGCCATATTGGTTCAGTGAGTTATATTTCGACCTTTTGTTGTTGAATACAATATATTAGAACATTATCATGCTTTAGAAGAGAATATTTCAGTTAATAAAAGTCATTTAGTAACTGAGATTCAGAGACTGGCTCATTGAGCACCATTTGTGACTAGTTTCACTGAAATGACTGCCAAATTCATTTTGAGTGTCAGTTTTGAATTCTGTAAATTGTAGAAGGTTAATAATTCATTATATTTTCCATATAATTCCTTACTTTAAGAATTTAAAATCATTTAAACCCCTTTTGTAAATATCGGAAAGTAACTAGCTCAGTAATCCAATATTGGCTTAAGATTCTCAAATCACTCTTACTCTTTCCAAATATTTTTGAACGCTGCCCAGTGAATCCATTAAACTTATTTGTCTATCATAACTCATCCTTGGACCCTCAGTAACTCACTCATTCTAGTAATCATATGCTGGTGTGCCCAGGAAGCTTTGCGGTAGGCTTCAGCGGTAGCTGTTGTCTGAAACATAAATGGCCCCAGTGCTTTGTGCTTAGGACTCTCCCTCTGATATGATTTTTTGTGGCTGCACACATATCATAGAAATATCAGAATTAAAATTTCATCCCATCATCTTCATTGTTGCCTCAACTGCCCATCACTTACCACCTGCACTATTTGTTAAAAATTGTCAAAATTTGTACTTGTGAAATTTATAAAAAATTCTGAAGTTGAGTTAATATTTGGGTCAAATCTTCCCAAGGATATTACACACCGTATCCTCTTCACTTGGGCCTTCATGTGATCTTGTGAATGATAAAGTGAATCTCAAGTGTAATAGTCTAGAATTTAATTCATATGCATTCCAAAGGGATCTGCGTATCATCTTCACTTGGACCTTCGTGCAATCTTGTGAATGAGAAACAGAGATCCCCCACGTAATAGAATTAGATTCATTTTCTATTGATAAATTTGTTTGGTTTACATTGATCTTTGAAATCAATTATTATCCATATTTCAGAAAAAACTATGCATGAAAATACAAAATCTACCAAACCATCTTGCATGTTTGAAAGACATACATGAACCTGTAACGTTTAATTAGTTTAGAACATTCATCGAATTGAAAGGTAAAGTAGTGAGCATATTGCATTGTTTGGTTCATATTTTTTGAGTCAACACACCACCAGTTTCACATCCACTCCTAAAACTAAGCAAACTACCCTTAAAATTGGTGCTTAATCTAAAACTAACCAAGATTTGATTTTTCATATCACCAACAAGGTTAGGCTAGTGCCCTGGATTAGGTTTGGAGAGTTAACACTCCTGGGATGCAAAACTTTTGAAACTAGCATTGATTACTGAGAGTTTAAATCCATTAGTAGAAAAAAACGCTTGTTGGGAAAGCGCTTCTAAAACATGCGTTAAGCACGAGGTCAATCTGGATAAGTAAGGTTGGTTCCCCCACTCTAGCTTGTTTAGTGAGACATGAGCTCATCAAGGAATTCTATGTGAAGTGACAAGTCCTCGAGGTGACATCACTTTTCTAGAATACCTGGTTATGAGAGTTGTCCTCAACTTACAACTTTTATGCCCGATCGTTGATTGTGAAGTGGTAACCTTAGCTGTTATTCCTAGGATATCACATAGGCTATTGTGAGTGGGGAACACTTACAATACCTGAGACAGATTTTGGAACTTTTACTCTTTGGGAGGGTGATTGGTCAGGAACCAACACTTGCACCCCTAACGATTAAATTTTATTGTAACTGTTTCTCATACCTTCGCTTCTAGCAATTGTTTGAGGCTTGATATCCCTCAGCAGCTACTAGTTTCGGAAGGCCCTCCAATCCATATTTCACTGAGCTTCGTCTCTTTGGAAGAGTAGTTTGCTTGCTTGGATCTATAAGACTTTTTACTGTGTGGACACTTTTTATTTTTGTTGAGTCTAGACTGACTTAAGATTGTTTGAGTAAGAACATCTTTTTAAACACATCCTTTTCTCAAATTATTAGAAGTGGCTACTCTCCCAATCCGCCAGTCACGGTGGTAGTGAGGTGAGTCACCAGAAATTGAAGGCCATGCTACACTGCAGAGACAGATACAAAAACCACATCCTAGTGACTTGGAAACAGAATTGATTTTAAATACAATTAATATTACTCGAGAAGAACAATATCAAACAAACCCTGAACATTAATTATCACATCACGAACTAAATACAGTCATAGTTGACGATCTTACTGTAGTTGAAATTGAAACATTGAAAAATCACACAAATGCTCATGTAATTCCACCTTTGATGATTCTTTCAGAACCAGTTGTACTTACTATCCATGAGTCACTGGGTGATATCAAACCTCTTTTTGAAAGTTTGAATGACATGCAAAATTAAACAAGTGACCCTATGGCTTCATCAGAAGCACAAGGGACTACATCGTTGCAAAATCAAACAGTTGTTGGAGGTAGCAATACTTCCACTTTGGCCTCTACATCAATCCCAACAGTTAGTATACCTGTTAGTAGCACAAGTTCAACTAGCACTTCAGTGCCAGTTGGTACAGTTTCGGGTTCCAATCCTAGAAGTACATCCACTTCATCTACAGGAATCCCTACTGAAGGGTGTTCCTTACCAAACATTGGTTTTCCATATGGTTCGTCTAATCAAGGTCACAAAACACAAGGAGTAAACCAAAATCCTCTTGTTATACCTAACATTTGTTCAAATTCTACTTCTGGGGGCAACCCTTTACCATGGAATGGTAATATTTTTGGCGAAAGCAATGAACCATGGAACATTTATGCCAATTGGGGATATGCTCCTTAGATTAGTGGAAATGACCCTAGGGGTTATCCTCTGACTTATCCTAGCACAATTCCTAGGGGAAATCCACCTATCAACCCCATTCTGCAATGGAGTGGGGAGGTTTCAAGGAGTATCCAATCTTCTTGGGACCCACCTTCGCAAGGAGGAAATCAACCTTGGAACGCTTATCTAAACCAAGGAAACAATCAATGTGTTAACACCCAAAACGTACCCCCAAAGCTGTAGAGAGGCAAGATCGGGGTAACCACTAACCACTTTAGATCTGTGCTATTGACCCAACATAGTTTGAGAGGCTCTCTCTAAAAATCTATGAAAAAAAACTAGAAATACTCAAAGGTGTCAACAATGAACAAACACACCAGTCTTCTCATTACTAAAAATATACGTTCAAACCAAGTATGGAAGGTCAGTTTTCCTTTAGAACGGAGTCGTTTATTGTTTTGCAGGATAATCATAAGAGAGACGTGGGAAATGGAGTCAAGATATAATGCATAAATCAAATAACATCGCAGTAGTGTGAGATACCAAAACAGAGGCAAGGTAGCCACCTGATTCCCATCGAAATTCTAATTTCAAGAGATAAAAGAAGAAGGCAACATACCATCAATATGAGAAACCGGCATGGATGAATTCAATATCGACTTTAGTAGAACTGTTAAGTGAACATCTGAAACAATAGCTAGAGCCTGTGGCCAGGAATTCTATGCTACTGTACATTGATTTCAGACATGAAAGGGAACACATAATGGAAATGAATAACAGGAAATACAATCACACTAGAGAAAGAAGATGGACATACTGTAACCAAAGCAACACATGAATCTTTGGTAGGACCTCCATCACAAACCCTGCAATTCTATTAAGAAAGATACTTCAGAAATACAAAACCAGGCTCTCCCAGGCCTTGATCAAATGATTTTCCAACCCATTGATATTCTTTTACATAGCTATTTATAGGCCTTCGGCTTTGGACTGAGCATCAAAACGGTTACTGTTGATGTATGTGTAACTTCGGAATGTATTTCATCTGTGTATTTTATATATATTTATTGTACCCTTATAAGAGATGTGTTATTCCTGTATAAGGAAGTGTCATCATGTGGATTGACAAGTGTCGCAAGTGTGTGTACTTGCCGATGGGTTATTAGACCACCATGTGGGGTCGGACCTGAATTATATATATTATAATGTGGATGTACCTAGCTACACAAGTCGGCCCCATAAGGTCACTGGGCAAATAGATCAGTATAAATAGAGATCAGGTAATCTCTATTTAGTACACTCGAAAAAGTAACTCACTCTCACTCAAAAAGTGGTGCACTAGTGAGGAGGAGGATCATCTACTACTAGGAGACTATCTCAGTGTATTTTGGTTGTACTTTGGTTGAGCCATTGCTCTCTCTATCTCTGAAGAAGTTGTGGGGTTTTTCACCTTAGGGTTTTCCCCACGTAAACTCTGTGTCTCTTGTCTCTTATGCTTTTGATTCTCGTGATGCTTTTCATATTGTGATTGTCATGCATTGATATATTGTATATGTTATTCACTCAGCAAAGATCCTAGAGTATTGTGAATTAATGCTCAAAATTTAACATGGTATCAGAGCTAACCTGAGAAGAAGACATTTTGCAGTGACGAAAGCTTGAGTTCCTTGTTTATTGGGTTTCTCTCCACAGATTTTTTAAAATCAGTATAGTAGATTGACTCTACTCATCAAGTCGCATCTATCTGTCCAATCAGAATTCAATTCCGACCATTTTCAGATTTGGCCCTAAAAATTAGGGTTTCCACAAAAATAAGAATTTCTGGAATCTGAAGGCACAGCTGGAAGCTCCTTGCAAAAATCAAAGTTTAGAGCTTTGGATTGAGATTTTTGGCTGGGTAGATCTCCGGGAAACTCAAACCCTAATTCAGGGCTCTCCCTAGTGAACCCGGGAGGACAAAAAGGCAATTCTGAAGGGAAGAACTTTGTTGATCTCAAATTTTGAATACACCAGGCTGATCAACTCATCAAGGCGCATCTTTCTATCCTTTAAGAAATTTTAAATTCACATTTTGAATTTTTAGGGTTTTTCCGACAAACCCTAATCCGGGACCAGATTCAGTTTTTAGCATTTCAAGTGGTAAGACCAAAATATTTTCTATTTCCATTTGAAGTACTCTTTAAGATGTCTCTCCACACAAAGCTTGAGTATAAGCTTGAAGGGGTTGATAAATTTTGAGCCTGGAAGTATAGGATTGGGTTAATCTGGAAGAGAATGAGTTGGACTCATATGTGAAAGAAGACATCCCTATCCCAGAGGATGAAGAGGCTAAGGTATTGCATAAGACGAACTTGGTCAAGGCAAAGAGAATCATTGCTGATTCTATCAAAGACCATCTCATACCCCATGTGTCTTCTCTTAAGACACCCAAGGAGATGTTTGACTCTTTGACCAAGCTATTTGAAGGAAAGAACATAAATCGGAAGATGACCCTGCGGAACCAATTGAAAGGAGTAAAGTTTCAGAATGGAGAAACCATTCAATCTTATTTTTCAAGTGTCTCCCAGATCAAGGAACAACTAGAAGCAGTGGATGAAATGGTGGAGAATGGTGAAGTGGTGATGACCACTCTAAATGGCCTACCCAGGTCATGGGATTCCTTCATTCAAGGAATTTGTGCAAGGAAGAAGTTGATCTCCTTCAATAGATTGCGGGAAGAATGCTCTCAAGAAGAATCTAGACTTATAGCTCGTGAGGGAAAGATGGGAGGTGAAGATCAAGCTCTTGCAGCTCACACCAAAAGAAGCAAAACCAAGAAGGAGCACTCTCGCCACAATAGATCCTATCAAAAGAGTAAGAAGGACCTAAGATGCTTCACATGCAATGAGAAGGGTCACTTTGCTTCAGATTGTCCCAAGAACAAAAGGGATAATAACAACAACTCCAATAAGAAGAAGAAGGGCAGCAAAAGAAGGTTTCATGCTCATGCTGCCGAAGATGATGAACCCCCAAAGAAGAAGGATAGGGCAGAAAGTGATAGTGATGATGACTCATCAAGTGAAGAAGAATATGTTCTGATCTCTGCTCTCACAGGTACTATCTCCCATGCTTGTAATGATTGGTTAAATGACAGTGGGGATTCCAAACACATGACTAGGTTTAAGGAATCTTTTGTGAACCTATCTGAACATGAATCACCCCATAAGGTGAAACTTGGGGATGATTATCAATACCCAATCAAAGGAAGTGGTGAAGCCTCCTACAACCTAGATTCTGGAAAATCCTTGAAGATGAAAGAAGTCCTTTATGTACCTGGGCTCAAGAAGAACTTACTCTCCATCTCTGCATTGGATGCAAAAGGTATGAGGGTTGCATTTGTGGATGGCCAAGTCCTAATGTGGCCAAAGGGAAAGAACATAGATGATGCAGTAGTGATTGGAGAGCAAGAGGAAGGTTTGTATAAATTGAAGGGACAACCTAAACATGCCATGGTGCATGAATCCATGGAGCCAAGTGAACTTTGGCATAGAAGACTTGCTCATATGCACTATAGGGCACTTCCAATTGCAAGCAAGGCTATAGAGAGTCTTCCTGAAATCAAGACCAAACATGAAGGTGTTTGCAAAGGATGTGCAAAAGGTAAGAACATTAAGAAGGATTTCCCAAGAAGTGAAAGCAAGGCAAAAGACATCCTGGAAATCATCCACTCAGATGTATGTGGTCCTATGTCATCCAGTTCCCTGAGTGGGTATGTTTACTATGTCTCATTTATTGATGACTTCTCCAGGAAGACTTGGGTATACTTCTTGAAGAGCAAAGATGAGGTGTTTGATAAATTCAAGGAATTCAAAACCCTGATGGAGAATCAAACTAACAAGAAGATCAAAACATTCAGATCCGACAATGGTGGAGAATTCACCTCAAGTGACTTCAAGAAGCTTTGTAGTGATTCAGGGATTAAAAGGGAGTTGACTGCTCCTTATAATCCTCAACAGAATGGAGTTGCAGAAAGGAAGAACAGAACTATCATGGAAGCAGCAAGGGCAATGCTGCATGACCAGGATCTACCTATGCATCTATGGGTAGAAGCAGCTAGAACAGCTATGTATGTGCAGAATAGAACACCCCACAAGATATTGGACAACAAGACACTAGAAGAGGTATTTTTTGGTAAGAAACCTGAAGTCAGTCATCTCAGAATATTTGGTTGTCCAGTATACACTCATGTCCCAAAGGAAAAGAGGACTAAATTAGATCCTTCAGGAAAGAAGGGTATCTTTGTGGGTTATAGTGAAAGCTCGAAGGCTTACAGAATATACTTTCCAGGGTTCAAGAAGATTGATGTCAGCAGGGATGTAACATTTGATGAAAACTCAGCATTCATCAAATCAAGGAAGGCACCTATCGAAGTTTATGAAGAACCTAAGGAAACCAGATTTCAAGACACTACCATGGCTAAAGCAGTTCCAGAAGTTGTTCGTGAGTTTGAAGATCCACAAGAACCTGTAGATCCACCCCGTGAGGATAAATCTCACAAGAGGAAACCTGCATGGGATAGAGAGCTCATTCAAGATGTAGAAAGATTTGGCATTCCAGAAGAAGAACACAGAGCAAAGAAGAGAACCAGATCACATACCAGCTATGTTGCTTTACTCTGTGACATTATGAACAAAGAGCCTTCCAGTTATGAAGAAGCAGCAGAAAAGAAAGAATGGAAGGATGCCATGGTTGAGGAATACCAATCAATAATGAAGAATGATGTTTGGGATGTTGTCCCAAGACCTAAAGAGAAGTCTGTTGTGACTTCCAAATGGATCTACAAAATCAAGCATGCTGCAGATGGCAGTGTAGAGAAATACAAAGCAAGGTTCATAGCTCGTGGCTTCTCTCAAAAAGAGGGAATAGATTATGAAGAAACTTTTGCACCTGTAGCCAGGTATACTTCCATCAGAACAGTACTTTCCTTGGCTGCAGCTATGAAATGGAAAATACACCAGATGGATGTCAAGACTGCTTTCTTGAATGGTGTAGTTGAAGAGGAAGTATATGTGGAGCAGCCACTCGATTTTGAAATACATGACAGGGAGTCATATGTGTGCAGATTGAAGAAATCCTTGTATGGCTTGAAACAAGCTCCCAGAACTTGGTATGGTAGGATGGACAGTTTCCTATCTAGTTTGGGCTTTACCAAGAGTAAAGCGGATTCCAACCTTTGCTACAAGGTTGAGGAAGGGAATCCTGTGATTCTACTCCTGTATGTGGATGACTTATTTGTAACAGGAGATGACAGACTAATTACAGATACTAAGAGGAAGCTTGCTGCTGAATTCGATATGAAAGATTTGGGAATGATGCACTATTTCCTAGGTATGGAGGTGTGGTAGAGTGCAGGTGGGATCTCCCTTGGTCAAGGGAAGTACACAGTGGATATCCTGAAGAGATTTGGGATGATGGATTGCAAGGCCATGGCCACACCTATGGCATCGAATCTGAAGCTTCTATGTGATGCTTCATCTGAGCCGGTTGATGTCTCTATGTATCGTCAGATGATTGGGTCCTTGATGTACCTGACGAACACGAGACCAGACATTTGCTTTGCTATGAACACATTGAGTCAGTTCTTGACAGATCCGAGGTGTGTTCACCTAGTTGTTGTAAAGCATGTTTTGAGGTACCTGAAGGGTACAGTGGATTATGGGCTCAAGTATGAAGCAAATCAAAATTTTAACCTGCAGGGTTATGTTGATTCAGATTGGGATAGCAGTGCTGCAGATAGGAAGAGCACATCTGGGTGCTGCTTCAGTATGGGATCAGGTGTGATCTCTTGGTTTAGCAGGAAGCAGTCCTGTGTAGCACTGAGTATAGCTGAGGCAGAGCATGTTGCAGCCTGTTCAGCTAGTTTTGAGGCAGTATGGATATGGAAGCTACTGTCCGAGTTATTTGATCTACCGTTGGATGCTACTGGTATCTTCTGTGATAACCAGAGTTGTGTGAAGTTGTCCGAGAATCTAGTGTTTCATGAAAGGTCGAAACACATAGAGATCAAATATCACTATATCAGGGATATGGTGCAGAGAGGAGCTGTGAAGCTCCTGTATGTTGCGACGGACGAGTAGATTGCAAATGTGCTGACGAATCCACTAGCCAGGGTGAAGTTCAAGTACTTCAGAGAGAGGCTTGGCGTTCTTCAAATCGAGGACACTTCGAGGAAGAAGTGATGGACACATTTGCTGTATCCATTCCAATCATGTTGGAAGGAGGATCCTTCACATGGCTGTGGATGTAAGCGCTGGATGATGAGCATCAGGATGATGTTCTGGTTTCTGCTTGATATGATCAGTTGGAACATTTTTATGTATGTATGTATGCATCATGTTGGATGTTGGATATGATCAGTTGGATCATTTATATGTATGTACGCATCATGTTGTATGCTGGATATGATCAGTTAGATCATGTGTATGTATTTTTGTATATGCATCATGTTGGATGCTTGGACCATGTATCTGTATATGTATCAGGTGGATACATTATATGATCAGGTGGATCATGTATGGTGATATGTATCATGTATTTGTATTTGTATCAGGTGGATACATTGTATGATGAAGTGGATCATGTATGATGATATGTATCAGTTAGATACTTGGTATGCATCAAGTAGATGCATTATATGATCAGGATGATCATGGATGACGAGCTTCGGGATGTTGCTCCAGATGACATACAGCAGGATGTTGCAGTGATGATGATCAGGATGATCATGTGTACATCAAGATGATGTATGGTGAGTATCAGGTTGATACTCTATGGCCGTGGATCAGGTTGTGTAGATGAGCATGTAATTCGTTGCCCTGGGAGATTTGCAGATAGTCTTTCGAGGTGTTGCCTATGGCATGTAATTCGTTGCCCTGGGATATCTAGAAAATGCTCTTTCGAGGTTTTTCTATGGGAGGACATATAATTTGTCCCTGGGAGATCTACAGAGTCTTTCGAGGTTTTTCCTATGGCTTGTAATTCGTTTCCCTGGGATATCTAGCAGATGCTCTTTCGAGGTTTTTTCCTATGGCATATAATTCGTGTCCCTGGGAGATCCGATAGGTTGGGCTGTGTGCCCATAATCAGTCCTGGGATGCTCTTGTGAGGTTTTGCCATGACCACATGTAATTAGTGCTCTGGGAGATCCTATAGGTAGAGCTGTGTGCTTGTAACAGCCTGGGATGCTCTTGCGAGGTTTTGTGGTGACCACATGTAATTCGTGCCATGGGAGATCCTATAGGTAGAGCTGCGTGCTCGTAATAGCTTGGGATGCTCTTGCGAGGTTTTGTGGTGAGGTCACATATAATATGGTCCTAGGAGATCCTATAGGTAGAGCCGTGTGCTCGTAACATCCTGGGATGCTCTTTCGAGGTTTTGTGACGCATGTAATAAGTCCTGAGGATTCCACAGTATGGCCAGTGATGACGAAGACCTGCAGGTGGTGGGCCTACATCCAGTATGAAAAAGGACTGGCTCTGTAGAACTTCCTATGACGAGTAGAGTCAGAGATTGGTTGAGATAGCAGCAGCAATGATGATGATGATGAATATGCATCGGTGATGATGATCCCGAGAAGAAGACTTGTCTAGCAAATCTGTGTCGAGAAATACCTTCCTAGTTAAGAGGGAGTGTTGATGTATGTGTAACTTCGGAATGTATTTCATCTGTGTATTTTATATATATTTATTGTACCCTTATAAGAGATGTGTTATTCCTCTATAAGGAAGTGTCGTCATGTGGATTGACAAGTGTCGCAAGTGTGTGTACTTTCCAATGGGTTATTAGACCACCATGTGGGGTCAGCCCTGAATTATATATATTATAATGTGGATGTACCTAGATAGACAAGTCGGCCCCATAAGGTCACTGGGCAAACAGATCAGTATAAATAGAGATCAGGTGATCTCTATTTAGTACACTCAGAAAAGTAACTCACTCTCACTCAGAAAGTGGCGCACTAGTGAGGAGGAGGATCATCTGCTACTAGGAGACTATCTCAGTGTATTTTGGTTATACTTTGGTTGAGCCATTGCTCTCTCTATCTCTGAGGAAGTTGTGGGGTTTTTCACCTTAGGGTTTTCCCCACGAAAACTCTGTGTCTCTTGTCTCTTATGCTTTTGATTCTTGTGATGCTTGTCATATTGTGATTGTCATGCATTGATATACTATATATGTTATTCACTCAGCAAAGATCCTAGAGTATTGTGAATTAATGCTCAAAATTTAACAGTTACAAATCAGGCTACGACTATGTTTCCAGCTATGCCATTCAGTTAGCAGCCCCTGACAACGTATTAAAAAATGATAGCGATGGCTATCAGACAAACTTTGACTGATCATACAGATGTGTCTTTGCAAGGTTCAGACAGCAGTGATTTCAAATGACAGGTAAGCCCAAACTTTGCTTCAAAATGGAAGAAAAAGGTGTCCATACATTTGCCAAGAAATAGACTTGCCGGAGAAAACAAAAGAACATGTGAACGGACCGTCACCTCATTTAGGAGCCTTCAGCTCTCCCTGAGGGCTGAAAAAGTTTTCTATCTTCAGTGGATTGTTTGTCGGTGCTCCTTCAAATGCGGGAGGAGGCATCATTGTCTCAGTGGGGAGAATGTGATCCTTAACCATCTCCATGTCTGGACATGTGTCCCACTCGCTTTCAGAGGTTCTCTTCTTCTTTAACCAATGTCGCTCCTCTTTTCCTACCTGCAAATTTTCCTGTTCTTCTAGTTCACTCACTGAGCTTTCCTCCACCTAGTCGAGAAGTATTGGAGCTGGAGGAACCTGTCCTTCTTCCACCTCGGACCATACTTGTTCAGAAATGATAACCACCTCGGCCTTCTGTCCCTCTTCCATTACTCTACTCTCAACTGAAAGATGCCCGAATGGTCGAGCTTTCCACCTTCTGGTATGGACGTGGGTTGCGCACCATGGGTGGCCATGCTTTATAACTACCATGACAATGACGGCAGCCTAGAGCACTCATTTCGCCATGATGACCTGACAGGATCTCCTACGTGAATGGGCATGATTACTAAAATCAACACTGGCATCAAAACGTGCCAAGCCATGTCCTTACTGTGGATGGATACGCATATGATGGCAATGAGGTTGCTGCCATACACTTCGAACTCATTAATTTGTACCGGAGATGCTTTTTATCTTCCTACACTCGTGATCATCTTAGCGCCATAGATATCGACCCGGCTTTCATCAAAACTGTCAACCGGTGCCTCTTCTACCGACTTTGTGCATTTGGAACCCCCCGTCTCGTCGCACAAGTAACATCTGCAAATTTTCCCTCAGCCGTAGATCGACTCCTCATGAGATCTGGGTCATCAGATGCTGTGGATTTTTAACCCGACTTCGCAAATATGAAACGCGGTCTTTAATGCGCATGTGGGAAATGCGAACTTCTTTCTGGCCTTTGATCCCGATGGATGACCGTCGATTCGCTTGGACCTGCATGCCAACTAACCTTTCCATTAGCTTTTAAGGGCCAGTCAACTCCCATTGTGATGATCACTTACGACCATCTATCCTTTACCACCTTTAATTCACAGTCGTCCATATGTATTTACACATGCAGCATGAACAACCTGCTTCAATTTTACTCCTCTTATTATTGCAAAAAACCTTAAACACTATCATATTTTTCTTTCTTCAGACCAGATCCATCACTCAGGACTTTAATCTTCTGTATTTTTGGCCTACGGGTTTTCGGAGTATCGCTTCCCTTAAGCAATTCTATGGGCATAGACTCCCCCGAATGCTTAGCACGAATTTGGTGCTAACAACTGGCTCCTACTCGGGGCTTCTATCCTCCCTGCGAGGTAGCAAAGAACACCATTGACCAAGTTCCTGATCCATTGGGCCATGGAGTCATAAATTCTGCAACCTGTAGCCTCTATTATTCAAAAACTGAAAGCAAACTGAAAATTGAAAACCATTACTGTACTTGGAAAATTCAGGAAGCATGTTCTTCATGCCAAACTTATTTATGTACAAGTTGTCTTACCCTACGTCGCCTCAATGGACTTCATATCATGTGATGGAAAAATTCTAGTGCAGCCAATCCAGTAGCCCATACCCCGAGTAGTTTCCTCCGCCATTCTTGGCTAAACTCAGACAGTGAAATCATGAAAGTGGAAAAGGCTGATGATGGGAGCAACCCTCTTGGTGGGAACATAACCCCTCTTCCTAGTTAAGGGATTTCTTCGCATGGTCAGTCCTAGAGTTGTACAAAGTATGGTTCCCCCAAGCCCTTCTGGCTAGTACCTCAACAGGTTTCCCTTCGGAAGTGTTTTACGTAGGCCATTTAGTCACCCCGGTAACCTGGAAAATGGCACCTACACAGAAGCTATCTATAATACCTCTTCTTGGGCTCTTTAGGATCCCCGAGATGAAAACTTGGTTCTGCTCAGGGACTCCGAAAGGATCGAGAAAAGGCTCTTCCTCTAGAAATCCAAATTCTGGGTTTGAAAACTCTACACGAAAATCATGCCGCCTAGTAGGGTCCCCCTCAAGTATTTCAATTATCTAGTCAGCTGGTCGGGGATATGGGTCAGGACCAAAAACTTCTTCAAAGAGTCTATAATCATATTCAGTCCAAAAAATGGATTCCATATAGGAATCACGCTGGCCACCCTGGTCCTCTTTTAGCCTCTCGGCTATCTAGTTAACCTGCCCAAGGTACTCGCTGGACTCAAGAGCCTCTTCAAGAACTTCACATTTTTCCTCAAATATCACATATTCTTCCTCGAGGGTCCTATACTCTTCTTCGAGGACTCTGTATTCTCTTTCAGCTTCAGTCTGAAAAGAAGTTTCCCCCTGGTAGGGGTCTCCAGGAAACCTTAGATCGCTAGCCCCTTCTTCCTCCGTCGGATGATGGCTAGGTTCTTCTTGCGGGGTCTCCCGGTCTTCGTCATTCATGTCTTTAAGCATTTCCTTTATCCTGGCGAATGATTCAGCTTCAGGAAAAAGGGTTTCACCGTCCCCGAGTTCCATATTCTGACTGACCTTAATGGTGGGGTCGCGACTTGTCGATGGGTCCCCTTCCTTGGCTATTCTTCCCAGCTAGTGAAGTTGATTGCATGAAGGTCCATCTTCCCCTTCTATTTCAAAAAAACTTATAAAGTCTCCCAAACAGTCCTCTTCATATTCATCGTACTTAGGTGGACTGAAATCTTTATTAACACTGTCAGCAACAGGAATTCTAGTAGGCTGATTCCAATCCATATAAAACATATCGGAACCACCCTCTTCTAGTACATCATTGGGTTGATCACCTCTTTTTTCATCATAGGAGAAATTGGTTTGTAGGAAAATCTCCCCTTGCCCATGCTCTTCTTCGGATCTTATTTCCTCCCCGATCCTTCGATCATTACCCTAGCTTGATAACTTCCCGGACATCCTGAGATTGTCTTCAACCTCCAGTGCGTCAGTAAACATATGCTGCAAATTGGAATACCTTCTCTCCATAAGATGGAAAGAAAAATCAGGAGGAAATATAGAGGTATAGTGTAGCTTAGCTGCATTTTCTAGGGGGCGAATCTCCCTTGGCATATTATAATAAAAGCTCGCAAATCTTCTGTTGTAACTGGGCATGGTCTCATCTTCTCGTCTCCTCATGGAGTAGAACTCCGCAAGGAGGAGGTCCCATGGTCTTCTCTCACCCCAAAATTTTAGAAAGGTTTTAGCTAATTCCTCCCATGCATGAATGGACTCAGGCTGCAATTGCTTGAACCACTCCTTCACATCTCCTTGGAGGGATTGCGCAAAAATTCTCATCCAGACATCATCATGTTCTACTTCGAAAAGGTCTAGAAAATGCTCAAAACCCTGAAGATTTCTTTCAACAGTAGGGCTTTCGGATCCTCCATCAAAGGCAAGGAGGTGCTTATGGTAGTTCGGAGGAAATTCATGAAGAATAGGGGGTAGCTTTAAAGGGCCATATCTCAGCTGGAATCTAGGAGGAAAAGGGGTATGTACAAGGAGAAAATCATTAGCCTCACTCTCATGGGATTTGTAAGTCTGGTCATGGACCTTAGGTGTTTTGAAAGAAGGGATGGGATCAGTTCTAGGCGTGAAAGGAGAATGCACATTTTCAAATTCAAGTAAAGTATATACAAAAGAGGCTCTCTCGTGACTTAGAGATCTTCTGTGAGACAAGAATTTCTTGATGTATATACATAAAGGCAAGAGGAAACCGACACAGAAGAACATGAGTTGTTTGAAGAGGTTTACACCTTGATACATGGACCTCAATTCTTCCATGTCCAAAACAGCTGGGTTCATCCTTCAGTGGAGTCTACAAATTAAATCAAGGGTGGACTAGCCACTTATTTCCCTAGAGGGGTTGTCGTTATGCCAAAAACTCAATGAGTGGATTCGCCAGGTGAAATCCATACAACTCTTTTTGTGTCTGATTTCTATTCACCTTCAACAACTAGAGATGAAACTTAGTCGTTCTCCTAGGGATGATAAGAAAATCGTTCCCTGACAGCGACGCCAATTTGTTAACACCCAAAACATACCCCGAAAGTTATAGAGAGGCAAGATCGGGGTAACTGCTAACCACTTTAGATCTGTGCTACTGACCCAGCACATTCTGAGAGGGCTCTCTCTACAAATCTATGAAAAAAAACTGGAAAGACTCAAAGGTGTCAACAATGAACAAACACACCAGTCTTCTCATTACTAAAAATATACGTTCAAAACAAGTATGGAAGGTCAGATTTCCTTTAGAATAGAGTCGTTTATTGTTTGGAAAGATAATTATAAGAGATACGTGGGAAATGGAGTCAAGATATAACACATAAATCGAATAACAGTGCCATAGTGTGAGATACCGAAACAGAGGCAAGGTAGCCACCCGCTTCCCATTGAAATGCTAATTTCAAGTGATAAAAGAAGAAGGCAAGAACAGACCATCAACATGAGCAACCGACATGGATGAATTCGATATCGAATTTAGTAGAACTGTTAACCGAACATCTGAAACAATAGCTAGATCCCGTGGCCAGGAATTCTATGCTACTATACACTGATTTCAGACATGAAAGGGAACACATAATGGAAATGAATAATAGGAAATACAATCACATTAGAGAAAGAAGATGGGAAGACTGTAACCAAAGCGATACATGAATCTCTGGTAGGACCTCCATCACAAACGCTGCAATTCTATTAAGAAAGATACTTTAGAAATACAAAACCAAGCTCTCCCAGGCCTTGATCAAATGATTTTCCAACCCATTGATATTCTTTTACATTTCTAGTTATAGGCTTTGGCCTTGGACTGAGCATCAAAATGGTTACAAATCGGGCTACAACTATGCTGCCATCTATGCCATTCAGTTAGCAGCCCCTGACAGCGTATTAAAAAAATGATAGCGACGACTATCAGACAAACTGCGACTGATGATACAAATGTCTCTTTGCAAGGTTCAGACAGAAGTGCTTTCAAACAACAGGTAAGCCAAAACTTTTCTTCAAAATGGAAGAAAACGGTGTCCATACATTTATCCAGGAAACAGACTTGCTGGAGAAAACGAAAGAACATGTGAACAGACCGTCACCTCATTTAGGAGCCTTCATCTCTCCCTAAGGACTAAAAAAAAATTCTATCTTCAGTGGATCCTTTGTCGGTGCTACTTCAGCTGCGGGAGGAGGCATCGCTGCCTTGGTGGGGAGGATGTGATCCTTAACCATCTCCATGTCTGGACATGTGTCCCACTCGCTTTCATAGGTTCTCTTCTTCTTTAACCGACATCGCTCCTCTTTGCCTACCTACAATTTTCCTATTCTTCTGGTTCACTGGCTGAGCTTTCCTCCACCTGGTCGAGAACTATTGGAGCTGGAGGAACGTGTCCTTCTTCCACCTCGGACCATACTTGTTCAGGCACAATAACCACCTCATCCTTCTGTCCCTCTTCCATTACTATGCTCTTAACTGAAAGATGCCCAAATGGTCAAGCTTTCCACCTTCTAGTATGGACGTGGGTTGCACACCATGGGTGGCCATGATTTATTACTATTGTGACAATGATGGCATCCTAGAGCACTCATTTTGCCATGATGACCTAACAAGATCTCCTACGTGAATGGGCATGATGACTGAAATCAACACTGGCGTCAAAACGTGCCAAGCCATGTCCTTAGTGTGGATGGATACCAATATGATGGCGATGAGGTTGCTTCCATCCACCTGGAACTCATTAATTTGTATCGAAGATGCTTTTTCTCTGCCTACACTCGTGATCATCTTAGGGCCATAGATCTCAACCCGGCTTTCATCAGAACCTTCAACTGGTGCCTCTTCTACCGACTTCGCACATTTGGAACCCCCCGTCTCGTCGCACAAGTAAAATCTACGAAGTTTCCCTCAACCATAGATCCATTCCTCATGAGATCTAGGTCTTCAAATGGTGCGGGGTTTTAACTTGACCTCGCAAATATGAAACGCGGTCTTTAATGCGCATGTGGGAAATGCGAACTTCTTTCTGGCCATTGATCCCAGCGAACGACCGTCGATTCGCTTGGACCTGCATGCCGACTAACCTTTCCGTTAGCGTTTAAAGGCCAATCAACTCCCATTGCGATGATCACTTACGACCATCGATCCTTTACCACCTTTAATTCGCAGTCGTCCGTATGTATTTACACATGCAGAAGACGCAACATGCTTCAGTTTTACTCCTATAATTATTGCAAAAAGCCTTAAACACTATTGGATTTTTCTATCTTCGGACTAGATCCATCACTCAGGACTTTAATCTTCTGGATTTTTGGCCTACGAGTTTTTAGAGTATCGCTTCCCTTAAGCAATTCTATGGGCATAGACTCCCACGAACACTTAGCATTAATTTAGTGATAACACAATGGTTTGGTCAGATTCCGGAAAGTAACCAATATTTTCATCCATCCATCCATCATGTTCGACGATGGAGTGGACAACATTCAGGAAGTAACCAATCTTTTTGGATGCCACCTCTGCAAGGATGCAGTCAACCTTGGCATGATTTTCAATCCCAAGTTCAATCGCCTTGGTGTGGTTGGGATATAGAAAGTAACCAATCTTCTTGGGTCCCACCTCCGCAAGGAGGCAATCCACCCATTGGTCATGTTTCATGAAGTAGCCAATCTTCTTAGGGTCAGTTTCTGCAAAGGGGAAACCCACCTTGGAATTCTTATCACACCCAAGGACCACATCAATGGAGTGGTCAGGTTCTAGAAAGTAACCAATCGTTTTTGGTCCTAACCCTGCAAGAGGGCAATCCAACCATTAAACCCATTCCGCAATGGAGTGGTCAGGTTCTAGGAAGTAACCAATATTTTTGGAACCAACCTGCAAGACCTGCATTTGATCTAGCTAGGATGCCACATGAACCTCATGACAATGGTATGATGGATTTCGTCAACCAACTTGAACAGATTACCCCACATTTGGGACAAGTTTCTATTCATAATTTGCAACCCACAGCTGGCCAGGAAATGCAGCAACCTGCTAATCCTTCCAACACTTCTGAAATCTTCATAGTCTCATCGATAGATCTTAGAGGAAAAAAAGAAGAAGCATAAGGGTAAGCAAAGTGCTAGTCCTTCCTGAAATTCTGAAATCCTTATAGTTCAGTCCAAACACCTTAGGGACAAGAAGAAGAAATACAAGAGTAAGAAAAATGCTAACTCTGGGAAAAGAGATGCACCAACTATGTTTCAATGCGATGGGAAACAACAACCCACTATTTTGACACAGGTACCCCCTCCATGGGGAAACCAACCAACCCCCCCACAAGGGGGCAATTATCCCAATGCCAATGTCTTCATGTGTGATCAAGAGGTGAACATTGAAACAAGACTTGATTCTTATGATGTCCCTCCTAGTACATCGGATCAATCGGTATCACAACCAAGTGGTTCACTCTACATTGAGAAACCAACCATAGACTTAGTACCACACCCACCCAAAGGTGTTCTACATAGAATAATGCATAATCCTAACACATGAGCTGCTCAGAACGATAATGTTCTTGAGGACCTAGCTCAAGTGCCATGTGCCATGTCGGCCTTGGAGGTATTGCAATGTTGTCATGTGCAAAGAAAGGAACTATTGTCCACAATTGGCAATGTTGATCCTTCTGATGCGACTTTGATCACATCAGACATAGAACATTCAATATGTAGGATCCTTTCCAAAGTTGCTTTTCAAATTAAAGTAACGACTCATGGTATGAACATATGTCTAACCATAGTGGATGAAAAGACCTCAGCTTGTGTAATGTCATTTAAATGTTGGCAAGCATTTGGATCACCCCTATCTGTCATAGAAGTTTCAAACCAAGCTACTCAAATAGCTTCGATAGATTCAGATCAAAATATTCCCTTGATGGAGGAATATGATTCAGTTACTTGTCCCATTTGGGATATGAGATCTCCCAGCTCACATGATTTCTTGGATTACATTTTATCATCAAATGAAGATATCCCTGAATTTATAAACATTTGGTTGCACCCACCTAAGGACATCTTTTGTGGGGCCACTAGGAGCATAATTGGATTAAATCTACCCAAGTATAGGAGCATGATTTGCATGTTCCTCAATCTGATTTGGTATATTTGGAAGCTTGCATATAGGTTTAGGATATCCCTTTGTGAAGATTCATTTGAAACTTTTGCAACCCAAACTTTCCATAGGGTCGAAGATGTTGGAAATTGGTGGGTTAGCCCTTCATATCTTTATTTTCCACCATTCCGACAGAAGAGCCTACCGAACATGGGACACCCTAGTCAGCACCCCATTGCCATTTTGGTGCCCATGCTGAGTTATTCTCATAGGCCCTGGAGCCCTATTAGTCCCATCATGACTTGGAGTTTGAGACCACATATTTCTCTTTCATACATTTCTGACCATATCCTGATGGGCTCCCAATTTTTATCATTTTACATAAGCATGTGTTAAAATATCCACTTGAACATCCATGCAAACTACTTCGTTGCTTATTGCTTTTGTTGTGTATTTTCCTCTGTAGTCACTTTTTGTTACAAGATGCCTATAAACCATTGCTTCTATAAATTTGACCCATACCCATAGAGGAAACATCTATAAGAGTGTACATAACTAGCTCAACCCTTGTTTTCAATATGGATCTTTTCCATGGCCTGACCCATGCCCTTGAAATTTAGGTGCATGCCCTTGAGACACTCGTTTTCTCTAATGTATCATAGTATGCTTTATTATTTTTTCAAGCTAATAAATGGAAAAGGTTAAAAAAAATGGAAAACACAAAATTCCAAAAAGAAGGAGAATTGAATCATTTCATATTTTATCATTGAAGAAAATGGAAACAATCAGTCGTTATCGCCCTTGAACACGGCACATAATTTGGTATCCTCCATTAGTACACCATCTACATTTTCCTTATGAAACTGCACCAGTATTTTGAACAGATCTCCACCGATGGGTTATCCTTCTTTTCACCAATGGAGCTTTTGTTAATGCATCTAGCATTGGCGGATTTCATTAAGGTCGGTTACTCAAAGTCCTATTTTTCCAAGTGTCCATTCTGCGTTGTGTTATGTGTTCAAGGGAAGTTCAAACTATGTCGGCCATTCCTCAAATATTCCTGACCAATCATGTCGGCCTTCCTTGTGTTAGTATACAGTGTTGGATCTTGCAGTTCTACCAAACTATATCAGACTATTGATCTTTGTTTCGTATCGGTTGATGTGGGATGCATTAATGTCATCCTTTCGATGGATCTATTCCTATCAACACCAAATCATCCTCTATGTAATGGATCTAGAAACCTAGGAGTACCTTGAATCTTGCAGTCATTAGTGGCAGTTTTCCTCGCAAATGACAGTGGGTATACATCAATGAACCCTGATTATTTGATTCTACTAATGTTCAACTTCAAAACATCTATTCACACTTGCTAGTTTGTACTCAGTACCTTAGAGTCCATCCTCATTATCGGTGGGTCTCTTCGCATCTGTTAATGGTATATATCAATGACCGGTAATCAGATGGTGTTTTATTATGCTCGACATCAGTTCATCTATACGCATGATATAAACTCGTACTATCATCGGTTTGTATTGAAGACCTTGGGAAAAACAGTTGTATCACTCATCGATGCACTGCCCGAGTTGCGCAAGATTAGACTACCATGTCAGAAGTTCGATGAAGACCTTGTTCTCGCACTCATCCAAGTGCATGTTTACACTTCTGAAAAATTTACTTTTAACATGGATCCACTGTGTATTGTTCGTGGCCATGCTTGTTTACTGCTGAGCATGGGTATGCCCGCCTCAAGAAGATATTATATATTTGATAAATTGTTATGTTTGACTTGCAGATGTTATCTTGAATCCTGTGCCCATGAGCTAATCCTTTATCATCCTTGCTTTGATCCATAAAAAGTATCAGTATGAAGAGTATTAGTATGAAGAATATCATTATAAAAGTAATTTATTTCGGCCCTTAGTTTCGCTTCGTAGCTCACACATTAGGGGGCATCTGTTAACAATCAAATTAACACCCTTAACCAAGTGAAGGAAGAAGCATATTTTTACTATGTGCCCGCAACCTGAAGACGGAAGACAAGTACAAAAAAGCGCATTCCTCTTTGATCTAATCACTACTTCCATAACTGGAAGGATTGAGTGAAGAAAGAGAAATCCTAAAGAGACAAGGTTCAGTGATTGAACTACTCAATTGAAGGCTCAAATCTAGTCTCCATCAGTCAACAGCGAGAGGAAATGCACAAGATTGCATTAATTGTGCTTGAGAATCCTAAATTTGTGACAAAAGCCTAAAATACTATGGAAAGTGGGTTTTTGAGAAAAAATAATCAAAAAACATGAAAAGGGACAATCCCATATTGAAAAGAGAAACTTGAGAGCCCATTTCCCAATGCTATAAAAAAAAGGCATTTGGGGCATGGTAGAGGAGGACAAAGGAAAAGAAAAGGCATGCTGGAGAGATTCTGAAGGTTGGAAATCTCAACTTCATCAAAAGCAAGGATGGAGAAGGATAGCTCAAAGCAATGGAGGATGGATGCATCTCAAGCAAGATTGATTGTAAGTATCTTTTCTTCATTGATATTAATGAAATGATTCAATTTCCTTCCATTTAAGAGTTTGAATTTTGCTTATCATGTTTAGTTTGAATTGTAAAATGGCTAAGATGTTAAGGAATGATAGATAATTGTTTCATTTCTGACATTGGAACTCACCACTCCATAGTAATATAACATGTTTAATATATATCTAACCCTACACTTAAAGTTATTATCAGGTCCTGCAGTAGGTCATAGGCCCTGCAGTCTTTCTCATCATGACCAAACGACTGACAAAACTTGCAGTATAGGTTTACCGGCTTCGAAACCATATTTTTCAAATACACACATTCTTTCGGTCGATGCCCTCTTGTCTGACTGACAGGACACCAAGGCATTCCTCCCCATCGAAGGGGGTTCGGTGCTCTTGATTGCAAATATTCTCGGAACTCGGGGAAATTTTCCTTATGGTGTCCTTCTGTTTTACACCTAGTGCACCATATGTCTTCACGGGATTCCTTCCCCTTCTTGATATCTTGTAATTGAAGTGTCAGGGTGGCCAACTGCACCTAGATTCTATCCATTCCCACTGCTACTTCACCGATTGGTGAAGCCTCCAGCTTCATCGCAATCTCCAATGCTTTGGCCTGTGTTGCTACCTTTTGTTGCATTAGTGGTTCACGGAAATGTGGCACCAATCCTGCGATAAACCACTCTTTGTGCTGCATATCGTTTATTCTGAAACTCACCTTTGCTATCAACATCTTGTACCGTTGATCAAATTCCCACACTAGCTCGTTTGGGAATTGCTTAATATTTTTGAGCTCGGAACATACTGCGACTCTGACTTTTGATTTCTAAATTCATCGACTATCCCTGCTTTGATCTGCGCTAATGACTTGGCTGGTGTTCTCGTTGGAACCTTTGAAAAATTCATAAACCAATCTAACGCCCAGACCCTAAGGGTCGTCGCTAGCTATCCCTTTTTTATATCTTCATCCTGGACTTGCTTCACAATCCAGACCACTTCGCATAAGAACCAATACTGTCCGGGATCCTCGGTCCCATTCCCCTGAAAAGTGGGCATCTTTATATCGTCTGCCATACTAAGATTCCTACTATTGTTATTTACTGAAGGACTACTTTTACGGTTGCATGTGGGGCAACTCTGCGAATATCTTGTGTTTCTTGTTATAAAATTTTGAGCAGTGCGCGGGGTTGAAGGTATGTTGTCACTTGCGATCTGTCCCTCTTTTGCTTCTAGGGTAGCCTGGTCACCATCTCCTTCGCAATAAGGTCGCTTCCTCCCTTGTGGTCCTCTCTCAGTCCTCCTCTTCTTCTCAGGATGCCGGAATATCACCCCACTCCTCAAGGTACCACACTCTTCGTCAGCGTCCCTTAGAAACTCGTCATCGCTCATGTCCATCTACCCCATGTTTTTCTTTTGGATCTGCATTCACGCGATACCCTCAACCTCTGCACACTAATTTTTCTACTCGTCAGAAGTCATCCTCAATATTACCTTTTCACAGACGAGCATCTTAATCCACAGTTCTAACAACAGTAAGAATCTTCCCCTCGTCCCTTTGAAAAAGTTCCTCTCCGCATAGCTATATGACTTGATGGTGTCTACTATGAACTTAGTAGTGTATCCCTCGAGGATACTATCCACCCAGAAATCAACAACCCTTGATACCTTGTTGTTGACTTGTTTCAGTTGTCGGATCAGTTATGGAGTCCAATGATCAGGCTCAGTCTTTTGGCAGTGATTTTTCTGAAATGCCACATGCGCTAGCCATTGGTGCAACAACACCAAAAATTCACAGAAGAATATCTCGTGGATATCTGAATAAATATACTTCTGCAGCCAACTAGTTACTATCTTCCCAGGGCTCTACTTTTCACCTTCTGCAAATTCCTATGCCTTCTTATCAATCCACTCTTGGATCTCTAGTTTTGTCGGGTTCCATAGCATATCCTCTTATTTTCCTCTTCAAGTTCCTGGCAATGGAACCATTTGTTGATGCAGCTTCTATCGACAGGGGTTCACTTCACACTTTCTCCAACAAACACCAACCCAAACTCCCTTACACACCGGCCCGAAAAGGTGTAACCCTTTCCAGCAACACTCGCAGAGCGAATGAAGTCTCACCCAAGATGGATAAGGGGGTTGCAAAAACCAAGTTTTCGCAGTGGAGTTGATGACATGCATCAATCACACATTACTAGCATAGAAACCAGAGATTAAATCCTTCACATTATGCTACCAATTCATCATTCACATATTCAACCATTCGCATATTCAACATATAATAGTCATTCGCAACAACATAATCATCCTACTCATTTGCATAAACAATGATTACCATACTCATAGAGCATCAAACATGTTGCAAAAATTCACATTCATCATCTAACAAAACCAAAGACAAAGATAGAACCATAATTGAACATCCTCATACATTCATTAAAGCCTACGGAATGACCTTCACAGAAACAAACAATACATCATATCGTGGATACAAAACGGATCAAAACTGGATCAAAATGATCAATGGAAATCATCAATGAAAGAAACATAATATACATACCCACTCAGAGAACTGGATGACATCGGACCACATACATCGGAGTGGATAATTTTCAAGATTCCTTTTGCCTTGCTTTCACTGCTTGGAAATGCCTTCTTTGTGTTCTTTCCTTTTGCACATCCTTTGCAAACACCTTCATGCTTTGACTGGATTTCAGGAAGACCTTCTACTGCTTTGCTTGCAATTGGTAGTGCTCTATAGTGCACATGTGCAATCCTTCTATGCCAAAGTTCACTTGGCTCCATGGATTCATGTATCATGGCTTGTTCAGGTTGTCTCTTCAATTTGTACAATCCTCCCTCTTGCTCTCCAATCACTACTACATCATCTATGGTCTTACCTTTTGGCCACATAAGTACTTGGCCATCCACAAATGAAACTCTCATCCCCTTTTCATCCAAAGATGAAATGGAGAGAATATTAGTCTTGAGTCCAGGTACATATAGAACATCTTTCATCTTTAAAGACTTCCCAGAGTCTAACTTGTAGGAGGCTTCACCACTTCCTTTGATAGGGTATTGATAGTCATCCCCAAGTTTCACCTTATGAGGTGACTCATGTTCAGATAGGTCCATAAGAGATTCTTTAAATCCCTTCATATGTTTGGAAGCCCCACTATCAATAAGACAACCATTACACCCATGTGTAACAGTACTTGTGAGAGCAGAGATTAGAACATATTCTTCGTCACTTAAAGATTCTTCACTTTCTTCCTTAGTCTTCTTCCTGGGAGATTCATCATCCTCAGCAACATGAGCATGATATATCTCTTCTTTTTGTTCTTCTTCTTCTTGTTGTTGAAGACTTTTCTGTTCCTGGGAAAATCTGAGGCATGGTGTCCCTTATCATCACATGTGAAGCATCTAATGTGAGAGTGATCTTTCTTCTTTTGATGATGGTGAGAATATCTCTTGTGATGAGGTTGCTCCCTCTTGAACTTACTTCTCTTAATGTGAGCTATGAGAGCCTGGTCTTCACTTCCCATCTTTTCTTCTCAGGCCACAAGTCTAGCTTTTTCTTGTGAGCATTCCTCCCACAATCTACTGAAAGAAATCAATTTCTTTCTTGCACAAATTCCTTGGATGAAGGAGTACCATGACCTAGGTAGGCCATTCAAAGTGGTCATTACAATTTCTCCATTCTCCACCACTTCATCCACAACTTCAAGTTGTTCTTTGATTTGAGATACCCTAGTAAAGTGGGATGGTATGGTCTCTCCATTCTCTATCTTTACACTCTTCAATTGGTTCTACAAAGTCATCTTCTGATTTATATTATTTCCTTCAAACAGCTTGGTCAAGGAATCAAACATATCCTTGGGTGTCTTTAGAGAAGAAACATGTGGTATGAGATGGTCTTTGATAGAATCTGCAATGATTCTCTTGCCCTTGACCAAGTTCTTCTTATGCAAGGCTTTAGCCTCATCTCCCTCTAGAACTGGAACCTCTTCACTTATGTAGGTGTCCAATTCATTCTCTTCTAGGATTAACCCAATCCTATAATTCCATGCTCGGTAGTTATCTGACCCTTCAAGCTTATCCTCAAGCTTAGTGTGGTGAGACATCTTAATGAGAAACTCAAATGGAAATAAAAGATTTAGGTCTTACCACTTGATTTGTTGAATCTGGATCTGGAGCTGGCTAAGGTTTGTCAGAGAAACCCTAAAAATCCAAACTTGGAATTTCAAACTTCTGTCTGGACAGGGAGATGAAATTGACTAAGGTGAGAAAGCTGGTGTGCTCAGATTTTGAAAACTCCAAAAATTGACCCCTCAAAATTGACTTGCGAATTTTAGATTTGCAACTTCTGTCAAAATTTGGTTTTCTGGTTTTCTGGTCAAAAACCCGAACTAGGGTTTGATAGATCCCGGGGTTTTTCCCAACCAAAAAGTTTGATCTTGGTCTCTAAAGTTTGATTTTGCTGAGGAGATCAATCCTATGCTGAGAGAACTCCAAAATTCCACTTCTGTCAAAATCCCTAATTTCCCACAGCAGTGACAGGCCAAAAACTAAAAAATTCTCAAAATCAAATTATGTCACGATAGAAAGATGCACCTTCCTTAGGAGAGTTATCCTAGCCTCCTTCCTTTCATGATCTGTGTAGAGATACCCAAAAAATAAGAAGCTCTAGCTTCCGCAGCTGCACAATGTCTTATTCTTATTCCCGCTCTGATACCATGTTAGAATTTTGATAATTTCATTCAAATATTATCTAGGATCCTACTAAGAGAATAACATGCACAGCATAACAATCATAGACACAAGAGACACAATGTTTCCTCGGGTAAAACCAAGAAGGTGAAAAACTCCGCAACTTCCTCAGAGATAGAATAAGCACCAATATAAAGATTACAAAGATGAATCCTCAAAAGATAGATGTCTTCAGCAGCTACTCCTCCTCCACTTGTGCGAACTCCTCTCTCTCAACTATGCGAGTTGGATGAGTGAGTGAATGTGCAAATAGAGTGGTGCAACCACTCTATTTATACTTTAACTTAACCTTCCTTTTACCCTAACTAGGCCGACTCCCTAAGGGAGTATAATAACCCTTCCACTTAACTCATACAGGGCTGACCCCACTAAGGTGGTCTAATAACCCATCAAATATAAGTTACGACACTTAAAATATAACTTGCGACACTTGCAAATACAAATGATGACACTTCCAATAAAAGTAATAAGACATCTCCATTGGGGATACAATAAAGTTCAAATGTAATACATATAATATACAAGTGAATATCTTCCAAAGTTACAAATACATCAACACATCTTCCCAGAAGCCATCAAATTTGCTTCTACCTATACTGCATCCTTTAACATGTCTGGCAAGGTTTCTTATTCTCTATCTTTAAACCTTTTATTTCGTCCTCTTTCAAACTTATCTGTGGCATTGCTTGAACCAGATCTTCTGTACCAATTTGTGTACTTGACTGGCCTACTTTTATTTGATTATTTGTTTTTAAAATCAATACACTCTCGTTTAAAACGTCGATTTTGTCTAAAAGTGTAGCCCTTTCTCCTTCCCATCCACTTTTCTCTTCTGCAATTTTCAGCAATTTTGCCTTAGTGTCAATTAATTCTTGAGATAAATCTTCTTTCTTTTTTTCTAATTCTGTTAATTGAGAAGTCGGAATTAATTGAGTGGTTGGGATTTTGCTTTTTTTCTTTAATACTGGGATAGTGCTCTCTTTTTCTACCAATATTTTCTTTGTAGCCTAACCTTTATCAGGTTCACTATCCATGGTCAATATATCACTTTGGAGTTTCTTAACCTGTTGTTGGTATGTTTTGTTTTCCAATTTTTATTGTTTCAACTGACTTTCCAACTTCATGATTGTAGACTGCAATTTCGAATTCTTCAAAACTGTTTTCATCAAATCTCAATATATAACTTCTCCAATTTGCTTATGAAGGTGTATGTTATCAGGTATGGGGATCCTTTTTAAATTAAGTTTCATCTCTGAAACTCTGTTTTGGGTAGTCACTGCTACATTTAGCGTATTTTTTATTTGATCTCTTACAATAACCAATGAGACATCTTTGTCGGAAATATCCCTTACCTTTGTGTACAACTTTAAAACTTTATCCAAATAAATGTTCCTCTCTTGTCCACATTTAGTATACAAATCACTTCTCAACTTAAATTTATCAATAGATCCACTCTGTTGCACTTCTTCAAAACTATATTCCTGAAATTGGAAAATTGGTTCTTGGTCTTTTTCCGTTATTTACCCAATGCCTACTTCACCCATTTCTTCATCTAAATCTATCTTTAGTCTTTTTGACATTTTTGGATCTTCATCCATGTTCTCATCACTTTCTGGAAAACTCCTTTTACCAATGATGTCACTCTTTTCTGGAACTGGTTTAATCATTGCAGATGATTTTATCACTATTGAAGGATTAACGTGCAAAGTTTCTAAAATATCCATATTTGGTTGATATTCCATTTGATTAGCTCTTTCAGCTAAGCCTTCTATTTCTTCATGATCTAACGCTTTATTTTTATTTTTTTTCCTTCTATTTGAGATGATGTGATAAGGATCATAATTAATTTTAGTTCCCTTCACAAAATTCATATCTTGTAACAAGCCTTCAATGAGTGAGAGGGATGTTTTATTCTTCACAATTAAGGGACCAATCTTCATGGGAAATTTAACTTCAGAATCCTTCCTGAAACTTAAAAAATGTTCATTTTCGACAATTAACTTATGTCTGAAATACTCTAGAGCAAAAATCCTTGATGTTAAAAATGCAAGTAATGTATGGCTCATGAACAAATCCATAGATTCTAATGATAGTATGATCTTTCAAAATAAACCAATCTCCAACTTTTGTATCTGCACTAAACTGTAAAATCTCCTACATGTATGGTAGCACTCTGGGTAATTGTTTCTGAAAAATTGATCTATACATTTCCAACATAATCAGGTTCATATAATTAAAGGTATTGTTCCTGATCTCCAAGGTGAAAATAATCTCTGGGAACTGCAAATTTGCCTCATTACAAAATAAGAACATTCTGACCAAATAGGACTGAAATCTGAATTGTCTCATCATGTGGAAGTTTACTAACTGAGAATGAATACTCTCAGCTAAAAACTCATCAAACTTAAGGCATGGAAACTTACTGTCAAAATGGTGCTTATCTATCCTAAACAACAGACTCAAAAGGGTTTCTGAGACAAACTTGTCAATATCTAACACTAAAACTAACTTAACAAAGAAATGACCCATCGAGACTCTTCATTGAACAGGTCAATATCGAAGGGAAAGGGATCATTCTCAACATAAAGGTCTGGTTTTAGGATTTTAGAATAAAAAAATTGTTTTTCTTGTACAGGGGCTTGCCTAAACTGTTCGACCAGGGTTTCTTCAGCAAAATACTCCGAATTTTGAAAAAAGGACTTGGGAACGTCTAAAGAGTCTCTGACTATCTGGGAATTCAGAAAGACAAAAAAAAAGGATTTTAGGCCTCTTTGCATCCATTATCATAAGTTTCGACTGAGAAAAAAAAAAGGATTTTAGGCCTCTTTGCATCCATTATCATAAGTTCCGACTGAGAAAAAAAAAGGATTTTAGGCCTCTTTGCATCCATTATCATAAGTTTCAACTGAGAATAATTCGACATGCACCAAGCTACAAAATCCAGGAAATTTAGGGTTTTTTCTAGACATAAATGATGAAACAATGACCTTTGCACACCTTGCAAATCCATTCTCTGTTCATCCAGGACCTTCAATTTGTCTTTTACCTCCCGTATCGAACCAAAGTTCACCACTATGTCGAAAATGTCTCCATCTCTATCCTCAAAAATTTCTTCTAACCTACTAAACTCTTTAACCTGTTCTTCTTCCCTTTCCATTTTTAAACAACAATCAACTGGTTAAAAGGAGTTTGGTACCTCCCTGGTACACGACGGCTACGAATGAATATTTTAACCCGACTCCCGTTGATGTAGACATGTTCCTCCTCCTTGTACAGGACAAATGACTTATTCCCCGTGACTTTTCCCTTATAATATCTTTTAAAAACGTCGAAAGAGATCAACCGTTGATTTTGTCACGTGACTTTACCTACACCGTCGATTTCATCATCCTTTATCATCGAAGCGGTTTGGGGATATTTGAAGACTGTTTCCCCAAACCACTTTTCAATCCGTGGAATGCTTCGTCGTTTGACACGTGGTGAGCAGTATACTTTCCGCTGCTGCTCACCCTTCTCCTCTTCCGTGCCACTTCCGGCTCCGGAACGAAGCTCGACCATTGATCCATTTCTCACTTTACCTTTTTTCCATTGATTTCCTTCTAAATTATGCCCCTTTTAACATTCCTTTCTGTTTTTCCTTCTGCCAATCTCCACCGTCGATATCCCGTGGCTCATTTCTTTGCCTTTGATCATTCCAAATTTTAACATATGACATTTTTTGGTGTTAGGAGGTCCACCACTTTAGCCATTTTGATTTTTTAGGACTTGCCATCAAATTTAGTGACCCTCCATCATTTTGTCTTTCATTTTAGCATATCGACCAACTTTAGAAGGGCTATCCATTTTCTTATATGCCCAGCTAGATATGGGAAATTTTCACTAGTTTTCTTTGTCATAATTTTTTTTTGTTGGTCCCATTATCAATCTCCATCATATAAAACCAGTTATGTGCCAACAAATGGCTCCAACTGGGGATGCTATCCTCCCAGTGAGGTAGAAAAGAACCCCGTAGACCAGTGCCTTATCCATTGCAATCTATACAAAGAATTATTCACAAAACTTTTTAGAGGATAACAAATTTCCAGATCTCAGGGACTTCATCTTCCGGCTTCAAATTTTTCATCTTCGAGCAACAGGGGAAGGGAGGGGCCGCAGGGAATAGGGAGGAGGGGAAGGGAGGGGGCGCGGGGATGAGGTAGGAGGGGTAAGGGAGGGGGCGATGGGGGAATGGGGCGCAAGGAGGGAGGAGGGGGAAGGGAGGGGGCGCGGGGAGGAGGGAGGAGGGGGCGACGGGGGAAGGGGGCTTGAGGAGGGAGGGGGGGAAGGGAGTGGGAATGGGGAGGATAGACGATGGGGAAGGGGGGTAGCAAGGAGGAGGGGCCGCGAGGAGGGAGGGGGTACGAGGAGGAGGGGGAAGGGGGAGGAGGGTGTAGGGGTCGTGAGGAGGGTGAAGGGTTAGTGGGTAGGTTAGGGGGGTAGTTTTAATTTTTTTGTAAATGTAGGTAAAAAAAAAAATTCTTAAACCTAAAGCTAATATTCCTGGGATAGGGGGAAATCCTTGCCTCTATTAATACTACATGAATTTTAAAATATATATATATATATAACCCGGAAAGCGGCAAAGCCTCCTCTCTTCAAAGTGTTAGAAGCTCCTCTCTGCAATCTTCTCGTTCTTCTTGAAATCCTCTGTGAATTGCTCCAAAGTCTAAACAATAGTGTATTAATAAGATAGATTAGATTTAATTTTACCACTCTTAAGCATGTGAGATAAACAAAATTGTAAAAAAATATATCATCAAAGACATAAGACAAGCATTGCCAAATTAATAAAGGCATAAAATAATCATTGCAAAATTAACAATAAAACTAACTAATTTATTAAAAACAGAAAAAACACTAACCTTGAAAGTGTTACTAAATTGATCCAAATTAAATGATGAATAGTAGGAAATCTAAATGGTTTATATAGCCTAGATTAGGTTTAACATTACGTGTTTTACAAATGTGGGATTAAAAAAATGAAATTAGATACTGAATTATTATTAATTTATATAAGATAGGTTTAAATGAAATATTACTAATGTTATGAATGTGGGAGTAAAAAAAATGTAAATAACCATTACTTTATTACAAATTGTATATAAAAAATGTTACAAGAAATTTTACTAGCCTTATATGTCTAGGATAGAAATATGTAATTAGTTAATACATTATTTCAAATTTTTTTATATCATAAATTCGTTTTTTTTTACTAGTTTTATGAATGTGTGCTTTAATTTTGTAGGGAAAATTTTGAACAAAAATTTTGGAGGGAAGTTTTGGAGTGAAACATTTGGAGGGAATATTTAGGAGGGATATTTTCATTCTCATAGCTATAATATTGTTGGTTGATAGTTGCACCATTCTACTTTTTGGTGAGGAATGTTGTTCATGATTTATACCTTATAGTGAGGAGAGACACTACCAACTTGGGCAGGGTTGACAGGTAAATACATTCATTGCATTGCATTTAGTTCTTACAAATGAAAGAGATCAAGATATCGAAAGATGTACCTTTTATCGACGACTGGTCCTAGATTTCGCTTGGTCTCCCGCTTGATCTTTCGCTTGATGAACCTACAACACAAAGGAAACCTTCCTTAGCGTATCTTGACTGTAATAAATATGATGAATATTGAAAGCAATCAAACATCAACTACAATCAGATATTAATCCAAATGAACATACAATCGAATAGACATTCGATTTGGGATAGGAAGGGTATTTCCACCTTTCTATTGTCAAAGAAACATGAATCAGTACAAATATACCTGATTGGTCAAGATACTTTTGCAACCGAGTCCTAGGCTCCTACTCTTCACAATGACTTGGGAATTCCTCCAGCATAACAATGCTTAAATAATTCCTTATAGGTCCCTCTCTCATGGATCCTCCTTGTATTTATGGGACAAGGTAGGCAGTTGGAATCGAGAGGTGGTTGAATTAGGAGGTTGGGGAAGTTGCAGAACCAACTTCAACTAATCCCAATTCGTAATCTTAAATTTTTTTTATTTCATCTTAAGATGTGTGCGAGTTTCATACAACAAGAGTAGCGCACAAAGAGCAACTTTTATTCTTTGCAATAAGCGTTTGCAACTTTTTGGAAGGTGTGCGCTGGTTGTCCTTGAGAAAAACAATGCATCTTTTGAGGTGTGCGCTGGTTTACTAGAGCAAGAGTAGTGCACATGTTGTGAAATCAAGAGAAACAATTATATTCTCAGCTGAAGAGTGTACTACCATCAATAAGTCATCTAAGTCAATCTATCTCTTCAATCCATGGTGTCCTTTTGTGTGGTCGACAGAGCAATGTGATCACAGACGAAGAAGTGCAGATTTGACCTATAACAAGGACTATGGTAAAATTTTATTGTCTTATCTATTAAGAGTTTTCTACAATTCTATCTTTTAGTGAGAATTCATGGACTCATGTAACACAAGTCAGGTCAGCCATACCTTCTTGCTTAACAATACACACGACACACAATGCTACATAGACTTGGTGTAAACAGGATGCCAGAATATGGCTTTTATTACTTCAATCAATTAACGGTTACAATGCGAAATGCAAGGAATGTAAACACAAACTAGTCAGCCTTAGCCTTTACAATACACAGAAGTAAATGTGTGCTCTCTCTATGTGCGATCTTCTCCCTCTCATGGCCTCTGCTGAATGAAATCGCTCGCTGAGCTATGCAAGAACAATGTCTCCTTCCTTCGATCCTCTCCTGACTAAACTAAACTTCACTACATTCCTACGCACTAGCCTTCTACCCTGTTGTTGTTCTCTAGATCACTCTGACCTCCAAGACATGCTTCCTCTGTCCGGCGAGTCCTCTTGATCTTGCAGACCTGCAGTTGTTAGTGCCCTCTAGCCATGTTGCACAACCTCTTCCTGTGGTGACATCTGACATGATCCCAACCACCTTCAATAACTGCTGATAACTTCCTTAGCAACATCGAACGACTACCAAGTACTTCGCCTTGACTTCTGAGCTTCTCTGACTCTGCTACAGTAGTCGGTACCATCACTGACCTCGACCATACTATCTTTCATCATCATTCGACTTACCCATCGGTTTCCTTTCGCATCTTCAACTTATCCAGTCTGCCCCTTCCTCCTCACTTGGATTTCACCGCAAACCTGTTGGTGTCACTGTTCAACAACCTGTCGACACTCGAACACTTTCACTGCACTCCTTTCTTCTATGGACCTATGACATGTCGACTCTCATCCTTCTCCTTCTATTGACGCACTTTGACAGTTCTTGCTCGAATTATTGACTTCTAAATCCAATCTCCCTTTCTCAGCAGTGGTCATCGGCAATCCCCCTAGTCGACTCCTCGTTTCGATCAACTTCGATTGATCTGCCTCGGCCCCAATGCTCCTGCATTAGAATCCCCAAGTGAAAAATAACTCGAATGCTCCGTTAGTCTCCTGAACTCTTCTTCTGAAACCATGTTGCCTCCTATAACTCATCATCCTTCCATTGCACTAAGTATTCCTTCTTCCGTGAACTGCGCATATGCCCGACTTCTCGTTCCTCTATTACTTCGACGATTTCTTCTTTTTGTGAATCTGGAATATGCACTATCGAGTCGATGTTCGACACTTCAACACCTCCGCTAGTTGAAACTTCTTCAAAATTGTACAGATCTGAGACATTGAACATTGGTGAAATGCTCAAGTATTTCGGCAGCTCCAACACATAAACGTTGTTCGAAATATTCTTCAGAATCTTACACGCTCCAATCTTCTTCAGCTTCAGCTTGTTGTATGTTCCTGTCGGAAATATCTCCTTCTGCAAATGTGCATAGACTAAGTCTCCTTCACTAAACAATTGTAGCCTCGTCTTCCAGTCAACTCTCAACTTATATTCCACGTTGCTCTTTTCTATGCACTTTCTCACATATTCATGCACTTCTTTCATATTCTCTTTGAATGATTCTACATCTGCACTTTTCCTAATTTTTTTCTGTAACTCGACCAAATCTACCACTCCATGTGGGATTTGTCCAGAAACAATCTGGAATGGGCTCAAACTTGTCGACCAATTCATAGAATTGTTGTATGCGAACTCTGCTTGCGCCAACATGTTCTCCCATTGCTTTGGTCTGTCGGTCGTCAAACACCTCAGAAGGTTTCCCAAACTTTTGTTCACCACCTCAGTCTGCCCATCTATCTGCAGATGATAGGCCGAGATAAACTACAACCTCATGTCCAGTTTCTTCCATAGGGTTCTCTAGAAATGCCCCATAAACTTGGTATCTATGTCTAACATTATACTCTTCAGTAACCCATGCAATCTGACTATCTCCTTGAAGAATAGTACAGCAATGATTGTGGCGTCACTTGTCTTCTGACACGGAATAAAGTGTGCCATATTTGAAAATCTGTCGACTACAACAAAGATTGACTCGCTTCCCTGCTGTGTCTTTGACAATCCTAGCACAAAATCCATGGTCAGGTGACCCCATGGGGTATTCAGTACTGGTAATGGCGTATAAAACCCTATGTTATGACTTATTCCTTTTTCCGACTGGAAAACTCGACACCGTTGTACCCACTTACCAACATCTGTCGTCATTCCTGGCCAATAATACTTCTCTTCGACCAACGCCTTGGTCTTGTCGATGCCAAAATCACCTGCTAATTCACCGTTGTGCAGTTCTCGGATTAGGTTCTCCCTTACGGATCCTCTGGGAATACACAATTGTTGTCCCCTGAATAGGCATCCCTCTTGAATGAAATAGTCCAAGTATGGCGTTCTATTGATGCTCCATGGTTCCCGACTCACCTTCCATGCTTTCACAAAATCCTCGGCGATCGCGTACTCTATCTTCACCGACTTTATTCATGTTTCCTGAACTATCATCGTGTTCAACAATGCAACTCTTCGACTCAACGCGTCAGCAACCTTGTTTGAATTGCCTGACTTATGTTGCAACATGAAGGTATATCCCTGCAGGAACTCAACCCATTTCATGTGTCGTTGATTCAACTTCGAATGAGTATTCAAATACCTCAGTGCTTGGTGATCTATGTACAACACAAATTCCTTGGGAAAAAAATAATGCCTCCACTTCTTCAATGCTTGGAAAATTGCATAGAACTCTTGGTCATAGACTGAATATTTCCTGTAATATCCTGGGCAATATCTGACCCAGATATTAACTCCACTTTAAAAACTTTTACAACTTTTACTAGTGAAATTTTCTGTCGATTCCTTCGAACTGGGCAGGAGGTAAGTGAGGGTTACTGCTGTAAGGATTGAGGATGGTGAGAAGAATGTTTAATTATATAAAATGTATGAGGTTAGGTGCATCATCAGGTCAAGGAGGTCAGATCATATTTTTCTTATGCACAAGCTACCAATACCATTCACTTTTCAACATAGAACAAGTCTATGTCTACTTCGAGGCTCCCTTGGTAGCTGGCATATGCATACTAGACAAGGGGGGGGATACTCGAAGTTGATGATAGATTTTATATTAGTCAAATGATGGCTGGTTATGTTCAGAAATATAATTTTTCAAACTTGTGAAAGTTTGGGAAGAACTGGGGTTTCTGGGCTCTCCCGGGATTGTTGAGCTAGTCTTTTCCTAATATTTCCAAATAGAGTCTAAAGGATTCCAAATTATTATTTTTATGAACTATATGGATACTGGGATGAATTAAGGACCTGCTCCAACTGACAGAATGTAAAAATATTGCTTAGATTGAAAATGGCAGTGAAAATGGTAAAACTAGTCTAGAATGGACATCAATGTAGCTAGTCTTGAATTTTAAATTGGCAAACTGCTTTTATAAATTCCAAACTCTGTTCTAATAATTATTTAGATCTAATATGAGATTTTCCATACATAAAACACAAGATATTTCATTCAAAACATTCCTCCTTTATTTAATTTCTTTCTCTTCAAATGATAGTGCCTCACGGGCTAATTTCTTGATTACAACATTGGGAGAATAGAGAAGAGAAGAAGGAGTTACTTTTGGTTCTGTTCAAGAATGTTAATATCAGTCCATCTACTAATTATATGGTTTATATTTATGCATCCTGGGATGATGGTCTTCAGTAGGGCGCCATCATTAAACTGTCTCACTCCTTTAGTGAAATCCTCTCCAAATCTAGCTGCAGTTGAAAGAATGAGATAGAAGAGAAGGATATTTTAGTTCTGAAGCTGATTTCTGATATGTGGATATTCTAATGTCTACAAAAATGTCTGAACCATCTCTCCACCAAGTCTTGGGTGCATTCACTAGATCAAACTTCTTCAACAGGAGAATCTTCACTAAAACTAGTTGTAGAATCGCCGTTGGAGGAACCTGTTCTCCTGAATGACTGTAGATCTTCAATGGAGGCTGGAAGCATATGTCAATAGCTGAAATATTTTTATATGGACCTGCACAACACTCATTGGAAACTATGGGCCTTGGGGCACATCACCCAAGTAGCACAGTTGAGGCACATCACTCAACTAGAGAAGCATCAAAGCTCTCATGAGAAAACATAAATGATCCAAAAGTTCTTCATTGGAGTTGGTTGGCTTCTTTTATTAACTTCATGATGACTTGCTGAGTAATTTACTTAGCTTTGGTGACTTGTGAGAGTAGGTTACCCACTTTCTCATCTTACTCCAAGTCATGTAAGCGCCTTCTTGGAATAATTAGCAAGTTTTGTCTTAGGAAAACCTGCCAACTTTTGTCTCTCTTCACCCAGATTAGCAACTGCGCCTTAGTTAGCTTTCTGGATGTTTCTAAATCTTTACTTACAGCTTTTCTTATTTTTTCCACTTTATTTACTTTCCACTTTTCTGCTTTTGCCAGCTTTTGTCAGTTTCCTTCTTGGTTCACCTTGCCAACTTTTCTCCATTAGATTCTCTTGCTATTCTGAGATTTTACCACTTAGGCAAGTTTAGCCTACTTGACCAATTCGAATTTCCTAGCCAAGTCAACAACCACTTGGCACATTTATTAGCAATAACCATTTAAATGTGAATAATACAATTCAGAAATAATTTAACTTAGCCATTAATTAATTACCCAGTAATTAATTAATTAATATGGTGTAATGCCTCAAAATTTTCCCAATTAATTAATTTCTCAATTAATTAATCACTTAGACTTAGTCATGGGGTTAATAACTACATGGGGGTCCCACCTTGTCCATTTAATTCCCAAATACAACCTTAGACATCTTCCATAAGGTAGTTTCCATACTTTCTCATTAATTTAAATAATTATTGCCTAGGTGACTTAGGCCAAAATTACCCCATGGGCCATAGAAAAATTTGGGGACATGACATTTTCGCTTCACATCATCCAACTTCTCGTTGAAAAATGCAATTGGTCGACCCTCCTAGATCAACACTACTCCAATTTCCATTCCACTCGCGTCGCAATCGACTTGGAAAGCTTTTTCAAAATCTGGGAGTGCTAACACTGGGCTCTCAGTGACCTTTTCCTTCAACTTGTCGAAATCTCTCTCGGCAGGTTCCGTCCACTTGAAATCCCCTTTTCTCATGCACTCTGTCAAAGGTGCACATATCCGACTAAACCCCTTGATGAAATTCCTGTAGAAACTAGAAATTCCATGGAAACGTCACACTCGAGTCACGCTTGTTGGTTCTAGGCAATCCAATATTTCCTTCACCTTCTCTGGGTCCATCACTAACCCTTTACCTGAGATTACAAATACCATGTATACCAGTTCTTCCTTCATGAAGAAACACTTTGTTGGTTTACCATCAACTTCTCTTCCTACAACTTTTGCAATACTTGTAGAATGTGCTCCAAGTGTTCTATCTTGGTTCGACTGAATATCAGGATGTTGTCTAGGTACACTATGACGAACTTCCCCAAGAATGGCTTCAGTACCTCATTCATCAACCGCATGAACGTACTGGGTGCATTAGTCAATACGAATGGCATGACTAACCACTCATACATCCCTTCCTTCGTCTTGAATGTTGTTTTCCATTCATCTCCTTCCCTAACCTGAATCTGGTGATAACCGCTCTTCAGGTCGATCTTTGTGAAGTACTTCGCTCCACTCAAGAAATCCATCAAGTCATCCATTGTCGGCAATGGAAATCGATACTTGATCGTGATCTTGTTTATAGCTCTGTAGTCTGTACACATCCTCCATTCTCCACCCTTCTTCAGCACTAATACTGCTGGTACAGCGCAAGGGCTCATACTTTCTCTGATCAATCCTTTGTCTAACAACTCCTGGACCTGTCAATTGAGTTCCTGACCCTCTACCGGATTCATTCTATGTGGTGCCTTGTTTGGAAAACTCAATCCTGGAATAAAGTCAATATGATGGGATATGCTTCTCATCGGTGGAAATCCTGTTGGTGCTTCGTCGACTACTATGCTCCTGAACTCGTCGAGCATCTTTTCAACTTCAACCGAAATTCTCTCCATTTTTGACCTCTCGACACATGGTCCTTTCCGAATGATGGTGAAACATCCCAACTGATTTTCCTCTTCCGCGAGAAATTCCTTGGCTGAACACATTAGCACTCACTTCTCCCAATAGTTGCTCTCACTCTGCTTACAGTCGGCTTGGTCCTCCTGCTTCAGCTTCAGAGTCCTCCACGTGCCATTTTTCCACACTGTGACTATGTTGGCTCAACCATCATAGATCATATTCTGATCATATTGCCATGGTATCCCTAACAACATATGACATGCGTCCATTGGGATTACGTCACATAGTACGTTGTCTTCCAACTTTCCCACCTTGAAGTTAATCAGGCACTGTCTAGTTACCATCACATGGTGTCCTTTCTGCAACCAAGATATCTTGTATGGGTGTGGGTGTTCTCGACATCTCAAACCCTCTTTGTCGATGACCCTTGTAGACACAAGATTCTCTGTACTGCCACCATCAACTATGGTCTTTCAATACCACTCGCCAATCCACACTCTAGTTCGAAAAATAGCATTTCCTTGTATCGGCTCTTTCTTGTCATGTCGGTCATCCTGAACCAATGTTCTCCTGGTCATCATGGCTCAAACTTTTCTTTTCCCATCTTCACTGTTGTTAGATGTCGATTCCACCCTCTGGTCGACTTGCTCATCTCTGGGATGTCTAGGGTTCGACTCCTCTGTAGCATGTAGGTTCTCTGGGAATTCATATGCCTTGTGTCTGACTCCTCGACACTTGCAACAAATGACAGTTGGTCTGTCAACTCCTTTTCTGTCAGATGGACCACTTCGACCATATGCACCTCGACCGCGTGTCTCTTGACCATCACGTCGATTTTGTTGTGCTTTCTCCTTAGTCGATGTCCCTTCCGCACGTCGATTGTCTTCGATGACTTCTCTCCTAGTTCCGCTACTTTGGTCTTTCACGAAAATAGTCTTCACACAACGACCAATCATCCTGCCTCTGGTCGATGTGGATTTCCTCAAGAGTTTCTCTTCTTCCTTCAAAGATAACTGGTAGGCTTCACCGACCTCTCTAAACCTTGACAGGCTCAACTCGTCCTGTATGGCATACTTCAAGCCATTTACATATCTCATGACAGCTTCTACTCCTTCAATGGTTTGTCCCGACCTTATCGACTATCTATAGAACTCTTATGTGTACTCCTTCATGGTCATCTCTTTTTGTCAAAATTTATGTAACTTCCAGAACAAGGAAATCACATAGTCACCTGGCAAGAACTTCCCTTTCAGATTGGCGACCACCCTGTCCCAAGACTTGATTTTCTCCTTTCCTTTCTTGACTCTATAATCCTGCACATTGTCCCACCACAATTGGGCATGACCCTTCAACTTCAGACATGCAGTCTTAACTCGTCTGGGGTCCTCGATCTGCTCTATGTCAAAGTATTTCTCCATTTCTTTGAACCAGTCGATCAAGTCTTCTGGATCCATACTTCCTGAGTAGGTACGTACATCTATCTTTGTCCGACCTCTCGTCTCTATCAGAAGCTTGATGAGTTTGTCTTTTGGTTCTTCCTCTGCTACTTCCCATTCTTCCACCTCTTCGACTTCCTCGTCGTTGTGGTCTATCGCATTAGGAACGCATCCATGCCTTTGGATTTCTTTGATTGCTACGAATTCACTAATCAAACTTTGCATTGTTCGCATGCACTCGTTGAACATTTCATGATCAACCGTGACTTCTGTGCCATGCGCTCTTCATCCAACTCCTCGGACATTAATTCCTCTGTGAGCCATTTTCGACCACAGCTAAAACTCCCACTCGTCCAATCGCAACCGAACTTCACAAGTTGTACATGACTCTACCCAACCGTAGCTGGATTTGTTCACACTCGACACTGGATTCACATCCAATAGTGATACCAACTAACGCTCTCCTTCTCATAGGATGCTTCAACTCAATCGGACTCGACTTCGGGCTCTGATATTACCAGTTCTTTCCAGCTCTAATACTAGCTGACGCAAGCCGGGTCGGTCAGACTTTCTTTCTTAACAATACACATGACACACGACGCTACATAGATTTGGTGTAAACGGGATGCCAGAAGCTGGCTTCTATTACTTCAATCAATTAATGGTTACAATGCGAAATGCAAGGAATGTAAACACAAAATAGTCAGCCTTAGACTTTACAATACACAGAAGTAAATGTGTTCTCTCTCTTTGTGAGATATTCTCCCTCTCACGGCCTCTACTGAATGCAATCGCTCACTAATCTATGGATGAACGATCTCTCCTTCCTTCGATCCTATCCTAACCGAACTGAACTTCACTGCATGCCTGTGCACTGGTCTTCTACCCTGCTGCTAGTCTCGAGATCACTCTGACCTTCAAGACACGCTTCCTCTATCTATTGAATCCTCCCGATCCTGCATACCTACAGTTTTCAGGACCCTTTTTCCATTCTACACAACCTCTTTCTTTGGTGACATCTGTCATGATCCCAACCACCTTCAATAACTTCTTATAACTTCCTTAGAAACCCCGAACGGCTACCAAATACTTCACCTTGAATTCTAAGCTTCTCTGACTCTGCTACAATAGTTGGTCCTATCACTGACCTCGACCATACTGTCTTCCATTGTCCTTTGACTTACCCATCGGTTTCCTTTCGCATCTTCAGCTTCTCCAATCCGCCCCTTCCTCCTCGTTTGGCTTTCTCCCCAAACCTCTCAGTTTCGTTGTTCGACAACCTATCGACACTCGACCTCTTTCGCTACACTCTTGTCATCTGTTGACCTATGACATGTCGACTCTCGACCTTCTCCTTCTGTCGATGCACTTTGACAGTTCCTGCTCGACTTATTGACTTCGATAGCCAATCTCCCTTTCACACTAGTGGTCGTCGGCAATCCCCCTGGTCGACTCCTCATGTCGATCAAATTTGACTAATCTTCCTAGGCACCAATGCTCCTGCATCATCATCTAAATTAAATTCCAATGTCAATGAAGAGTTGTATTGTTCATCTGGCAAAGATACTGGCAGTGCAAGCAATGTAATCAAGCATGTTATTCAAGAACTTCCTAATTATGAAGATTTTGAAGACACTAGTAATGAAGGGAAATAATGTGATGAAGATGAAGAGCTTCCTCCAAGTGGGGATCCTAAAGCCAGTAAGCAAGATGATGACAATTTTCCACCCAACAAGGATTTTCAAGGCACCAATGATGATTTTCCTGAAAGCGAGGATTTTGATGGGACTAATGATGCTTTTTCCAAGCATGCATGTACAAATAATGTTGATGTTTTTCTTCATAGCAATGATTCTAATGGAATGAATGATTATTTTCCTTCAAGCAAGGATTTTAATGGGACAAATGATGATTTTCCTCTGAGCGAATATTTTTATGGGAATGATGATGATTTTCCTCCAAGTGAGGATTTTAATGGGATAGATGATGATTTTGGTGAGGAAGAAGACATCAATAATGGTGAAGATGATTTTCTTCCAAGAGAGGATTTCTATGGAACCGATGATGAGTTACCTCCAAGTGAGGATTTCAATGGCAACGATGGTGACTTTCCTCCAAGAGAGGATTTCAATGGCACAGATGATGACTTTCCTCCAAGCGAGGATTTCAATGGCACCGATGATGATTTTCCTCCAAGCGAGGATTTAAATGGCACTCATGATGATTTTCCTCTGAGCGAGGATTTCAATGGAATCGATGATGATTTTCCTCCGAGCAAATATTTCAATGGCACCGATGATGATTTTCCTCCAAGTGAAGATTTCAATGGCACCGATGATGATTTTCCTTTGAGCGAGGATTTCAATGGCATAGATGATGATTATACTCTGAGCGAGGATTTGAATGGAACCGACGATCATTCTGTTGACGATGAAGCCACAAATGATGAAGACAATGATTCTCCTCCAAGTAAGGATGTTACAAGAACCAATGATGAAGACAATGATTCTCCTCCAAGTAAGTATTTTAAAGGCACCAATGATGTCAATGTTGAATCTCAAGAATTCCCTTTTAGTGAAGAGTTTAACGGCACAAATAGTGTTGATGGTCACATTCATCTATCAGCAGTTGATCAAATTATTAGTGATCATGACAATAATTTTCATACTGAATTTGGTGATGAGATTTTCAACGAGAGGGGTCATATCCATCACAATTAAAACATTCATTCTAATGAGGATGTTGTTGCAAACATAATGGTCCAAGAAATGCAGCGACATAATCCAATACTTAGAAGGATTAAGTGTAGGACTAGACCTCTTTATGTCAATCCAAAGCATTCCAGTTATACAAGGTCTATGAAAGAATTGCTCACAAGTCCAAGTTCCATTACTCATTTGATTTTGACTGAGTGTTGCCACAAAATTTGTTTGAAAATTTTAGGCTATAATTATGCCTTGGAAAAAAGGAATATGTATTTATCAATGAACAAAAGTATGCAAAATTCATATTTAGTGGGGTGCATGATTTCTACAAGGACAAGTTATGATTATTGCGTTGGAAAAATTTTCTTTGAAGAAAGGAATTCAAATGGATTCACTCAATTGGTAATCTTCGATTATCAAGAATCCAAAAAAGAATGGAAAACGATACTACATTTTAATCTGACGATTATCAGGGACGAACCACTTTGCCATCAACACACATTGCAATATCATGGATGCATGATTTGTTTTCCAAGCATGGAGAGAGTATGCCAAATACTGAAACAATACACATTCCGGATAATTTCACAAGGTAGGAAATCTACAACTTATACAAGGATTATGTTCAAGGTGGTCAAGGAAATGGCAACTTCATCATATATGCATATTTCACAAGAGTATGGAAAAAGAAGTTCAACAATGTCCGCATTCCAAAGAGGTCAAGTATGGGGGTCTGCAGTACATGTGGTTCTCTTAAAGAAAGAAGGGATAGAAAGAGGTATGTTTACAATTTTTTTTTTAGATAAATGTCAATCATTAAATCTAGTTAACAATATTTTTTAGTTATGTGGTTTGTAGATTCCATAATCAATGCACTGCAAGAACATCGCAATCAGTAATCAAATGATCGAAAAATGTTGTGCAAACATCGCAAGAAGTGTTATGATGCTCCACATAAGTATATGGGTTTGATAATTGATGGCATGGATAAAAAATAAAAAAACACTCTTGCCACATTTTGTCCGTGTGCCAAAGGATTTAAAGGAGGAATTTTTTATTCAGTTTCACTTGGTTGGGTGTATGGTTTTTAATGGTGAAATGATTCCAAGGGTTTACTTTACAACTCCAAATATTCACAATGATGCAAATTTGACCATAAACATAATTCACCATGTCATTACTCATTGGTGTGGTGATCTTCCTGAATTTATATATCTACAATTGGACAGCACAAGCCGAGAAAAGAAAAATCAGGTCGTGTTTGGTTATCTAAGCATGCTTCTTGAATTGGGATTTTTTAAAAAGGTAAAAGTTGGTTTCCTTCTTGTTGGGAATATGCATGATCATATTGATCAAATGTTTCTCCATTTTTTAAGGACATTGAGGAGGAAGAAAGTCTGGAGAATACCATCATTTATTGAAATTATAGGAGAAACATACCATCCAGAGCCTATTGTATAGAAATTGGAAGAAATTGTTGACATGCAAATATTTATGTTTGGATCACATGGTGAAGAAAGGTGCATTGAAAAAATTAATGACATTAGCTTTCAACATCAATTTCGTATAAAAACGACTGATGGTAAAACACTACTGTGGGGAAAGAAGTACTCAAATAGCACAGAATGGGGGCCTTCATCAAGTTTGGCATTTCTGCAATTCATCCCAAATCATCAAATGTATGCTTCAAATTTATTGTTATTGCAATCATCTGCATATATTCATAATGCAAGGCGACATAGTAGAGATGTTGATTCTTCTCAATGCTTGGGAGAAATCAAAAAGTTCATCGAAGATACATATGAGTACTTTGATTTTACCGATTCTGTTTGATGGGAGTCATTTTTCATGGAGCAGAGTGACATAATTTCAAACTATACAAATGGAGATATATATTTGAATTCTCCATTTTCTTGGACACAAAGTTTATCAAATGAAAACGAGGTAACAAACGTTGAACCTATAGTTGTTGAGTTTTCTCAAGTAGAGGAAAGAGAAATTTATATTGGCTCTAGAAGATCATCCTAAAAGCATCGAGAGATGGAATACCTTTATAGGGGCTTAGTACAAGATGTCAAGGAGGGTTGCATTATTGCAATTTTGGCTACAGATAATGCATGTCATTATCCATTATGGATTGCAAAAGCTATGAAGGTAATTAAAGAAAATGAAGAAGTAGTATTAGTAGAAGTACATTGCTATGCAACAGATACACACCCATTTGATGGTGTGTACAAGGTAGAGATGGTGGTTGAGAAAAAGCTTTGCAGAAAGAGAAAAATAAAGGGTCAAAAAATAAATTATCGCCACATTGACATCTTGAAATTAGAGGAAGTTGATATACTTGTTTATGATTTCAAGTTGACAAAGAAAGACACTCTTCTCTCCAAGGCTATAGATATTATCAAGAGGTTGCTTCCTGTTAAATTTTCAGAATTTACTTCAATCTGATCTAGGATCTTAACTAAGAGAACAACATGTATAGCATATCTACAACATATCAATCATGGAGACAATAATGCAAGCACACAAGAGACACAAAGGTTTACTTGGGGAAAACCATAAAGGTGAAAAACCCCAATAACCTCCTCAAAGATAGATAGAGCAATGATACAACCAACCATAAGAGATAGACACAACCTAGCAGCATATCCTCCTCCTCCATAAGTGTGCCACTCCTCCTTGAGTGCATGAGTGAGAAGTGAGTGTGTAAATAGAGTGCCTCCCGCACTCTATTTATACTTGACTTGACTTGCCTTTTTACCTAACTCATGTAGGCTCGAACTTAACCACATAACATAATGCTGACTGGGCCGACCCCCAATAGGGTGGTCTAATAACCCTTCGACCCACATGGCCGACCCCCAATAGGGTGGTCTAATAACCCTTTGACCCACATGACTTATACAGGGCCGACCCCAACAAGGTGGTCTAATAACCCATCAAGTATAAGTTATGACACTTACAATATAAATAACGACACTTCCGTATAGAGGAATAATAACATCTCTATAGGAATACAATATACATATATGTGAAATACATTCCGAAGTGACATATACATCAACACTCCCTCTTAACTAGGAAGGTATTTCTCAGCATAGTTCTTCTATCACAAGTCATCTTCTCTGGATCATCGTCACTGGATAACCGTCATCGAGTCATCATCATCATCACTGCTGCTGCTATCTCAAACAATCTCTGAATCTACTCGTCATAGGAAGTTCTACAGAGCCAGTCCTTTTTCATACTGGATGTAGGCCCACCACCTGCAGGTCTTCATCATCACTGGCCATACTGTGGAATCCTCAGGACTTATTACGTGCGTCACAAAACCTGGCTGCAGCATCCCAGGCTATTACGAGCACACAGCTCTACCTATAGGATCTCCCAGGAGCACATTACATGTGACCCATCACAAAACCTGGCTGAAGCATCCCAGGCTGTTACGAGCACGCGGCTCTACCTGTCGGATCTCCCAGGAGCACATTACATGTGATCTCACCACAAAACCTGGCTGAAGCATCTGAGGCCTTTTTCATCCTGTCCAGATATCCCAGGAGCAAATTACATGTGGTCATGGCAAAACCTGGCTGAAGCATCTGAGGCCTTTTTCATCTTGTCCAAATCTCCCAGGAGCAAATTACATGCCATAGGACAAAACCTCGCAAGAGCATCTGTCAGATATCCCAGGGCACCGAATTACATGCCATAGGAAAAACCTCGAAAGACTATCTGTAGATCTCCCAGGGCACAAATTACATGTCCTCCCAAGCAAAACCTCGCAAGAGCATTTTCCAGATGTCCTAGGGCACCGAATTACATGCCATAGGCAAAACCTCGAAATACCATCTACAAATCTCCCATGGCACAAATTACATGATTTCCTGCACAACCTGATCCACGGCCACAAAGTATCATCTGATACTCATCATCATCACTGCAACATCCTGCTGCATGTCATCTGGAGAAGCTCGTCATCCACGATCATCCTAATCATACAATGCATCCATCTGATGCACACCAAGTATCCACCTGATACATACATAGATACATGATCCACACAATGTATCCATCAATCATACATGATCTACCTGATCATACAAAGATACATGATCCACACAATGTATCAATCAGCATACATGATCTACCTGATCATACAAAGATACATGATCCACACAATGTATCCATCAGCATCCAACATGATGCGTTCATACATAATTGATCCAACTGATCATATCTAGCATCCAACATGATGCATACATACATAAATGATCCAACTGATCATATCTAGCATCCAACATGATGCATATACAAAATACATACACATGATCCAACCGATCATATCCAGCATCCAACATGATGCATACATATATACATATAATGATCCAACTGATCATATCCAAGCAGAAACCAGAACATCATCTTGATGCTCATCATCTAGCGCTTACATCCACAGCCATGTGAAGAGTTCCCCTTCCAACATGCTTGGAATGGCTTTAGCAAATGTGTCCATCACTTCTTCCTCGAAGTATCCTCGATCTGAAGCATGCCAAGCCTCTCTCTGAAGTACTCGAACTTAACCCTGGCTAGTGGCTTCGTTAGCACATCTGCAATTTGCTCATCCATCGCAACATACAGGAGCTTCACAGCTCCTCTCTACACCATATCCCTGATATAGTGATATTTGATCTCTATGTGTTTCGACCTGTCATGAAACACTGGGTTCTCGAACAGCTTCACACAACTCTGGTTATCACAGAAGATACCAGTAGCATCCAACGGGAGATCAATTAACCCAGACAGTAGCTTCCGTAGCCATACTGCCTCACAACTAGCTGAATAGGATGCAACATACTCTGCCTCAGCTGTACTCAGTGCTACGCAGGACTGCTTCCTGCTAAACCAAGAGATCACACCTGATCCCATACTGAAACAGCACCCAGATGTGCTCTTCCTATTTGCAACACTGCCAGCCCAATCAACATAACCCTGCAGGTTAAACTTTTGATTCTCTTCATACTTGAGCCCATAATCCACAGTACCCTTCAAGTATCTCAGAACATGCTTTACAGCAACCAGGTGAAGATTCCTCGGATCCGTCAAGAACTGGCTCAATGTGTTCACAGCAAAGCAAATTTCTGGTCTCGTGTTCGCCAGGTTCATCAAGGACCCAATCATCTGACGAAACATAGAGACATCAACCGACTCAGATGAAGCATCACATAGAAGCTTCTGATTCGATGCCATAGGTGTGGCCATATCCTTGCAGTCCATCATCCCGAACCTCTTCAGGATCTCTACTGCATACTTCCCTTGTCCAAGAAAGATTCCATCTGCACTCTACCACATCTCCATGCCAAAAACAAATAGTGCATCATCCCCAAGTTCTTCATCTCGAACTCGGCAGCAAGCTTCCGCTGCGTGTCGGCAATCAATCTCTCTTCACCAAGTTCTGCACACATATATAACTACACCATGTTGTCTTGAAATCCATCTGGTGCATCTTCTATTTCATCACGTTTATATTTCTCAATGTTGCCATCTGCAACATGCTTGATCTGATAGTTCTATTTGGAAGTCACAACAGACTTCCCTTTAGCTCTTGGGACCGCATCCCAAACATCGTTCTTCATGATCGACGGATCATGGCATTCTTCCCGTATCCTGGGAACTTCAATATCTTCAATAGATAATTTTGTTGCTGAACAAATGTTGTAGTTCTTCTTTTGTAGGAGATGGCATACGATCTTTCCTACACAACAAGTTAAATTGCATGATTAGAAAACATCTCATAGTTTTCAGAACAAATTCTTACACATAAAGAAATGTGTCATACAGTCATGCAATTGTCTTAGCCAATGTTTCAATACAACATTTATCCATATCCCGTAACTTTCTAGATGCCTTCCAATCTCTACCAGAACATTGTTAAGAGTGTGCACAACTCCCAACATGTTAGCAAAGAGGTTTCATTCTAGATAAGTAGCAATGGAATGTTGTACAGTGCCATAGGCCACTTACCCATGCATATTAGGAGTATACTGTTCATCAATGCAACTATTCTAATATGCATAATACACAACCTAATTCTAGAAACATCAGTATATACATTATTGAACAGTATTATTTAAACAAACAAATATGCAAGAAATGATGATTAAAATACTTATCTTTCTTTGTTCGTTGGGTGGACTCCCTCTGAGTCTTTGCTTCCTTGCAGGAGTTGTTGGAGTCCTAATCTGAAGTAGCTTCTTCTACACCTTTCTATTGTGGAATGTAGAGAGATGATCAACTCCCTCTGAATATCTGCATCCTTGCAAAAACTACTGAAGTGTGCTCCTTTGCTTTCTTGCAGGAACAACTGGAGTGTGCTCCTTCTTGATCTTTGCTTCCTGGATTACCTGTTCTTGAACTCATATTCATCCTTGGTCCCTATGCATGCTTATTAGTATCATGATTGTGTTATCCTTGTGATCTCATATAAAATCATACATTCATTAGTATATTATTAAAACACAATAATCTCAAGCATGTATAGTCATGATCATTTCAAACAGAAATAATAAGCATTAGCATTCAAGGTTTATGTAGGATTCTTATGGTCAGTCAAATCATAAGAAGCATAACATGTCTAAACCTATAATTACTCAAACCTATGACTCTTCGGGTTAGTTGAATCATCAATTAAGATAAGAGATATAATGTGCATAAAACCTGTGATTATTCAAACCTATACCTTCATGATTCTTCTAGTTAGTCATATCATCAATTATGGTAAGAAACATAATATGCATACAACCATGATTATTCAAACCTATGACTTCATGAATAATCATTATCAACAACAGTATAAGATCCTAACCCAAGGTAGGATTCTATCTTGATATAGGAAAAACATACCTGGATTAGCATTCTATTTAGTTATGTCTAACATACTCACATGATGTCTTCTTGTTCTTCTTCAATGATTTGTGCTAGTAACCTGTATATCTCATAGGTTAGCCATTATAAAACCAAGTTATGCATACCTCGTAAATGGATCTATCCATGACAATGGATGAGTCTTTATCCTCATGTCATCATGATCATATGTTCTTGAACTGGAACATGATTTGTCTTTCTTGGTGTACCTTTCATGTTAGTAGACAACATAAACCTCATACAACACCATAATGCATTAGTACAATCATAAGTGTCAACACCCTAATCAATGAAAGTTTTCTATCGTGCATTCATAATTTTATTAAGGTGATATGACAAGTCTAAAATTAAGATTGTACTAACCGTAATAACATGAAGACAAACATACCATAAACTTAATCAAGAACAAATCTCAAAACATACCTCGATGAGTCATACCTGTCAAGATCGCTTGTAATCTCCTTATGTAAAGCCTTAGCCTTATCTCCCTCTGAAACAGGAACTCCTTCACTTATGCAGGTGACCAATCCATCTTCTTCTAGGATTAACCCTATCCACTTGATTTGCAAGAATTGGACCTGGAGCTGGATATGGGTTTGTCAGAGAAACCCCAAAAATTCAAACTTTGAATTTCAAACTTCCGAAAGGATAGAAATATGTGCCTTGATGAGCTGATCAAACTGGTATATTCAGAATTTGAAAACTGCAAAGTTTCACTCCTCAATTTTGCCTTTGAAACTTCTGGATTCACTGGACGTGACCCAGAACTGGGGTTTGATGAAGCCCACTCTTCTGTCCAATCAAAATTTTTGATCCAAAGCTCTAAGCTTCTATTTTTCTGAGGAGCTTCCAGCCGTGGTCACAGATTTCAAAAATTCCTATTTTTACAGAAGCCCTAATTTTCCACTTTTCTGATCAAAGTCCCGAACTAGGGTCTGATCAAGCCCGGCCTTCTTCCCAACCAAAAATTCTGATCTTGGTCTCTAAATTTTATTTTGATGAGTAGCATTCATTCGTGGTCTCCGATTACAAAAAATTCCAACTTCCTTCAAAGCCCTAAATTCCGGAAGCCATGAATGAAGGTACTCAAAAATAATTATGTTTTGACAGAAATATGTACCTGATTGTTTCTGGTGTAACTATGAACCTTTTGATCCACAGGGTCTGAAAACGTTTCCTGAGATATCCTGACCTATTATCTTTCCATCCTGACAGGTCTTACCTCAATTCGATTCTCTGAGAGAGATTTATGCCAAATGTCGCAACGTGACCTGTTTTGGGATGATATAGGAGAGCGAACTTGTATGGCGTGCCACGTGTCACTGTTTCAACTTCGGCCTCTGAAAACTTTTCTTGATATATATTGGCCTGTTATTTTTCCATCCTGACAGGTCTGACCTCAATTGGATTCTCTGAGAGAGAGTTATGCCAAGTGTCGTAACGTGACCTGTTTATGGGATAATACAGGAGAGTGAACTTGTACGAAGTTCCACGTGTCACTGGTTCAACTTCGGCCTCTGAAAAAGTTTTCTGAGATAGTACAATCTGTGTACTACCTGTCAATTTTTACGAAATTGCATTTGGAGCTTCCTATCCCAGGTTATGACCTTTTTCCCAAGGTCACCTGATTTTGACTCAGATCTGGAAGAGGCAGAAACCCTATATTGTACAGATCATAAATCACAAAGTACAACGAATTAGAGGTTTTCCTTTGGACACAAGGTACCTGGAGATTTAATCTTTGACCTGTAAATATTTCAGATCCGAAATCTTTTCCAAAATGTATTTATAGCGAAAGTGCTACAACGACTGGTTTTTCTATATCAAGCCCTAGCATCGTAATTGCAACAAGTTTCATACATGCCATATCATGCCTTCTTTCAGGATAGCTCTGATACCATGTTAAATTTTCAGAATTTACTTCAATCTAATCTAGGATCTTAACTGAGAGAACAACATGTACAGCATATCTACAGCATATCAATCATGGAGACAATAATGCAAGCACACAAGAGACACAAAGATTTACTTGGGGAAAACCATAAAGGTGAAAAACCCCAATAACTTCCTCAGAGATAGATAGAGCAATGATACAACCAACCATAAGAGATAGACACAACCTAGCAGCAGATCCTCCTCCTCCATAAGTGCGCCACTCCTACTTGAGTGCATGAGTGAGAAGTGAGTGTGTAAATAGAGTGCCTCCCGCACTCTATTTATACTTGACTTGACTTGCCTTTTTACCTAACTCATGTAGGCTCGAACTTAACCACATAACATAATGCTGATTGGGCCGACCCCCAATAGGGTGGTCTAATAACCCTTCGACCCACATGGCCGACCCCCAATAGGGTGGTCTAATAACCCTTTGACCCACATGACTTATACAGGGCCGACCCCAACAAGGTGGTCTAATAACCCATCAAGTATAAGTTACGACACTTACAATATAAATAACGACACTTCCGTATAGAGGAATAATAACATATCTATAGGAATACAATATACATATATGTGAAATACATTCTGAAGTTACATATACATCAACACTTCCAAAACAAGAATTTGCAAGATGGGAGTCTGTTAAACCAAGCCGTAGATCCCGAAGGAATATGAAATCTGAAATAATGGGCATAGATGTAGACTCAGATAGTGCACCCATTGATAATAGAGAAGAATATGGGTCATCTACATCTTCATCCAGTCCTTAATCTTCAAAAAATGTAGATTATGATGGGGTGTTAGAATCCATGGATGGAATTGAATAATTTCACTTGAAGCATTTTAGATGCTTTTTATTAGTATGATGTTTGTAATTCAAACTCTAGAGTATTTTTTGAATATTTATATGAATCATTTGTTATTGTATGGTCTAATATATTATTTCATTATGAATCACATCATAATTAATTTTTTTTATAGGTTTAGAGTGGTGAAATTATTTATGAAATTTTTTTTTGTTTAATATGCAAGTTTCCAAAAAAGTTGTAATTTATCTCTTGAAGAAAAAAAAATTTCCAATTGAGGGGTTGATTTTAAAGTTTTTGTAAACAACAGTATGGGATGTTTAGGCCATGGCTCTATTTTTTACCCTGAAAAAAAATACGTGTATATTGGTATCAACACTTTTCTATTTAGGGGATGTTTTTGGTGTTTTTTTGCAAAAATCATAGTTTTTATGGCTAGAGTTCTCGTTCATAGTATAAAGTTCTCGTTTCATAGTATAAGTGTTTTTTTGTTGTATTATTGTGATTTTCGAAGTTTATGATGTTGTCTTTATGTCATTCTCTAAATAATCCAAATCACATTCGTCCCTCAATTAGTAAAAGGACAATAAATTAGCACCCAAGTATGATGGTCCCTATAAGCCGATGTGGATTGAAAGTATGGATTAAAAATTGGAGTTGCCTCCATGTTTATATGTACATCTAGTCTTCCATGTATCTCTCCTAAAAAGAGGTAATTGGTCTCAAGATCCAAGTCCAAACTATATTACAAGATATTGATGAAGAAGGGAAATTGATACTAGAATGTAAAATAATCATTAACACAAGGATTGTGCAACTACAAAATCAAGCAATTACTAAGTACCTCATCAAGTGGAAGAACTTGCCAATAGAAGAGGTAATATGGGAAGATGAGTTCTCCGTGCAAAGACATCCAAAGTTAATCATGTGTTAAGGAAAACACTTGTTTGAAGGGTAGGGGCATGTTAATCCCTATATACTATGACATTGCATTTATATTGTTATAATAGTATTGTCTTTGTTAGTTGGCTAGGACCTTAATTGTAACTTTATGGTTGGATAGAATTGTAATTGTACCATTTGTCTTACACACACACACACCAAGGAGATACAGTTTGGGATGATCTTGTCATGTGCATTTAATAGATTTCAAAAGGAGGTTTCTCTTTTGAATATGATTCTTATTCATCTTTTTACTTCATTCTTGAGGCATTGAAATATTCCAGGTTTTTTTTTAACTCATTTGGGAGTTTGGTGCATAACAATTTACCCTCCATAGTACACTTGATTGTATAGCACACTGATGCATTTTAAATACTAATATGAACCATATATTCAGTTTAAAAATACCTACCTCAATGCATGATTTGGCTAGATTCCTAATTGTGGTTATAACATCATTGTATGCACAAGGATGTTTGTGAAAATCTAAAAAAATTAAAAACTATATTTTATTTCCAATAGTTGAACTTGATGGTATGCCTTATATACCTATGCACTAGTGTGTTTCAAGGCACTAAACACCCTCGATAGTTTTATAATTTTATTAATATTAAATAGATATATTATATTATTAAATATTATATCATGCATCAGTACTCCATGGATTTAGACACACCATTATGATATCTCATCTCTTGTGCAATTTTTTAGTTGTATCTAGATAGTTGAATTCAATGCATCATATATGAACATACACCAATGTGTCTATATCCATTTAATGCACCATTCAAATCTAGATTTTTTTTTAAATATAAAATACTACCTTTGTGTATAAATATATATTTGACAGGTGCCATTGTACATTGTAATGCCCCAATGCGTTATGTCATGGAAGATGCACAAGTTAGTGATTTCGTAATGTAAATATAATCATATTCTTTCCTCCAACAATAGAGTATTTTGATGTTTATTGCATGTGATATTTTGGTGCACCTACGTATCCTATATGTTGATGCACCATCGTGTTATTACAATTTAAGAGTATTGAAAAAAAGTTCTCCGAACACCCACCTCTGCTATAGATGGATAATGAAGCATTTTTTGAGATGTTCCACAAAAAACTCTTCTAAAAGGTGTTTTCTTTATAATGTTTATCTAGCATACACCCATCACCATATCCATAGGAGAAATTCCAAAGTCCATAGACACCCACTATTATTTCCCCACAAGAGAGTCTTCACTTTTAAAATTTTACAATATTTAGTTTGGATTTGGTTTCCATTCTCTTTCACACAAGAATCACTAATGTAGAGATTTCACTAAAACCAAGACTTAAGTTTATCACAGACCCAAGATAAACTTGCTCTATCAAGAATGAGGTAACCCCTAGCAGCAAAGGTGTCTTTGTAAAACCAACAACCTCACTCTAATGCCAACTATAAGTTTTAAACATTTCCAAGTGAAGCAATGTATACAATCTTTTAAAAAAATAGAAAGTAAGCAACAATGAACAAATGCACACACACACAATACCTAGAGATTTACCAAGAAAACCCTTAACCAAAAAAACCAACATAATTTAGAGTCACACTTCTATTTTTTCTTTTATTAAGTTAATCATTCCCAATACAATATTTAAATATTACACTATATCCAAATCCCTAATCTACCAAAATAAATTAAATTACGTCTCTAATCGTTTATTTTAAATTAAAGTAAAATATCAAAATCCGTTGATTGAAAAATCACAAAAATTAAAAACAAAAAAACTAGTATAAATATTGGATATCCTTGATATCCACCCAAAAAAATGATATCTAGCTATTGGTTTTTTATTTATTATATGTTCTATGCTTGTATTACAGCTTGCCCACTTACTTGGCACTTGGCGTCAAGTCCATGCATGCATTTCCATACTCACACTTTTAACATTCTCATGCTTTTAACCCTTTCTCTTTCCAAGCACTTTTTGAAATGGTCAAGTTGGAATGAAATCAAGACATTATCTACTGGCTAATAGATTTAATCATTCTTCATTTGGCACTTACTAACTTAGTATCTCTCTTAGCATCTATATTCTTGTTATCTTAGCCATACACATGTTCATATTATATTATATTTTCACAAGATGCATGAACACAGCACGCTTCAAATTATATTATATTATTCCAGAGTTGCATGCACAGTGCACATATAATTCCAGGATACCGCAGTTTCTCTCACGCACATTTCAGGTGCTAGATTATGGAATGAATAATATTGCTTTACATTATATATATTTTTTGGTTTAATGATTCATGGTTTGTAAGAAAAATAGAATGAGTATAACATTGCTCTACATTATATATATATTTTTTGGTTTAATGATTCATGGTTTGTAAGAAAAATAGTGATGTATTTTTTGGTTTTATGATTCATGGTTTGTAAGAAAAATAGAATGAATATAACATTGCTTTATATTATATATATTTTTTGGTTTAATGATTCATGGTTGGTAAGAAAAACAGTGATAAGTGGTTTGATTGTGTAATGTTTATTTTTTCAAAAAATAGGGTCAAATTAGAAGTGAAAGAGGGTTTATTAATGTGCTCAAATTTTTAACTAAATAGTATGTGTTTATAAAATGGAAAAATATATTATATATAAAATTACAAAAATAGTATGTGTTTATAAAATGGAAAAATACATTATATATAAAATTATAAATTATTATTATTGAAATTAAGAGTTATGAGTTAACTTTTATTACATTTGTTAATAAGAATGATGAGTATAGTTGTATTTTTTAAGAAGCAGGTTTTTCTTCTCAACCCCCAAACCCCTAATATATATGGTCAACCTAAAATTCACAAAAGGGCATTCCCCTTAGATCCACATTGTTAGCATAATAAGAGCCTTCACCCATGCCATATCAAAAATTTTAGCAAACTAATTACAACCTTTTGTTGGACTTACCCCCTCTTATTCCCCTTTGATGTAGTTTCTCCTTTTACAAAAATCCCCGTCCCTTAAGCCATTGAGACCATTTCTCATTTAGTAGATCCTGAAACCTTAAACCTAATTAAAATCTACCTTAATTCTACCTTATTTTGTTTTAAAGTAAAGTTCAACAAACAAATCAAAGGAACCACTATGGGATCTTCCTTATCTCCGGTTGTCGCCAACATATTCATGGAACATTTTTAATCTTTAGCCCTTAACAGTCTTCCCCCTCAAACCTAAGTGTTCGTTTAGGTTTGTAGATGACACTTTTGTCATTTGGCCCCATGGTTGTGTGTCTCTTATTGATTTTCTTATCCATCTTAATAGCATTTCTCTCCATATTCAATTCACCATGGAAATTGAACCAGACAACTCACTTCCCTTCCTTGACATTTTAGTAACCCGGCGGCCTAATGGCTCCCTTTCCCACCAAGTGTATCGTAAAAGGACTCATGCTGATATATACCTTCATGCCCAGTCCGACCACCACCCTGCCCAAAAATAAGCAGTCCTAAAAATGCTTATAACCAAAGCCATTCGTATCTCTATCCCCCAACATTTGGATAAAGAAAAATCTCATCTCACAAATGCCCTTATTGCAAATGGATATTCCTGGAGCCAAATCAAGAAAGCATTTCATGAGTTTCTCCATCCATGATATAAACAATCTTGTTGCAACCCCTCTCTCCCCCCTCCTCAAGCCACAGTTTCATTTCCTACATTTAGGGCACCACCGGCTACATTTCTAAATTGCTAAATAGAAAGAACATCAAAACCCTCAAACAATTGTTCTGAAACATTAAAGATAAATCTAACCCTTTCCTTTCCTAAGGGGTCTACCAAATTCCCTCTTCATATGGGAAGTCCTACATCGAACAAACCAGTTGATCAACCCTAGGCTCAAGGAACACATTGCCAACACTAACCACTCTCATCTTAAAAGGTTCGTTATAGTTGAGCATTCCCACCAAACCAAACATCTAATATGCATTGACGAAACCAAAATTCTTGCCTCCACTTCCCATTATTCAACTCGACTCATTAGATATGATATTGAAATAAAGAAACAACCTAATAATTTTAATCTTAAAGATGGATACCGTCTTATTCAATTATGAAGACCTTTAATCGGTAGACTTAATCACTAAACCTTCTTTAGTCGCCCCCCCTCCCTTACTATATTTTTATTCTTGCATTTCTAAATTGTTAATATGTAAAGCTATACTTTCCATTTTCAATTTTTCTTTTTCGAGTTTCCTTTTGATTTATGATTATCACTTAATCCTTTTAATTTCATTTTCTTTTTTCATATTTTAATTTTTATTAAATTCAGAATTCTATTTAATTTATTTATAATTCAGACGTTTCTTCCTCCTTAAACTTTTTTCATAATTTATAATAATTTAACTAGCACTACTTATTGTGTATGTGTTAATTACCACTTGACGTATACGTAATCACCTATTGTGTATGCATCAACTATCTATTACCTTATTTAGTTAAATGAGTTGTCTATCACTACCTATTATCCATGGATTAACTATGAGTTATCAAGTTTCTTTTTTTTTTATAATTGTTTATTTCTAATTTTAACGATAATCATAAAATCAATATAGACAATACATTTGTCCCATTCTCCTTCAATCTAGGAAACGCATAGATGATAGTCCACCCCAAATTCTATGATACCAGCCTAGATCCAAATCCTAGGCTCTATCAAGCGCCCAGAGGGATCAAATCTCCCAATGTGCAAACCTCTCCTTGAGTGCGCAATACCTAAGCTGAGGTTTGCACATCGGGAGATTTGATCCCTCACGGGGCTTGATAGAGCCTAGGATTTGGATCTAGGCTGGTTTTTTTTAACACCATTTGTGTGTGATCTATTGGTAAGTAGTGAGGTGATTGGGCTTGTCTTAAAGTAGAGACCAAGATTCAAATCTCTTTTTGTTTGGAGTTATATTTAGTTATCAATTCTGAAGATTAGTTAGCAAATCTAACTATTATTATGGCTGTTTTTCTTTTCTATTCTTATGTTGGCTATAATATTCTTTTTACTTCTTTGGTTTCTACTTCTTATGTTCACTATAATTTTTTTTTTTACTTCTTTATTTCTTTACTTTTTATGTTTTAGTTTTTATGTTAGCTGGAATATTTTTTTTTACTTCTTTATATTTTTACACAACCACTGTCATTAAAACTATTATTTTTAAAAAGTGAGTATATTAAACAAAATTTAGAATTCTATTTTTAGAAAAACTAAATTCAAATTTAAAGCACTACACTTAAAACTATTTACTTTTACTTTGTATTATTCTTTTTTTTATGGCCGACATAATATTTAATTAATTAATATTTCAATCGTCTTTTTTCAATCAAAAATACACGTCTCTTTTTAATGGCTGAAAAAATATTAATTAATTTTCTAGTTTTTAGTTTTTACATTTTATTAAGTGTAACGAGACACATACACGTTACAAGATCTCCCTCATATTATCATTTTTTACTTTTTAAGTTTTATTAGGTGTAACCGGACACATACACGTTACAAGATCTCCCTCATATTATGATTTTTTACTTTTTACATTTTATTAGTTACATGTAACAAGACACATACATGTTACAAGATCTCCCTCATATTATCATTTTTTACTTTTTACGTTTTATTAGGTGTCCCGTTACATGTAACGGGACACATACATGTTACAATATCTCCCTCATACTGGGCTGTAGAGCGCCTAGACGCAACAACAATAAACACTTATCAATGTAAAAACACCTATAGATGTAATTAATTATCATATTTTTCTTTATTTAAATTATTATTTTGTTACTTTTCTTTCTATTGTTCCATTTACTAAAATTCCCCCTCTCTTCTCTTAATCTTTTTTTTCAGCCGAAAAAATTCTTTCTCTTAATCTTATTATCTTACCTATTTTTAAATATTAAATTTGTATTTAAACTTTGTGAACAATTTAATAATTTTAATTTTACTTTTAAAAATTAAAAAAATATTATTTGTTACATTTCAAACATTTTTAACTTCCTCACTTGCCAAAAGTACAGTGATCTTGGAAAGCTTCTTTCTAAACTTTTTAAGCACAAGAACAAAAGTAGCAAACCAAGTAATAAGAAGTTGATCTGAGTTGACTTAATCATCATCATCATCAAATATTAAATTTGTATTTAAACTTTATAACCAATTTAATAATTTTATTTTTAATTTTCAAAATTAAAAAAAATATATATTATTTCTATTTTAACTTTTAATATATATAGTTACCTAGGGATTTGACACATTATATACTAAAATTTAAACAATATAAACATTACATTTATTAAAAGAAATGAGAAAATAGTATTTTTTGATAATAATAAAAGATAATTGTCTTCATTAAGAATTTGACAATTAAGTTATGATTTTTTAGGATGGCTGTTTAATCATAAACACAGAGGCACCGTGGCTATCATAAACACAGGACAGAGATACAGGTGAAGCAGAGGTACGTCGCAATCCCGATCAAGATCACAAGAAATGCAGCTCTCGGTGACCACCAACGAAATTTTGTTCGATCTGCCTCAGGAAATAGGCTGCTCCCTCTGTAGATCGTCAAGCTTTCATTCTGGAGATAGCCCTCGAGTAGAAAATTGCGCTGTTCTAGAAGTTGCTTTCCAAGTTTGCAGAGGTCAAACTGCGCAAGGAATTTGCAGAGGACGACAAGAATCGTTACTGTTGAGGCAATGCCAAACAGAATGAAAGGACTCCATTTTTCACACTCAGTCGACTTCTGTATTTGCTGTGCGAACCCATTGATGGCGAGAAAAACTGCTGCCTGGAAAACCCCGGAAATACTTAATGTAGTGTATATGGCGGCACCAAGCTTATCGTAGCCTTCATGTAATGGCTTAATCTGCGCATCCAAATACCCCAAACGGGTAATAACATCGGGACATTGGTTGTCGTTGTAGAGTCCAAAGAAGGTCGGAATTTCATTTTTGTCTGGATCAACAACAAGAACAACACCACCATTAGCAACACCGTCAATTGACATACTTACTAATGGAGGCTGTTGGCGATGCCCTAATTACAAGGAAACGTAACAGGCCTATAATCTCTTCTCGGAACTTGAGAATAAAGGACATCATATATAGAAATGAAAATGAGCATTATAAATACTTGTGAATGATGCCCTTGTCCTCAGAAATGAATGAGAATATCTTGATTGACCAAGCATTTTGAAGCGAACCTGTCAATGCTTTGACAACGCTTTGGAATCAAGAATTCACATCCTAAAAGCGATCACTTTTTTATTAGGCAAAGACGACCTTTTCAAAATGATTTTTTTTGGGTGAAATCTGATCATTTGGAAGTTTTGAAGACTAAAATTTTCACTTAGAATCTTGATCAAAGCATTTTAATACACAATCATTTCGAGCCAAAGCATTTTTAATACAATTTATGAACGTTTTTTTCTTCTAAGAGAACATGGTGATTTGATGCTTCTCAACCTAAAATGTTTTTACCTAGAATTAGAATGGGATCATCTTGATGTAACCAAAGCATTTTGAAAATGCTTTGAACTCTAGCATTTACAACCCAATGTGATTCATCATTCAGGAAAATACAATTTTTTGCATTTTTTTAGGTGACATCTGAATGTAATTATTTATATATGATTAATACATTTTGATGTGACAAAAGCATTTTGAAGAATGTTTTAAATTTTAAAATTCACGTTTCTCATTTAGACAAAAGCATTTTTTGATATTTCTTCTCTTTATATATGATCTTGATGTGACCAAAGCATTTTGAAGTGCTAGCATTCACATTCTAATGTGATTTCTTGTTTAAACAAAGGGATTTATTTGAGTTTTTTTTTTCTTTGATCACATTCTAATGCAATCATCTCTCTATTTATAATTAATCCATCTTCATGTGACCAAAGCATTTTGAAGGTAAGTGAAAATGTTGTGAACCCTAACATTTACATCCTAATGTGATTTCTCATTTAGACAAAAGCATTTCTTTGATTTTTTTCTCCTTGGATCATATCTTATATATATATACATAAAATCTTGATGTGACCAAAGCATTTTGAAGTGAACTAAAAATGCTTTGAACTCTAGCATTCACATCCTAATATGATTCCTTGTGTCGACAAAAGCATTTCTTTGATTTTCTTTGATTTTTTTTTCTTGAGAATCTCTCTATGTAATTAATTAATTTTCTTTATAATAGATGGTCATTTTACATTTTTATTATTTATAATAAAAAACAAGTTTTTTTTAATTTGCTTTATGAATAATAGGTTTCTTTGGAAATTTTTAATCTATAAAATTATTCTAAATTTTTTCTTATAATATATGAATTTTTTACATATTTTATTATTATTTATATTTTTATATTAAAATTTAAATTTCTTAAAACTTGTTTTATTGCACTTAGAGGAGCTAGGTGCTCTACAACAAAATATGGGGGAGATGTTGTCACATAAGTAATATAAAGTTACATTACCAAAACTAAAAAATAATTAGAAAATACATGTACGCTCATAAAATAAAAAATTATGAAAAGTAATTAAAAAAATCCACATCAACTTATAAAATAAAAAATTAAAACTTAAACCCGAATCTATATCAAGAGAGAGAGATCAAATTTTTAGAGTATAAAATTTTAAAAAAAAATACACCTCGAGAAATTGGATCCCTCCCAATGCTTGATAAATCCTTCTTTAAGATGGATCTATGCTATTGAATTTAATAGGTTTTTTAAAAACTTCTAATCTATGGCATTATTTTATAGCATATCATGTTTATTTGTTATTAATTTCATAAATTATACATTAAATTTTGAGAATCCTCTATTATTTTTATTGTTTTGATTGAATGAGTCTATTTCTAACTTGAAATGGAATTTGAGATATACAAATTTGTAGAGGCTTATACATAATAATAGAGCTATTGTAACATGATCACTTAGTGTTCAACTTGAAACCGAGGGATGGAGCTAGGGTTTGGTTGGCGTAAGCAGTGCTGGGCTTTCTGCAGAGGTCGTGAACTCTAGTCGGCGTGATTTTCCCTGAATAACCATCAGCTTGGAGTCAAGATGGTTTGTCCTGAACCGTCCCAGTACCAACCAAGATGTAAAAAAGTGGGAATAATGATTTTCGATGGTTATTCGTGGATTATCCGTCACCAGCTAGTTCATTTTTTACTTTGCTGCTAACCTGGCCTTGGTTTGGCTAGTTTGGTGACATTTTTAACATTTCTACATTTGTTTTGGTCTTTAGTGCTTTGTATTTGTGCGGGTACTTTATGAGACAGGTGGTTTCCACTTACAGATCTAGGGTTTTGTTCCTTGCTATTGGTGGTAGGTGGATGAGACAGATGTTGGTCGTGTGATGGATGTGGAAGGGTCTGCACCGACTGGGGGGTGGTTGCTATCTCCGGTGACTTGCGATAGTATCCTATTATACCCTAGGTTTGATCCTCGAGGTGGTTTTGGTCTCTTAGGCTCGGGGGGGGGAGATTTTGAGGGTTTTGATAGTGGTGTTCGTCCGTCTGGAAGAGAATGGAGGCAAAGGTTCTCTGGTTTGAAGGCATGGAAGCGGCATCAAGCTAGGGCTTTGAAGGTGCGTTCGGGGATTGAACAGTTTCTTATTCCAGTGGAGACGAATCTGGAGCGGATTGAAATGATATCTTCTAGGGCCATTGTCAGCCGACTTGAGTACACTAGTAGGGATCAAAAGGAAATGGTGGACTGGGTTCGAAAACATTGGGTTCCGCTTATTGGTGATATGCCTAGAGTCATGCAATTAATGAACAGGTGGATTATGTTCGTTTTTACTAAGGCGGAGCATGTGGGTCGTATTTTGAAGTGGTTTTGGTGCTTTAAAGAAGGTTCATTATTCCTGAAGAAGTGGTATTTGGCTTTTAACCCATTGTCGAAAGCACAAGGTTTTCGGCATCTGTGGCTTCTCATCCCGGGTTTGCCAATTGAACTTTGGTCCGAAAATATTTTGATGGGCATTGCGAATAAGGTTGGGAAGTTTGTGAGATTGGATAATCGTTCTCTGTGTGGTTTTGATAAGCGTGCTGCTAAGGTCATGGTATTGTTGAAATGGCTCTGGGCCTACCTGAGGAAATTGAACTAGTTTGGGGTGATAGGGTATGGCGTTAGCGCTTAGATTATCTCCAAATGCCATTCTGTTGCTTCCATTGCCAAGAGACTGGACATATCAGGGCTAATTGTCCGTCGACAGCTTCACATTCTCCTATTTTGAGGAAGTGGGTTAGGAAAAATGCTCTGAAATCTCCGTCGGCGTCTGTTGTTGGTCTCCTGGAGGACCCTACGAAAAGTGGTAAGTCTTTTTTATCTCCTAAACCCACAGTCCCTGATTTTTCAGATGCGAAGATTAATGAGATTTTTTATTCGAATATCTCTCATAAATTAAAGGCCTCTGATACTTTGTTGAAGGAGACTTCTATGTCGAGGAATTTGGATGTTTGAGATAAGAATAAGACCTGTCGGGCTCTTTTTGGGGAACAGACTGGTTTGGGGGATAATACTTAGGGTTTGGGTGTGGATATACCTTCTCTAAGCTCTTCATCCAATTTGGGGGAGGACCTGATACCCACTGTCCCTATAGATGATGGGGGGGAATTGTTGAGGCCTGGGTCTGAATCTTTATGTGTTGTTGCTCCTTCGGTTCTTGGGGATGAGGGAGAAGATGGTATTGATGGTTCAAGTGGTAAAGATATTTTCCTTCCTCTTTCTATTTATTCTAAGAACCCTAATTCAAATCCCCTTGTTAAATCGGTATACTCTGAACGGTTTCAGAATGTAACCATTAGGAAGCCACGCAGAAAAGGGGGTACTGGCAGGGTAAAATAGTCAAACTATTTACTGAGTCATACTCCTTCCTCGAAGAGACTTGATATGGTGGAAATTTTGGAGGGTTCAGATGTTCAGTAACGGGGTCTTAGAGATTTATCCCCAAAGAGGAGGGTTATCTAATGCCTATCTGTTCCCTAAATATTCGGGTATTTGGGGTGGTTTCCCGAGTCAGGGCCCTCACTGATCTATTAACTACTGCTCGGCCGAGTCTTTTATTACTTCAGGAGACAATGTGTAGCGATTTGGTTGCTATTTCAAGGTTTGGTGGTCTTAAGGGGGGTTGGGAGGTCTCAGCATCTGGTTCAAACAGCATGTCAGGTGGTTCGCTCGCTGCTTGTGACCCTAGGGTTTATTCTTTCCAGGATTTTATGTCTCCTTGGGGTATTGTGTTGGAAGGGGTTCACAGGTCTGATGATTTTGCATTAACAATTTTGAATTGTTACGCACTGTATAAAAATCGGGAAGTTTTTTGGAATGGGCTTCAAGATTCTGGCTTGTTGGATAGAGATAATATTGTGGTGGCTGGAGATCTAAACTTTACTAGGTTTTCATAGGAGATCTGGGGCACTTCTGCAAAATTGGATAATTTGGCCGAATTTTTCAATGATTATTTGATCAATAATGATATGGTTGATGTTTGTATAGGTGCCTACTCTCCCACTTGGACAAATGGCAGAGGAGGACCTGATACCATCATGAAAAGATTGGACAAATTTATTTTAAAGAAATATCTACTGGAGTCTTGTGGCAGGTACCGTGTTTGGGTTGGAAAGTCAAAAATCTCTGATCACTAGCCTATTTTCATTCAGTTGGATGGAAGTTTTCAGCATCTTTGTTACCCTTTCAAATTTGATAGTTCCTGGACAGAGAATGTTGATTTTTTTAGTATTGTTAAAAATGTCTGGCCAAATATTGATGTGGAGGGGGGTTTGAATCTGGTTGATAAGCTCTGTTATAAATTGAGGATCCTTAAAGGTAAAGTTTCGTCCTGGATACACAATAGGAAAAAGATGGCCAAACAGGATTTATTTGAGATCGAGACTCAGCTACAGAATATATATGAACAGGCTTTGCATGTTCCTCTAGATGTCTGTAAATTTGATTCTTTGAAAAGGTTGGAGAAGGGTAGAGATACTTTTTATTTAATGGAGGAAAAGGAGTGGCGCTTAAAGAGCCATGCATTGTGGGTTAAATCTGGGGATAAGAACACTCATTTCTTTCATTCTTATGCTTCAGCTAGAAGGAATGGTAATACTATTTGGCGAATGGATGATGGTGAGGTTAATAAGGTTGTTGATGCTCCTGGTTTACAGGGTTTGGCTAAACGCTATTTCTGTTCCATCTATAAGGCAGATCAGAGTTTGGACTTGATGTCACAGCTGCAGGTTGCTAGACTTTACCCAAAATTTATTGATGACAGTGATGCTGCTGAGCTCTGTAAGGAAGTTACTTTGGAATAGGTTGAGTATAATTTGAAATCATTTGCTAAAGAGAAGAGTCCTGGGCCTGATGGCTGGATTGTGGAACTTTTTCTGCAATTTTTTTATACTATGGGTAAGGAGATTCAACAAATGGTGGAGTTTTCCAGGACTCAAGGTTATATTTCTAGGGATTTAAATGCTACATTTATTACTCTAATCCTGAAGGTTGATGACCCAAAAGTTTTTGGAGAATTCAGGCCCATTGCCTTATGTAATCTTATTTATAAGATTGTTTCGAAGATCATTGCAAGCCATCTAAAGCCCATATTTTCTAGATTCATTTCACAAGAACAATTTGGTTTTTTAAAGGAGAGACAGATCCATGATGATGTGGGTATCACTCAGGAATTATTACATTCTATTAAGTGTAAAAATTTAAAGGCTATCATCCTGAAGATGGATCTGGAAAAGGCTTATGATAGTGTCAGTTGGGATTTTCTCATAATTGTTCTTATCCATATCGGGGTTCCAGCTCTGGTCATTAAGTGGATCATGGCATGTGTTAGTACCATGAACATTGCTATCCTGGTTAATGGTGCTCCATCTTCTTTCTTTAGCTGCTCAAGGGGGTTAAGGCAAGGTTGTTCACTTTCACCATTATTATTTTTATTAGTAATTGATGGTTTGAGTTGGTTGATTAAGAAAGTTGTTTTGGATGGAAGTATTAAGGGTCTGGAAATCTCTAGAAACCTTTCTATTTCACATGCACTTTTTGTGGATGATGTACTTCCGGTTGGAATTGATTCAGTTGAAGAATGGGCTGCATATCAGAGAATTCTTGAGCTATTCTGTCGTGCCTCAGGTATGAAAATTAGTCTAAAAAAGTCGTGCATTTATGAGAATTTGGTCAGCTTTGAAAGACTACAACAATTGAGAAGCCTTCTGCCTTATAAGTGCGCAAAAATTGGGGATGGATTTACATATCTCGGCTTTCAGTTAAAGCCCAATGGTTATTTGGTTAAGGATTGGAATTGGCTCATTAAAAAATTTGAAGCCAGAATTTCTCATTGGTCTTATCGACTGCTTTCTGTAGGTGGGAAACTCACCTTGGTAAGGTCTGTTCTTACTGGTACTTTGGTCTACTGGCTATCATTGCTTCCGATGCCATGTTCAATTATAAATACTTTGAGGAGTCTGGTTTTTAAATTCTTATGGTATGGTGGGTTGAAGAAGTCCTATCTATCGATGATTGGCTAGGATAAAATCTCAATCCCGATTGTTGCTGGAGGTTGGGGGATTAAATATCTTTCAGTTTTTAGCACTGCTTTGAGATTGAAAAGCTTCTAGAGGGCATTATTTGGAGGTGCCCTATGGACTCAGGTGGTTCATGAAAAGTATGTTAAAACAAAACTGTCACATTGGCTGAGGAAGCTGAAGAAAGTGTTGAGCGGTATTTCACCCATTTGGAATGGGTTCATGAAATTGTACTGTTGGTTGGCTGATGGTATTCGTTGGAAAGTCGGAGATGGTACAGAAGTGGCGATCGGGATTGACCCAATTATTGGTATAAATGATCCTTTGGTATTTTCACAGGGTTTGTTAAGGATTATTAGGGAGAAGGGTTATTTTACACTCAATTCCATTGTGAAGAAGATGCCGCAGGGATACTGGATGAATGCAGATGACTTACAGTTGCCCAAACAGGTTGCGGGTGAATGGAACAGGTATATTGATTCTTCGAACTTTGCCAGTATTCGATGTACCAATAGGATGGATGATATTAGGTGGACAGGAAACGATGCTACAGGTATTATTACTGCTCATTCTGCTTATGAGTACATTATCAAGCATAGATGTCTTTTTCCTTCCCATTGGTGGTATAAATTGATTTGGCAATGGCACCTACCATTGAAACTCCAATGCTTCTTATGGTTTGCCTTGGTGAATCGCCTGAAAACATGGGATAATTTGAAAATGTGTGGATGGATTGGCCCTAGCTGGTGTGTTTTATGCGGGATGGAGTCTGAAACTGCTACACATCTTTTTGTGGACTGCGGTTTCATAAAAAATATATGGGGAAAATTTACCAGTTATTTGGGTCTTACACATCATTGGGAAGGCTGTAATGTTGAGAAATGTTTATATGACTGGGTAAGGTTTGAAAAAGCACATTTGACATTACTTGTTTTCATTTGCTGGGTAATATGGAGAGCTCGGAACAGAGCACTATTTGACAATTACATTCCTACTGTTGACTCTGGGTTTCATGAGGCTTTGAACTTATATCTTAAGTACCGGGAGGAAGATATTAAACCTGTGGAGAGGAACATTGATAACTTTCAGTTGACTGTGGATGATCCTATTTTATTTTTTGATGGGGCAGCAGCTGAAGGGAAATGTGGCATTGGTGGTGTTATTTATCTTAATTATGATCATTTTTACACTATCCGTATGCATGGTGGTATTGGGACTAATATGAAAGCTGAACTATTAACTCTCTGGTGTGTTGTCAGAGCTTCAATCTGTTTTGGTTTACATAAGGCAAAGATTTTTGGTGACTCTAAAGTCACTATTAAGTGGGCTCGTGGAGAATATGATTTGCAGGTTCTGAATTTGAGCAATCGGTGTATCCGTATTCAGCAGGACTTAAGTTTGCTTCATACATATTCGCTAGATCACATTTATCGTGATTTTAATACTCAAGCTGATAAACTTTCAAAGTTGGCATTAGATGGTGATGAAGGTCTTTTATTTTGGGAGGATGTTTGCGAGGATGTGGTGGTGGATGTTGGTTCTCTATATTTCCTTGTCTAATCTTTAAACTGAATTTTGTATGACTGCTTAATGGTCTTGGCTCACAGTTCAGTTTGCTATATTTTGTAGTTTTGTAATGATAGGAAGGTCCAAGCTGATATATTGGATAGATTGAAACATCTTTTGATGAACATCTGTACTACTTGATTCAGGTTAATTGAATAATAGTGGTATGTTTTTTTCACGGAAAAAAAAGAGCTATTGTAACAAGTATAGAGTGTTGTATTTAAAATTTGTTGATTTTGACAACATTACTATGTTGCACAAGTTTGTGGAACGAGGGTGGGTACGTGATTTTCCCAAATTTGTATGAAACCTCGTGTTTTGAGCAGGAATAATAAAATTTGTGAACCCAATTTTATTATTATAAAAGATCCTATTTATCTATTTTATATTTAAATTAATTTATTAGAACAAGATTTATAACCCAAATTCTTTTATTAAAAGTCCCTATGTATCTATTTTATATTTAAATTAATTTATTAGCACAATATTTAATCAAATTTGTTAGTTCCCAAATTTTAACATACCATTTCAAACTTCTTAAATAAATTCCTAAATATAAGAGACTAAATTAATCTTAACTATAAGGGACTAAATTAATCATATAAATTTATTAGCACATTAATTTTAATTTTAATATTTAATACAATTTTGTGGCACTTGACTTTTAGAGGGCTAAAACATTAATTTTATTTTTAATATTTAATATAATTTTGGGTTACTTGGCCAACATTCATGTTTAGGATGGGTAAATTATTTTATTAAAAAATTTCACCTATACTCAAATTAAATAATTAAACATTTCCATGTAATATTAAAGTGCCTAGTCATATCGACGCCCATTTTTAATTTTAAAGGATTTTGATGGGGTTACACATTATGACAAGGATTTTCTTGAGGCCCATTTTAAGTTGAAATTTCCTTTAATGAATTAAAAGTGAGCAAGAAACATAGAATATAGAATTGAATGAGCAACCTTGAGAATCTCATATTCTCAAGGCATTCAACTATTCCAAGTAGGAGGGTTGTTACTCAAAGGGGATAAAAGAGAATCTACTATGTTGCTACGGAGCTAGCAAGAGAGTGAATTGAGACTTGGAGAGAAAAGAGTGTTGATTTATAGACTACTACAACTTGTGTCAATCTTTCATTTTTAATAAAATGCTCTCTTGATCTCATGAGTCTTTAATTGTGTGTTGCGGTCTTGGTTAGAGAAGGAAGGGCCCCCTTCACTGACCAAGAGTTGCTTATTACAGTAGGTTGATTTCACAATTAGCTAGATTTCAGTGTGTTTTATTAATTTCTATTGATTGCATAATTTATTCATAAGTGTTGTTATAGGACTTTGGAATTAGTTAACTGTTGGATTGAATTTGGATTGTTGTTACTCTAATTGCATTTATGATTTCTTTGAATAGAGTAATTCTTAATAATGAATGGATTGATAGTCGATGATTTTATGATCTGGATCTAGTCTTAGCCGTTACTCCTTCCTTGTTAGTCTTGTTAGTTGCAAGATAAGAAGTCGGGTTTTCTTTAATGCATCGGAGTGTTGGTTCTGAGTAGAAGTTGTTTTGGATTGATTAAATTTTTCATTAAAACGCGTGGATGAGTGTAGGATAAGTAGTTTTCTAGATTTATTTCAGCAGAGTGGGTTTATGAACTAATTATTTTAGGACTTGGTATGTTGCTTTCTCTTTCAGCAGAATATGATATAATTGGATTTATGCCAGATATTAGAGGAATATTTCTTAGGATTAATGGACTATGTGCTACTTTATTTCTGTTAAATTTTCAGTATTAAATCACAATACTAAAGGATCTTTGCTGAGAGAATAACATCTACAGTATATCAATGCATGACAATCATAATATGACAAGCATCACAAGCATCACAAGAATCAAAAGCATAGAGACAAGAGACACAGAGTTTCCGTGGGGAAAACCCTAAGGTGAAAAACCCCACAAACTTCCTCAGAGATAGAGAGAGCAATGGCTCAACCAAAATACAACCAAATAATACAGAGATAGTCTCCTAGCAGATGATCCTCCTCCTCCTCACTAGTGCGCCACTTTCCAGAGAGAGAGATAGATGCTTTTCCGAATGAGTAAAATAGAGATCTCCTATCTCTATTTATACTCACCTTTTTTTCCCAGTGACCTACTGGGGCCGACTTGTCTACTTTAGTACATCCACATTATATTATATATTAATTAGGGCCGACCCCATAAGGTGGTCTAATAACCCATTGGCAAGTACACACACTTGCGACACTTGTCAATCCACATGACGACACTTCCTTATAGAGGAATAACACATCTCTTATAAGGGTACAATAAATATACATATAATATACTGATGAAATACATTCCTAAGTTACATATACATCAACAATCCCTCTTAACTAGGAAGGTATTTCTCGACACAGATCTGCTAGACAAGTCTTCTTCTCTGGATCATCATCATCGATGCATCGTCATCATCATCGTCACTGCTGCTGCTATCTCGTCCAATCTCTGTCTCTACTCGTCATAGGAAGTTCTATAGAGCCAGTCCTTTTTCATACTGGATGTAGGCCCACCACCTGCAGGTCTTCGTCATCACTGGCCATACTGTGGAATCCTCAGGACTTTTACGTGCGTCACAAAACCTCGCAAGAGCATCCCAGGCTGTTACGAGCACACAGCTCTACCTATAGGATCTCCCAGGGAAACGAATTACATGTGACCTCACCACAAAACCTCGCAAGAGCATCCCAGGCTGTTACGAGCACACAGCTCTACCTATAGGATCTCCCAGGGCAACGAATTACATGTGGTCATGGAAAAACCTCGCAAGAGCATCCCAGGACTGATTACGGGCACACAGCCCAACCTATCGGATCTCCCAGGGAAACGAATTACATGCCATAGGACAAAACCTCGCAAGAGCATCTGCCAGATATCCCAGGGCAACGAATTACATGCCATAGGCAAAACCTCGCAAGACTATCTGCAGATCTCCCAGGGCAACGAATTACATGTCCTCCCAGAGCAAAACCTCGAAAGAGCATTTGCCAGATGTCCCAGGGCAACGAATTACATGCCATAGGCAAAACCTCGCAAGACCATCTGCAAATCTCCCAGGGCAACGAATTACATGCTCATCTGCACAACCTGATCCACGGCCACAGAGTATCAACCTGATACTCACCATACATCATCCTGATGTATCCATGATCATCCTAATCATCATCACTGCAACGTCCTGCTGCATGTCATCTGGAGCAACATCCTGAAGCTCGTCATCTATGATCGTCCTGATCATCACTGCAACATCCTGCTGCATGTCATCTGGAGCAACATCCTGAAGCTCATCATCTATGATCATCCTGATCATCACTGCAACATCCTGCTGCATGATCCACCTGATCATCAATGCATCTTCCTGATGCATACCAAGTATCATACATGATCCTCCTGATCATCAATGTATCCAACTGATACAAATACATGATACATATCATCATACATGATCCTCCTGATCATCAATGCATCTACCTGATGCATACCAAGTATCTACCTGATACATATCATCATACATGATCCTCCTGATCATCAATGCATCTACCTGATGCATATCATCATACATGATCCTCCTGATCATCAATGCATCTACCTGATGCATACCAAGTATCTACCTGATACATATCATCATACATGATCCTCCTGATCATCAATGTATCCACCTGATACAAATACAAATACATGATACATATCACCATACATGATCCACCTGATCATACAATGTATCCACCTAATACATATACAGATACATGGTCCAAGCATCCAACATGATGCATACATACATACATAAAAATGATCCAACTGATCATATCAAGCAGAAACTAGAACATCATCCTGATGCTCATCATCCAGCGCTTACATCCACAGCCATGTGAAGGATCCTCCTTCCAACATGCTTGGAATGCCTTCAGCAAATGTGTCCATCACTTCTTCCTCGAAGTGTCCTCGATCTGAAGAACGCCAAGCCTCTCTCTGAAGTACTCGAACTTCACCCTGGCTAGTGGCTTCGTCAGCACATCTGCAATCTGCTCGTCCGTCGCAACATATAGGAGCTTCACAGCTCCTCTCTGCACCATATCCCTGATATAGTGATATTTGATCTCTATGTGTTTCGACCTGTCATGAAACACTGGGTTCTCGGAAAGCTTCACACAACTCTGGTTATCACAGAAGATACCAGTAGCCTCCAACGGGAGATCAAATAACTCAGACAGTAGCTTCCGTGGCCATACTGCCTCACAACTAGCTAAACAGGCTGCAACATACTCTGCCTCAGCTGTACTCAGTTCTACACAGGACTGCTTCCTGCTAAACCAAGAGATCACACCTGATCCCATACTGAAGCAACACCCAGATGTGCTCTTCCTGTCTGCAGCACTGCCATCCCAATCTGAATCAACATAACCCTGCAGGTTAAACTTTTGATTCGCCTCATATCTGAGCCCATAATCCACTGTACCCTTCAGGTACCTCAGAACATGCTTTACAGCAACCAGGTGAACACTCCTCGGATCTGTCAGGAACTGGCTCAATGTGTTCACAGCAAAGCAAATGTCTGGTCTCGTGTTCGTCAGGTACATCAAGGACCCAATCATCTGACGATACATAGAGACATCAATCGGCTCAGATGAAGCATCACATAGAAGCTTCAGATTTGATGCCATAGGTGTGGCCATGGCCTTGCAATCCATCATCCCGAACCTCTTTTGGGATCTCTACTGCATACTTCCCTTGTCCAAGGAAGATTCTATTTGCACTCTGCCACACCTCCATGCCAAAAACAAATAGTGCATCATCCCCAAGTTCTTCATCTCGAACTTGGTAGTAAGCTTCCGCTGCATGTAATCAATCTATCTTCACCATACCAAGTTCTGCACATATATGATTTCCTATCATGTGTCTCAGAACCAAGTGGCTGCTCTACATACACTTCTTCTTCAACTACACCATTCAAGGAAGCTGTCTTGAATCCATCTGGTGTATCTTCTATTTCATCACTTTTATATTTCTTAATGCTGCCATCTGCAACATGCTTGATCTGATAGTTCCATTTGGAAGTCATAGCAAACTTCCCTTTATGTCTTGGGATTACATCCCAAACATCATTCTTCATGATCGACGGATCATGGCATTTCATTTCTTCATCCCAGATCCTGGGAACTTCAATATCTTTAATATCTTCAATATATATCTTTGTTGTTGGAACAAATGTTGTAGTTCTTCTTTTGTAGGAGATGGCATACGATCTTTCCTACACAACAAGTTAAATTGCATGATTAGAAATCATTCCATAGTTTTCAGAACAAATTCTTACACATAAAGGAATATGCCATACAGTCATGCAATTATCTTTAGCCAATGCTTCAATACAACATTTATCCATATTTTGTAACTTTCTAGATGCCTTCCAATCTCTACCAGAACATTATTAAGAGTGTGCACAACTCCCAACATGTCAGCAAAGAGGTTTCATTCTAGATAAGTAGCAATGGAATGTTGTACAGTGCCATAGGCCACTTACCCATGCATATTAGGAGTATACTGTTCATCAATGCAATTATTCTAATATGCATAATACACAACCTAATTTTAGGAACATCTATATATACATTAAGAAATGACAATTCAAATACTTATCTTTGTTTGTTCGTTGGGTGGACTCCCTCTGAGTCTTCGCTTCCTTGCAGGAGTTGCTGGAGTCCTAATCTGAAGTAGCTTCTTCTACATCTTTTGATGTGGAATGTAGAGAGATGGTCAACTCCCTCTGAATATTTGCATCCTTGAATAAACCACTGGAGTGTACTCCCTCTTGATCTTTGCTTCCTGGATTACCTGTTCTTGAACTCATATTCATCCTTGGTCCCTATGCATGCTTATTAGTATCATGATTAAAACATACATATACTATTAAAGCACAATAATCTCAAGCATGTATAGTCATGATCATTTCAAACAGAAATAATAAGCATTAGCATTCAAGGTTTATGTAGGATTCTTATGGTTAGTTAAAGCATAAGAAACATAACGTGTCTAAACCTATAATTACTCAAAGCTATGACTCTTCGGGTTAGTCATATCATCAATCAAGAGAAGAGATATAATATGCATAAAACCGTGACTATTCAAACCTATGGTTTCATGATTCTTCTGGTTAGTCAAATCAATCAATATAAGAGACATATTATTTTACTTATATTCCTATTTGACCATAGGACTTTTCTGGTTAGTCATATCATTAAACAAAGTAAAAAGCATAATATGCCTAAACCCATGATTACTAACTTCAATGAATAATCATAATCAATCATGCCAAGTATACTTTATATAAAGGATCTTATCACAAGATGAGATTGTAACTTGATATAGGAAAAACATACCTGGATTAGCATGCTAGCTAGTTATGTCTAACATACTCACATGATGTCTTCTTGTTCTTCTTCAATGACTTGTGCTAGTAACCTGTATATCTCATAGGTTAGCCATTATAAAACCAAGTTATACATACCTCGTAAATGGATCTTCTATGAGATCCATAACAATGGATGAGTCTTTATCCTCATGTCATCATGATCATATGTTCTTGAACTGGAACATGATTTGTCTTTCTTGGTGTACCTTTCATGTTAGTAGACAACATAAAACTCATACAACACAATAATGCATTAGTACAATCATAAGTGTCAACACCCTAACCAGTGAATATCTTCTATCATGCATTCATAATTTTGTTAAGGTGATACAACAAATCTAAAATCAAAATTGTACTAACCGTAATAACATGAAGTCAAACATACCATAAACTTAATGATGGACAAATATCGAAACATACCTCGATGAGTCATACCTGTCGAGATCGCTTGTAATCTTCTTATGAAAGGCCTTATCCTCATCTCCCTCTGAGACAGGAACTTCTTCACTTATGCAAGTGATCAATCCATCTTCTTTGGGGGTTCATCATCTTCAGCAGCATGAGCATGAAACCTTCTTTTGCTGCCCTTCTTCTTCTTACTAGGATTTTTGTTATTATCCCTTTTGTTCTTAGGACAATCTGAAGCAAAGTGACCCTTCTCATTGCATGTGAAGCATCTTAGGTCTTTCCTGTTCTTCTTTTGATGGGACCTATTGAGGCGAGAGGGATCCTTCTTGATTTTGCTTCTTTTGGTGTGAGCTGCAAGAGCTTGATCTTCTCCTCCCATCTTTTCCTCACGAGCTATAAGTCTAGCTTCTTCTTGAGAGCATTCTTCCCGAAGCCTACTGAAAGAGATCAACTTCTTCCTTGCACAAATTCCTTGAATAAAGGAATCCCATGACCTGGGTAGGCCATTTAGAGCGGTCATCACCACTTCACCATTCTCCACCATTTCATCTACTGCTTCTAATTGTTCCTTGATCTGAGAGACCCTTGAAAAGTAGGATTGAATGGTTTCTCCATTCTGAAACTTCACTGCTTTCAATTGGTTTCGCAGGGTCATCTTCCGATTTATGTTCTTTCCTTCAAATAGCTTGGTCAAAGATTCAAACATCTCTTTGGGTGTCTTGAGAGAAGACACATGGGGTATGAGATGGTCTTTGATAGAATCAGCAATGATTCTCTTTGCCTTGACCAAGTTCTTCTTGTGCAATACCTTGGCCTCTTCATCCTCTGGGATAGGGATGTCTTCTTTCACATATGAGTCCAACTCATTCTCTTCCAGGATTAGCCCAATCCTATACTTCCAGGCTCGGAAGTTATCAGCCCCTTCAAGCTTATCCTCAAGCTTGGTGTGAAGAGACATCTTTAAGAGTACTTTAAATGGAAATAGAAAAGATTTAGAACTTACCACTTGAAGTGCTGAAAACTGGATCTGGTCCCGGATTAGGGTTTGTCAGAGAAACCCTAAAAATTCAAAATGTGAATTTCAAAATTCCGAAAGGATAGAAAGATGCACCTTGGAGAGACGATCAGCCTAGTACATTCAGAATTTGAGATCAGCAAAGTATTGTCCTTCAAAATTGCCTTTTTGTCCTCCCGGGTTCACTGGGGAGAGCCCTGAATTAGGGTTTGAGTTTCCCGGAGATCTACCCAGCCAAAAATCTCGATCCAAAGCTCAAACCTTCGATTTTTGCAAGGAGCTTCCAGCTGTACCTTCAGTTTCCAGAAATTCCTATTTTTGAGGAAACCCTAATTTTTAGGGCCAAAACTGAAAATGCTCGGAACTGAAATCTGATTGGACAGAAAGATGCGCCTTGATGAGTAGATCCAATCTACTATACTGAATTTCAAAAATCTGTGGAGAGAAACCCAATAAACAAGCAATACAAGCTTCCGTCACTGCAAAATGTCTTCTTCTCAGTTAAGCTCTGATACCATGTTAAATTTTCAGTATTAAATCACAATACTAAAGGATCTTTGCTGAGAGAATAACATCTACAGTATATCAATGCATGACAATCATAATATGACAAGCATCACAAGCATCACAAGAATCAAAAGCATAGAGACAAGAGACACAGAGTTTCCGTGGGGAAAACCCTAAGGTGAAAAACCCCACAAACTTCCTCAGAGATAGAGAGAGCAATGGCTCAACCAAAATACAACCAAATAATACAGAGATAGTCTCCTAGCAGATGATCCTCCTCCTCCTCACTAGTGCGCCACTTTCCAGAGAGAGAGATAGATGCTTTTCCGAATGAGTAAAATAGAGATCTCCTATCTCTATTTATACTCACCTTTTTTTTTCCCAGTGACCTACTGGGTCCGACTTGTCTACTTTAGTACATCCACATTATATTATATATTAATTAGGGCCGACCCCATAAGGTGGTCTAATAACCCATTGGAAAGTACACACACTTGCGACACTTGTCAATCCACATGACGACACTTCCTTATAGAGGAATAACACATCTCTTATAAGGGTACAATAAATATACATATAATATACTGATGAAATACATTCCTAAGTTACATATACATCAACAATTTCATTAGTTACATCTGCATCTAGATATGTTTACAGCATTAGGGAGGAATTTGTATCTACATATATTGTACATGTATCCTTGAAATTTTTACGATCCTGGATTGATGATTAATGTGCATGCTGGTTGGTTTTATTAAAAAACCTTAATTAGAACCAACAAATATTATAGTATATATATTTATTGTCATTTGTGTTCATAACATTTCCTTCCTCTTCATAAACGCTTTTTCCTCAAATCATATTGATCAAGAAGCTTTATGTCTTTACTTGTGTTTGTAATGTCATCACATCACTCTATGTTCTATTGTAGTTGATGATAGAAGATGATATGAACCTCTGAGTGTTGAACGGAATTTTCTAAACATAAAAGGATCGATCCATCCTAATTCAATTCTTTGAGGAATGTTGCACTTCCACAATGAACTGTTATCATGAGATTTATTTTCACTGGTATCAATATTTTTCATTATTTGTTCCGGACTTAAGGAATATTGATACTCTAATTGTTTGAGATATCTTCTTTTATGATTTGGATTTCGATAAGGAGTTCTTATGTGGTTATTTTCCCTTATCATGATTGTAGTATCCTCTTGATTTAATTTCGGTACATCATTCTCTTCTCGTCTTGTTGTTTGGTGACTTGATGAACTTCTATTAGTTTGTACGCTTAGAGTTCCCATTGTTTGTTCTTCAAATGGATTGGCATATTTTTGAGCTGTGACATAAATTTGATCTTTATTTTTCACAATTTGAATTTTATTTTACTTTTGATGCCTCCTTCTGGATTTGCTCTAACTTGTTTTCCAACAACTTTTTATCATTGCTAAGCTTCTTGAAGGTTTCTTCTTGTGACTACTCGTCAATATTTAACTTCTTAATTTGTTCAATCACATCTTGATTATGATTTATAAGGTGGCAATTCTCTTATTCCTTTTCTAATAATTTCCCTTCGATATCTTCATTCGCTTTTTCTAACTTTCGAATATTCTTTAACTTCTTGATTTTTGTGACTAGAATTTTATTATGATTTCTCAATCGAAAAATCTCATCATTATTGTTCGATATTGTTTTATTGATCTTTACAATCTCTAATTTGTGAGCAATTTTAAGGTCATTGTTTGTTGTTGTTAGATATTTAATTTGTTGTTAAAGCTAGTACAACTCCAAATCTTGGCATTCTAATTCCTTTTGGGATTTCATAATTACTTTATACTTGTCAATAAGAAGTTTGTTCAAATGTGTTATTTCTCCTTCACCTATATTCTTGTCAATTTTCCTCTTGATATCTTGATTTTGTAATTTGTGATTGAGCTGATTTTCATCCCTTAATTCCTTAAATTGTGAAAACAAATCTTCCATAAGATTTTGTTGGTCAGAAATAGCATTTTCTTTGAACTCCTTTTGAATTTTTTGTAATTCAATCGCCACTTGTAATTTTCTATTGTCCTTTCGATAATGAACTAGTTCATTTTCTATTTTTTTTTTATTTGTAAATGTGGACTATACTCCATGGATCACGACTTAGACTTATATTTTTTATGTTACTTCTTTAACAATAATTGGGAACAAAAAGTGCAAGGAACCCTTTTTTCTCTTTTTATGAGAAAAATAATTGAATTTGTATGCCCCTTCTTTAAAAAAATAGTTATTATTTTAAAAAATAATAATTGTAATAATAATAGTATAATAGTATCTATAACTATTACTAATAATAATATTATTACAATACTATATAGAATGGGTGAGGTTTAAGGTTTAAAATATAATAATATATATTATTATTATTATTTTGAATTGCAATGATTTAGGGTTTCAAACCCTAATGGTGAAGGCTTGAGTGTTGGTGCGGGAGGAAGTGCGAGGTTGTAATGAGCAAGAGCGCAAGTCAAATTTGTGAACTGGAATATGGAGGCCGTGGGGAGGATTTGAAGAGTGGAAATGAAGGCATGGGTTGGAAAGGAGGCGCAACGTGGAGGTATGATGTGGGTAATCGAGGGAACATAATGGAGGGTGCTTGCAAGGTAGGAAGGCGGAGGTAGGACGCAAGACTGATCATGAGGGGAAACGAAGCACACGAGTGTGAGATGTGGATCAGGGAATTGAAGGAGCGGCCTGGTTAAGGGATGATAGCATGGAGTAGCACGGGGTGTGATAGGAAGGCATGGGTGAGAGATGGAAAGGAGGGTGCAGGGTGATAGAGAAATGAGGGAGAGGGGATGGAAGGAGGGATAGATCCGCAAAGGGGGAAGCTAATGGGTGGGAATGGATCATGGAGGTAACTGTAGCAGCAAGTGAGGGATTATGTGGAGATGAGGTGTAGTGAAGAATGGGGAGAACGCAACAAGGAGTATGGCATGGATTATGGTGAAGGGGAGATGGGGATATCGTAGTGAAAGGGAGAGAACCAACGAGAGGGGAAGAGCATGGATGAGAGAAAATAAGCATGGAGGAAAGAATGTGAATGATGGAAGAGATATGGGTGCAGTGACTAGAATGGTGGAAGAGAGATGGGCACAATGAAGAGAAGATGTAGCATTGGAAGTTGGTGATCCACATTGCAGTTGGTATTATTTTCGGATGCTAACTTCGACAAGTCATTGACGTTGACAAAACTTCAACAAGTCATCGACGTCGACAAAACTTCGACAAGTCATCAACGTCAACAAAACTTCGACAAGTCATCAACGTCGACAAAACTTCGACAAGTTTCGACTTCGACAACTTAGCGACTTCGACATGTTCCACGACCTCACAGTTTCGCGACATCGACATGTAGCGTCGATCTACTACTTTCGAATGTCGAACTTTGACAAATTGTTTCTCTTTCTTCCAGTTGACTGTAACGGTTGAACTGTGGAACCATTCTAACTTCTCTTGTAACTGAACGTAACGGGAAAGAACCCAAGCGTATCGGCACTGTCTATATAAGCATGTAAACTATTGTAATATAGAGGCATAGAATCAATCGATGATCTCATATTCAGTAATAGAGAAATCAATTCGCATTCCTGCATATTGTCTGTGTGTATTTGTGTTATTTGCGTAGTGTATTCCTACTCTGCTCATTCTATTTCTTAAAGCTTCCACCATAACAGAGACAACTCATTCAGTCGAACTATTGTCCCCCTCTTGCTTCCTGGCCATGTGCGGATCATTCGTATCAGAGCACTCAGATTTGTTCATGCTTAAGTTTGCGTAGACTTCCAGCGAAGTTACCAACTTATGCCTATTCAAACATGCTTGCAATCTCAAAAATCCAAGCAAACGCTACCTACAGAAATGGAAGAAGAAACAGAAGATAGACATGTAGCCGACGAGACAGCACAACTTATTGAGCAATTATTGACTCGACAACGAACTGAAATTTTCACCTAGTTCAATGAAATTCTCACGTGATTTGCTTCAACATCCGGAGGATTTTCAACGAGAACTCACTCCGATAAAATCATCCCCTTCAAAGTGAAAATGAATTTGGACATAACGAATCTTGAAGGAAAGATTGACGTGGAATCTGTCGATAATTGGGTGCAATAATTGGAATCCTATTACTCTGTGAATCAACTCTCATAAGCTGACAAGATCACCATTACATCCTTAAAGATTTCAACATCTGTGCACTGTTGGTGGGAGAACCTCTCGAAAAATATGGAGAAAAGCGGAGACCCCATCAACACATGGGATAAATTCGTCAAACACGTCCGGAAAGAATTTTACCCGCCCAAATACCTCAAGAAACAGTTTAAGAAGTGGAAGCAGCCAAGGCAATGGAAATACCAATCAGTACAGAGTTACACTGATGAGTTCTATCGACTCATGGATAGACTTGGAGTCCAAGAAATTGCTTGTTCTGAAGTACATCAGCTGATTGTCCCAGTAGATTCAGCAAGAGATGGAATTTCAGACTGTCATTACGCTTGCGGATGCATTCCACTATGCTAGCAAACTTGAAACCAAGCAGAAAGGGAAAGCACACTTCGCAACAAAGCCGACATCAGGACGACCACCTGACAAGAAGACATCAGCCGAATTTGACAAGTCAAAATCTTCTCAGCCGACTCCGCCAAAGCCAGATCATGGAAAAAATCCTTTTCAGAAAAGGGAACGTAGCAAACAACCGCCGACCGAAAAATGGTGTGATTACCACCATTCATCTTGGCATGATATGTCTGAATGAAAATCTTGGAAGACATTTTTGGTGAAAGTTTCGACATCCTACACGTTCAAAAAAATGGTGGAAGAATCTGATCCAGATGCAACGACCATTTTGACATCGACATCGACCACTCCAGCCACCTCAACTATCATCTACGAGGAGGAACGAGAGCACCTGTTCCATACACAGATATGGGTCCAGCAAAACCCATTACATATGATTTTGGATAACGGTAGCCAGAAGAACTTCATTTCTGAAGATCTCGTAAAGAAACTAGGTCTTGTCACCATTATGCATCCTCAGCCTTACAACATCGGTTGGATGAAGGATGGACAGGAACTACGGATCACCCGACAATGCAAACTCACCTACTTCATAAAGTCTTCTAAAGATGAAGTACTCAGCGACGTAGCACCACTCTCCGTAGACGACGCCCTATTTGGGAAACCTTACCTATGGGATCGCCATGGAAGTTACCAGTCACGACTGCAGAAGGTGATTGTCAGAATCCAGAATCGATGGTACAACATTCCAGAGCAACGACCTACACCAACGGCTTCAATGATATATTTTAAACGGACAAAGAATCTCATCAATCATGCTGAGAAGTTCGTGTTAATCATGATCAAACCACAACATTATAGGAAGACTGTAGTGACGATTCGACTCACCGACTGAAGCAACTCCCGACAAAAGCAGTTGATCGACAACATTCTCGACGAGTATCAGAGTTTATTCCAAGATCCGGATGGAGTACCTCGACATTGCCAAGTAAAACACTCCATTGAACTTGCTCTTGGTTCTTATTTTCCTAACGCATCTGTTTACAAAAGATCCATTCTCGAAAATGAAGAGATTCATAGAAAAATCCAAGAATTGATCGACAAAGGTCATATCCGACCCAACTCCTCTCCTTGTGGAAGTCCAGTCGTCCTCGTTCCAAAGAAAGACGGGACTTGGTGCATGTGCATCGCCTACAGGGAACTCAACAAAATTTTGGTAAATAATTGCTACCCTCTGTCACGGATAGACGAGTTCATCGACTGTCTAAAAGGTTCCAAATTCTTTACTAAGCTTGACCTCAAGTCGGGATATCATCATATTCCAATCGAGCCCTCAGATGTATGGAAAACTGCTTTCAATACAAAGGAAGGATTGTTTGAATGGTTAGTCATGCCTTTTGGATTAACCAATGCACCTGCGACCTTCATGCGATACATGGATAACATTCTGCGACCTTTCATCGACAAATGGGTCATTGTCTATCTCGACGACATATTGATTTTCAGTCGATCATGGGAAGAATATGTTGGACAGCTTCAACAAGTCCTCGACACTCTCCATCAACATCGATTTTACTTGAACAGGGACAAGTGTACCTTTGCGATGAACAACATTAAATATTTGGGGTATGTAATTGACTCTCCAGGAATTCACATCGATCCAGACAAAGTACAAATTCTCAAAGATTGGCCCATTCCTCACAGCATTCAATAACTAAGCTTTTTTGGTTTGGATAATTTCTATCGACGATTCATACTCGACTTCAGTCACATAGCCTGGCCCTTGAATAAGTTGATGAAAGGAAGTGGGAAAACTGTCTTCAAATGGAAACCGACACAACAAGAAGCTTTTGAATAGCTCAAGCACAAGCTCTACACTGCACCAGTACTTGTGTTACCTGATTTGCATCATCCCTTTGAGATTGAGACGGAAGCATCAGACTATGCCTTGGGTGCAGTGATCACTCAGTCTGGTCACCCAATCGCTTTTCATTCTGAAAATTTTAACGACACAGTTAGAAGATATTCGACGTATAAAAAAGAACTGTACGCCATTGTGCAAGCTCTCCAGCAGTGGAGGCATTACATACTTGGAAATGAAACGGTCATCCTCACTAACCATAATCCTCTACAGTTCACTCTGACCCAGTCAAAATTATAGACAACCAGACAACTTAAGTGGATTAATTACCTACAATAATTCCAGTTGGTAATTAAGTATCAGAAAGGTAAAGCTAACGTTGTCACCGATTGTCTAAGCAGATCGCCCATTACTCTCCTTTTTACAGTGATGAGTATGCAGGGATATGACACCACTACTTGGTCTCAGTTGTATAAGGAAGACATCGAATTTTCACCAGTCTACTGACAAATTTAGACTAACAAGTCATCGACCACCGACTATTTCCTAAAAGACACCTTGCTATACAAGCTTGGACAACTTTGTGTACCGACTGGTGAGCATCGACAGCAGCTCATTTGGGACGCACACTACAGCAAGACCGCGGGACACTTTGGAGTAGCAAAGACACTTGTTATTCTGCAGAAGTATTTCTTATGTCCTAGACTTAAAACTGGCGTCAACAAGTACATTCGATCATGCGTGGTTTGTGCCATTACTAAACTGCCTAATCAACGACAGGGATTGTACACATCTATGCCAGTTCCTAGTCGGCCATGGGAATCTATTTATATGGACTAATTGATGGTATATCCTACTACCAAACATCAACATGACGCGATATTAGTAGTAGTCGACATATTTTACAATATGGCCATTCTCATACCATGCAAGAATATCATGACAGTGTAGCAGACTGCTCAACTCTTCTTCACACATGTTTCGAAACACTTTGGTTTACCCACAACCATTACTCCCAATTGAGATTCCATATTCGTAAACATCTTTTGGAAGAATCTCTAGAAACAGTTGGACACACGAATCTCATTGTCGACAGCTTTCCATCCTCAGACTGACGAATAGACGGAAGTTGTGAATCGCTTCGTCGTACAACTGCTTGGCATGTACAACCACAAGCATCAATGCACATGGGATGAAAGTATTCCATACATACAACACAGTTACAATAGTGCTCAGCACAGCTCTATGGGAAAGATTCCATTTGATATTTGTTATGGATTTCAACCCTCAGCACCTATCGACTTGATCAGATCCTCGACATAGCCAAACTCCGACACCGACTACAACCAACGAGAAGTTGATAAATCCTTGAAGTTTCGATATCAAATCTACGACATCCAGAAGAAAGCACAGGAAATGTTCCAATGAGAAAACAAGAAAGATAAGGCCCAACACGATAAGCATCATATCCCTCATTCATTCCAAATTGTGGATAAGGTCTGGTTACATCTCAAGAAGGATCGCTTCACTAGTCCATACAAGAAGCTCAATCCTTTGCGATATTCTCCGTACAATATTCTTCGACAGATTGGCGAAAACACTTTCCATCTTGGCATTCCTGCATGCTTGGGTCTACATCCAATATTCACTGTGGATCTACTTCGACAATACCATGCACCATTGTTGGAACATAATGACTTGCAAACAACAGAACCCGATGACATCAATCCAAGTGTTCAGGAGCCTCTTCCTTGCGATGCCATTGTAGGACGATGAGTATTCCATACAAGGACAAACACAATTCCCTTGTTTTAGGTTGCTAAAGATGGATAGATCCTAGCACAAGGAAAGTGGTACTCTGCTACTGAACTGACCAACAACTTTCCTCACCTTCACGAGCAAACAATGGGGACCATTGTTTCTTAAGGAAAGAGGCCTGATCCACATCGCAACTGGCATTATTGTCAGATGCTAACTTCAACACATCTTCGACAAGTCATCGACGTCGACACAACTTCGACAAGTTTCGACTTCGACAACTTCGTGACTTCGACATGTTCCACGACCTCATAGTTTCGTGGCATCAACATGTAGCGTCGATCTGCAACTTTTGATTGTCGAACTTCAACATACTGTCTCTCTATATTCCAGTCGACTGTAACGGTTGAACTGCGGAACCGTTCTAACTTCTCTTGTAACCGAACGTAACGGACAAGCACCCAAGCATCTCAGCACTCTCTATATAAGCATGTAAAATATTGTAATGTAGAGGCATAGAATCAATCGATGATCTCATATTCAGTAATAGAGAAATCAGTTTGCATTCCTGCATATTGTCTGTGTGTATTTGTGTTATATGCGTAGTGTATTCCTGCTTTGATCATTCTATTTCTTAAATCTTCCGCCATAATAGAGCCGACTCATTCAGTTGAATTGTTGTCCCCCTCATGCTTCCTAGCCATGTGCGGATTAGTTGGATTTGGGATGCACAACGAAGGGTGAGGAGTGCATAGAGAGGTAGGATATGAGGGGGAGTATATATGAGAGGGGAGAGTGAAGTTGACAAAACATGGAGCATAAGTGTAGTGTGAATCAGAGAGATGAGGAGCGTGGAATGGACAATGAAGAGGATAGGTGGAGCGAATGGGCAGAGAACTATATTTTGTTTTTCAATATAGATTTGATAAATGGTCAGAAGCCTGGATGAGTTCAAAGACCTCAATCCCAAGAAACTCTGAGAATTTTGTCCGAGGGCTATAATCAGTGGAAGCCTGAGAAAAGATCTATGTTACCAAATGTAGTGAACCAACCTAGTTCAGACACTCACACACGAGTTACTATCTATAAGAATAGGAACAATAATCCATAATGGATAAATTATATAAATAATGAGTAATATGAAATATGATTTACAAATATAGAAATGCCTGTATATATAATCATTAAGGGGACTCTTAATGACTCTTCATAAAGAGTTGCAACATTTTAATAATTATTATTGTTTTTATTTATTTGTTATTGATATTATATTATATATATTTATTGTTATTTATGTTCATAACACCTATTTGTGTTGCTTGTGCAAGAATAGGCATTGTTCGAGGAAATTCTTGAGACTATGATGGTATATCTTGATCTATAAATGTTTCCCTATTGAATATGCCCACCTATCTCAACTACATGAAGGATAACCATCATTTCTTTCTCATAGATGGATTTTCCCAAGTTTTGATCACATATATTCTTATTGGTGAAGGCCGAGGGATGTCCTTGTGATAAGATTGTGTCTAGTCCATGGCTTGACACATCACATTCGAAGATGAACATATGTTTCATGGAAGATCCCCTAATGACTATGGTTGTGGAATTTTCTCATAGACTTACTTCAACCGATGTAGCCTTCTAGGAACTTGTGTGCATTCCACTAACTGAAAGCATCAGGGATTATTTTAAAACCCCCCCAAATTTATATGTATAAAAATTAGGTGAATCCCCATGATATATAGGAAACACTGCGGGCTATTTTATCAAAAATATAATATGTATATATAATCTTTTGGTGATTTGTTTCATAAAATTATGTAATCATGTAAAATATTGGCGAATCTTTCATAAAATGATAAAATCTTGTAAAATCTCGACGAATCTTTCATTAAATTATAAAACCTTTTAAAATATTGACGAATCTTTCATAAAATTATAAAATCTTGTAAAATATTGGCGAATCTTTCATTGAATTATAAAATCTTGTGAAGTCTTAGCGAATCTTTCATTAAATTCTAAGGAGAGAAAATTCTACTTAGTCAACAACAATTTGGAGAGAAAAATATTTCAAAGGAATTCTCTTCAAACTTTCTTGAATTCTTGTAGCTTTCTCCTCGAAATGTGTTTCATCAGCACAACATCTTCTCATGTGAAGAATTATTCGTCGATCATTTTGTTTCAAGGAAGAAGTATATCTATTCATTATAGCCTATATTTTCCTTATGCATATATGGGAATGTTTGGTGATATCACAGTTTCCAGGTATTGCGAGGATTCAGGAAATAGATCATCAAGATTAGCTATGCCCAACTATTTCATCCAACGACAATTATCATGTATGAAGGTAGTACTCTAGATTAAGGAGACTTTCAAAATTTAATTTATCATCATAATACTTGCATTTATATAGTGATCATCCTTGAGGCATCCTTTTGTGTGTGCTTTAGCTGCTATTAATGTGAGTACCATATTATTATTTTTGCAACTCCTCTGTGCTATCTTGGTTATTGTATGTTCTAGAAAACCCATTCAAAAATCACTTGGTCCAATAGCCTCTAGAATGGTGTACGAGACATATAAGATAGGCTTCATATTGTGATTTTATTTCTTTTGAAAACACCCATCTTTCCAGATGTAACATAACTTTTTCTCTAACTTGATAATGACATGATATCCTATATCTATCTTGAAAATCATTTTATTTAAGATGGAGTGTTGAGGAGAATATATGAACATTGACATGTGTGAGATTTAATCACTCTGCAAAGTTAGTATCTTTGTCTTGCTCCTTTGTTCAAGGCATGCAGACAACTACAAATGCCACCATAATTTGGCATGTTGTGAAAGGATGAAACCCATATCAAATTTAAAAAGGTGAATTTCTAGTCGATACATGGAAGCCTTGTTGTATCTGTTCTATTATGTGAAAATATTTGTCACAATTCCCATTATCCACCAGTTTGGATGAGAGGAATTGGAAAAACTGTAACTAATAATCTAACAACCTCCATAAGTATTGCATATTAATGTCCAATAAATTATCAAAAGGAAACTCAATGGGACTAGGAAATACAATACAATGACATCAATCTATAGGAGTGCCCTAGGTTACCCAAAAAAGAATAAGGGAAAGATAAAAAAATATAAAACAACCATTAAATTTACTAAATATTACATTAAAGAAGAAAAAGAATGTCCCAAATATCAACTAGATTTTCATAAGACGAAATCATGAGGTAGAGGATGACAGTGAAGAAGTTGCTACCATGGAAATAGTTAGTGAGAAGGATCAAGTGCATTATAAAATGAGAAGACTTTCTCATTTTAGAATCTTAAATCTGTAATGATTGTAAGTGGAAACCCATAATGTTTCCATATGTGTTGGAAGAAATTTTTTTCATATTTTGGTACATCAATAAGTCTGCAAGTTATCAATATTGTCATCTTGGACAAATCACAAATTGCCAGAAAAATGCAGTCATGTTTACCTTTGAGTCATAGGTAAGCAAAAAATTAAATTCATAGGAATGGACTCTTGAGGTTTATAGGGTGCATGTAGTGACTATTTATAATCTATGCTTTCAGCTAGAGGAAGAATGACCTCCTCTACAAAATAAGTATCAATCCAAACCAACAGAAACACATAACTAGGTTAGCTTTTATAGCCAATATCCTTGAGAGTAAAAACAAAATAAAAAAATCATTATTGATGATGGTTGTTGGGAGAGGGTATTTTAAATGCAAATTTCGAGTGGTGGAGGAGCAGAGAAAGATCGATATCCTTCCCTTCAAATCTATTTATTGCGAAGGAAATGACCAAAACGATGTAGAATAGATTGCTACCATTGCTCAAGGATGCAGAAAAAAGTAACGTGACCATGGACACCAATATCATAAACACTTTATACTTTCTCTGCCAAAATTTGGGGTGATATTTGTGCCTAGGGGCTCTCTCTTGTGTCTCTTTGTCTGTAAATTTGTTTATGTTGGTGTATTTTTGTTCCAGTTGTTTGGCTCTATCATTTTTGGTGGTGTTGTTTAGGATTTCTACCTTATAGTGAGGAGATGGACACTAACAAATGGGCGGGGTTGACAGGTAAATACATTATTTGCATTACAACTAGTTCTTACAAATGACAGAGATCGAGATATCGAAATACATACCTTTAATCAACGGCTGGTCCTAGCTTTCACTTGATCTCCCGCTTGATGAACCTACGATACAAAGGATACCTTCCTCAGCGTATCTTGACCATATAACATATGATGAAATTATAAAGCAATTTAACATCAAATATAATCAAGTATTAAGCCAAATAGACATACAATCTAATAGATATCTGATTTGGGATAGGAAGGGTATTTCAACCTTTTTATTGTCAAAGAAACATAAATTGGTACAATATGCCTGACGTGTCGAGATGTTTCTGCAACTGAGTTCTGGGATCCTACTCTTCACAATGACTTGGGACTTTCCTCCAGCGTAACAACCCTTAATGCATTCTTTCTAGGTCTCTTCTTGTTTAACCCCTCTCATGGATCCTCCTTGTAGTTATGGGACAAGGTAGGCAGTTGGAATCGAGAGGTAGTTGGATTGGAAGGTTGGGGAAGTTGCAGAACCAACTTCAACCAAACCCAATTCGTCAATTTAATATATTTTCTATTTCATCTTAAGATGTGCGCGAGTTTCCTCAAGGCATAGTAGCGCACAAGATGCAATTTTGTGTTTTGCAACAAGCGCCTGCAGCTTTTTCAAGGTGTGCGCTAGTTTCACTTGAGCAAAGTAGGGCATACTAGCATATGTGCGCTAGTCTACTGCCCACATAGTAGCGCACATGTCAAAAGATCAGGTAAATCAACAAAATTCTCAGCTGAAGAGAGTAGGTTCAGTCCATACATCATCTAGGGAAATCTAGCTCTTCAATCCATGTTGTCCTTTTGTGTGATCGACAAACCAATGTAATCACGGACGGAGAAGTGCAGATTTGACCTATAGCAGGTGGGTTATTATTGTTGGAGTTTCAACCGAAAATTTTAAAACTACAATGCAACATAGCTATTGTTTAAATCGATGATATATCACACTAAATATTTTAATTATTTCAGGAAAAAGGTTGATACATAAGAAGTATTTAACTAACCAAATGGTATACTGATTGAGATCGCCAAATAAAAAAATTTGTCCTGCCATCTAGAGAGAAAAGAAATATGCAAGATAAGTTATTTGCAATTTTTCTTAACGTTTGGAACAATCAACCAGAGATTAATTCACTTGTTTTTTAAAATGATTGAGGGATCCTAATGTAGGGGCATCAGAGCCTAGGTAGATCAGTCGAAGTTGATCGACATGAGGAGACCAACCAGAGGGAGTGCCAACGACCACTGGTGCGGATGAGCAGGTTGGTTGTCGAAGTCAACTAGTTGTGTAGAAGTGTTGAGGTGCGTCGACAGGAGGAAAGAGGTCGAGAGTCGACATGTTAATGGTCGACAGACGACAGTTGATAGTCGACATGCGGATTATCGTTAGGTGACAAGTTGCCATGGAGTCGCAGTAAGGTCGACATGATGTCGGACCGCGACATCGATAGGTGAGTCGAAGCTGACAAAGGAAAGTATGGCCGACATGACGGATTACTGTAGCTTGTCAAAAGGATGCGTAGAATTCGAGGAGAGTACTTGGAAATAGTTCAAGGTTGCTAAGGAAGTAAATGATAGTTATTATAGGTGGGTGAAGACATGACAGATGTCACCACAGGTGGAGGTTGTGCAGCACGGTAGGGGGCACTAACAGTTGTAGGTCTGTCGGATCATGGAAGGATCGATTGACAGAGGATGGATGTCTCGGGGATCAGAGTGATCTCAGGAACAGCAGTAACAGAGTAGAAGGCGGAGGGCTTGGATCAGTAGAGGAAGACACTCACACAGGGAGAGGAGTTGAGTTGGAGAACTGAAGGCAGCAGATATCGGATCCATAGCTCAGTGAGCGCATGCATTCCGCAGAGGTCATGAGAGGGTGAAGGTCGACATAGAGACACAGCACATTTTACTTCTGTATTGTAAAGGCTGAGGCGGACTTAGATTAGGCATTCACAAGTATTTTAATTCCACATTGTAACATTGTATTGATTAGAAGTAATACAAGCCAACTTCATGGCATCCTGTTTTACACCAAGTTCTGTGTAAGCGTTGTGTGTATGTGTCGAATCGTTAAGCAAAAACCTTTGTTGATAGGGTGCCTTGCGTCAGTTGGTATCAGATCCATAGCATCCTAATATTTGAAGGATATCCTTATCAGAGCGGGAAGTGAATCCCTATGTGCAGAATAACGTCTATTGATATTGATCCTGCAAGCGCATTGAACAGCTCCAGCTAAGGTTGGGTAGAGTTGTACACGACTTGTTGAAGTCCGGTTGCGATTGGACGAAGTGGGAGTTTCAACCGAGGTTGAAAATGGCTCACAGAGGCGTTAATGTCCGAGGATAAAGAGCATGTGGCACAGCAGTCATAGTTGATCGTGAGATGTTCAACGAGTGCATCCGAACAATGCGAACTTTGAAAAATGAAGTCGCATCGATCAAAGAAATCCAAAGGCGTGGTTGTATTCCTGATGCATGAGGCCACAACGACAAGGAAGTCGAAGAAGTGGAACCACAGGAAGCAGCGGGAGATGAACTAGAAGAAAAAATGATCAAACTTATGACGTATATGAGAGGTCGGACAAAGATAGATGTACATAGCTACTCGGGAAGTCTGGATCCAGAAGATTTGATCAACTGGTTCATAGTAATGGAGAAATACTTTGACATAGAGCAGATCAAGGATCCTAAATGGGTTAAGACTGCATGTCTGAGGTTGAAAGGTCATGCCTCATTGCGGTGGGACAATGTGCAGGCTGACAGAGTCAAGAAGGGAAAGGAGAAAATCAAATCTTGGGATAGGACGGTAGCCAAGCTAAAAGGAAAGTTTTTGCCAAACAACTATGTAATTTCCTTGTTCAGGAAGTTGCAGAACTTTCGACAGAAAGAGATGACCATGAAGGAGTACATAGAATAGTTCTATAGATTGTCAATAAGGTTGGGCCAGACCGATGAAGGCGAAGAAGTTGTCGCTAGGTATGTGAACGGCTTGAAATATTCCATTTAGGATGAATTAAGCATGTCAAGATTCAGAGCAGTGGGTGAAGCCTACCAGTTAGCTCTGAAGGTAGAAGAGAAACTATCAAGGAAATCCGCAGCGACCAAAGGTAGGATGACCGTTCGGGGTGCGAAGACTGTTTCCGCAAAAGGATAAAGTAGCGGTTATAGGAAGGGAACTGTCGAAGATAGTCGACATGTGGAAGGGACATCGACAAGGGATAAAGCACAAGAAAATCGACGCGATGGTCGAGGAACACGTGGTCGAGGTGTGAATGGTTGAAGTGGTCCATCCTACAGAAAAGGAGCTGACAGACCAACCATAATCTGTTATAAGTGTCATGGGGTGGGACACAAGGCATATGAATGCCCATAGAACCTACATGCTGCAGAGGAGTCGAAGCCCAGACGTCGAAGAGATGAGAAAGTCGACGAGAGGGAAGAATCGGCATTTGAAAGTAGTGAGAAAGGCAAGAAGAAAAGTCGGGCCATGACAGCCAGCAAGACACTGGTTCTGAATGACAGACACGACAAGCAAGAGCCAGCACAGCGAAAAGTGATTTTTCGAACGAAGGTGTGAATCGACGAATGGCGTTGCAAGACCATAGTTGATGGTGGAAGCACTGAGAATCTTGTGTCGACAGAGGTGGTCGACAAAGAAAAGTTGAAGTGTCGAGAACATCCACACCCATACAAGGTCTCATGGTTGCAGAAAGGACACCATGTGAAGGTGACCAGACAGTGCCTTATTAACTTCAAGGTTGGGAAATTAGAGGACATTGTACTGTGCGACGTAATCCCAATGGACGCGTGCCATCTGTTGTTAGGAAGACCATGGCAGTATGATCGGAAAATGATCTATGATGGTCGAGCCAACACAGTAACAGTGTGGAAAAATGGCATGCAGAGGACTCTTAAGCCAAAATTGGAGGAGCAATCCGATGGTAAGCAGGGCAAGCAACTTTTGGGAGAAGCGAGTGCTGATGTGCTCAGCGAAAGAATTCCTTGCGGAGGAAGAAAAATAGTCTGGATATTTTGCGATCATTCCAAAAGGACCATGTGCCAAGAGGGAGACAATTGAGAATATTCTGGTCGAAGTCAGAAAGATGCTTGAAGAGTTTCAGAGCATAATAGTTGATGAGACACCCACGGGATTGCCACCGACGAGAATCATATCCCATCAGATCGACTTGATTCCGGGGTCAAGTTTTCCAAACAAAGAACCACATAGGATGAGTCTAATAGAAGGTCTGGAACTCAATCGACAGGTCCAGGAGTTGTTGGACAGAGGGTTGATCAGATAGAGTCTGAGTCCTTATGCGGTACCAACAGTATTAGCGCCAAAGAAAGGTGGAGAATGGAGGATGTGTATAGACTCCAGAACTATCAACAAAATCACGATCAAGTATTGGTTTCCATTTCCAAGGATGGATTGCTTGAGTGGAGCGAAGTACTTCACGAAGATAGACCTGAAGAGCGGTTATCACTAGATTCGGGTTAGAGAAGGAGACGAATGGAAAACAACATTCAATACGAAGGAAGGGATGTATGAGTGGTTAGTCATGCCATTTGGGTTGACTAATGCACCCAGTACATTGATGCGATTGATGAATGAGGTATTGAAGCCATTTTTGGGAAAGTTTGTCATAGTCCACCTAGACAACATTCTGATTTTCAGTTGAACCAAGACAGAACACTTGGGGCACATTCGACAGGTATTGCAGAAGTTGCAAGAAGAGAAGCTGATGGTGAACCTACAAAAGTGTTTCTTCATGAAGGAATAACTGGTATACTTGGGATCGTAATCTCGAGTAAAGGGTTAGTGACGGACCCAGAAAAGGTGAAGGCAATATTGGATTGGCTTGAACCAACAAGTATGACTGGAGTGAGGAGTTTCCATGGACTTGCCACTTTCTACAGGAAGTTCGTTCGGGGATTCAGTCAAATTTGTGTACCTTTGACAGAGTGCATGAAAAAGGGCGAGTTCAAGTGGGCAGAAGTTGCTCAACGAACTTTCAACAAGTTGAAGGAAAAGGTCACTGAGAGCCTAGTGTTGGCGCTCCCAGATTTTGACAATTTTTTCCAGGTCGATTGTGACGCGGGTGGAATAGCAATTGGAGCAGTGTTGAGCCAGGAGGGCTGACCAATTGCATTCTTCAATGAAAAATTGGATGATGCGAAGTGAAAGTATTTGTTCTATGGCCAGGATTTTTATGCTACTATCCAAGCATTGAAGAAGTGGAGGTATTATTTGTTTCCCAAGTAATTTGTGTTGTACACAGATCACCAAGCGCTGAGGTATTTGAATACTCAGTCGAAGTTGAATCATCGACACATGAAATGGTTCGAGTTCCTACAGGGATATACATTCATGTTGCGACATAGGTCGGGCAAGTCGAACAAGGTTTCCAATGCACTGAGTAGAAGAGTTGCATTACTAAACATGGTGACAGTTCAGGCAGCAAAAATAGAGTCGGTGAAGATGGAGTATGCGACCAACGAGGATTTTTTGAAAGCATGGACAGCTTGTCGTGAACCTTGGAGTGTCGACAGAACTCCATACTTGGATTATTTCATCCAAGAGGGATACCTATTCAAGGGACGACATTTGTGTATTCCTAGAGGATTCGTACGAGAGAACCTAATCCAAGAGTTGCATAGCAGCAGATTAGCGGGTCATTTTGGCATCGACAAGACTAAGGCATTAGTCGAAGAAAAGTATTATTGGCCAGGGATGGTGACAGATGTCGAAAGGTGGATTCAACAATGTAGAATTTGCCAGTTGGCAAAAGGGAGAAGTTAGAACATGGGGTTGTATACATCGTTACCTGTACCAAATACCCCATGGGAGCACCTGAGCATGGATTTTGTGCTAGGATTGCCGAAGACGCAGCAAGGAAGCAACTAAAATTTTGTTGTAGTCGACAGATTTTCGAAAATGGCACATTTTATTTTGTGTTAGAAGAAAAGTGACGCCTCAGGCATTGTTGTACTATTCTTCAAGGAAGTAGTCAGGCTGCATGGGTTGCCGAAGAGTATCACATCAGACAAAGATACCAAGTTTATGGGGCATTTCTGGAGAACCCTATGGAAGAAACTGGACACGAGGTTGTAGTTTACTCGGCATATCATCCGCAGACAGACGGATAGACCGAAGTGGTGAACAGAAGTTTGGGAAACCTTCTGAGATGTTTGACGACCGAAAAACCCAAGCAGTGGGAGAACATGTTGGCGCAAGCAGAGTTCGCATACAACAATTCTATGAATCGGTTGATAGGTTTGAGCCCATTCCAGATTGTTCAAGGAAAAATCCCACATGGAGTGGTGGATTTGGTCGAATTACCAACAGAAATCAGGAAAAGCGCAGATGCAAAATCATTCGCAGATCACATGAAAGAAGTTCATGAAGATGTGTGAAAGTGCATAGAAAGGAGCAATGCAGCATACAAGTTGAGAGCCGATAGGAAGAAGAGACTATAGTCATTCAGTGAAGGAGACTTGGTCTATGCACATTTGTGGAAGGAGATATTTTCGACAGGAACCTATAACAAGCTGAAGCTGAAGAAGATTGGACCATGTAAGATTTTGAAGAAAATTTCAGATAACACTTACGTGTTGGAGCTGCCGAATGACTTGAACATTTCACCAATGTTCAATGTCTCAGATATGTACAAGTTCGAAGAAGGTTCAAGTAGCAGAAGCATAGAAGTGTCGAACATCGACTGGACAACGCAGATTCCAGATTGGCACAAGGAGGAGATCGCAGAAGTAATAGAGGAACGTGAAGTCGGGCATACACGCAGTTCGCGAAGGAAGGAATACTTGGTGCGATGGAAAGATGATGAGTTGTAGGAGGCGACATGGATTTCTGAAGAAGAGTTCAGGACACTGACGAAGCAGTCAAGTTCTTTTTCACCTGGGGAGTCTGATGCAGGGGCATCAGAGCCTAGGAAGATCAGTCGAAGTTGATCGACATGAGGAGACTGACCAGTGGGAGTGCCGATGACCACTGGTGTGGATGAGCAGGTTGGCTGTCAAATTCAACTAGTCGTGTAGAAGTGTCAAGGTGCGTCGACAGGAGGAAAGAGGTCGAGAGTCGACATATTAATGGTCGACAGACGATATTCGATAGTCGACCTGCGGATTGTCGATAGGTGACAAGTTGCCACGGAGTCGCAATAAGGTCGACATGATGTTGGACCGTGACATCAACAGGTGAGTTGAAGTTGATAGAGGACAGTATGGCCGACATGACGCATTACTGTAGCTTGTCAGAAGGACGCATAGAAGTCGAGGAGAGTACTTGGCAACAGTTTGGGGTTGCTAAGGAAGTAAATGACATTTATTACAGGTGGGTGAAGACATGACAAATGTCACCACAGGTGGAGGTTGTGCAGCACGACAGGGGGTGCTGACAGTTGCAGGTTTGCCGGATCATGGAAGGATCAGTTGACAAAGGATGCGTGTCTCGGGGATCGGAGAGATCTCGGGAATAGCAGCAGCAGAGTAGAAGGCGGAGGGCTTGGAATAGTAGAGGAAGACACTCACACAGGGAGGGGAGTTGAGTTGGAGAATTGGAGGCAGCAGAGATCGGATCCATAGCTCAGCGAGTGCATGCATTCTGCAGAGGTCGTGAGAGGGTGAAGGTCGACATAAAGACACGTCACATTTTACTTCTGTATTGTAAAGGCTGAGGCCGACTTAGATTAGGTGTTCACAAGTATTTTAATTCCGCATTGTAACACTGTATTGATTAGAAGTAATACAAGCCAACTTCATGGCATCCTATTTTACACCAAGTTATGTGTAAGCGTTGTGTGTATGTGTCAAATCATTAAGCAAGAACATTTGTCAATAGGGTGCCTTGCGTTAGATCCACTATGTTACAGTGACTTGCATATTATAGCAATTAAAGATTGCAGGTTAAAATTAAACTAGCACAGTCACTTACATTATGGCTAGTGAACACCAATAGGCCACAAGTTAAGTGTCACTAATAATTTATCTCTTACTTGTTTTTGTATCCATGCATCAACTAAGAGTTATTCATACATTAGCTACCAATTATCGATACATCCAATTATTTTTTATATTATTTTTTCTTAATTTTTTATTTACAATTTGATAATATACATAAAATTATTAAAATATATATATGTATTTAATTTAAAATAAAATAAATATATAAATTTATCATAAAAACTAAGTTTAATTTATGATCATTAAATTTAACTTAAATTTTATTATAATATTCGATATAATTAAGCAATACATAAATTTATATTACATTTTTAGTTATTTATATATTTACCAAACATTAGTTTTTATTACATTCTTAATTATTTACATATTTAGCAAACATTCAAAATAAGAATAAAAATTATTTTATTTACACTCCACTTTTTAACATAGTATATATTTTCATTTTATAAATTATATATAATCAAAATATTAAAAATAAAATCCCTTTGTATTTTTTTTTTCAACTATGAAATAATTAATAACCTTAATCCATAATAAAATTATGATAATAAATCTCTGTCAAATTTGTTTATAATTGATGCAATTCACAATGGATCTCTGCTTCAGCATAATTACAGCGAGACCTCCATATTTGACCTCAATGTTCCAGACAAGGTGGAGGGCGTACCTGCTGAAATCCTTCGTCCCGAGAACATGGTAAACTTCAATTACTTCATTAATTAGTTAAGAACCGCTTCATGTATTTTTTCGTTTGTGGGAAAGTTTGTTTTCTGGCCAAATTGTTAACTTGCACGGTGCGAAAACAGAGATGAATATGCGGAGACTCTGCAAAAGCTTGCACGTCTGTTCAAGAATAACTTCGAGAAATTCCTGGATTATAAAATAGGAAATGACTCCACCCTTCTCAACAAATCATGGAGCTTCTTGACGTCTCTTGCATTTATCCCCATTTGTGTGACTAAAATTAAAATGCAAGAGGTCAAGAACCAGTAAAGATTAACACGATTAATGAGCTACAAAAATTGTCCAGTTCCACAAGCTGAAGCTGCCGCAGCAACTCCAAAATAACATTTGAAACCTGGTTCTCTAAAAATGAAACCCTATTTTGTCAATATATAGGGACGAAATGGTCCCATTCCACTCCTATCCCAGGATTTATGGACGAATTTCTACAATAAAAAAATTCCACAAGGAAAATCTAGGGATGATTGACACTGGTATTTGAACATACAAGCAAAGTATTGGGCTAAATTTCTTTTGGTTAACCTCCATGGCTAGAAATCGAGGGATGAATGGAGAATTTTACGGGAATTTCTCCAAGGGAAAGCCATTTTTCCCCAATTTTCTTAGTAAATACAATGGGGCTAACCTCTTTTGACCTTTTTTGGGGTAAATAAATTGTGGACAAAATTTTAATAATGAAAAAAAGGGGTTTAATATAAAAAATTTGTCCACTCAATTTTCAAAACCCCTAAAATTTGCCCATAGGCTAAAATTGGCCCCTAAAATCATCTGTGTAACCCATTAACCATTGGTCTACTAAACCATTAACCATCTAACACAGTAACATAGTAATCGCTAGCTGACTAAATTAATCCACTAATCAATCAATTATCTAAAACATAGACACTCTAACCCATGTCTCATAACTCACTAATCCACTAATCAATTAACCATCGGACACATTAACACTATCCATTAATCCATTAACCGCTAGCCTAGTAACCTATTAAACCCACCTACCCTCTAACCCAATAAATATTGAATCCACTACAACACTAACCACTAACTCATTGGCCACTGACACACTAAACTACAAACCTAATTACCCCATAATTATCTATCCACTTACTAACTCACCAACTAAGCTCTAACACACTAAATATTGACCCACTATTCCACCAACCACTAACCCAATAGCAAACTAATCCACCAACTAACTTGATAACAATTAAATTGAGAATGTTAAGATTCAATATGCTAAGACAGAAAATATCAGCATTTCATTTCATTTCACAACAATAGCATATACAAGATCACTGAAGAAACAACAAGCACAGCATAAACACAAGAGACACAGATTTATCCTGGGAAACCCTCATGGGGTAGAAAACCTAGCAAAGCTTCCTCAATATAGATGACCAGCAATATACAAAGATGCAAACCAAAGACATGATCTCCTCTTTCTCCATAGCAGACCTCTCTCTCACAAGTGCATTACATTCCAAGTGAGGGAAGTGTGTCAAATGAGGAACAAACCTCCTCTATATATACACATCTCCGACTTGTCCTTTATATTAACTAGGTCGGCCCCAACTTTACCACTGGGTTAAACACCCCATTACAACTGACTGGGCCGACCCCACTAGGGTGGTCTAATAACCCTTTGACCCACATAACACATACAGGGCCGACCCCCACTAGGGAAGTCTAATAACCCAAGTTACCACAATCGGACGGAGGAATGAACATCTCTGGATATACAATAAGATCTTCACGGAGGAATGAAACATCTCCGGAATAATAAAGTACAAATATAATATTCTTAGAAGTTACAATATTCAACACTCCCCCTTAACGAGAAGGATATTATAACAACATCTGCAGGAGCAAGGAATCATCGACTACATCATACATGATACATCTATAAATCATTGGGAGCTTTCTCAACATCATCAGTAACTCAGCCAGTTACTGGAATATCTTCAATACTGGAACATCAACATCTTCAGTACTGAGTCTTCTGCAGCACCCGAACAGCTACAGCATCATCATCATCTGGATCCTCACGATCAATAGCATCGTCATCAAACAATCATCAGCATTGTCATCATACGATCATCAGCATCATCATCATATCATCTCGATCTACAGCATCTGGATCATCATCTCGATCTACATGATCAGTAACATCGTCATCTAGATCAACACGATCAGCAGTATCGTCATCTAGATCATCAGTATTAGTATCCACACCAACACAAGTATACACATCATCAATACAAGTATACATACAAGTATCTTCATCAATACATATCATCAATACAAGTATCAATACATCAATACAAGTATCCATAATAGCAGCATACCCTGCAACACACACGATCATATTACAGGATGATCAATCTTGCTCTCTTTAGGACATAGGTCCATGGATGATACAATCTAGATCAAGTTCCAGGATGATCAATCTTTATCACTTTAAGACAAGTCTCATGTCTAGGGACGATGCAATCCCAATCACATACCTTTTGAACCGAGGTCCGGGGACGATCCAGTCCTATCATTCAATTCTCGGAGACCTCTGTCTACGTCTCAATTCAAGGGACCATAAATCCAGGGACGATCCAATCCCATTCTCGGAGACATCACGTCTACGGCTCAATTCAAGGGACCAAAGTCCGGGGACAATCCAATCCCAACATGTCCACCAAGGACTTCATTCTCGGAGACATCATGTCTACGGTTCAATTCAAGGGACCGAAGTTCGGGGACGATCCAATCCCCACATGTCCACCAAGGACTTCATTCTTGGAGACATCATGTCTACGGTTCAATTCAAGGGACTGAACTCCGGGGATGATCCAATCCCCACATGTCCATCAAGGACTTCATTCTCGGAGACATCATGTCTAAGGTTCAATTCAAGGGACCGAAGTCTGGGGACGATCCAATCCCCACATGTCCACCAAGGACTTCATTCTCAGAGACATCATGTCTACGGTTCAATTCAAGGGACCGAAGTCCGGGGACGATCCAATCCCCACATGTCCACCAAGGACTTCATTCTCGGAGACATCATGTCTACGGTTCAATTCAAGGGACCGAAGTCCGGGGACGATCCAATCCCCACATGTCCACCAAGGACTTCATTCTCGAAGACATACGTCTACGGCTCTCTTTAGGACTGAAGTTCAGGGATGATCCAATCCCCACTTGTCGACTAAGGACTTCATTTTCGAAGACATGTGTCTACGGCTCACTTTAGGACTGAAGTCTAGGGATGATCCAATCCCCATCTTTGTCCACTAAGGACTTCATTTTCGAAGACATGTGTCTATGGCTCACTTTAGAACATGTGTTCAAGGATGATGCAATCCCCTTGTCAACTTAGACCCTTTCTAAGGACCATCCACCAACCTCTCTGTCGGCATCACCAATATAGGTATCCTACATATCATTGACTTCACTGTCGATGCGGGCAATCTCATCATCAGTGTCTAAATCACTCCCCCTTTCGAGGAGGGTCCTACCAAGCTTGTCTCGGAAATACTCAAACTTTACTTGAGGTAGAGGTTTGGTTAGTACATCGGTAACTTGTTCACTTGAGGTAGAGGATTGGTTAGTACATCGGTAACTTGTTACAGATTCGAACTTTATAGTTCCTTTCTGCACCATATCTTGTATATAGAAATGTCAGATCTCTATGTGCTTTGACTTATCATGGAACACTGGATTCTCTGCCATATTGATACAACTCTTGTTTGTCACATAGGATCACAATTGGGTCTATCTCTAAGTCAAATAATCCTGAAGCCATACCGCTTCACAACTAGCAGAGCAAGCAGCCATATATCCTGCTTCGGTTGTGCTGAGAGCCACACTGGACTGCTTCCTGCTAAACCATGAGATCATGGCCGATCCCAGACAATAACATCCTCTCGATGTGCTCTTACTGTCTGATACACTTCCTTCCCAATCAGCATCTGTGTAGCCATCTGAAGTCATGATCTCCAAGATAACATAGATCAAAGTCTATCGTACCCTTTAGGTACCTCATCACATGATTTGCAACTGTTAAGTGAGCACGTCTAGGTTCCACTGGATACTGCCTAAAGGTGTTCACAGCAAAGCATAAATCTGACCTAGTATTCGTCAGATACATCAATGACCCAATAATCTATCTGTACAGAATTACATCCACTAACTTTTATGAGTCATCCGCTAACAACTTCAAGTTGGAATCCACGAGAGTGGCCATTCCAACACATCAAATCTTTTCAAGATTTCTCAGCATACTTTCCCTGGTTGAGAAAGATTCCTTCTGAGCCTTGCCATACTTCCAGACCTAGGAAGTAAGAGATCTTTCATTTTCATTTCTGTAGCCATCTTCTTCTTTCTTTTCATGATCTGTTTGTAAAAATAGATCATCTACATATAGTAATAGTATGACAGGTTTATCATTTGTAACGGATCAGCTTTACTTTTGGTAAAGCCCAAGCTTATCAAGAAACTGTCAATTCTTCCTTTGTGACTAAACATCATTCACACTCTGCATTGAGTGATCTTCTGCATATCTATCTATGCCATCTCTCGTTAGATGGGTCTACTCATATGAGCCTCAATATCATTCGAACTTTGTGGTGAGTTCCTTCTTGCATCCATGTCATCCATATTCAACCTTGTAGCAAAGGTTGAGATCCACATCACCCATGGTGATCATTAAGCTCATCAATTGACTATCGATCCTGGGCACCCATACAGAGCTTTCTTCAATTGAATCCTTGATTTGCACTTCTTCTTCAATTACATCATTAAGATAATGATCTTATCTAGCCACTTGGAGCAAACATCTCATCATGATTCTCTTCCTCTTTCTAAGATAATCTTCTAGCCACGAGCCTTCTATATTATGTTTGATTTGTAAATCTTCTTGTTGAACATCCATCACTTGTTCGGTGTTCATCATTCTTCATGATCTTTCCTACAAATCAAGATTAAGTACATGATTAGTAATGCTTCATAATCATCAAATCATGTTGACATGATAACCTATTATGCATGCAGATATGATTTACATAGTTATGCTACTATCTTGACCAATACTTTGGCACAACACTTTTCCATAGCCTGTATGCATACAGTGGCTATCTAGATGCCTTCCATCTCTACCAGAACATACTATCGAGAGTGTGCACAGCTCTCAACATGTCAGCAAAGAGGTTTCATTCTAGACAAGCAACAATGGAATGTTTGTCCAAATTACCAATCATATGCATATTAGTAGTATACTGTTCAATGTTATATGAATGTTTACACTCAGCATGATGTATTCTAGGAATACAAATATGCATACAACTATTACAAGCATATCATTTACTATTTCAAATAACAACTCAAATACTTATCTTTTATGTTTGTGTGGTTGCCTCCCACTTGATCTTCTATATGACTTTTGAACTTCTATTCATTCTGTACCACTGTGCATGCTCAAGTGTGCACTAGTGTCATCCTCATGATCTCAAACATACATTCATTAGTATAATCTCAATATTATCAAAACATTATAATTCTAAATAATCTTGAATATGTATAGTCATGATCATAGATAATAAACATTAGTATTCGAGGTTTCAGGAAAGTCTTCTTTTACTCATGCATATTCTTGTTTGATCATAGGACTCTTTTGGTTAGTTAAATCATCAATCAAGATAAGGGACATAATATGCATAAACCCTTGATTACTAACTTTATGAATAAGCATAACCAATCATACCAAGTATACTTATATAAGGGATCCTAACACAAGGTAAGATTCTAACTTGACATAGGAAAACATACCTAGATTAGTATACCTGCTTAGTTATGTCTAACATACCTAATCAATATCTTCTTTGTTCTATTCAATGATTTAGAGATCTTGTGCTAGAACCTGCATATCTCATAGGTTAAGAATAATAGAACAAAATCATACATACCTCGTAAGTAGAACCTCTATGTGATCAAATATTATGGATTAGTCTTTTTCTTCATGTTGTCATGGTCATGGAACTTGATTTGTCTTTCGTGATGTACCTGTATCTTGTTAGAAGACAACATCAACCTCATACAACACCATAGTGTATTAGTACAATCATATAGCCCTAATCAATGAATGTCTTCTATCATTCACATACTTTTACTAGGGTGATAAGACAATTCTAACATTAATCAAGATTGTACTAATAAATAATATGAAGACAAACATATTATGAACTTAATCAAGAATCAGATTTCAAGACATACATGTATCTTCTTAAGTCATACCTGTCGAGACTTCTTGTAGTCTTTGTATGTAAGGCCTTAGCCTCATCTCCCCCTGAAACTGGATCTGGAGCTTGATTAGGGTTTGTCATAGAAACCCTAAAAATTCAAACTTTGACTTTCACACTTCTGAATGTATGGAAGGATGTGTCTTGCTGAGCTGATCAAACTATAATACATCAATTTTGAAATCTCCAAAATTTGACCCTTAAAAATTGCCTTCGAAACTTCTGGATCTTCTGGACAGGATCCTGAACTAGGGTTTGATGAAGCCCACCCTTCTGCCTAATCAAAAGTTTTGATCCAAGGCTCTAAACTCTTATTTTTCTGACGAGCTTCCAGCCGTGGTCACAGACTTCAAAAACTCCAACTTTTGCAGAAGCCCTAATTTTCACTTTTCCGATCAAAATCCCGAAATGGGGTTTGATCAAGCCTGGTCTTCTACCCAACCAAAAAATTCGATCTTGGTCTCTAAATTTTTATTTTTCTGAGTAGCATTCAGACATGGACTCCAATTCCAACAATTCTAACTTTCTCCGAAACCTTAAATTCTAGAAGCCATGAATGAAGGTGCTCCAAAAATAATTTTGTTTTGACAGAAATATGTACCTGATTGTTTCTACTGTAACTCCTAATGTTTCGATCCACAGGGTCTGAAAACGTTTTTTGTGGTATCCTAACCTATCATCTTTCCATCCCGATAGGTCTGACCTCAATTGAATTTTCTGAGAGAGATTTATGCCAAGTGTCACAACATGACCTGTTTATGGGATAAAATAGGAGAGCGAACTTGTACGGCGTGCCACATGTCACTGGTTCAACTTCGGCCTCTGAAAAAGTTTCTTGAGATAGTATAGTATGTCTGCTACCTGTCACATTTTACGAAATTTCATTTGTAGCTTCCTAGCGCAAGTTATGACCTTTTTTTTTCTAGGTCACCTGATTATGACTGAGATCTAGAAGAGGCAGAAACCCTAACTTGTACTGATCATAACTCACAAAGTACAATGAATCTGAGGGTGTCCTTTGGACACAAGGTACATGAGGATGTTATCTACGACCTCTAAATGTTTTAGATCCTGAAACTTTTCCAAACTCGATTTATAGCGAAATTTCCATGATGACTAGGTTTTTCTATATAAAACCCTAACCTTCAAATTGTCGCAAGTGAAGCAAGTGTTGTAAGTGCCATACATTGCCTTCCTTCAAGTTAGCTCTAATACCATGTTAAGATTCAATATGCTAAGACAGAAAATATCAGCATTTCATTTAATTTCACAACAATAGCATATACAGGATCACTGAAGAAACAACAAGCACATCATAAACACAAGAGACATAGATTTATCCTGGGAAACCCTCATGGGGTAGAAAACCCAGCAAAGCTTCCTCAATATAGATGACTAGCAATATACAAAGATGCAAACCAAAGACATGATCTCCTCCTTCTCCATAGCAGACCTCTCTCTCACAAGTGCGCTACATTCCAAGTGAGGAAAGTGTGTCAAATGAGGAACACACCTCCTCTATATATACACATCTCCAACTTGTACTTTATATTAACTAGGTCAGCCCCAAATTTACCATTGGGTTAAACACCCCATTACAACTAACTGGGCCGACCCCACTAGGGTGGTCTAATAACATTTTGACCCACATAACACATACAGGGCCAACCCCCACTAAGTAAGTCTAATAACCCAAGTTACCACAATCCAACGGAGGAATGAACATCTCCGGATATACAATAAGATCTTCACGGAGGAATGAAACATCTCCAGAATAATAAAGTACAAATATAATATTCTTAGAAGTTACAATATTCAACAGAGAACACACTAACCCACTAACCATCTCAACACAAACCACTAGCTCACTAAGTTATGGACAACTAAATATCTAATCCACTTAGCCTCTAAAGACACTATTTGTAAGCCACTAACCAATATCACCATGTGGAAAAGACAAAAATGGAATTATTAATTAAATTTTCCTAAAAACATGTTTTATTGAAATTTTAAAATTTTGACTAAGCTTTATTAAAAATCACTAATCATTAACTCACTAAGTGCTAACCCAGTAACCAATAACATATTAAATACTAACCACTATTAATACCCAGTAAAAACACAAAACTAAACTTATTCATTCTTTCAAAAATACATATTTGTATTGAAATTTACAAAAACTCTACAAATTCACTTAAAATCCATTGAAATAACATATTTTAATTATTTCATGAAAAAATACTATTTTTGTCCCGTAACAATAGTAAATAAATTAAATTTTATTTCAAAAAAAACTCACTTTAATTTCTTTTTTCATTTGTTAATATATATTTTACATGTGTTAGGGGTGGCAGGAGCGGGTGGGGTCACATTTGATCCTAGTGGAAAAGTAGTGAATTCATATGCTTGGGGCCTAGGAACAAAAGCCAACAATGAAGAAAATTGGCTTGCTCTTTATCAAGGTATGGAAATAGTCTCTCAGCTGCGTATTACAAATCTTCATGTATTTGGTGACTCTAGGCATGTGATTCAAAAGATGCACAAACATTTCAAGGAAAACTCCTCAAGCTGTGGGAGCATCCAAAAGTGTATTCTTAACCTCCTCAAGCCCGTCAATGTTGTTTTCTATCATGTTAGAAGAGAGAATAATAGCCTAGTTGATGAATTAGCCAAGCAAGGCTCCAAGAGTGAACAAGCAATAATTGACTACAAGAACCAAGACAAAGTTGGAAAATGGATCCCATGACCCTTGAACAAAGAATGCTCCTCGAAAAATCCCAAGGGGCCTTTAGCAATATGAAGAATATAAGGAGAAAAGAGGGAAATGTATTTTAGTCATTCTCCCCGTGAGCCATCGTAATTGGAAAACGTCTAGAAATCCCCATGCATATAGGGCACGAGGCAAGCAAATATTCGTGGCAAGAAGGCTTGATCATAGTTTAAATTCCATTGAAGGCGTTAGTTCGATATCCCCGTCCTATGTCCATACTTACACATATGCACTAATGGAGAGTTATTTCTATAGGAAAGGTGATATTATGGATATATATTATGCTGCGGGAGAAACCCAGAAGGGCATTTCATTTGTAGCGGAGGGCGGGCGCACAAAGATGGTCCCCAAATCCATTGCAACCGGGATGCGCTAGCGCCAAAAAAAAACTACGCATACGCACCTAAGACAGTGCGCATGTGCTGCTAGGTTCAGTACCGAACCGAGGCACATGCGCATTCCTGGCGTGTGCACGTGTCTAGCGAGTGCGCACAAAGGTGGCGTGCACGCGTCCCTGTTAAAAATAAAAATAAAAAAACAGAACAGAACAGAATGCCCCATTCTACTATTTGGACCTGAGCGCAACCTCCACTCTCGTGTGCATGTCAATTGAGCTACCAAAGGAGGCCAAATCCACTCCAAAACCCCCCAAATTCACCCACAAACTCATCAACGCATTAGGTAAATATTTGGGTTTTTTTTTCATTTTATTCATTCTTTGTGTAATTTTTTTTTGTTTGTTTATTTAATTGTTATAAATTCCCAAATTTTTAAAACAATGAACCAATTTTCAATTGCATATTGTAAACTAAGACAATGAGTGAACAAAATGTTAACCCCGAGTCTGGTGGAACACAAGAAAACCCAAACCTTGGAGCCAATGCCGAAGAAACCCGTGAACAAAACCCAAATGCCGAACAAAATTTGGAACAAGATGACCTTAACCATTATGTAAATGAAATGAGAGTGCACACTCGAGATATAAGAAACTCAAGGGAACCATCTTGATTGTCTCTTGCCACGTCAATTGAGAGCTCAATTGACTCCCTCATCCATGCACATTTGTTACACAAAAATATTCCACCCTGTGAGCATCAGCATTCTTTGGCCTGTAGGATCCATTTCAGTGACTCAGATCCATTTTTATCCTTCAGTGATACCATTTTGCCCTATTTTTATTCCTACCTGCCTATTGCATCACTATAGCAGGCGTACTCGTGATTTGCATTTTTATAGCCCGCGGGTAGCATGTAAAATGGTAAAAACCACTATTTTATCACTTTTTACTCCCAAAAAGCGGTCATTGGGTGACCTTTGGCTCTCCATCTGCCCAAGTAACACCTCGATGTGTCCTTTCACCTACCTTTGAGAGGACTATATATTGAGCACATATGGCTTATGGACGGGAGGAAGAAGAGAATAGTAAAGGAACTCTAGTGGATTTTTGCCCTATCTTGAGTCTGCACTCATTGATCCTTGTAGTTGTGAACCATTTATGTTCACCTTCCAAACTCCTTCCTAGTTTGAGTTTGCCATTCATGGAGGATTGAAGTGGTGGAGGCACAAGTGGATTGATCTAAATCTTGGTTCAGATTGGTTGCCGGCAAGAGGTCGTACCACTTTATACTTCTTCTTGTTCATTAATAGAAATACTCATATTCTCGTCCATTCATGGTGTGAATGTCATTTATTATACATTGGGTTACATTTGCTTATGATATTATGGACCATTCTTATTGATAATGTTAATATCATTTATATATCACATGTACTTGTTAGATATTGGTTGTCAAAACTTATTTCCAGATTACAAGTGCTTGGATGTGTGCGGATTGAAAGCTCCAACTGGGATCTAGATCAAACGTTGGATCGAGGTTGGTTACATTTCTCCATTATTTTAACATTGTCATTTATAATAGCATTGCTTTGAGAATTGAATAGATTTCTGGTAGTCATCTGTCTGTTGTGGTATTCCCAAGCCATAGTGAGTTTTCTCCAATACAGAAATGGCGACTCCGCTGGGGAAAACATCCATATTTGGGAAATTTTTTGAGCATTAGTCCATAATTAGAGTTGTTGTTTATCGAAGTTCTATGTCACTAATTGGCCATTAAGATACACTATAGAAAATGTGAGGCACCTGCAACAATTACTTAATGAAAATATGCGAAATAGCAGAAATGACAGAACTCAGAATCACTTTTATATTGATCACAGGCCACTTCGAGGGGGCAACCTCCTATGAGCAAGCTCAATACAAATAACTTCACGGTGCCTTCATAGGTCTCAACACACACTTATATACTAATTCTAGGCGCCAATACTATGGGTCGAAACCATGGGCCGTTACAAACTATGGATCAACAATACTACGGGCGACTTACAAAGCATATGCGCCAACAACAATAACACAAACTATTGATCAACAAATACTACGGGACGACTTACAAAGCATATGCGTCCAACAACAACATACTAACAAAGTAAAGACATGGGTTCCTAACATCCCCTCCCCCTTAAAAAAAAAGCTTTGTCCTCAAAGCTTTAGATGTGGAAATTGTTGTTGAATCTAGAGGAGTGGTTCCCATGTAGCATCCTCTGGTTGCATGTCGTGCCACTGAATTAAGACCTCTGTGATAGAGCGAGAGCGAAGCTGACGCGTGCGCCGATTGAGGATGGCCTCTGGCTCCAAAAGGATGGATCCTTCATTATCCAGTTCGGGTAAAATCGTTTGGCCGCTGATGTGGGTGCCAAGAACTTTCTTCAGACAAGAGACATGAAAGATTGGATGAATGCGGGAAGAAGGAGGAAGTTCCAATTTATAAGCAACGGACCCAATCTTCTGAAGAATTCGATATGGCCCATAGAACTTTGGAGCGAACTTATGACGCCCTTTGAGTTTCAAGGAGGATTGTTTGTACGGCTGGAGACGAAGAAAAACCATATCGCCGACTTGAAAAGTGCGCTCCGAACGGTGCTGATCCGCTTATTGCTTCATGTGATTTCTTGCCATGTGAAGATTGTCCCGCAAAATGCGAAGAATCTGATCGCGGTTGCAAAGGACCGTGTCAACTTCCTGAACTGGTGAACTGGTGGGGGTGTATGGAAGAAGAGATGGAGGTGCTTTACCATAGACTGCTTCATATGGGGTCATTTTAGAGGCAGTGTGGTAAGAGGTATTGTACCACCATTCAGCAAGAGGGAGCCACTTTGCCCACTGATGTTGTTGTTCTGAGGTGAAGCAATGAAGATAAGTTTCCAAGCATTTATTGACAATTTCAGTTTGACCATCTGTTTGTGGGTGATACCCTGAACTCATCTTCAGTTTGGTGCCAGTGTGGCGAAATAGTTCTGTCCAAAAATGACTGGTGAAAGTCGCATCACGATCCGAGACAATGGAAGAAGGGATGCCATGAAGACGAAAGATCTGGTCCATAAAAATTTGAGCAACTGAGGAGGCTGTATAGGGATGGCTGAGAGCACAAAAATGACTATATTTAGAGAGGCGATCAACCACAACGAGAATCACTGTCTTCCCACCAGATTTAGGGATCTCTTCAATGAAATCCATAGAAATATCTGTCCAAATCCGTGTAGGTATGGGCAAGGGTTCAAGCAATCCTGGAACGAGTGTTGTTTCACCCTTATTGCGCTGGCAGGTATCACATTCGGCCACCATCTGTTGAATTGTCCTTTTCATGCCCTGCCAAAAGAAGTTACGCCGTGCTCGTTCATATGTTTTGAGGAACCCAGAGTGCCCGACCGATGGAGAAGCATGGAGTTCATAGAAGACAGCCTGTTGAAGATCTGTGCTCTGGGGAAGCACCAGATGACCCTTGTATCGCAGAGAAGCACCATCCCAAGAGTAATGTGGTACAGCAGAAGGGTTGTTGGTCAAGCGTTGGATGATCTGAGATAAGGAAGAGTCATTGACATAACCCTGTTGAACAGATTGCAACCAATTTGGAATAGGCATAGAAATAGCTGAAAGAGAACCTTGGGCATCAAATGTGCGAGAAAGAGCATCTGCCACAATATTGTCTTTACCCTTCTTGTAAGTGATCTCATAGTCATAACCCATGAGTTTGCTAACCCATTTCTGTTGTGTCGGGGAGGAGACACGCTGGTTCAAGAAATATTTCAGACTCTGGTGATCAGTCTTGATGCATAAATGATTCCCTAATAGGTATGGACGCCACTTCTGTATTGCATGCAAAATAGCCATCATTTCCTTCTCATAGGTAGAGGCAGCTAAATTCTTACCTGAAAGGGCTTTGCTGGTGAACGCAATGGGGTGTTCATCTTGAAGGAGAACAGCACCAAGTCCATTGCCGCAAGCATCACTCTCAATAGTGAAGAGCTTGGAAAAATCAGGCATAGCTAGCACAGGTGTAGTACACATAGCTTGTTTTAGTTTGTCAAATGCACACTGAGCAGCAGGTGTCCATGTAAAAGCATCCTTTTTCAATAGAGCAGTTAATGGAGCTGCAATCTTCCCATAATCCTTGACAAACTTGCGGTAGTATCCAGTCAACCCCAAAAAACCACGAAGGCTCTTGAGTGTCTGAGGACGTGGCCAATTGTTCATGGCATCAAGTTTGGTAGGATCCACGCGAACCCCTTGTGCTGAGATAATGTGCCCGAGATACTCAACTTCCTTTTGTCCAAAAACACATTTAGACTGCTTGGCATGGAGATGATGGTCAGAGAAAAGTTGCATGACAAGATCCAGATGCTGGAGATGTTCATCCCATGTTTTACTATAGATGAGGATATCATCAAAGAATACCAGAATGAATTTGCGCAAGTAGGGTCGAAATATTTTATTCATTAAGGCCTGGAATGTGGAAGGAGCATTAGTGAGGCCAAAGGGCATGACCAAAAACTCATAATGGCCATCATGTGTGCGGAAAGCTGTTTTAGGAATATCATCCTCATGAACCCGAATTTGATGATACCCAGAACGAAGATCCAACTTGGAGAAAAAGTGAGCCCCATGAAGCTCGTCAAGAAGCTCATCAACAACAGGAATTGGAAACTTATCCTTAATGGTGAGGTGATTAAGTGCTCGGAAGTCAATGCAGAGGCGCCATGACCCATCTTTTTTGCGGACAAGAATAACTGGAGAAGAAAAGGAACTAGTGCTTGGGCAAATAATACCTTGCTTCAATAAGTCCCGAACGAGCATTTCAATCTTCGTTTTTTGGTGGAATGGGTAGCGATAGGGCCTGATGTTGGGAGGAGCGCTGCCAGGAAGGAGCTGAATACGATGGTCTTCTGGCCTGGAAGGTGGTAATCCCACTGGTTCAGCAAAGACACCTGTATATCGATCTAGAATTTGTTGTAGATCCAAAGGAGTAGTGGAGACCGCTGATGGTTGCATCTGGATGGAATGGATCTGAGCGATGACACCATGTGAATTCTTCTTGAGGATTTTTTCCATGCGATGTGAACTGATGATGCTGAGAGAACCTGGTTGTAATCCTGTCAATGTGTGTTTGTGTCCATTGAGGGAAAACTGCATCCAAATTTCAGAAAAATCCCATAAGATAGGGCTGAGTGTGCGTAGCCATTGAGCGCCCAAAACCACATCACATCCGCCTAAGGGCAATGCAAACATGTCAGAGCACAAGGTATAATATCCCATAGAGATACGCACATTTCGACACTTCCCTTTGCAAGGTAAGGTGCCCCCATTGGCAACCATGACTTCAAAGTTGGAGCAAGGATGGATAAAACAATCAGCTTGTTTGGCGATCCGAGGGTCAATGAAATTATGAGTACTACCAGAATCAATGAGGATTGTAAGAGGAAGCTTCTTGAAGTAACCCCTGACCCGCATTGTTTGGGGGGTGGTGATTCCAGCTAAAGCATGGAGAGATATCTCTGGCTGGTCATCCTGAGACGGAGGGTCAATAGGCGGTTCCTGAATGTCGACCGGAGCATCCAGTGTTTCTGGATCTTCGTCACCCATTTCAGAGGCAGGCGGAGACTCCACATCCAAGAGATAGAGCTTTTGCTGAACACATCTATGTCCCCGAGTGAATTTCTCATCACAATTATAGCAAAGCCCCTTTTCTCTGCGTGCTTGCATCTCTGTTTCAGACAAACGCTTGATAGGAGTCGGTCGAGGAGCCTGCGGTATAGGTGGTCGCTGAGAACCCATATTTCGAAAGGGAACAAAAGTGGGCTTGGAGCGTTGTTGGGCTGCAATCTTGTCTTCTGCCAACTTATCCAACCCGAGTGCTTCCATCATTGTGTTGGGACAGAACATTTTGACCTCAGAGCGGATGGCATCCTTTAGACCATTGATAAAACAACTCCAGTAAAATTCATCAGACAATCCTTCGGTGTGGTTGGCTAGATTCTCAAATTCGGTTTGATACTCTCTCACAGTGCCAGTTTGGCGAAGTTTAGTGAGGGCTCCTGTGAAGTCATCAAAAGCACTAGGACCAAATCGTTGCAAAAGGAGCTGGCAAAAGTCTGGCCAGTTGGGCTCTGGATGAGCCTTGATGTACCAACGGTACCATTGAAGAGCTTCCTGTTCCAAATGAAAGGATGCCAACGGAACTTTGTTGACATCAAAAGTATTATGCAGACTGAAATACTGTTCTGCACGATAGATCCATCCAGTTGGATCGGTACCATTGAATCGAGAAAAATCAAGCTTCGGACCACAGAAATTGCTGGAAGAAGAGAACCCATGGTCTACTGAAGACTCGGACTGCCGTTTGTTGTTCATAGCTGAATGTTCAAGATGGAGACCAAGAAATTTTTCATCCAGATCCTGGAGTTTGGCTTGGATGGTTGCAAGTGCTTCCTCCATTGTTTTTGCTCCTACACGGGTGACAACCATAACCAGGATTTTTTTTTTTTTTTTTATGATGACTGGGTAGGAAAACAAAAACAGGGACTACTTCAGTAAGGGAAAATTTGGATTTGGGAAAAAATCAGAAGGGTAATTGGGGTTTGACTAGTTTTTTGGACACTGTTGGATAGACAGGGAAGCAAAAATGAGGATTTCATAAGCGGGGTGAAAGAAAGGGAAAATTTGGCAGAGGGGAACAAAGAAGCAGAATTCAGAAAGGAACTCTGTGGTAAAAATTGAAGGTGATTGGGTGAAATCTGAGGAAGTTATGGAAAACCCTAAAAATAGACAAATGTGAGATTTTGGGTTGTAGGAAGGGGAATTGAGGATAGGGTCATCGGGGATGAAATATGCAGAATGGAATGACAGGGGTTCCCTGAAATTTTCAAGGGAAACAGAGGTAAAACAAAGGAGATATGGAGAAAAAACTGATTTTTTTTTTTTTTTTTAACAGACTGGAGCGGCTACGGCTCGGAAGGAATCTGGAACAACGCCGAATGGCTGGATCTGGAACGGCTCGCAAAATGGATCTGAAACGGCACAGCAGTGATCGACAATAGTTCAGTTGAAAGTAGATATGGACCCAGGTATGTGCGGCTTCCTAACAGTTCAGGGTTTTCACTCGGCCACCAATGTTGTCTAACGGCTTGCGTATTGGGGCAGTACCCCTCACTCCACGGCTCAGGTAAAACTGATAACCGCTTTGCCACAAACGACAGCTCTTGGTTTACCTCACGGGTGGGAACTAGTCAATCAGGTAGGGGTCGTTGCCCTTTTCACCGGCAGGTCCTCTCAATGGGCCAGCTACTTCGGGGTTCCTGTGGTACTCCTCACAATGAGTTTTAGGGCTTATGCCCAAGTACTTCCCACAGTTAAGTGGATAGGGATTATTCCCAAATCTAAACCTGCAACAGATGCGAAAAAAAAATTTGACAGAAATTTCACCTAGCGAGCCCAAGAAAGTGCTTTGATACCAGGTGTGAGGCACCTGCAACAATTACTTAATGAAAATATGCGAAATAGAAGAAATGATAGAACTCAGAATCACTTTTATATTGATCACGGGCCACTTCGAGGGGGCAACCTCCTATGAGCAAGCTCAATACAAATAACTTCACGGTGCCTTCATAGGTCTCAACACACACTTATATACTAATTCTAGGCGCCAATACTATGGGTCGAAACCATGGGCCGTTACAAACTATGGATCAACAATACTACGGGCGACTTACAAAGCATATGCGCCAACAACAATAACACAAACTATTGATCAACAAATACTACGGGACGACTTACAAAGCATATGCGTCCAACAACAACATACTAACAAAGTAAAGACATGGGTTCCTAACAGAAAAATTGCTTTTTCTAAGCCTCTGGACTCTTTAATTTCCCATTTTCCTTTCTTCACCCACGGGATAGCTTAGTTCTGCCCACATCTACCTGCCTCTGTTTACTCTACTGCTCGCGGGTACCCGCAGGATTTCCTTCGACCGTAGCGTGTAACTCCGGCTTTTATTGGTTTATGGCTATTGGTTGTTGCTGGGTGAGTTTGGTTGATTCCTGAGTCTTTGTTGGCCTCTTTCTTGATTGTTTCATGCCTTGGTTGTGACCAGATCTCTTCGTTTCTCTTGGTTGAGCATTCTTGGTTTTTTACCAATCTTTGGTTTTAACCTCTTGGTTTCTTCCTTTTGAGCTCATTCCTTTGGCTAAGTCTTGCTGTTTAGGATCTGCTGGGTTGTCTTAGTGATCTTCTAGGCACTTCAGTGACTGAATAGTAGGATTTTGCTTGCATTTTTTCATTTCATTTATATTGAAAAAATACAAAAATATTCATTTAGTTTTTTTTGCATTTTCCTTTCTATTTATAAGAGAAAATACAAAATATTTTATTTCGATGTACTGCATTTTGCATTGAGTGCTTGTTGCCATCATTTTAGGTTTTGCTTGTGCATTGAAAAGATAAAGGATCGCATATTTATTTCGGAATTGTTGGTTGATTTGCATATTAGTGACATTGTTTTATTGGATAGATGAGTCTAGGGTTGGACGATGTTGCATACTATTGAGTCTACACATCACTAGTTTCACGACCATATCCCTTGAGTAATCACAGCCACTAAAATTAACGCTTAATCATAAAATTGATTAGACTGATTTTATTTATAGGGTACACCAACTAGCATAGGTTTAGAGTCTTGGAATAGATCATTGTGAGTTAACAATCCAAGACTACTGAACGAAACATTAGGTGTCTGACCAGGGAGTGGAGGAATCCATGGTATAGATCGGTGTTCTCAGGAAGCTCTACTCAATCCAGAGTTAAGAACGAGGTCACGGGAGGTTGGTTGAGGAGATATCCCTCTGATACCGGCTGAACATGGGAGATATATCTAGGATTTGTTTGTATCTAGGGGTACCGTAGGTTTGTCCTCTTGTGCTTCGGGCTTAGCTACCCTGCCCATACAATGGGTCCCACCTGCAACTGTCCCTCTGAGCATTGGTTATATTGTGGTGAACATAGTTTCCTTACCTAGGTACCGCACCAGGTACTTGCAGTGGTTATGCTGTTTGTGTCCTGAATCAGATAGGGATTGGACAGCATAGTTGTGTTCATGCAATGGACTTGACCCTGTCAACACAGTGAAGCCTGGGTGTCTCTATAACTGATTTTGTTACCTCTGGCTATAGTTTGGGAGTCTTAAGCATCTCCTAGGCGAGACATACCAGCTCTAGTGTCGGGAGCTCATTTAGCCACTTTGTTTGTCTTCCCTTGGTTGTAGTTTCTCTAGGTGTGTGCTTTTGATTTACTGTTTTTGATCGATACTTGGCCTTTAGGAGACGCTGTGTCTCTCTTCGGAGAAAATGTGGCACGGAGCCCTTCTCTCCACCGGTCCCATCGTTTGGTTGGTTTAAAGCCACTCGATGTTACACGTCGTATTGCTAGAGGACGCCGGAGGGCTCCCTCTGAGTCTTCGGATTCTTACGTGACTTACGTTGAGGACTACATGGCTGCATATCCCGATATCAGGCAAGACCCTTCTACTCCTTCGGGTAGAGTTGAACATACTTCTGATTCCCATACTCCTTGTGAGGATTGGGGAGGTGATCCACCTGAGACTCAACCTGGTTCTATTTCACCTAATCCACTTGACCAGGATCCATTTGATCCTTCGAATCCTGATAATTATCTTTACGGGATGGCTAACTTACCCGAGGAAGGAGAACAGGATGAGCCTTTCGTTCTGTCATTTCCATGCGATTATAGATACGGGAGACCTGAGACTCATGATGATACTGGCCCTATGGTCAACCCCACTGCACTCTCTTTCGGTATGCCTAGTCACACCACTGTCGAACCTTCCACTATGGTTGGTACTCATGCTGGCACTAGTCAAAGTGTTAGCCATACTATACCCACTGGGGGCACTACGTTGTCCACCCACTAACATAGTATGGGGATTGGTTAGATTCCTAACCATGCTAATGTTGGAACATGACCACCTCCTAGGAATACCCAACCTAGTCGGAATGTTGTTTGAAACATGACTCGCCATCCACCACCTAATATACATGTCGCTACTCGTCAACCCAGGACTACTTTTGCACATGATACCGTTCCTCCCAACCATGGGGGTGGACACATACCGCATACTTTTGCGTCCACTGCTGCCACTAGTAATGATAATGTAGGAGGTGGGAATATTTCCTATCCATGTGGACATCACACCACTAACCCTGCTACTAGTCACACCCATATTGGAGCTGGGAATGCTTCTCATGCTTCTGGTCACCACACGACTGCTCAAGATATTCCTAGTGTTGGGGGTGGGAACATACCATACCATTACGGTCAATACAACATGGTTCCCACTATGAATAGTACATACATGCCCCATACTCATGGTGGTAGCCCTTACTACAACACAGTCGGTGTTGCCCACCAGTATCACCCACCACCCTAATATGGTGCTCAAAACGCGCATATACCTGCTTACTCTCAAATGGGTCAGGCAGGGGGAGCTTATCCATGTTATGGCCATGGGTAAGCTTACGGGCTGTCAGGTCCTCATTATCAGCAGTTTAAACCTCATGGTCAAGCTTTTGGTCCATCTTATAACACAGTTCCGTTTAACCAACCTTTTATGGGAACTTATAATCAATCCTTCTAGCCGCAGATCCCGTTCCTTGCACGCTTGAATCTCTCGGATATTTCGAATCTCACGAATGATCCGGTGTGTCACAACCCTACTTGGCCCCTAGTCCCTACCAAGCTCCCTTTGGACATTCCAAAGTTTGAAGGGAAAGGTGGTGAGGACCCAAGAGATCATGTCACGACGTTTCACCTTTGGTGCTCCTCCAACTCTTTGAATCATGATTCCATTCGATTACGACTATTTCAACGCACCCTCATAGGGGCAGCTGCGAAGTGGTATGTGGAGTTGCCCGGAAACACCTATAGGGGATTCAATGAGATTACTTTGGTTTTCTTAGACCATTTCCAATTACCAGTTCGTTATGATACTGGTACTGAGTTGTTGTCCACCTTCCGTTCGAATAAGGCCACGCATATTTCTGACCACATTCAAGAGTGGCATCGGCGGAAGAGATTATTGAAATCCAACATTCCTCCAAAGTTCCTGTTGGAATGGTTCCTTAAGTCTTTACTTCCATACATTGCTAAGGATGTTTCGATGTCCAGCATTGTGACTGAGGAACAAGCTATCTTGAAAGTCCAGCAGTTAGATCTACTTTATTCTCAATTTGTATGACATTGTTCCTGATGCACCTAGAACAAGACATGAGCCTATGTCAGTTCCTGGACCACATGCCAATGGCATCGTGGGGTCCACATGCACTCGCCCTGTAGACTTGGTAGCTAATCAAATACAAAATTTGTCGCTAAACCAGTCTGCTCCTGGACAGGTTCACACCTTGTCCACTTCCACTCCATCATCTGATGTACACAATGTGCAATCAACGAAACCGTCGGGTAACCAGCAACCTGGTGGTAAGAAAAAGGGGATAAATAATCGTAGGCGTGGAAACAATGGAAGTAATAATAATAGCAATCGTAATACTCCTTGTAAAGAGAATTCCATCCCTCCTCGGGAAGGCAGTAATGCTAGCGAGGATCGTAAACCTAGGCGTAAGGTGAAATTCCCTTGCAAGCTTTGTGGGGAGGATCATCTTACTCACTTATGTCCTCGAATTGAAGAAGCATCGAAGCATTTGGCACAGAGCCCAACTATGTTGAAGGATCCCCTTCCTCATCATCAAAACATGGCTTCGCATGCTCCCACAACTGGTTATGGTACTAATGAAATGGCTTCTTCCAATACTAGTGGTTATGGATGTGTGAATATGGTTCAGTCGGAGGTTTGTGTTGCTACTCGTCAACGTGATTATGGTGCACCACAACCGAATTTGGGTAATGAGCCTCCCCCTCCTCCTGATAATTCCTTGCATATCGAGAAGCCTTCCATTATGTTGCGGATACCAAAAAGTGTTTTTAAGCGCTCCACGCATAATCCTAATGCTCGAGCCGCCCAGAACTACTCCGTCGTAGAAGATTTGGGCCAAACTCCGTGTGCCATGACGGCTCTAGAGGTTTTGCAAGCCTGTCCTTCTCAGAAGCATGCCCTTTTGAGTGCATTAGGAGTTCAGGATGGGGGAAGTACTAGTGTTATCAAGTTCGACACTACTGATGTCCATCCTCGCTTACCTTACCACGTGGCTTTTCAAATCCAGGTGTTTTTCCTTAAAAGCTTCGTCAAACGTACTATGGTTGATGAAGGTGCTTCCGCGTCAGTAATGTCGTTGACTTGTTGGAAAGCTCTTGGCTCTTTTCCTCTACTCGCATCTAGAACTACACTCGCTGCATTCGACGGTAGGTCTTTTACATGGCATGAAATTATCCCTTCCCTCATTGTCTCCTTGGGAGGTAAGTCCGTGCCTATTGAAGTCGAAGTGGTTGATGCGCCCATCGACTACAACCTTTTACTAGGTCGGAACTGGATGTACGCTATGAAGGCTGTCGCGTCTACTGTGTTTCGAGTTATTTGCTTTCCCCATGAATGCAAGATTGTGACGATCGATCAGCTGGATTATGTTGGCACTCCTTCCACAGCATCCACGGGATCTATAGTCTCGCAAGTTTCTAATTCTCAGCCAGCAACTGGGAACATAGGTGTTGGGATGTACCCCTCATTAATGGGAACTTTTAACCATTCCGCACCTGTGAATTTTATTGGAACCATTTCCGACAGTGCGCCTCCTCCTTCGAATAGTATGCCATTCCGAACTTCCTATTGTGATGATCCATGGATTTTACCGTCCGCGGATTCTATGTCTGGAGACATTGCGCAGGTCGGGATGTCTATGCCCTTATCTGTAACGGAGCTCACTTACGATCATATCCAACAAACCACTGCAGATCCGGATCTCTCTTCTTCCCAGAGAGTTGAAGAAGATCCCGTTACGCTGCCAGTTTGGGCAGCCAACTCATCTTGCTCTCACGATTTCCTTGATGATACTTTGCCATCTGATGAAGCTATCCTCGAAGCCATGTGTGGTAGTGAGAGGCCTTGAGAAGATATGCACCATCGCTCTTATTTCCTTCCCAACCTTGAGCTCGTTGAGCAAGAGGAGTTTAGGATGACTCTAGCTGAGATGGTTGGTCACCCTGTGGATCTTTTGCAGTCACATGATGTTTTTTTTTAGGGGAATATGGCCAATATTTCCCCAACCACTTCGATCAACATCTCTTGTACTCCCAGAAAGATTGAGAATGTTTACGTCGGTGCCGATTGCACTCCTGAGGAGATTGCTATTTACACTGATTTGTTTACCGAACTCCGGGAAGCTTTCGCCTTGTCATATGAGGAGATGCCAGGAATAGACCCCCACATTGTTGAGCACGAGATTAGAACGTATCCTAATGCTAAACCGGTTCGACAATGCTTACGTGTTGTGAACCCTAGGAAGGCAGCTGTTATTAAGGCAAAGGTAGAGAAAATGCTCAAAGCTGGTTTCATCTACCCTGTTCCCCTTACCGAATGGGTGTCAAACCCCATTCCTGTGGATAAGAAGCAAGGAACGATCCGTGTATGCACTGATTTCAGAGATTTAAACCGTGCATGTCCAAAAGACAACTTCCCCATGCCATTCATTGATCAGATATTGGATGCTTGTGCGGGGAGTGAGATTTTTTCGTTCATGGACGGATTCTCGGGTTATAATTAGATTCAAATCAAACCCGTGGACCAACATAAAATGGAATTTATTTGTCCATGGGGAACCTTTGCATACCGGAAAATTCCCTTCGGCCTCAAAAACGTCGGAGCTACTTTTCAGCGAGCCATGACCTATGCCTTTCACGATCTTAAGCTAATTATGGAAGTTTTCTTGGATGATCTTGCTGGCCATTCTCGCAAGAGAGTGGACCACCCCAAGCACCTCCGTATGATTCTCATACGACTACAAAATTCGATTGAATCCAAACAAATGCATCTTCGCTGTTAGGACTAGTCGCCTTCTAGGATTCATAGTTTCGAGGGAGGGTATTAGAGTCGATCCTCTCAAAGTTGAGGCAATACTTCAGTTGCCTCCTCCGCGTAATCTGTTACAACTTCAGAGCCTCCAAGGGAGAGCTACTTTTCTGCATCGGTTTATAGCTAACTATGCCAGTATTACTAAAGTTTCCGCATGCCTATTAAAGAAAGACACACCTTTTATCTAGGATGAGCGAGCCCAGCAGTCTTTCGATGCCCTTAAGAAAGCTTTGATATCGGCCCCTGTGCTTAGTCCACCGGACTTTACACGAGATTTCATTCTTTATGTGGCTGCGTCTCAAGAGACTATTGGCATGGTCTTGGTTCAGGTAGATGATACGCTTGTCGAGCATGTTATCTATTACCTTAGTTGAAATTTAGTATACGCTAAACTAAGATACACCCACGTAGAAAAGCTGGCACTTGCGACTGTTCACGCAGTTCAGTGGTTACGGCATTACATTTTGCTTCGAACAACCACCATTGTAGCTCACATCAATCCGTTTCAATTCGTGCTATCATGACGCCTTATCGGGGGTAAGTATAATAAATGGATTGTGATCCTTCAGGAATTTGATCTCGATTTTGCTTCTGCAAAATCGATGAAATCATTGGTGTTCGTTGAACTTATGTCGGACCTTCCACGGCTTGATGAGGATGTCATTCATGAAGATTCCTTTGTGGATGAACACTTATTTCTCATCTCGACCGAGGACCCTTGGTATGGGGATATCATTGTGTATCTCCAAACTTTGGATTTTCCTCCACATTATTCACGAGATGAGCGACGGCGTCTCAGACATCACACTAAATATTATACTATCGTCGGTGACACTTTGTATCGCCGAGGAAAGGATTCCATTCTCCGTTGTTGCTTGACTCATGAAGAAGCGGAATGGGTACTTAATGATTGCCATGCAGGGGCGTGTGGTGGTCACTTATCCGAGCTTGCTACAGCCCAGCGTATTATGCGAGCAGGTTATTTTTGGCCTACTATCTTTAAAGATTGTATTAACGTTGTGAAGAGATGTCACCCTTGCCAAGTGTTTTCTCGGAACATACACTCGCATCCAGTGCCCCTCCATCTGGTCATCACTGTCGGTCCCTTCACTAAGTGGGGGGTAGATTTCATGGATTGCAAACCAGCTTCAGCTGGGGGGCATCACCATATTATCATGGCCGTGGATTATTTTTCCAAGTGGACTGAGGCCATGCCTACTGTAAAAGCCGACGGTGCTACTGCAGCCCATTTCATGTTCAACCAAATTATCACTCAATTCGGTATCCCAAAAGAGATTGTCACTGACCATGGTAGTCACTTTCAAAATAAGATGATGGAGGATTTGTCTCTCGAGCTTGGGTTTCATCAGGAACACTCGTCTTCCTACTATCCTCAAGCGAATGGTTAGGTTGAAGCAGTAAATAAGTCTTTGAAGACCATTCTCCAACATACCATCCAACAAAGCAAGACTAATTGGCATATCATGTTATATCCTGCTTTGTGGGCATATCGAACCATAGTTAAGACTGCCACCGGGTCTCACCATTCCAGTTAGTTCATGGTGTGGAGTCACTTTTACTGATTGAATGCGAGATCCCTTCACTCAAGCTACCCATAGAGCTACTCCTTGATACGACGGAGATTGAGCAACGTTTAGTACACCTCGAGCAACTTGACGAGCACCATTGAGATGCCGCTATGGCCATTGATGGTAACAAGCGTCGTGTCAAGGTTCAATATGATAGGTCTGTCCATATCTGTCAATATGTTGAAGGTGACTTGGTACTCTTGTATGACCAAGCTAAAGAACCCCTAGGGGCAGGCAAGTTCAATCCCATGTGGCACAGTCCTTACATTGTGAGGTGTGTCCTCGAAAAAGGGGCTTATGAGTTAGAAGATTACGAGGGAGTTTTCTTGAAGGAGCCTAGAAATGGGCTCTACCTCAAGCGGTATTACGCTTGAACCTCTGGTTCAGGCTGATACTTTTGTACACTATTGTATAGTTTTTCTGTACATAGTTTAGATTTCTTTTTTGTTGTCGGGTCTGCTGATTAGCCTCTGTTTGATTGACAGATGTCAACGAGATGTCCTACTTTCTTAAGTTTCGCGAATGGTGCTAGCCGACATACGCAGCAGCTCGCTTCTGCTACCTGGGTTATTTTCTCACCTGACCACCTAGTTGTGTCCTCAGGAGGTGCTTGTCTCGGTCCTACATCTAACAATGTGGCTGAGTATAGTGTCATTTTTGAGCTACTTCGAGATTCCATTTCACATGACATCCAGTATTTAGAAGTCCTCCTAGATTCACAGCTAGTTGTGTCTCAACTGAATGGGCAGTACCGTGTACGAGACCCTACATTACTACGAATATTCCTTAAGGTACGACTCTTGGAGAGACATTTTGTTTCCATTACATATATTCATATTTCAAGAAGTGATAATTATATATCTGATGCATACGCTAACTATGTATTAGATTGGCATTTGTCACATTCATCATGAGCACATAAATACAAAGACATTCATACATTTGTACATACACACGTGTAGTAGAACCGAGAACCAAAGTTGTATATATATATATAAATATGTCCAAAATGGTAGTGTCATACAAAACTGGAGCCTGTGGCCCTCAAAAATATACATATCGATACAAAAATGATGAGCCCCTGGGATATCTACTCCCTTCGAGGAGGTCTAGCCGCCGCCTCGACGGGATGTGTCCCATAGTAGTACTGTACTGCATTGGCCATCCACTGCAGTAGCCGCACCCACTCCCTGAGAAAACCCACTACCTGGCATTGCATAGCCTCAGGTAGTTGGGCTACCTCTATCAGTGGTACCCGGGAAACCATCTGTGATATGTTGCACCGCAACGTCTGGAGTGTGCGCCCTGCTGTAGCATCTGCTGCCACCTCATCTCTACCCCGACAACCATGTCTCAGGAAGCCCTCGGGTCTCATTGGGCCTTTGTCTGCGAGAAAACAGTCACCCATTAGCACATGACATTACCACTAAAAAGATTTTTTGCATTTCAACTATAATCAAAAAATCCATAAAAATTTAAAAAACACAAAACCAAAAGAGTACTCACCGATGTCTCCGAAAGCTGCGCCTGGTGGGAGCGGCATGTCACGGTCCTGTCTGAAGTCTATCCCTGCATAGGGATATTCCTCCATCGGGATCACCTGCTGGTTCCACCAGCGGAAGAACTCCTCAGTATATGGTGACGCTAGACAGCCACCACCTTGTCGTGTCAAGATCTCAGCCCACCGGGTCAGGGCTGGATCACGGAGACTGTGAGGAGGGACATCCACCCTAGGGCTAAGCCCCGGAACCCTCCTCAAAGAAGAAACTGTAGAGGATGCTACCATACCCAAATTTTTTGGCCTTACCCTCTTTGCATTCTGTCAATTGAGTCTTCATAGACACCAGCAGAGTAGTACACCAATCGAATATAGTAGGCTGCAAGAATTATGATGCGTAGAACATCACCAGTCTGGATGCCTGATGTAGTGCTTTGGATCCCATGATCTACACTAGAGTAGCCACAATGATCTTTGTACTCAGATCTGTTATGGCATTGACTAGCACTTGACTTCCCACCGGTCGTGTGTTGGCGGGACAATACCGTACTATGTAGTCTTGCACAATGATCCCACCACCCACGGTTCGTGACCGAAGACTAGCCATCTCCCCTCTACGGGACAAACCGGTAATGAAATAGATGTCTTCTACTTCCAGTGGCAGTGTTTACCCGTTGAGGATGAAGTGTTGCGCATCCACATCCCAGTAATTGATCAAATGATGGAGTAGTAGGTTTTGGGCCCTTAAACCCTCCAGACTCCAGTATTTATATAAGCCACATGCTTGCAATGCTTGTTGTGCTTGCAAATCGTTGCACACGACCTCATCTACCTGGTCATGCTCTCTTTCCCTCCACTCTAGAACCATCCTGGAGTGCAAAGCAAGAAATTTTTAGTCAATTTCATGTTTAAAAACTTCTTCACGGCCGTACCCGTGGGCTAAATTGTAGACAGTTGCGGGCAGTTAGTTTTTTTACTGCGCGTTTGGTGCCCTACCCACAACCCGCATACTTATAACCTGTGGGTATCGCCAAAGCCATTTAGGGCTTAGCCAAACAAAAAATCCCACCGACCAAAATTGAAATAAAAGCACTTGAATTAAAGGTATGGCAGTGACAACTACCCTGCTCCAGACGGTTCGCTGAACGGTCGCTTGTAGCTCCCACGATCGGCACTCGAAGTTTCAGGTGAAAACTTACCACTAAACTCCAAAACGGTGAATAGTGCAAATCAATTGAAAATTATTAAATTTTATTACTATTTATAATTTTATGGACCCACTTTTCTATAGTTTTTTCCATTTTTGAGTCGTTATGAACTAATATCGTGTCATGGAGTAGTGTTTTTTCAACAGATTTCCTCAGCGAGAGTTGTTCTGAATCATTTCACACCTACGGCAGGTACATTTCAGACCTGGCATATAGGTTAGATGCCATTTTCACATGCATTATGCATTTGACCTGTTGACCATTTTCATAAACCCTAGGTGCGACCCCGCTTCTTGACTGACACGGAACCTTCACACTGTTATAGAAGTGTTGTCATGTGGCGGTAGGGCTTTCCCAAACATGGGTACCCTAGTTAGAACCCCTTTATACATTCTGGTGCCCGTGTCATTGTTTGTCCTTAGGATTGGGAGTCCTTCATAGTTACGCCATGACATTGCGATAAAGACTCATACTCTACTTTGTCTTATGCTAGCCATCTCCCTTAAGGACTCCCCTCAGTTATTGTTAAGATTTAATATGCTAAGACAGAAAATAGCAGCATTACATTCCATTTCACAATAATAGCATATACAGGATCACTGAAGAAACAACAAGCACGGCATAAACACAAGAGATAGAGATTTATCCTGGGAAACCCTCATGGGGTAGAAAACCCAGCAAAGCTTCCCCAATATAGATGACCAGCAATATACAAAGATGAAACCCTGAGACATGATCTCGTCCTCCATAATAGCAGACCTCTCCTCCACAAGTGCGCTATCCTCAAGTGTGTGAGTGTATCAAATGAGGAACACACCTCCTCTATTTATACACTACACTGACATGTATTTTACACAGGTACACGTAGGCTCGTATTTAACCAATGGGTTAAATACCCCACTACAACTAACTGGGCCGACCCCTCTAGGGTGGTCTAATAACCCTTTGACCCACACGACACATACAGGGCCGACCCCCACTAGGGAAGTCTAATAACCCGAGTTACCACATTCTGACGGAGGAATAAACATCTCCGGATATACAATAAGATCTTCACGGAGGAATGAAACATCTCCGGAATAATAAAGTACAAATATAATATTCTTTGAAGTTACAATATCTCAACACTCCCCCTTAACGAGAATGATATTATAACAACATCTGCACGAGCAAGGAGTCATCAACATCATACATGATACATCTATAAATCATTGGAAGCTTTCTCAACATCATCAGTAACTCAAGCAGTTACTGGAACATCTTCAATACTGGAACATCGACATCTTCAGTATTGAGTCTTTATCTTTTGTAGCACTTGAACAGCTACAAAAATATCATCATCTGGATCCTCACGATTATCGTCATCACACGATCATCAGCATCGTCATCTCATGATCATCAGCATCGTCATCTCACGATCATCAGCATCGTCATCACATGATCATCAACATCGTCATCACACGATCATCAGCATCGTCATCATACGATCAGCAGCATCGTCATCACACGATCAGCAGCATCGTCATCACACGATCAGCAGCATCGTCATCACATGATCAGCAATACAAGTATCCTACCGATACAAGTAACCACATCATCAATACAAGTATCCTACCGATACAAGTAACCACATCATCAATACAAGTATCCTACCGATACGAGTAACCACATCATCAATACAAGTATCCTATCGATACGAGTAACCACATCATCAATACAAGTATCCTACCGATACGAGTAACCACATCATCAATACAAGTATCCTACCGATACGAGTAACCACATCATCAATACAAGTATCCTACCGATACAAGTAACCACATTATCAATAAAATCACTTTCTCGGAGACCATTTGTCTACGGATCAATTCAGGGACCGAAGTCCGGGGATGATACAATCCCCATCACGTACATTTTGAACTAGTAGTTCCGGGATGATGCAATCCCCATCACGTACATTTTGAACTAGCAGTTCCGGGATGATGCAATCCCCATCACGTACATTTTGAACTAGTAGTTCTGGGATGATGCAATCCCCATCACGTACATTTTGAACTAGCAGATCCGGGATGATGCAATCCCCATCACGTACATTTTGAACTAGTAGTTCCGGGATGATGCAATCCCCATCACATACATTTTGAACTAGCAGTTCCGGGATGATGCAATCCCCATCACGTACATTTTGAACTAGCAGTTCTGGGATGATGCAATCCCCATCACGTACATTTTGAACTAGCAGTTCTGGGATGATGCGATCCCCATCACGTACATTTTGAACTAGTAGTTCCGGGATGATGCAATCCCCATCACGTACATTTTGAACTAGCAGTTCCGGGATGATGCAATCCCCATCACGTACATTTTGAACTAGCAGTTCCGGGATTATGCAATCCCCATCACATACATTTTGAACTAGCAGTTCCAGGATGATGCAATCCCCATCACGTACATTTTGAACTAGTAGTTCCGGGATGATGCAATCCCCATCACGTACATTTTGAACTAGCAGTTCCGGGATGATGCAATCCCCATCACGTACATTTTGAACTAGTAGTTCCGGGATGATGCAATCCCCATCACGTACATTTTGAACTAGTAGTTCCGGGATGATGCAATCCCCATCACTTTATTCTCGAAGACCTCACGTCTACGGCTCTCTTTAGGACTGAAAGTCCAGGGATGATCCAATCCCCTCAACTGTCCTCTAAGGACTTCATTCTCGGAGACCTCACGTCTACGGCTCTCTTTAGGACTGAAATTCCAGGGATGATCCAATCCCCTCAACTGTCCTCTAAGGACTTCATTCTCGGAGACCTCACGTCTACGGCTCTCTTTAGGACTGAAAGTCCAGGGATGATCCAATCCCCTCAACTGTCCACTAAGGACTTCATTCTCGAAGACCTCACGTCTACAGCTCTCTTTAGGACTGAAAGTCCAGGGATGATCCAATCCCCTCAACTGTCCACTAAGGACTTCATTCTCGGAGACCTCACGTCTACGGCTCTCTTTAGGACTGAAAGTCCAGGGATGATCCAATCCCCACCTGTCCACTAAGGACTTCATTTTCGGAGACCTCACATCTACGGCTCTCTTTAGGACTGAAAGTCCAGGGATGATCCAATCCCCACCTGTCCACTAAGGACTTCATTTTCGGAGACCTCACATCTACGGCTCTCTTTAGAACAAGTGTTCAAGGATGATACAATCCCCACCTGTCCACTAAGGACTTCATTTTCGGAGACCTCACGTCTACGGCTCTCTTTAGAACAAGTGTTCAAGGATGATACAATCCCCACATGTATTCTCATCAATACAAGTACAAGTATCCTCAACCATACAAGTACATTAATCAATACATGTGTCATCAAAAGCATGTATTCTTACCAATACATCTTATCATCAAAAGCATGTATTCTCACCAATACATCTTTCATCAAAAGCATGTAAAACAAAGTATTCTAAGTATAAGAGTCCTAAATCTAAATATTTCTAAGTATCTAGGTGTGAAGAACAGGTTACCTCATCATCGACCTTGTTGTTCGATGAGACAAACTCATCATCAGTGACTATACTACTCCCCCTTTCGAGGAGGGTCTTTTTGAACTACACCAAGCTTGTCTCGGAAGTATTCAAATTTCACTCGAGACAGAGGTTTGGTTAGTATGTTGATAACTTCTTCACTTGAGGTAAAGGTTTGGTTAGTACAATGGTAACCTATTACAAATTCAAACTTTATAGTTCCTTTCCGCGTCATATCTTGTTTGTTCCCTATGTTCTTTGACTTATCATGGAACACTAGATTCTATGTCATCTTGATACAACTCTAATTATCACATAGGATCTCAGTTGGTTCTATCTCTAAGTCAAACAATCCTAAAGCCAAACTTCTTCACAACTAGCAGAGCAAGCAGCCATATATTCCGCTTGTGCTGAGAGCCACACTAGACTGCTTCCAGCTAAACCATGAGATCATGGCTATTCCCAGACAATAACATCCTCTCGATGTGTTCTTCCTGTCTGATACACTTCCTGCCCAATCAGAATCTGAATAACCATCTGAAGTCATGATCTTCAAGATAGCATAGATCGAATTCTATCGTGTCCTTTATGTGCCTCATCACATGCTTTGCAACTATCAGGTGAACACATCTAGTTTCCACTAGATACTGACTCAAGGTGTTCACAACAAAGCATATATCTAATCTAGTATATGTTAGATACATCAATGACCCAATAATTTGACTGTACAGAGTTATATCCACTAACTCTGATGAGTCATCCCCTAACAGCTTCAAGTTGGAATCCATAAGAGTGGCCATTCCAACACCTCAAGTTCTTTTAATATTTCTCAGCATACTTTCCTTGGTTGAGAAATATTCCTTCTGAGCCTTGTCATACTTCCAGACCTAGGAAGTAAAGCATCAATTTGAGATCTTTCATTTTCATTTCTGCATTGAATGATCTTCTGCATATCTATCTGTGCCATCTCTCGTTAGATGGGTCTACTGATATGAGCCTCAATATCATTCCAACTCTGTGGTGAGTTCCTTCTTGCATCCATGTCATATGTGTATAGAATCCATATTCAACCTTGTAGCAAAGGTTGAGATCCACATCACCCATGGTGATCATTAAGCTCATCAATTGATTATTGATCCTGGGAACCCATACAAAACCTGATTCACATTTCTTCTTTAATTACACCATTAAGAGAATGGTCTTATCTAGCTACTTGGAGCAAACATTTCATCATGATTCTCTTCCTCTTTCTAGGAGAATCTTCTAGCCACAATCCTTCTATAGTGTGTTTGATTTGTAAATCCTTTTGTTGAACATCCATCGCTTGTTCATCATTCATCATGATTTTTCCTACAAATCAAAATTAGGTACATGATTAGTAATATTTCATAATCATCAAATCATATTGACATGATAACCTATTATGCATACAGATATCATTTACATAGTTATGCAACTATCTTGACCAATACTTTGGCACAACACTTTCCCATATCCTGTATGCATACAGTGGCTATCTAGATGCCTTCCATCTCTACCAGAACATACTATCGAGAGTGTGCACAACTCTCAGCATGTCAGCAAAGAGGTTTCATTCTAGACAAGCAACAATGGAATGTTTGTCCAACTTACCAATCATATGCATATTAGTAGTATAATGTTCAATGTTCTATGAATATTTACACTTAGCATGATATATTATAGGAATACAAATATGCATACAACCTATTGCAGGCAATATCATTTACTATTTCAAATAACAACTCAAATACTTATCTTTTATGTTTGTGTGGTTGCCTCCCGCTTGATCTTCTGTATGTCTTTTGAACTTCTATTCATTATGTACCATTGTGCATGTTCAAGTGTCATCCTCATGATCTCATACACAAACATACACCCATTAGTATGTTCTAAATGTTATCAAAACATTATAGTTCTAAATCATCTTGAGAATGTATAGTCATGATTATAGTTAATAAACATTAGTATTCAAGATTTCAGGGAAGTCTTGTTTTACTCATGCATATCATCAATCAAGATAAAAGACATAATATGAATAATCCCTTGATTACTAACTTTATGAATAAGCATAACCAATCATACCAAGTATACTTATATAAGGGATCTTAACACAAGGTAAGATTCATGGGAAACATACCTGGATTAGTATACCTACTTAGTTATGTACAACATACCTAAACAATCTCTTCAATGATTTAGAGATCCTGAGCTAGAACCTGCATGTCTCATAGGTTAAGCATAATATAACAAAGTCATACATACCTCGTAAGTAGAACAAAGATTATGGATGAGTCTTTGTCTTCATGTTTTCATGGTCATGGAACCTGATTTGTCTTTTGTGATGTACCTGTATCTTGTTAGTAGCCAACATCAACCTCACACAGCATCATAATGCATTAGTACAATCATATAGCCCTAATCAATGAATGTCTTTGATCATTCACATGCATTCATACTGTTACTAGGGTGATAAGACAATTCTAACATTAATCAAGATTGTACTAATAAATAATATGAAGACAAACACATCATGAACTTAATCAAGAATTAGATTTCAAGACATACCTGAGCCTCCTTAAGTCATACCTGTCGAGACTTCTTGTAGTCTTCTTATGTAATGCCTTAGCCTCAACTCCCCCTGAAACTTGATCTGGAGCTTAATTAGGGTTTTCTAGAGAAACCCTAAAGATTCAATCTTTGAATTTCACACTTCTCAATGGATGAAAGAATATGTCTTGCTGAGCTGATCAAACTAGCATACTTCAATTTTGGAATTTCCAAAATTTGACCCCTCAAAATTGCCTTTGAAACTTCTGGATCTTCTGGACAGGATCCCGAACTAGGGTTTGATGAAGCCCACCCTTCTGCCCAAACAAAAGGTTCGATCCAAGGCTCTAAACTCTTATTTTTCTTAGGAGTTTCCAGCCGTGGTTACAGACTTCAAAAATTCCAACTTTTGTTGAAGCCCTAATTTTCCATCTTTCCGATCAAAATCCCGAACTGGGGTTTGATCAAGCCCGGTCTTCCACCCAACCAAAAAATTCGATCTTGGTCTCTAAATTTCAATTTTTCTGAGTATCATTCAGCCGTGGACTCCGATTCCAAAAATTCTAACTTTCTCTGAAACCCTAAATTCCGGAAGCCATGAATAAAGGTGCTCCAAAAATAATTCTGTTTTGACAGAAATATGGACCTGATTGTTTCTACTATAACTCTTAAATTTTTGCTCCACAGGGTCTAAAACCCTTTTTCTGCAGTATCCTGACCTGTCATCTTTCCATCCTGACAGTTCTGACCTCAATTGGGTTTTCTGAGAGAGAGTTATGCCAAGTGTCGCAACGTGACCTGTTTATGGGATAAAACAGGAGAACGAACTTGTACGGCCTGCCACGTGTCACTGGTTCACCTTCGGCCTCTGAAAAAGTTTCCTGAGATATCTCGACCTGTTATCTTTCCATCCTGACAGGTCTGACCTCAATTGGACTCTCTGAGAGAGAGTTATTCCAAGTGTCGCAACGTGACCTGTTTATGGGATAAAACAGGAGAGCGAACTTGTACGGCGTGCCACGTGTCACTGGTTGAATTTCGGCCTCTGAAAACGTTTCCTGAGATATTACAGTCTGTGTAATACCTGTCACTTTTTACGAAATTTCATTTGGAGTTTCCTAGCCGAAGTTATGACCTTTTTTTCCTAGGTCACGTGATTTTGACTGAGATCTGGAAGAGGCAGAAACCCTAACTTGTACTGATCATAACTCATAAAGTACAACGAATTAGAGGTTGTCCTTTGGACACACTGTACCTGGAGATTTAATCTCCGTCCTGTAACAATTTCATATCCGAAAACTTCGCCAAAACGGATTTATAGCGAAAGTGCTACGATGACTGGTTTTTGCTATGTAAAACCCTAACCTTCAAATTGTCGTAAGTAAAGCAAGTGTCGTTAGTGCCATACCTTGTCTTCCTTTAGGTTAGCTCTGATACCATGTTAAGATTTAATATTCTAAGACAGAAAATAGAAGCATTACATTCCATTTCACAATAATATCATATACAGGATCACTGAATAAACAACAAGCACGGCATAAACACAAGAGACAGAGATTTATCCTGGGAAACCCTCATGGGGTAGAAAACCCAGCAAAGCTTCCTCAATATAGATGACCAGCAATATACAAAGATGAAACCCTGAGACATGATCTCCTCCTCCATAATAGCAGACCTCTCCTCCACAAGTGCGCTATCCTCAAGTGTGTGAGTGTATCAAATGAGGAACACACCTCCTCTATTTATACACTACACTGACATGTATTTTACACAGGTACACATAGGCTCGTATTTAACCAATGGGTTAAATACCCCACTACAACTAACTGGGCCGACCCCTCTAGGGTGGTCTAATAACCCTTTGACCCACACGACACATACAGGGCCGACCCCCACTAGGGAAGTCTAATAACCCGAGTTACCACATTCTGACGGAGGAATAAACATCTCCGGATATATAATAAGATCTTCACGGAGGAATGAAACATCTCCGGAATAATAAAGTACAAATATAATATTCTTTGAAGTTACAATATCTCAACAGTTATATCATATTGTGATTGCGTTACATCATCCTGCTTGCCGCTTGAGCCTTGTGCCAGCTCCCGCTTACTCAATTGTTAGCCTGGTGCCTGAGCACTTTTCCCTGTCGAGCCCTGCAGAGCTTATATATTTTCCCTTCGCAATTTGATGACCCTTTGACCCTGAGGGAACATACCCCCAAGTGTCCACATCCTGCATGCACTTTCTTGCATTGAGCATAGGTATGTTCCACTGCTTGGGACTAGTCTGCTAGCTATTTGACACTCGTTCCCTCACTTCTTGTACTATAAGCAATTTTATTCTTTTTCAAGCTTTTCCCAAATATGAAAAAGACCAAAAAAATCAAATATTCCAAAAAGCCGGAATGGATTATGGTCACTGTTTCTTGTTGGCAGCTGTTGTGTCGCCTTTGAACAGAGCATTCATTTCACTCCGTACATTATGAGTCCGGACTATAGTTGGGCCTTAGGAGCTGTACTTGTTTCTCAATTTTCTCCACCAATTGGTTAAGCTTCCAGTCCTTATGGAGCCCTTTGTAATGCCTCCTGCATTGCATAGTTTATTTCAAGTCTATGTTGCCTAAGTCTATCCATCTGCTCATGCTCTTGTTCAAAGGAAGTCCTAAAACTAGTGTCGGCCACTCCTCAGTTCTCTTGACTATTGCATGTCAGCCATCCCTATTGAGTCAGTCCGTTTCACCTGAGATCTTCCAAATCTTTCAGCATTGCTGGTACCTCGTGCTGGCTGATGGGGGATGCCTTAATGACCTCCTTCCAACGATTCTTGTTCCATCGACTTCAACTCATTTATTCCGGTACTTGAGGCTTAGAGTTTGGTTGAGTACCTTGAGGCTTGCAGTCATTAGTGGTAGGTTCTCTCGCCATCGACAGTTTTGGGAATACATCAATGTCCCCTGATTGATGGATTCATCCTAGTGTTCGACTTCAACCCATTTATTCACACTCTGATGATTGTGCTCTATGCCTTGATGCCCATTTTCATTATTGGTGGGTCATCTCGCATCTGTTAACGGTCTACATCATTGACCGGTAATCAGATGATGTCTCATCAAGTCCGACCCCAACTCCTTTTATTCACTTGATGGGACTTGCACCGTCGAAGACTTGTGTAGAATACCCCAGGCGATTGTGGCATTCAGTATGCTACATATGACTTTGACTTTACATCTGAGATATCACCTCTCAGATTTCAGCAGTTTGTACCTCCAGTTTGCACCAGTTGTCTTCTTTTCAGCAAAATACCATATCTTACTGTAGAGGGATCACAGCTAGGATCACTTATGACATGTATCCATTATGTACTGCCAATTCATGGCCATTGTATCAGATTGTTGTACTATACTGACATGTATTCAGAGATACTATTGTATTATGACGAGTGATCTGTTCTTTCCACTTGTGTCTCCATCACTCCACTTCTGAGTTTTATAATGTATTTCGCCCATCGTAGCACTTTCAGTCTCTGACCTCACACATTAGGGGGCATCTGTTACACATAAATCTTCCACCCTGTGAGCATCAACATTCTTTGGCCTGTAGGATCCATTTCAGTGACTCAGATCCATTTTTATCCTTCAGTGATACCAATTTGCCCTATTTTTATTCCTACCCGCCTGTTGCATCACTATAGCAGGCATAGCCGCGATTTGCATCTTTATAGCCCACGGGTAGCATGTAAAATGGTAAAAACCACTATTTTATCACTTTTTACTCCCAAAAAGCGGTCATTGGGTGACCTTTGGCTCTCCATCTTCCCAAGTAACGCCTCGATGTGTCCATTCACCTACCTTTGAGAGGACTATATATTGAGCACATATGGCTTATGGATGGGAGGAAGAAGAGAATAGTAAAGGAACTCTAGTGGATTTTTTCCCTATCTTGAGTCTGCACTCATTGATCCTTGTATTTGTGAACCATTTATGTTCACCTTCCAAACTCCTTCCTAGTTTGAGTTTGCCATTCATGGAGGATTGAAGTGGTGGAGGCACAAGTGGATTGATCTAGATCTTGGTTCAGATTGGTTGCCAGCAAGAGGTCGCATCACTTTGTACTTCTTCTTGTTCATTAATAGAAATACTCATATTCTTGTCCATTCATGGTGTGAATGTCATTTATTATACATTGGGTTACATTTTCTTATGATATTATGGACCATTGTTATTGATAATGTTAATGTCATTTATATATCACATGTACTTGTTAGATATTGGCTGTCAAGACTAATTTGCAGATTACAAGTGCTTGGATGTGCATGGATTGAAAGCTCCAACAGGGATCTACATCAAACGTTGGATCGAGGTTGGTTACATTTCTCCATTATTTTAACATTGTCATTTATAATAGCATTGCTTTGAGAATTGAGTATATTTCTGGTAGTCATCTGTCTGTTGTGGTATTCCCAAGCCATGGTGAGTTTTCTCCAATACAACATCGCCAATTGACCGACATGAATGAATTTAGAGCTACGATGTGGGAGTATTAATCCACGGGAATTTCCAAGGAAGCAATAAAAGATTTGAACATTACAAAAGCCCAATTATACAGTATGTTCACCGATCCAAAAACAAACCAACCACCAAACACTAGAAAGCCACTTGTCTGCATGGATTGGTGTCATTACCAACCATGGAGGGACAATTGGATGCAGAGGTGGTTCATGGTGTATGATAAACCTCCCTGCAATAATAGGGAGGTTCCACAATACTTCCTTCGGCAACTGCGGGTTGAGTTTTGCCTCAGTTTACATGTCAACTATTTTGACATAACCGAGTTCCAGGGTGTTGGGCGTGACTCTGCCCAAGATCGACCTGCTGCCAGGAGGAACCCACTGATAGGGCCACCAGCTCCTAGGCGTGACCCCAACCCCTCTCTCCAGCCACCTCAGTTACCCCACAAGCTTGATCAGATCAAGGAGGCAATGAAGAATGTTACATATGGACTCCTCAGACACACCTCCTTTGTAGCAGCAACTACAGTGGAGAGGTCGAGTGACCTTGATAGAGATCCAGGTACATGGCCTTCACGGCAGGGCCAAGATAGACCCGTGACTAGTGGTAGCCATGTTGGGAATTCTAGTTCGACGGGGACAATGCCACATCTTTTTCCCCATTGCGGGCACACTTTCCCTGGCCCGATCGAGGGTTGTTATATGGATCAGGTCAGCAATTTATTTAATGTGTTTTCAATCATCACTTGATAACTTGTAAAGTATTTTTGTTTGACTTAAACTATTATTTCAATGTATAGTTATTCAGAGCTGAGACACCAACATGGGAGAACGTAGGATCTCCCAACCTGGATGCAGCAATGGCAGCTGCAACTGAAATTGCGGCACCTCACACGGAGGTATTTTCAGTACCTCACACAATATTGTTTTTACTTATGTCATTTATATTACTTAAGTATTTATATTTGTGGCATACACGTTGATAGTTTGTACAATGTTTTTGAACATCTTGATTGCCTAAATAATGACTTGTTTAACATGTTCATAACATGCATGCATTTTGGTGTCCACAGGTGTTCCCTGACTACGGTGATCAACCATCCCCGCCAAGGATTGGAAGATCACCATATACACAGGTACAATGTGTAGTTAAAAGCATGCTTTTGATTTGAATTTTTACGACTTACTATGGTTTAATTTATTGTTTGTTTACTAAATTGTGATATATTACAAATGTATATGTAGGTTCCACCAATAGCTGCAGGTCCCCATTTTAGTCATATGTTTCCACCCTCTCCCATGAGTCCCCCCCCTCGCTTCTATCTAGACCCCTCCCTCCGTCCAACCCCTCCCTTCCATCCATCCCCACCTCCCCGGCCATACTCCCCCCTCCATCCATCCTCCCCCACTGATCCACGTCCCCCCCCCCACCTTGTATATACATCCTCCCCAATTCATCCACGCCCCCATGTCTATCCATCCTCCCCCATTTTTCCACGCCCCCCTTCCTTCCACCTTCCCCTCTTCATCCACAACCTGCCTTTCGTCCATCCTCCTCCCTCCATGCAGGACTTCCCTCCCATGCACCATCCCTCAACATCCCCCCTAGTCCTTTTCATTCGATACCCTCTATCTTACAATTGGCAGGTGTTCATCATCCACGACGTCCTCCTCCACCCCATACCACCATGTCCTCTCCCGCCATATCATCCCCACTTCCCGCCACTATTATGGCATCTACTCTTCGAGTATCCTCATCTATATCTCCAGTGGTTGCACCTGTAGTGACTGCCACTACATCTGTGCCCCCCCCCATGACTACATCAGAGCTGGTTTTCTAGCCATCTGCTCCACCTACTAGCCCAGAAGCCCAGCCATGTCCATCATCGGAGGTGTTCACGGTGAGTATCAAGCTAATTTATGAAAATATTTTGATGTATTAACAAAAATTAATTTAAGCAAATTATTACTTTTCAATGAAATGATTGTTGTAAATGTTGTAGGATGGAATTGCTGAGAGGCTCCACAGATCCAGGACACCTGCCTCACATTTCCCAATCGCATCAGAAGTGATTTATTAAGATTCGAATTCTACATTTGTTTTATAAATGTGGTAAATGTTGCAAATGCTTGAAAATGACGGTATCTTATATAATTTGATCCAGAGCCCAAAGAGACGGTTTACTCCTAGACGGAGCAAGACCCGAGGCATCGATAGCTCGAAGAGTAGTAAGATCGAATTTGGAGATGCACCTGGGAGTGACGGGGTAGTCACAATACTTGACACACCATGTTATGTACATTAGCCATGATGTGTCACTTGTGTGCACCAGTTTCCATGTGATTTGTATATACGGCACGAGTTGCCATGTATTTTAGATCTATGGCATGAGTTGTCGCATTTTATACAGGGCACGATTTTCCATTGTATGTACATTGGGAACCATGTTCCACTATTTTCCAGGAATTGTATATGTTTGGATGAGTTTTGTCTCCTTGATGTACATGTATTTTCAGTTATGTGATCTATATCGATGTTGTCTATATCAGTATCTTGTTGTCTAATGTTGTTGTCTCATGTTGTGTGTATCATGATGTGATGTTGTCTAAATTCGGTTTTTACTTCTATCTGTCCATGGCATGCGGTCTTAATTTTTGGTACCAATTATGTCCATGCATTAGTTGATAATGTGAATCAACCTGAAGCTTACCTAGATCTTAGAAGAGAAGTTGGATATCATAGTTTAGCTTGGTTTATCTTTCCACGTGTAAAAGCTTGTAATGGTATCTATGTTAAGAAAACATTATAAACATAGGCTAACTGAAACAAAATCATGTGTGAGAATTAATCTATAAAAAAATGGAATAAATGGATGGACAAATCACACCTCATGGCACATAAGATATACATTGGGAACTTGTGTACTAGCAAAAGAATACTTAAAAATAGAAAATGTCCATTGTTGTCAAAAGGTTAAAATGAGATCCAACATTATTTTTAATAGCTCTACATAATGAGATCCAAAATGTCCATACTCTACATAATGAAATGTTGTCACTAGTATTTATATTGACCATTTTGTCTACTTAAGATCATGCAAAAAATTAATAACCAAGTTATGGAATCATTTCTTAATCAAGTGTCACCATACAAATAGGACAACCTTGAGCACAATGTATAGCTAGCTCATTAATTCTCACTCACAGATATAGCCACCTTTGATTTGATGACCATCACATCCACTACCATTTACAATTAGGACTTCCTTAATTTATCATTATGTGATAGCGATCTAATATTATGTAGACACGTTGACTTAAACACATATATTTGACATTACAATAAATGACTACTATGAGGTGTATTTGTGAGGCTATATCCACCTCAACACACCAACTTGTTACCCCAATACCCCAAATGCTTTCGAATTCTGTCTGGAAGGGATTGAGGGGTATTAGGACATCCTAATTCATCTACTAGACACTCAGACACTTGCTAAAGACATTTAGGACTTGCATTACATCAATGGAGTCACACATACACCCTCATCAAGTTGCATGCATCCATTAGTGTGCCATCAACATTAGAACATGTAAGCATTACTACATGTTGGACTAAGCTTTACTAATGTTATGATAACATTAGGTTTGCCATCCATTGAGAAGGTTGTCATAGGTGTGCATATCCACCATATAAAAATCTTCATGGTACAACCAATTTCAAACCATTAGGTTTCTAAATTAGGTATCTGGTGCTAGGTACAACGGTTTTCTAGTTGATGATGGACCCTTGCTATATAGATGAGATACTATGCATATATGTGTATAGTGATTTGGATTCAAATGTATGCACATGGATATACATGTACAATGAAAATGATTTAATTTTTATATGTATTATAATTTAGGGCTAGATCTTAGTCTACATAATAGGGTTTCATTGTGATTAGAATACAAACTAGGGTTTACGCTACCAACTAGGGTTTTTAGGCTAGGATCTCGTGTTTCTATGCTAGGATCCAAGCTCTAGGGTCACCATCTTAATGTTTAATTCCACTATCACGACATCATTCTCACCAATACTAACCCCACTTCTACAATCACCATCAAGCCTCTCAATCCCACTTTGTACATTTCCAATACTTCCAAGTTAAAATTTATAGGTCTTGTTGCTAAAATCTTTTCACTTATCTATTCACATAGACAAATCCACTTCCGTGAAATATTTGTTCTAGCTTGGTATACATGCAAGTTCACATGCAATAATAGTTGAGAAATCCAAAACATCCTATACCTTGGAAAAGCAACCTTATTAATCTTCTTTTAACTAAGGAAGGGGAGAACATCATAGTACAGTCTCAATATCAATGTGATTTTTAATGAATAGCCTCTATAAAGGGCATACTATATTTATCTGGTTTTTAAAGCCAAGTCATTTGGAATAGAATGTCACAATTTCAATTACACCATTAATACAACGTGTTCAAATTGAAAGTTTTGTTTTGTTGCATTACATGTGGTCAAACATTAACTTCCACGGATTATTCTTTAATAAAAAAATTATTAAATGATATTTTTTTAAGTCTAACTTCATTGTTGAAGGGTTATTTTGTCACTAAAACTTCGTGTCAAGGGCAATGTAAAAATTCAAAACGTAAAAAAAAATTAGTTTGAAGGGAGGAGATTAAATGGAATTCCAATGAGAAATGTCATTGCCAATAATTGAAATATTCACATGATCAATGCTCTGTGCATGTTGCCTTGCATGAGTATTTCATGTTGACCAACTTTTATCTACACATTGCTACAAATACGTGCCATCATCAAATGCGCGCCATCATCAACATCTCCATCATCATCATCTTCATCATCATCTTCATCATCATCATCATCTTCATCATCAACATCAACATCATCATCATCTTCTCCATCATCATCAACATCTCCATCATCATCATCTTCTCCATCATCCTCATCAACATCTCCATCATCATCATCTTCTCCATCATCCTCTTCTCCATCATCATCATCATCATCATCATCATCTTCATCACCATCACCATCATTATCGATGTCTTCATCATCATCACCATATTCATCATCATCACCATCTTCATCATCATTGTCATCTCTAGGTTCCTCATCAACATCTCCATCATCATCATCATCATCATCATCTTCATCACCATCACCATCATCATCAACGTCTTCATCATCATCACCATCATCATCATCACCATCATCATCATCAACATCTTCATCATCATTGTCATCTCTAGATTCCTCATCAACATCTCCATCATCATCATCTTCTCCATCATCATCATCATCTTCTCTGTCATCATCTTCATCACCATCACCATCATCATCAATGTCTTCATCATCATCACCATCATCATCATCATCAACATCTTCATCATCATTGTCATTTCTAGGTTCCTCATCAACATCTCCATCATCATCATCATCATCTTCGTCGTCATCATCACCATCACCATCACCATCACCATCACCATCACCATCACCATCATCATCAATGTCTTCATCATCATCACCATCTTCATCATCCTTGTCATCTCTAGGATCCTCATCAACATCTCCATCATCATCATCTTCTTCGTCGTCATCATCATCATCATCATCATCATCTTCATCACCAACACCATCACCATCATCATCAACGTCTTCATCATCATCACCATAAGTGCCCAGTGGATGGTTTTCCAAAGTTGACCCTTGTGTGCAAGAATTGCACACTCCCATACTGAGCAAAACCCTAGTTTCAAAAATGGACGTACAAGATGACACCGGGGCCACAGGACCATAGGAGAGAGGAACCCCTAGCACTATCCTGGCGTCCCGAATCCAACGGAGTTGACGGTTTGTCGATCGGAGCCACGGTCATCATTCTATGGCTCGTTCTGTCTCGCATCCAAAAGGCCTTCAAAGACACCTGTCAGGGGCATAGAACTCCAACCATGCAACAAAATCAGGTTCCGGGGAGTCCTGCAAGTGTGTCTAGGCAGGTTGTGGCTGGGAACACTAGCCATAAGTGCTCGGTGGATGATTTTGCAAATTTAAGCCCCATGTGCAAGAATTGTACACTCCCTTACTTTGAAAACCCTAGTTTCCAAGATGGACCTACGAGATGACACCGGGGCCACGGGACCAGAGGAGAGGGGCACCCCTAGCACTATCCCGGTGTCCTGAATCCAACGGAATTGACGTTTTTTTTATCAGATCCACGGTCGTCATTCTATGGCTCGTTCTATCTCACATCCAAAAGGCCTTCAGGGACACCTCCTGGATACCTACCAGGGGCATAGAACTCCAACCGTGCAACAAAACCAAGTTCCAAGGATTCCTGCAAGTGTGTCTCGGTAGGTTCCAGCTGGGAATGCTATCCATAAGTGCCCGGTGGATGATTTTGTAAATTTGACCCCCGTGTGCAAGAATTGCACACTCCCTTACTGAGTAAAACCCTAGTTTCCAAGATGGACCTACAAGATGACACCTAGGCCATGGGACTTGAGGAGAGTGGCACCCCTATCACTATACCAGCATCCTAAATCCAACGGAGTCGACGGTTTGTTGATCGGATCCACGATCGTCATTTTATGGCTCGTTCGATCTCGCATCCAAAAGGCCTTCAAGGACACCTGCTGGATACCTTCCGGCGGCATAGAATTCCAACCGTGCAACAAAACTGGGTTCTAGGGAGTCTTGCAAGTGTGTCTAAGCAGGTTCCGGTTGGGAACGCTAGCCATAAGTGCCCGGTGGATGATTTTGCAAATTTGACCCCCGTGTGCAAGAATTGCACACTCCCTTACTAAGCAAAACCCTAGTTTCGAAGATGGACCTACAAGATTACACCGGGCCCACGGAACCGGAGGAGAGGGGCACCCTTAGCACTATCCCGGCGTCTTGAATCCAACGGAGTCAACGGTTTGTCGATCGGAGCCACGGTCGTCATTCTATGGCTCGTTCCGTCTCGCATCCAAAAGGCCTTCAGGGACACCTGCTGGATACCTGCCGGGGGCATAGAACTCAAACCGTGCAACAAAAATGGGTTTTGGGGATTCGTGCAAGTATGTCCCAGTAGGTTTCGGCTGGGAATGCTAGCCATAAGTGCCTAGTGGATTATTTTGTAAATTTGACCCCCATGTGCAAGAATTGCACACTCCCTTACTGAGCAAAAACCTAGTTTCCAAGATGGACCTACAAGATTACATCGGGGCCACGGGACTGGAGGAGAGGGGCACCCCTAGTACTATACCGGCGTCCTGAATCCAACGGAGTCGACGGTTTGTCGATCGGAGCCACGGTCATCATTTTATGGCTCATTCCGTCTCGCATCCAAAAGGCCTTCAAGGACACCTATTAGATACCTGTCGGGGGCATAGAACTCCAACCGTGCAACAAAACTGGGTTCTGGGGATTCCTGCAAGTGTGTATTGGCAGGTTCCAGTTGGGAACGCTATCCATAATTTCCCGGTGGATGATTTTGCAAATTTGACCCCTGTGTGTAAGAATTGCACACTCCCTTACTAAGAAAAACCCTAGTTTCCAAGATGGACCTACAAGATGACACCGGGACCATGGGACCAGAGGAGAGGAGAAACCCTAGCACTATCACAGCGTCCTGAATCCAACGGATTTGACAGTTTGTGGATCAGAGCCACGATCGCCATTCTATGGCTCGTTCGGTCTCGCATCCAAAATGCCTTCACGGACACCTGCTAGATACCTGTCGGGGGCATAGAACTCCAACCGTGCAACAAGACCGGGTTCCGGGGAGTCCTGCAAGTGTGTCTAAGCAGGTTCCGGCTGGGGACGCTAGCCATAAGTGCCCAGTGGATGATTTTGCAAATTTGACCCCCGTGTGCAAGAATTGGACACTCCCTTACTGAGCAAAACCCTAGTTTCCAAGATGGACCTACAAGATGACATCGGGCCCACGGGACTAGATTTAAGGGGCACCCCTAGCACTATCTCGGCGTCTTAAATCCAACGGAGTCGATGTTTTGTCGATCGGAGCCACAGTCGTCATTCTATGGCTCATTTTGTCTCGCATCCAAAAGGCCTTCAGGGACACCTGTTGGATACCTATCGGGGGCATAGAACTCCAACCATGCAACAAAACTGGGTTCTGGGGATTCCTGCAAGTGTGTCTCGGTAGGTTCCAGCTAGGAACACTAGCCATATGTGCCCAGTGGATGATTTTGGAAATTTGACCCTCGTGTGCAAGAATTACACACTCCCTTACTGAGCA